>JAPNXP010000008.1:1224000-2448000 GCA_028753945.1 Hexactinellida sp. DTS-2022 | reverse complement strand
TTTGGAAACGAATAAATGATAAATTTGCAGGATTGGCATCAAATTCAATTTCAAATAATATTGACAGTATTATCAACGATGCTCTCAATGTTGATAATCTTTCTCAAATGTATGAAGGCTGGACATCTTGGGTATAAAATACAAGTCTTGATCTAAGGGCCTTATGGTCCTAGAAAATTACAAAGTTATTTTAAAATAACTTTGATTATAGCTGCCGAAACAGGTAAGAATCTTTATCGATTACTAATCGGAACAAAAGTGCGCCTACTTCTACTTCTATCGATCTCAAAACTAATATTTCATTATAGAAGACATTCTACTCGAATATAATTAGATCCCTTTTTGGAAAACCTTTCTCAATTTCATATTTGATTTATTCATATTTTAAATAATAGGATTATACTTCTTTTAATGAAACTAGACACTATTTTATATCAAAAATACCAGTTTATAGATTAGTAATTATTTAAGGACTGATGTTTTTAAGTTTTAAGGCGCTATGGTTATTTGAAGTTCTTATGTCATACACTGTAAAAACCATGGGTGTGCTATAAACTGTGGTATTTGAAGCGAAAAAAGGCAAATTTTATTACTCTGGTAGATTGAGACGCTACAATAAAAGCATTTACCTTACATTTTACATTTATATCATGAATTTGAAAATTATATATTATTTAATCATGGCTGCTATTACAAATTATGCTGTGGTATATTGAGGGGCTGGGTTCAAGTGCTGGTAGTAAACATTTTTCAATGTTCCAGATTTAATAAATATAAGATTTATTATATATCTCATAGACTCCTTTAAATAAGTTCTGTGGGCGCTCATTCTCGGGTCCTGGAACTTGGGTCCATTAGGTATTTCGTAATCGGTTAAAGTTAGACACATAAAATGTATTATTGTCGTATAGGAAGTCATAGTTAAGGAGTCCAACGGTCATATTGGATTATCGAAATATTTGTGGAATGTCAATTATGCCGTTTTCACATCTTTCCATATATGGTAATATTAATAAAACCACGACAACAGTTAAAGTTAGGCATATTTAAATATATTATTTGCGGATAGGTAGTATAATATGGTGAGCTATTTGTCGTGATAATTATTTGCCATACCTCTAATGTTTAAGTTACAAGTTTGGATTTGATTAGTATGATTGTTAGCATGGAGAAAGTATTATCGAACTAAATGTTGATGGTAAATAATAATAATGCTTAATTTTACATTTTATTTCGTATTACAAAATTTAGCATATAATCTCACAAGCAACACAGTAACCATGCTAAAACGTTGTGCAGCATTCAACTGTCGTGGTAACTATGATGGGGAACCATATAGTCAAGTTGTCAGTTTTCCCACAGATAGGGTTGAAAGGACAAGATGAATTGAGGCCATGCCTAATGAACCCGGGAGTCTTAAAGATCGAAAAGAGATATTTGTCTGTTCATCACACTTTGAATGCAAATGGGTAACTGTACGGGGAGGAAAGCGACCATTTGGACCTTCTACATATTTTAAAGGTGTGCCCAAGTCTTGTCAGAAGCAGTCTATTACACATCCAAGGCCAACAAGATAGATTACTTCTGCTGTAAGGGATAAATTGCAGAGAAGGTATATTGATAAGTGTGGTAAGATCTTGGATTTCACCACTTTTGCAGATGAATTTGAAAGACGATTCACATCATTCAGCGTTAGAAATCATTGAGAAAAATTGACAGTTTTCATGGTGAATAAATTAGGGAGTAAAGTGGTTCACTATTTCTGCTTTAAGAAAGTAGAGTCTTGCTTTTGGTTTCTTCATTTGTCTAAAGTAGAAAAGAATGATCATGAAATCCCAAAGATAATTTTCAATCTACAGAAGAATAGCCTCCTTAATAGATGGTCTCAGATGGAAGAATCCTCTCGATTGTTAATAATTATGAAACTTCTAACAATGATCATTTGTTAAAGGTCATGGTAGAATTGAAACAAATGACAATAGATGTACAAGAATCAACACATTTTCAGTTCCTAGCAGTGATGTGCTCCGTTACTAAATCTTCCGTTACTCCGTTACCGTTACTTTATTTCTTCCGTTACCGTTACTCCGTTACCGTTACTTTATTTCTTCCGTTACCGTTACTGTATTTCTTCCGTTACCGTTACTCCGTTACCGTTACTGTATTTCTTCCGTTACCGTTACTTTAATTCATTCGTTACGTTACATTTTTTCTCCCGTTACGATTCCTTTATTTCTTCCGATACCGTTTAATCCGTTACCTTTAATCAGTTACCGTTACCTTAATGTAACGGACGGTGACTGATTAAAAGTAACGAAGTAACGGACTAAAGATAATGATGTAACAGTGCGGTAATGTATTTAAAGATAAAAGTAATTAACTAAAAGTAACGGAATAACGGAGTAACGGAGTAACGAAGTAACGGAGTAACGGAATAACGGAATAACTGAGTAACGGAGAAAAGGCAATGTAATAAGTAACGTAGTAGCCGTAACAGTGTTACGGTAATGTAATGGTTAGAGTAACAGATTAGGGATAATGGTAGCGGATTAAAGATAAAAGTAATTAACTAAAAGTAACGTAGTGATGGTAATGGAAAAAGTTTAACGTAGGAACGGTAAGAGAGCAACGGTAATAGAATGGTAAGAGTGACTGATTAAAGATAAAGGTATCTGATTTTCCTTATCCTTTTTTCTCCCGTTACCTTTAGTTTTTCCTTTACCGTTACTGTTTTTCTTCCGTTACCGTTACTTTTACTTTTTTCCGTTACCGTTACTTTTTTTCCCCGTTACCTTTACTTTTTTCCGTTACCGTTACTTTTTTTTCCCCGTTACCGTTACTTTTTTCCGTTACCGTTACTTTTTTTTTTCCCGTTACCGTTACTTTTTCCGTTACCGTTACCGTTACTCCGTTACTAGTAACGGAGCACATCACTGGTTCCTAGAGACCCAGATAGAATTTCTCTTGATTACAGATAATAATATCCGGTATACAAAACACCTACTGATTTTTGCTGGATAACTTCTTTGTATATCTCCAGCTGCATACAGGATGATAAGAAATTACAGAATAATAAAGCTCCCTAGGGAACAACTTGTTCGAAATTTAATGTCTCGTAGTTTCGCAAACATCAATCTGCCGCTCATATTCCAAGTACTGAAACCTGAGCAGCGTCTTGTTAACATACTATTTGATGAGGTAAAGTTATTAAAGACCACGCGCTTAACAGCCGGCTATATCATTGGTTATGCTACTAATGCCACAGAGGCAGTTGCTACATCTGCCTTTTGTATAGAAATTGTTTGCCATCACGGAGGACCCGCTTAGTGATTGGTGTTCATCCAGTTTCTAAACTAAATGCAACGAAGGCTCGAGATATTTTGATGGAAACAATTGAAAGATTGAGAAAAATGGATATCCAGCCAATATCCTTTATCTATGATAACTGTCCGCTAAATCAAGGTGTGTACCGCTTACTTGGTGGTCCTGGGAAAGTGGAGGTATGCGGTATCGATATGTACTTAATTTATGATTACGTTCATATCCTAAAAAATTTGAGCAATAATTGGATAACTGAGAGGACTTGGGAATTGTCCTTTAAAGAGAACAGTGTAGAATATCTGGCATGTTGGAGAGACATCCAGGCTCTATATGAGGAAGATAAAAAGATGCCATTACGTCTACAAAGCTTACTCACATCTCAGTCTTTCCTAAACCACTACAAAGACAGAGCGTACCGCTGGTATGTCAAGTCTTTCATGAAAAGACGATTGCAGCATTCAAAGCCTTAAAGGGTACTATCGACTATCAGGAGGGAACTATTAAATTTCTCACATTGGTAACAAACTGGTTGAGAATGATGAACGTAAAAGACAAGTTTAGCACAATACATCTTCGTGATCCACATCGTGCACCTTGGACGTTGAATTGTGACAACTTTAGCAAACTATCAGCAATGTGGACGTTATAGATTCCTGTCGATGGGAAGGAGGAAGATTTCGACAATAAAAGCTTACTCAATTCACTGCCGATGCTTTTAAGATTACAACAAAATATAGTATTGTAGCCGCCACTTATCTATTGACTTACCACAATTTTCAGTATGTTCTCCCTGAGGTTTTCTCACAAGACCCCTTGGAAATTTTTTTGGACAAGCCAGACAGGGCAATGGAGGAAACTTTACATTGATATTGTTGATATACTCTCAGCATCAAAACACAGGAGTTACATCAGTTCCTGAAATACAATATAGTTCCTCAAGGAATTCCAGAGTTTACTGCCCAGAATGTACAACGCCAGTCAGTTTGGGAGATATAGAGCTAATGCAAGAGATCAATATTGAGCACACGCATCTCCTCCTTGATCCAGGCAATACTTTAAAGCACAAAGTAGTATCCATTGCTGGATATATAATATTTAAGCATGGTGAAATGGGTGGGGACCTAGTATCTACTGAATTTCTACAAGAACTCTACAGGGGAGAGCTTAGAGTGCCAACATTGTCTACGACTTGTTTTGTCCAAACTGCTGTTTTTCTTCTTGAGTTACTTCCGAGGGCCAAAAATAGTTGTCGAAGATATGTAATTAAAGTCCTTTCATTTTTTGATAATCCTCTTGCTGAAGCCAATAATACTCTCTTAAAAGCTCAAGTTAACCACTTCAGTGATCGTGAGCAACAGCTTGGATGTCTTTGACGGAGAAAAAAGTTACAAGAAGAAAATGATTAATTGTGAACACTTTTTAGATACAGTCAATGTACTGATAATACTTTCTCCATGCTAACAATCATACTAATCAAATCCAAACTTGTACTTAAACATTAGAGGTATGGCAAATAATTATCACGACAAATAGCTCACAATATTATACTATCTATCCGCAAATAATATATTTAAATATGCTTAACTTTAACCGTTGTCGTGGTTTTATTAATATTAGCATATATGGAAAGGTGTGAAAACGGCATAATTCACATTCCACAAATATTTTCGATATTCCCATATGACCGTTGGAGTCCCAAATATGATTTCTTATACGACAATGATACATTTCATATGTATAAAGCTAACTAATCTCGAGATTTTATCAATATTACCATATATGGAAAGGTGTGAACATCGCATAACTTACATCCCACAAATATTTTCGATAAATCAATATGACCGTTGGACTCCCAAAATATGACTTCCTATACAACAATAGTACATTTCCTGTGTCTAGCATTAGCGGATTACGGGATATCAATAAGTAACAATATAGTGTTTTAGGCCTGCGCTAATTTTACCGTAAAACGAAGTTTACAGTCCCTATATTAATGAAATTCCTGGTTCAAGACAGTGGTGGCGCAAGGGGGGCCAGGGCTCCTACTTTTTTGAGGCTGGCCCCCCTAGAATAACAATGTTGTAGTATTATCTCCCCTAAAATCCTCCCTATACCCAAAGAGCTCCCCTAGCTGAAAATCCTGGCGCCGCCTCTGGTTCAAGATGAATGTTTTACTTGAATTCAGAACTATATTAAATATTTAAGAATAGTAAGATAGTTCGTGACCTACGTTATTACAAGGCCTGTTCATTAGTGATAAATTTTGGACCATGGATGTCGGTTAAGTCCATTAATTCTTTTACAACTTATTAACGATTCAAATAATCGTTAACAAGTTACAATAAGAACGTTTTTGTACATTAAAATTCCTATTGTCGAAAAGGTTTTCCAGTAGGTTTGAAAAATATTCTTCAAATAATAACTGGGAGTCTGGGACGATAATTGATTTGCCTAGGGCATTGGTAGTTCATAGGATACAGTAAGCAATAAATGTTGAATGTAGTAAGATTACATATAGAGTGGGAAATTAAGGGGAAATAGAGGTGGTTATTCACGTACAGTCAACTCCGCTTAATAGAGCCACCGGTTAATCGGTTTCTCCGCTTAATTGGGTCAAAACAATCTGGTCCCGAGGTGGCTCTATTAAGCGGAGTCGACTGTACATGAATCTTGATAATTTTAATATATTCGGATTCAGCACTATCTAAAACCAAGAAAACATATTTTAGAAGTAGTACTACTCCAGGATTATGTAATCTTGAGGATGAATCAGTGACATTAAATTGATTAGAAAATGGAATATTGTGTTATGCTGACTTATGCAAGAATAAAGTTGATATAATTGGAAGTCATACTGTTTTATTACATGAATATTAATATTTCGCTATGGTATTTCTTTTATAGGTATTCCAACTAAATATAACTGTTAGTCAAGTACATTTTATGATATTATTCTATCTATATTTTTACAATTCCTCTAGATTAATTTGTTAGTGATTGGTCACAAATTAATTCGCCAATATAGATACCACACTTATAGTGTCCGAGCGTGGGCAGATGTTTGAAGATTAAATTTTGTAGTTTATCATTTTCGCTTAATTCAGGGTAATTTCAGCCTCCCAAACTTCCCAGAACAATACGTATTCTATTGCATATGACATTTATTGTCCACTCGTCAATAATTTGAAAAATCAAAATTATATGTATTTTTCTTTATTTAAAATAAATAGATTATAATGAACAACAAGGAAGCTTTTGAATTCCCTAGTTCCCAACCTTCGATTCGAGCTTCTGGTAACGTATATATACGATATTTTCAAATTTCAGAATGCGAATTCCATACTTTTCGCTTGGAATTTGACCAACTTAAATTAGATAGAACGTGACCTTCGATATATAAGGCCATACCATTGAGTATATTTTTCTGGACCATGGATTACTTAAAGTCCATTAATAAATAGGTTATTTATATTTATCTCCATAACTAGTAATAATGGACCTTATGAATGTACTATACAATCTAGGAATTTGGTATCAAGGTATACATAGCATCATTCAGAATTGTGCTATTTCGCCATATGATTACGTAATCGCTATTTTGGGTTCGAAATATCGTGTTTTAATAGCCTGCTTTTTCCATAGTTAAGCGCGTTATAAATGTTCAAGTATGGAACATGATGATGCCTAGGTAGGGAATGATTGGTTCACGAACGGACAGAATTGACGCAATACAGTTCATCTTAAATTGACGCACGTTCAGTTCGTTCAAGTTCACCTCCTAACTTCAGCTCCACCAGCGTTCGTTCAGTTCGTTCACGGGCTAACTCTCGCGTTCGTTCAATTAAGTTCGTTCAGTTCGTTCAGTGACAGTGAGTGGGTCGAACTATTCCGTTTATGAAATACTGTTCAATCCTCCAAGCTGTTATTGAAGTTCAGGTTAAGAAGCGAGAATCTAAGCTAAGAGACATGAGTTCACTAGGGATGTCCGGAATTAGCACTTTTGCAGTCACCTATTATATTTAATGTATCTATATTTATAATTTATCTTTATTCAGTTTAGTTCTTTCAGTTCAGTTCGTTCAATCCGTTCAATTCAGTTCGTTCAATTGCCGTTCGGAAACCGTTGGCGTTCGTTCAGTTCGTTCACCGTGACCCCTTAAATGCCCTGCGTTCAGTTCAAGTTCAATAAGTTCGTTCGTGAACCTTTCATTCCCTGTGCCTAGGGCTTGTTAAAAGAAATATATTTAAATTATAAATGGATTGTTTACAAGTTCCTCGGTTGCTAAGGATCTTATTTATTTGCTTTTTAGATAAATTCCCAACCCATGGTCTACTATATTATACGGCTAGATAAGTCAAGTAGTTGCTCATTTCATTTCCAGGCCAGTTTACTTTCTAATTGCTCGTAAAATGAATAACCTAATGTCATGGAATAAACTAAACTTAGGTTTTCAAATACGATAGAAACATCTAAATACTTTTGAGAATGATTTCTCATCGGATTTATCCAAAATGACGTAATCAAATTTACAGTGATATTTTGAGACGCTATAAAAGGAATTTTTGGCTTATTTACTTTTCACTCTGAATTTAAAGAATAGTATAATTTTTGAGATCATAGTATATATAATAAGTCTGATTAGAATATATAATAAACCGAATTTAATAATCATCTAAAACTGGCTCAATCTCCTAATATAGTTTAAATCTCTTAATTCGTAGTGCAACATAAATTATCATGCCTATAGTACAGTGGTTCTTAACCTTTTCTCTGCCATTTCCCACTTTGGAATACCTAGTTACTCTATTCCCCACCTAAATATGAACATAATTTAAGAAGTAAATTGTGCTCATATACTTTATGGTACACTTAATAATATCCCTTTTAATATTATTGTTATTAGTTCAGTGCAGTGGCGGCGCCAGCCAGCAGCCACTGGTGGGGCACAATTGCGTCAAAGGTGGGGCACAGGCTGTTAAACTGGGGCACACTCACATCAATGAGGTGGGGCACTCCTATTTTAGGTGGGACAAAGGCCCCACCTGGTTCCACCCACGCGCAGCCTCTGGTCCAGTGACACTTATAGATACATAACTATATATTAGGGTTGTAAATCAAGCCAAATATTTCAAATATTTGATTTAATTTGAATTAGTTAAGCAAATGAAAACTACTCCGACCATAGCCGGAGCAGCAGAACAGCGTGTTATTCCTATGCAAAGGATATTTCTTGAAAATGGCAATATAAATTTTCTAAGCAAGTCAAGGCGATATTTCAATTTGAGCACCCCAGGTAACTCCGTTCGCACGGAGTTCCCAGATGTGCTCAAATCAGTATAGAATCATATTGATTCGTGATTTCCACACTAAATTTTGATTGAGCATTTTGTTTTTTAATATTTGATATGTCAAGGGAATCTCAAACTATTTCTCCTGTCAATGTTTATAATGAACAACGGGCGAGCGTAGCGAGCGTGCGAATTATTTTTGGCGCTCGAACCCAATAGAAGTTCAGAATTTGTCTGGACAACACTGCAGTTATGGTCTGGAAGCAGTGAATACCTGTTTAATATACGTACGAGTTCAACCTAGAAGTCTAAAAATTAGTACAAGTATAATTTAAGACAATAAATTGAACAGGTTGAATTCCAAGAAAACATTCCAAACTACTGTTAATGATTTGTAAACTTTTTAGCCTGAAGCTCCATTCCCCACCTGAGGATCCTCAATTCCCCACTAGTGGGTGATTCCCCACCGGTTAAGAACCACTGCTATAGTATAAGGAGGCGGGATAATGCAAATTTCCAATTGATTTGAGACTATACTATATATCTCCACCCCTATAATAGCTCGTCCTCGAGCTATAGGTAATAAATCAGCTAGGTATTTCGGTAAACGTCTGCTGCGTTGTGGCCGCTTAATAGGGCTTTCCGTTATGGTTTTCTCACGTAATCCCTAACTTACTCGATAACTTCAGGATTTCTTGGACTTGAAATCAACTGTTTTTCTAAATTTCGACATTCCACAAAAGTGTCATTTACTCTAACATCCTCTAATAAACTCTGTGGTGTACTGTTAAGTGATTCGTTAAATGAATGTTCCAGTTGATTATCCAATGAAATGGAGCTTTCTTCCTCTTGTTGCTCTGATCTTATTTCTTCGATTTCTGCAAAACTTCTAGCTACTTCAGTTGCTGTGTTCCGTGTAGAATTAAGATCTGAAATACTTTGTCATTTCGAATCGGATGTCGAGCGCTAGCAATGTCCTTTTCCAGAAAGTTTGACTAGACAAGATGGATGTTTGACATGAGGTTGCAATCTGTTTACGTGCACTACTCGAGTCCTGCCATCCGAATGCTGAATTTTGACGTTCACGGGCCCCATAACCTCAATCACGCTCCATCCTCCTTCCCATCTATCTTTCAACTTAGAATTTACACCAATACGTGGGATCGAAAGCAATACTGGTTTCCCTACTGTAAACTTTGAACATTCATAAACTTTAGATCCTTTATCATAATAATCTTTTTGGCGTCGTTTCGCTTCAACTCTGTATCCTTCAACAAACTCCTTCAAAGAAGCTAACCTCTGACGTAAAACGTTCGTACCCTGACGGTTTATAGCCCCCTAACGGCTCCAAGTGTATCATACTAGGAGGGTCACGTCAAAACATTAGCTGAAATGGAGATATCCCCGTAGTTGGGTGTTTTGTTGTTCGATATGTGAATAAGACTAAAGGTAAATTTTCTTCCCAATCATAACTTTCTTCAGTGTAACATCGCAACATTTGCAAAACTGTCCTATTACTGCGTTCAACTGGTGCTTTCCCCTGAGTGTGATATGCAGTTGTGTGAGTCTTAATTATTCCCTGAGACTTACATGTTTCCTTGAGTAAGGCTGACTCGAAATTTCGACCTTGGTCTGAATGAAGAAATTCTGGAAATCCCAGTCTAGCGAAGACATCAACCAAATTTTTGTAATAGTTTCGGCTTTTTGATCCTTCATTGGATAACACTCAATCCATTTTGAGAACGCATCTTCCACAACCAGCAAGTATCGGTTTCTATTAATATTGATTGCAACTTCTAATACGTCTACTTGAAGTAATTGCATCTTTCTTCCTACTGGTGTGCTTACCAATGGTGCCTTAGTCGGAAGGGAAAGTTTAGCCTTCTGACAAGTTTCACAAGATGACACATGTAGCTCCACATCTCGATAAATACCCACCCAGTAGGCCCCCAGTTTCAAGCGATATAAAGTCCTATCGATGCCCTCAAGACCACCATTTTCATGCGCTTGAATCAACAGATCTTTCTTCATGTATTCAGGAGTAACAATAATTCCATTGTAATCTGAAAAAGCAACCGTCTTATAGCTACGAACTAACACCCCGCTATTCAAACTTAACTGTGATTTAATTTGCTTAAATCTTTTCAATGGATCAGTTTTCCCTTCTTCTCCACAAAATCTTTAGTTGATAGGAATAGTTTCAAGTTGGTGTATCACCTTACAAAGTATATGATCATTAAGTTGATGAAATCTTGTATATTCGAGATCTGGAACATTACTTATTTCAGTAACAGCAACTTTATCTCCAGGAGTATTTGTCGCCCAATCATCACGAGAGCATTCCCTAACGGAACCATATTTTATCAATCTCAATTGCATCTGCGTTGTCGTTCGAATGTCCAGGTCGATAACTTATCTCAAAATCAAACTCTTGTTTGATAAGTGTCCATCGCCACAATTTTCCAATGCTCTTCTGACTAGCCAACCATTCTAACGGTTTGTGATCAGTTAGGATCTGGAAATTCCTCCTATCAAATAATGTCTAAACAGTTTTAAGGATTCTACAATAGCTAGACACTCTAGCTCTATTGTACTATATCGGGACTCGGCATTTCTTAAGGCTCTACTAAAATAACCTACAGCATGTCCTTCCTGTTCTAATACCGCCCCTAAGTCTATGCTGCTTGCATCTGTGCAGAAAGTGAAAGTCCTTTTGAAATCTGGACATAACAACAAAGGGTATGATGCTAATAGCTCCTTGAGTTTTAAAAACGCTTCTTCTTCGTTACCTCCCCACGAAAAGATTACGTCCTTTCCTAATAAGTGATTTAGAGGATCTGCTATAGATGCAAAATTTTGCATGTATATCCTGTGGTAACTAGCTAACCCTAAAAACTGCTTTACTTCCTTTTGGCATGTCGGCCTAAGCCAGTTCTTCACACTCTCAATTTTAGAAGGATTTGGTGACATTCCTGCTCCTGAGAATCGATGACCTAAATAATTAACAAACTTCTTTCCGATTTCACATTTCTTTCCCCGCAGAGTCAAGTTAAAGCTGCGAAGTCTTGCAAATACTTCATGCAAAGCTGTTCGGTGGGACGGTATATCCTTGGAAAATATCAAGATGTCGTCGATGAAATTATCGCTGCAGTATTCTAGCCCCTGTAGTACTTGATCCATAGTACGTTGAAATGCGCTTGGTCCACCTGTTAAACCAAAAGGTAGAACGTTAAATTCATAAAGACCTAGACCAGGACCAGGCGAAAAGGCTGTTTTTTCACGGTCGCATTCAGCAATAGGAATCTGCCAATATCCTGAATTTAAATCAAGTTTAGAAAAGTATTTCATACCACTCAGTTTATCTTGCACCTGGTCAGGCAGCGGAAGAGGATACGCATCCTTATGTGTTAACTTATTTAGGTTCCGATAGTCTATACAAAAAGGACCGTTTCATCCTTCTTTTACCACCATTACTGGAGGCGCAAGCCAAGGGCTGTTTGAAATCCGAATTACATGTCTCTCGCACATTTCCTTCACTTGTGATTGAACTTGTTGATGATATGCCTGCGGTACCAATCTTGGCGGGACTTTGACCGGGTTTGAATTAGCTGTTCTAATTCTGAACTCTTTCACCTTTGCAACACCAGGTATTGAGCTAAAAAGATCCTTATAGATCTCCACTATATCAAGGAACTCTGCATCACATTCCGGGAGATCAATAGTTGGAGGACGAATGTAATCAGGGACAGCACCATGACACTCCCGGCAGGGGCGGATCCAGGATCTTGTAAGGGGGGGGGGCACATGAGCGAGCTTTAGCGAGCGATTAATAGGGGGTTTCGGGGTGTAAACCCCCGAATTTTTTTTTAGATTAGATACTATCAAATAACATATTAGACAAGTTTTTAATTATCAGTATTTTTAAGAAAGACTAAATTGTAGCATTCTTGGATGCTGCCTGGCATACTGTTCTACTACTTCCTCAACGTCACATGGAATGTCCCTGTGGACGAACAACATCGCCAGTCCGTTCAGCCTCGCTTCCCCCATGCTGCTACGTAAGTATGTCTTAAGTAAACGTAAGCACTAATTGAACGTTCACATTCAACACTTGTCACAGGAATTGTACAGGCAAACTTCAATAGTTGTTTGATATTTTTTTTAAAGAAGTCCTCATCAACTATTTTTAACACTTTAACAGGAGTGTCGAGTGTCACTGCAGCAGCAGTATTATCAGGACTCTTCCATTTCATCCACCAAGTGTGTAACTCTACATCTAAACCTAAAGGTGATGGGAGGCTGTCTCCATATAATGATACCAAGTCTGTTATATCGCTTGAGTAAATGATATCTGAATCTCGTTTTGAAAGAGTAGAGGGTAGTAAAAGCATGATCTGTGAGACTATGGCTGATGTCAGGAAGTTGAACCTTGTATTCATTTCATTGAGAAGATAGTCAAGCATTGGGATTGTGATAACCCTTTGATAATATTGGGATGGACTTGAATTAGGAACGTTGTTGCGATATTGTTGTCTCCCAGTTGTTCTTGGAACGCTTTCCGAGACGTTTGCAAGATCCAATGCATTAGAATAAATGCGGGAATGAAAGCCATCGATTTCCTCTCTCGCACTCTTGATGTTTAATTTGACAGATTCTACCTCTTTATGTGCTTTCACAATATCTACATATCGACCTTGAAGCTTGATGCTTAGACCTTTTGTGTATCCGAGGATTTCTTTTGTTGTCATAAGCGTTACGATGAAAGGAAAACGAGACAGAGTGAGGAAGAATGATTCAGCATCTGCTCTTGATTCACGGTTAAACTCCCTAGAATCTTTAATTTCTTCCATACAACATGCTAAAGGCTCAAACAGCTCCAGGAACACTTCGAATGCTTCATGACGCTCTACCCACCTCGTCTTACATATTGACTTAAGTTTTCGTCTTCGCTCTCCTTCCATTACTTGAGTAACCCATTTTTCAAACAAGATTTGCCTCTTTGGTGAGTTTGAGAAAAATCGAGTGATACTGTCTGCAGTGTCCATTGATTTCTGCACTTCTTGTACTGAACAACTCTTGACAACACAGAGATTAAGTATATGCGCTGCACAGTGATAATACAAAGCCCTTGGGAAACGTTGTGTAATGCGTGCAGCTGCTCCCTTTGTTTTACCGGACATTGCACCAGCACCATCATAGGCCTGCCCACACAGTTGTAACCCGGAAAGCTGCCAGTCAGTAATATGTTGAATTAATCGGTCAGCAATGCGCTCACCGGTGACACCAGTAACACATTCACTAAAAGCAAGGAATCTTTCCTCAATGTCCTGTGTAAGTGGGTTGATATATCTTACACTAATGGAAAGTTGTTCATCATTAGCTGAATCAGTAGCTTCATCTGCCATGATTGAGAATTGATTAGCAGCACGAACTTGCTCCAGAATGGTGTTGCGAATAATGCTACCATAGACTTCAATCAACTGGTTCTGTGTCGTCTTACTAGTGTATAGGGCATTCCGATTCGCTGATTTGAGGTGTTCGGCAAGGGCGCTATCGCCACTTTTGACACCAAATTGAAGGAGGGCAACAAAATTTCCACGATTAGCGTGTGGATTATCGTCCATATTCTTCCAGTCATCTCGATGTCTACGAAGAGCGATTCCCTGCCTACCACACAAGATAACCGCATTAGCAATTGACTTTAGCATCTTCCTATTTTCTCTTACCCGCTCTGCAAAAATAGATGATAGCTGCTGATCGATAGATAATTGTTCCTTTTCCATCGTAGTAATAAAATTTACCCCTTTTTCTGTTGCTGTCTGATGATACTTAACTGCAGTACCATTTCCAATTCCAATAAAGTGTTCACGGAGTTTGTCACTTGCTTTCTTCAGATTCGTGAGTGGCTTGGTAACAAGAGTACAGTTTAGGGTGGATACAGAATATGGAGATTGGCTAAACAGGAAACAGTATTTGCAATACCCTCCTTGATCGCTCTCAGAATATACTAGGCCGTTATACTGTGACAACCAACTGTGTTGAAACGAGCGATGTCGATTTCCAAACAGAATTGAGGGAAAGCGATATGAAGAGCATGGATTGAAGTGATTTTTCAAGAGATAGTATTTCTCATGATCAGATAAAGCCCGTTCTTTTTTTAGCTTAACAACTCTCCCCAAATCACCAGAGCTGATAGTTGGATGAATCTGAAATTCATTCGTATTAGGCAGACTTTCTTCAGACGAATCTAGAAATATATTTTAATTGATCAGTTTATAATGTAACATATTAAAATATATTATTAATTAGTAGACCAGTCACCTGTATATATATGTCTCATTGCTTCTTGACGCAATTGATCTTCCAAACTCGGACTCGTAGGCTGTTCCTCGAATTGACTGATAGGCTGTTCCCCAATCTGACTCGTAGGCTGTTCCTCGAATTGACTCATAGGCTGTTCCCCAATCTGACTCGTAGGCTGTTCCCCAATCTGACTCATAAACTCTTCTATTACTAATTCCTCCTCAAGTATTTCTGTGTTATCTATTCGAGCTCGTTTTGCTGACCCATCAAAAAATCTGTTATACGAACTGGAGTGTTACGCGAAGCCATAAGTGTTTGTGCATGTATGTAGCAACAAAGTAACAGTAGCTAACAAATCGACAGTATATTTGTAGCAATAGTATATGTAAATGTTAAATTATTAAACTCGGGTGGAGTATCAATTTTATCAACTGTTTGGGACAGAAAAGTGACCCCATACTCGGTAATTTGATTTGTTAGATATATCAAATATTATTTTATAATTATGGGCGAGTATGAACTAGTTATAAATTTGACGTTTCAAAGTTCATATAATCGATACTCGACGATAGTCTCCTTGTTTCATATAGTAGTTGTGTTATCATGAGTTTTGTTGTTTGTTGGCAAGACAATTCTCAAAAAGTTGTTTACAAAATAGTGATTATTATTATAATTCGGTAATTCGATGTTCATAAAATCGGTAGTGTACGTAGACTAGTGTATTCTAATAATTTTTATTCTAATATTTTTGCCGCATTTTGCTCCTTTTTTTTGGCAAATTTTTCAAGGGGGGGGGCATGTGCCCCCACCCTAAATCCGCCACTGCTCCCAATCCTCATCTCCTCCATCAGAGATAACATTTGCATACATCTCAGGATAAGGTTTAGACTTTCCGTGATTGTGACATAAAATAGAGGATAATTTCAAATTGTTGTTTGCGTTCACTACTCCTAGTTCCGGGCCTGATATACGCTTAGAACTAAAATCTAGAGCCACACGATGAAGAACCAAGAAATCGACTCCTAATATACAACTTTCAATCAATGAGGATACTACGACAAATCTTTGAGAGCAACAAAACTTTCCAATCTTAATCGGAAGATCAACCTCGTCAATTGAATCCATTCGATTCCCTGAAGCAGTTAATAAAACTTGCTTCGCAGAATTTAACGCCACTTCTGATATGCGCTCCAGGAAATTTTGATCAATTAAGCTAACGGTAGATCCACTATCAAGCATAGCATTGCAAACTTTGCCCCCGACTACTATGCGAACGTATAGAGACTCCATAGGCTTGCACAGAGCGACATTCCCTAAATCAATCGAATTGTTGATTGAGCCATATTCAAAATTCTGGGATCCCTTGTAGTTAAATTTCTACCAACCGGGGATTCATTACAATTTCTTGAAATATGTCCCCATTTTTCACAATTGTAACATTGAATCTTTCGTTTCACTTGACTTTTGTTCGACATTCTCTGATTCGATGACCTTCGCCCCCACATTCATAACAGATCAATTTTCTTTGTCTCTCGAATCCATAAGAGCGCCGACTTCTGTAATCTCCCCGTACTGCGCAAGCAAATTTCTCCTCCCCTGAAGTATCGATCAGCGACAATTGATTCTGGAGCGACTTTACAGCTCATCCAATGCTGATTTAGTCACTAGAGTCTTCCCCTCTTCTTCTTTCGTTCGGTCTTGTTTATGTTTCACGATGGCAACATTATCCCGATGGTTATCAGCAAGGTCACTTTCCAATTGAATTAAAATTTGCGTTCTTTTAATAGCTGCATCCGAAGTTTTAATGTCCGGAGAGGTTCGAATATTCTCGTAGATAGCCTTAGGAAGGCCACGAATGAATTGTTCGAACAAAAGTTGTTCCTTCGCCTCTTCTGCCATCTGTGAAACGCCTTGTTCAGTAATCTCTTCAATTCAAACAAGTACTTCTGAGGTCTTTCGCCAGGAAATATCGTCCGACCATGGAATTCACTCAATGATGTGAATGTTATATCCTCTGGTTTAAAAGCGCATAGTAGTTTTCGTTTGACAGTACCATAATCTTTTCTTTCGTCTGTGGTTAATGTTTTGTAAACTTGAAGTGCTTCGCCCCTCAAACAGGTTGCGATCATAATAACTTTCTTATCTTCAACCCATTCATTTGCCAAAGAGCTTATCTCAAAGTTTTCGAGAAATTCTTCAAAATCTCCGCTCTCAAACTTTTCGATCTGAACAAAATTACTCGCCATTTGAAACAATAAAACCACTGTATGATAACCACCTATCAAACCACTCTCTGCTACCAATATAATAGTAAGTCTGATTAGAATATTTCATAAACCGAATTTAATAATCATCTAAAACCGGCTCAATCTCCTAATATAGTTTAAATCTCTTAATTCGTAGTGCAACATCAATTATCATGCCTATAGTATAAGGATGCGGGATAATGCAAATTTCCAATTGATTTGAGACTATACTATATATAGATAAACCATATATTATTAATTTATTATATAATTTAATATATTGTCTAATAAAGTTAATATCTTATTAATTTACAACAAACAAACAATCAATTATATTATTATTTTGAAATGAATCCAAATGAATATGACGATATCATCCACTTTCTTCGGGGAGAAAATATCCTGTAGCATCTCAAGCTTCACGTCAGACAAAATAGAACTACAAAAGAAGAATTAATCCCATTTTATAGGAAATTCCAACAGACTTTCAAGGTAATATTGACTTCCTTATTCCCCTAGACCATTAATAAACATCCAATGGTTTAATTGAATTCTCGCTTTAGAGAGTAAAAGTGGAAGGCACAGATAGAGATTTGGCAGTTCCATTGCAGTCTGAGTTGGACAACATCTATGAGAAGTTCCATGACAAAAATAGTTCACAAGCAACATAAAAACAATGACGAAAGAGTCCACAATCAGTATGAGTAGTATAATGTAATGATTTGTTAGATTCTACGACATATTGTAATCAAATTTAGGACATAACAGTAGAGTATTGTTATTTTTATTTATTTATTGTATTTAACAGATATTTCAGGAATTCACCCAAAATTGGGTAAAGACAATCGTAGAACTCGTGCTTACCACCTGATGGCTAACGGCTTAGTCGAAGCGCACAACAAGATTCTGAAAAAGTTAGTATTTTGTGATATAAAATTTAAGACTCATTCACGAATTATCCACATAGAAAACTGATTAAAATGGAGAGTCAGATAGGGGATCATTGGTCCAAACTGCTCAAACAGGCTGTGCTTGCAATAAACTCCTGCAAGAAAAGATCCCTCGGACAACCTCGATCCAAGGTTATGTGGAGAAGAGAGTCCCGGTATCAAGACCTCTTGTGCATCATTAACAACCTGCAGACCGACGATGAAGAAGACTTTGATTTGGAAGAATCGATTTTCTCTGAAGTCACAGATCCACTAGATGATTTCGAAGGAATAAACGACATTTTTTTCCCACCTCCTGATAATCCCCTCGAAGCAGTTAGCAACATCGATGAATCTCTAACTTCTACACAGCAATCAGCAATGGAGAAGCAAACGAAACAACTCGGGCCTTATACGGCGTCGAAAGCAGTGAATTATACAGCCATTTGTAAATACGCTCCTAATCCTGGTCTGATACAATTTTCATACGCCTAATCACAAATTAATGTTACAGTATAGGAGAGGATCCCAAATTTTCGCGATCCTAAATTCAAATTTTCAAACAATCACGCTCCAAAAGGAGCGTCTTGCGCTCCTGGATAATCCCTTGGTCGAAAGTAACAGATGTGATTGAGTTGCTATTCAAAAGATAAATTAGTGATAACTTATTAACTAATTAATGGTAAATAATCCATTTTAGATGTACCAGAATCTATTCGGATTTTCTACGGAATCTATATTTCTGTTATTCGGGTTTTTATAATAATTTTTGTATTTAAATTCTTAGTTAGTTTATGTATTTATTAGTGTGTTTTATTTAATTAATTTAGTATATTTATTCTGTTTATTTGTAGTAGTTGTTTTTGTTCTTAATTAAAGTTGTGTCCCAGTATTATAACCATATGCTGAATTGGGAAATTATTGGATTAGGAAAACTAGTCAAATCAGATACACATTGGAAAATGGTTACTGGTAAACTTGCTAAAATTATCTGTACAGTCGAACCTCCCCTATCCGGGCAGCCTCATCCGGAGGGTGCCCGGAACTTGGAATTTGCCCGGATCTCGGAAAAAAACATAAAAATCTTAGCATAATAAACTAGTGTTTATCGTCTGATGTCTCCAAAACTATTGTCGAGGGGGACTCTAGCCTGATGCGCATCCTCTGATCATTGAAACTGGGTATAACTTTACCCAAGGAGTTCATAATTTTCGAAAATCAATTGTATATAAAGTTGCGAAATTTCCATATGGCCAAATCCAAACCAATATTTACTGCCCAGGATAAGGGTGGTTTACTTTTAGTAACATGTTTGGCATTCAAATCTGCAAAGATAAACTAAATTTGGGGCTAATAACAAAAAAAGGCGACTTAATTTTGAACTTATACAAAAATATTGCCCGGTTGAAGAGGTGTCCGGATCTTGGAAATCCGAATTTTGGATATTTGAATGTAGTTAAGTTAATTAAAAAGTCGAAAGAGGGGTCACTCGATTGAATAAGGACACATTTGGAGAATGGAATTTTTGACACATTCCTGATACATTCCAGCGTTGCTATGGAAAAATTCTTCCACATATGGTTATGGGATATATCAAATTATCGGAAATTTAACTTTGAAACCGAATTCAACAATAAAAAGACGATATAACTTAATTTGAACAGGTTTATAAGAGAACTAGTCCGGCGAACACCATCGGACGTGGTTACTTTGGCGAGCTGTTATGGCCGATATAGACACTCTTAAATTGCCTCAATATCCAAAAATGTTCGCACAACATCAAAGTACAAGTGTACAAATTTTTGTGCTTTTATCAAAAAAATGTACAATCTGTTGAAATTTATGGCTATGCCGCTGGACTACCAACAGTCTAATTCAAGGAAAGGCTTTAGTCCAAAATATTGTAAAACAGAATTTCTTTTATATTTAGTAGTTGGCTGAATACATGGCTAGACTCGAAAAAGTTTGGATTAACCCAACAAACTTTCAAAGCACTAATCCAAACCAATTAGTGCCATCACTGAGCTATCTCTTGAATTGCTCAATGAAGGATATAAATACGTTACTAACTGGTCGTTTGCAAAGTGAAGAAACATACGACTCATCTTAGTAAAATTCCGAAGGGTGAATATAACCCCATCCCTCCACAAGTTAGCTCATAGCATTGAGTTAATTAGGGATTGTAACAACGGGTTTGTAATGAAAGATTTTTATGAAGAAGCGTTTGAATCATGTAACTCATTGATTCGCAAATACTGTGAACACCTCTCGAGAACAAATTCATTCGACTAAAATACGAAAGACCCAGTTTTGAGGACATTTAGGCATCACGTTGTTTGCAAAACATTTTTGAGAACCGATCCACATTTGCATACTTATTTTCACCACACGGAACATGATCACCTATTAAATTCACTATATATATAGGTTATATTTTCTGTCAGCTGTATCTATGTCCATCCATTTCAGCTCAGTAAACATGATTAATTCATTATTGGAAAAAATATTGTGCATAGTTTTCTGTTGACGTCATTATTTTGGTTGTAGAAGCTCTATAAAAAACTGACCATACCAGTCGATAACCAATATCAAATTAATATATTTTAAATATTTAGGAAGCATGCGAACCCCTATTTCCCCCCCAGGTATTTCCTTTTCCACACTGTAGAATGCTGAAACTTTTCAAAAGAATGCATCATACGTATATTAGCAAATCAGAATACGCCCCATTTGAAAAATCTTTAGAGGGATAAGACTAATTGGACACTTAGTATATAAATAATTCCTTAAAATCTTTAGCCAGTTTTTGGCTAATTGTCAGAATAGGTTCCTACTCCAGCAGGGTGACCACTTGTCCTACTTCAAAAAGGAAAGGGTTTAAATAATAATAAAAAACACCCCAGAATGAGAAACCTAGTATTAGAGAATTAAACCATTGAGAATCTTAGGAGTTTAATTGGACATCAAGAATTCTCAGGTGCGGAGCAGGTTCTCAAGGGGCCACAAAACCCCATATCTCCCCCCCCCCCCGACCGGCTACGATAGTTTTTTTTGGGGGAGGGCTCGAGCTCCCCCGGATTCGGCGCTTATGTTTAGAAGTATTCATTATCAAGTATGGATAAATCTCAATTTCTCAGTAATTATCAAAAATAATTCCTCCAAATTTCTCTAAGAATTTATGCAATTCTTAGAAAAATTAAATGAGTTCGAGATTAATTTTTCACGCTGACAAGGATCAATTGATTTTCCAGACGAAATAACGGGATTATTAAAGCTAATATTTTTGATTAACTCTCATTTTCCTCTAAATTATTTTTTCCGCTAAATCCGCTAAATTGGGACAAGCGGTTAATTGGTATAAACTGAAGTAATTTGGTTCCAAAATGGTGCTCTCTCAATAGAAAATTTATTTTGATAAAACAAATTTAAATATCTATCTATTCTGATAAAGGTACTGTAACAAAATAACTAATAGGGTCTTTTGTCATTGATTTTTTCGGTAAATCGCAACAGAGATTATGCCCTTGTGGTTCACGGATAGTTAAAAGCGTTCTACAAAATATTCAGGCTCATACTATGGGCGTAAGAAGCTTCAAGGCTACGCAGGCAGTAGAGGAATTGTTATGAGGTTTAAAAATGAAATTGTTGTAAATCGATACTTTCTATCAATTTTTCGGTTAATTGGGAACCCAGCTTATTTGGGATCAGAGGCCTGAAACAAACATGTCCCAATCAAGCGGAGGAGACTGTATACGGATTTATGGGATTCCCATAGGAACTAATTTGGATTCAGCACTTACAATTTAGATTATGTAGTATAAAAATTTTAATGCCTTTTATAAAGTGTTTTTTCAAATTTTTAGAATTTTCACATTCAATCTGCGCCAGGCATTAACAAATATGTAACATACTGCCCATCATTGCATATATTAGGTTTGGTGATTTAATAATTATCTCGCGGATCCCGAGGAATGTGAAAGTGAAATTGAATATATTAGTGATTTGTTATTAGCTTACTTCAATCTCAAAAGTATGCATAATTTTACTTTCGAATTATTCAACGATTTACTGACCTATATCTTCTGCAAAATAAATGGCATATAAATGAGAGTAATGCAGCAAATTAAAACTCAAACAATATATCATGAAGAAGGTAAATCTTGAGTTAGTACATAGCATTAATGAATTAATTGGCTTACTATGGATCTCAACTTGTTAATATGCAAGCCACAAGTTTAACTTAATTATTGAGTCATATTTTGAGGAAGTTAAGGCCACGAAGCGGCCGTTAATTGTGTTGCAGTGTCTAACACGAACGAACAAAGTTCGCGAAGCACCGAGACTAAAGGACTCGTATTATGTAAATATATTTATATATATAAATTGATTTTGGTTTGTATTTTTAAAGAACAATTGTATTGATTTGTGGAAACTCTTTCATATATTACAACGTACAGGGAGTTGATTGAGTCCAGTTGATTAAGTTCAATCATTTTATTATATTTTATAAATATAGAAGTGTACTCTGATAGTGGTTGATGGAATGCTGTTTAAATTTCCTGCCAACTGACGTCAATTAAGATGTTTTCACTCTATTCCATCTGATTATTGTGGTCACTAGGCATAGTATGAATATAATTATATTGAAGAAACTAATTACTGCATATCCAAATATACTTCCTACGTAGATGTTGACTGGGTGACATGAGCTAGTTTATGTCACCGTATAATATTACAATTAACAACTTCCAGCCAGGCTTGGGGTTGATTATGATTACAATCGTAATAGATTACAACATTTCCTGTAATCGTAATCACTCACTAGTAATCAGCCCCAGGTCTGCTTCCAGCCTACATCAAAATGGATGGCATGACCATTGATTGATATCAATTGGTCATTTACATTATTCGTGTAAGAACATTTTTCAAATTATGACATAGACCATGTCCAGAATATTATTGAGATGTTTCAATTTGTATTTCGTTTTAATTAATGCTAAATGAATTTCTAAATAATACTCAACGAATGTGAACAACCTCGGCAACACATTTATGCAAGTGAGCAGACACAGAGTTGAATGTAATTCCCTACTGGTTGAGAATAGAAAAACTGAAAACTAAATAGAATAAAATATGAAGGCTCAAAATGGAAAGTATGCTTGTTCAAATACAAAATAGAAGGAAACCATCATCCTTGCAGCCTGGGCTTAGTTAGGTTGTTGCCTACCATACGTTTGTTCACTTAACTTGATATTGTTCGCTCAAAATATTTTATAGTTTCATGGAAAACCAATTTTATATACAATGTAAATGTAAAAATAAATTGGAGACTATTTACTTCCGGAAGATCTCTGTATTAACTTTGCAGAATCTTCAGTTGTCAATTCTGTTCTATTTGCACTGAACAATTTCCTGACACCTCTACATGATAAGACCTGCACTATCTGGTCACTTTGCGGAAAACTCTGCATTAAGAGACTGCGCACAGCTGGTACAATTTGCTGCCACCTATAACTGATTATAGCTGACAACCACAGGAATGAATATATGCCGACAGCTGTCTAATTACTGTTCCACTCACGGGAAACTTTAGGCACCTGACAATCACGAGACAAGATTATGATGGTCGAATGCGATCTCAATTTTAGGTATTATATTCTTTGATGGCTTCACATGATCATTTTAGCTTGAATTCCATTTTTATTGCACAACGACTAGAATGAACTTGTCTAACTTATTTGTGCATATCAAATAAGTTTGGGGATTTACAATATCTGAAGGATTGTAAATAACCACAATTGCTGTTCCCATATGAGATCGTTATTATGTTATATACATTCATGAAAAGTTATCGTTCAGGATTAGAGTAGGAATTAAAAGAGATTGTGCATGTACTGAAAGGAACTCAAGGGTCTTTAATAATTTGCTATATATTTTCATTCGACTTTATATTTTGGAATTAAGAAGTTTTTAAAGAACAAGCAATATTACAAATATCATATAAAATATTTATAAGACAATGTTTAGACTAATTCGAAAAAGCATCAAAATCCAAAATGTAAATAAAATATACATTATTGAAAACCAATTATATATTAATTAATACTGTAAAAAAGTTACCATACAATAATTCAATCAAGATCATTCAACGACATGCCGTAAGGATATTCAATCTGATATTTTAATATGAGTTTTTCAAATTCATTTGGTTGTAACTGCAAAGTCCATTCAATAATATTTAAAGTGGATAGTTTAACTTCAACATTAGGATTTATTTTAAGTATACAATTTTGCTTTTTACATTGAGGTTCTAGCAGAGTAACTTTGACTCTATCATCTTGACTCAAGGGTAAGCAATGTCGAACAATAACCTTTGAAGTAAGAGATCTATTATTTCGTACATCGAAGTACTTTTTGAATTCATATGTGGATATATTCGCCTTAGCAAAAAGACCTAAAAGAATCAAGAAAACTGAATTTAAAATAATGTAGTGAAATGACCACTGATTTTCACATTGTTACAAATCGGTGATGTAATATGTAGTTTTTTATGTCATTGGTCATTGGTACGCATTAAAGTTGTACAGTTAGAAAATCAACTCCATAGATACCAAAATGATATTTGTTTTTCTGGTATTTTAAATAGGGCAGAAACGAATATACCGAATATTCGAATATTCGTTCGAAATGATTGAACGAATATTCGTTCGTTTCCAAACGAATATTCATTTGAAGGAATATTAGAATGAAACAAATATTAATTGACTACTTTTGGACAATAACATGACTTTTGTTTAGCTTGTATTCATCGAAAATATAGATTTCTACCTAAACTAGCTGATTGTTAGCTTGTGTCCAATACACTTTGTAACTATTATTAAACCATTGTTAATTAACAAACCCTATTTTCAATGTGTTTGTGTCTTAAAAATGATTTAATGTTTAGTCATCCAAACGAACGAATATTCGAATATTCGTTCGTTATATTCGAATATTCGATTCAGCCCTAATTTTAAATGACACCAGAGGGTGAATTAATTTAAAAAAATTAAATATTCTTAATCATAAAATATAGACCACTCTATGTATATTCTTAAGGTAATTATTAAATACATCACGTATGCATCGCAGTATTTTCCATAGCAAAAGTAAGAAAGAATTTAATTGTTAACAAGAAATAATATACAACTAAATATAGTGTAACTTGATTATCCAAACTCTTCAATCATCAGAATAGCTTGATATCCTAATGATGTTGGATAATGTAGTTCAGTTATCTGACCTGGTCAATTAACTGAGCTGGTTGACTGATCCGAACGAGTTCAGATTATAAATATTGCACTATAGTATTATGAATTGACTAGACACGGCCATAGGCGCCGAAAAGAGGGGGGGGGGGGTCAGGGGGTTTCACGCTCCCTAGTTTTTTTCAGGGAGGATTTCACCCCCACTGGCTGAGGAAACAGTCAGGGAGGGTCATACTTATACTTATTATACATTTTCTTTAATATTACTGTATAGAACATAGACCCATATAAAATTATATTTCCATAAAGAGTTTTTCTAAATAATATTGGGATTTATACGAGTGTGAAGTTGACGCAGTATTCAACTGAGCACAGATCAAAATGAAAGTTGAGGCCCTTCCCATTATTGGATTTGGATAAAAATTACACATATTAAAGAGGAGTTAGGGACGTTTATGATTTTGGATTTAAAAAAAAAATATTATTTTCTATTTATATTTTTAAATTATGAGCGAGCATTAACTTTTTTATTTTGGAAATTGAATTTAAAACTTGCATACATCTTTGTGACTATGGAACGTTTCCTATGCCAAAATATTTAAAAAAATATCAACATTCCTATGAGATATAGCTTGGCAAAGTTGAACATGTGTTTACTTCAGATTATATACTATTTCTTTTATTATCGAGTGAACAGCACAAAGATTAACACAATACAATTGCTAGATTACAACCACCAGATTGTGTGTTTATGTCACAGCTTATATATAACAGCCACAACCAATTACAATTGGATGAAACCTGAAACGTAGACTAAATAATTATCACACACTATTCTTGTTGAAATTCCTTCTATAAAACCTTTCTAAAATTTACTATATTATTATAAATTTATTCTGCTCCACTAACCAACGAATATTATATTCATTCCCTATTGAAACGATTCAGAGATCCAATGGATAAAGATGATCAAGGTAAATTCGATTTTCAACTTTAATATATATTTTAATATGGAGAATTCTATCTTTAATCAATTATATGTATTCAATAGCTTTACCCATCGATTTACATTTAACAATAGGCTTATAAATGCTTATTAGTGCGTGAACACAAATGCTGTGTAATTTTGGAACTAAACTCTTTTTGTGGAACCCCATATATTCCCGAGGTCTCCCTTCGAAGAGCTTTTGATTGATATTTACATCGTCATATCGCGTAATGTTTCAAAGAGTAATAGGGGCGGACGGACAGACGGACTGAGCAAGCTTTCTTAATAAATTAGAATTAATAATTCTTTGTTTATTACACGTTGAAACTAGAAATTACCATTCCTTTACGTACGAGAATCACTATTACCACGTGCACGTTGACCATCCATTTGCGTAAATCTATAGTGTGTATGTTGCTGATGACATTTATAACTGAAAGTGAAGCCAATTATCCATCACAGTGGGAATTTAAGGGGAAATAGGATAAAATTATCATTCTCTTGAAACTTGAATTCGTGGTTATCACTGAATTCAGAATATCAAATTACCTAGTAATTCTGGTCTAAGAAATATTTTGGTCGTTGTGACTATTCAAAGTATTAGATTTTTGACAATTGGAATTTCGATTTTGCTGTTATAGAAAGTTACAAATGCTTCATTGCAGATTTTGAGAACACTATTCTTGAGAATGACGTCTTTTTTGAATATTCTGATATCATTGGTTTAATTATATATATTATATATTATAATAACATCTGAGTATAAATTGATTATGGGATGTGGCTAACGAAAAATATATAATTCGGACAATAAATTCTTGCTTAGTCCCCCTCCTTCAAGGTGATGGGAAATATCGTGTCCAGGGTTTTTTAGTGTTTTTAATATAAAGTAGACATATTAAACTTCAATATAAACCAAATTCCAGATGTCCAAAAATTTGCCCACAGATATTTTCCTTTAATATTAACTAATTTATTAAGATAAGTGATTCAAGTACAAATTATACTCCTTCAATTAAAATTATTTCTTAAGCATAACAAGGAAGCTTTTGAATTTCTTAACTCGAATCCAGTGAGTTATAGATTACAATGAATTAGAATCTGACTAATATCAAACAATTCGGTGTCAATTTGATGAATTAAAGTTTAGCAGGGAGCTGAACTGTCGAAAAATTAGTGGAAACATACTTTTTACATACTGAGATGTCAACAATATTGTCAAAACTAGGTTCTACTAGCTCTAAAACCTAGGTGGTGTAATATTCTTATAAAATAGTTTCTAAATGCGCGAAAAGGCGCGACGTGGATCACTTAATAACTTTGAACCATATATATTAGGATTTTTGAAAAAATTATACCTTGTTCAAGAAATATAATCAATAATCATGGGTGAACAATAAAAAATTTGTTAACAAACCTAAGTATAATTTATGACAGAATTAACATGAATTGTCTAGAACTACGTTTAGGAGACTACGTACATCATTTTTGATAATGCCATTCAGTTTGCAGCTACCGATAACCTATATGTCAATATTACTTCATTAGAGTCTATCTAGCATACTTTTCCTATTTCACCTGAAAATTCCCACTGTGTCCATTGTTAACAATAGCATTTGTATTATTTAGCTTATAGAATTCATTATTCATTATCTTAGTTCATAACAGTAACAAGAGAGCCAAGGTTCCCAAATATTAATGATTGTTCAATAGTCGGCTTATGTAATTTCCATCGAAAATATTTGTGGTACAATGTGGATGTAATATGTCCCATGATTCATTTGAGTTGGGTAAATAAAATAACTAAGTATGGAGACAGTTACTAAGTAAAGAAAAGTAATATGTATTGAAACATATATTAAGTAAAGTAAGTATTCACATAGTATTGCTTTGTGAATAAAAACTAGGTTTCCGACTTTAATCAGGGAAAATAATTAGCATTTACTTTTAGTTAATACTTAGTTTACATCCAAAAATACTGTACGCAATTAATAGTTTAAGCACGCGTGTAACATATTGACGAAATCTTAAGATAATTATCAAACGAAAACCACCATATAAACAACGTTCCTTGAAGTGCTAGAATAGGAATCGCAGTATATCACTCTCTGGTGACGTCGATTTTTTTAAATGTAGATTAGGTTTCTAATTGGTGACGTCTGCTTTGGAAAAAATATTTTTGTTTACTTTTAATATAATAGTATAAATTTTTGGTAATTATTTATACGTAACTATCACATATGTTATTTTATTTATCTTAACTACTAAATCTTATATTTTCGACGAAAATATTCTGTAGTTTCAATATCCACGTTATATTAGTCTTAACTTACTATATCTCTATTTTTTGTACGACATAGTTAATAATTATCTGAGCAAATATTCTAATTCGTGAGTGCTGTTGCGTAGGATTCTGACCAGCAAGTCGCAATTTAATCTTTTGTGTAATCTGTGTTCTATCCCTAGTATATCGGTTACTTATAAAAAAAGCTATTTTCTAAGATTTTACATACACTAATTTCATTATTGTTTCTAGATTTTCAACTTCCACTTTGACATTGACGATTTAGTTAGGGAATAATACCTCAAATTATAGGTGAACCATGAAAAAAATTGTTACCAAACAATTTCTACACTAGAGTCTTATTCTGGACCCAAATAAACATAGAAAAAAAGTTGCAAGCCCAAACCCGTGAGGAAATTTTTTTACACGGGTTGCAGTTTCTGATTTTCCATAGTAAATCGCCGACATTTCTGGAGCAACTTTCTCAAATCAGCTCCAATCAACTTATTATCACCATATTGGTACTCTGCGTTAAATTTCCAGCAATTTGATATATCACATGTCCATATTTGGAAGAATTTTTCCATAACAACGCAGGAATGTCTTAGGAATGTGTAAAAATTCCATTATCAAATTGTGTTCCCACTTAATCAAGTGACCCCTCATTCGACTCCATTCAGTACCTGAGTAAAATTATACACATCTAAAACGTGATTTTATAAAATTATTCGAGATTTTCGAGATTAACTGTAAATCTCGAATAATTTTATATTTGGTAGCAATTTTTTTCAAGGTTTTGAGTTAAAATTCCCTAACTAATTATTATGGGTGCGAGCGTGTATCAGACAGTTCTTGGATACCTCCAGCCTCAAGAGATTCATAGCGAAATCAAGAATGATCGCTATAAGAAGAAGAATTTTACCAGGAAGTGCAAGGGGATTTGCGTTCAAGACCAAAAACTGATGAAGGTAATAATTTCTCAAATTATTTTCAGATTGGTATTTCTAATCAATACTTTATTTTGAGCCTGAGGAAGAACGGAACCTTTAAATACCTCGAGATTCCAATTGACACAGAAATAAATCACATTATTGGCTTCTATCACAATGTCACTCATCCCGGAATCAATAATACTCTTGACGGGATTCAAAACAAATACGATTGGAGTGGCATTTACAACGTCATCGGGAAATTTGCAAGCTATCTTTTCGCATTAATTTCAATATAATTCATTTTTATTCAGTGTTCGTTATTTAGATCAAAATTTGTCACACCTGCCAGACTTCTGCCGCCCTGTTACCACAGCCTCAGCGGGAACTCCAGCCCATCGCCCCCCCAGAAGAACCATGATATTATTGCGGCATAGATCTTGTCTGCAATATGTCCAGCACAGCATTTGGATTTCAGCATATTTTGGTAATCGTATGCTACTTGAGCAAATTTGTAATCGCTAGACCCCTCAAATCCAAGACATCAAGGGAAATATTGGACTGTCTACAGGATATCTATCTATCATTTGGTGTACTCAAAATCCTCCAACATGATCAGAGTATTTTATAAGGATTTAAAAAAAAAAAATTAATGTTTTCGTGGAATAAAAAAATGGATTTTCGGTAGAAATGGAATCTTGAAATGGATATCAGACGATAAAAACTCACTATTCAAGGGAGTAAAAAAATGAAAATAGGAATAAAAAAATGGGCCAGGAATAAAAAAATGGGCTTATAATATACCCTGAACATGATCAAGGAACTGAATTCTCAAGCAAGGTATATTCTAATGCAGTTTAGATTATCGTTAGATATTATTATTATCGTTAGTTATGAATATATTCTCTACTACTAATATAAAATATAGAATGAATAACTATGTACTACCTTCATGAACAAATAATTTGTGTATTTACAAATGCATACAAATACTTCGACATAAGTACAATTTCATTGGGTTTGTGAGAGTGATGGCGTGTACTTGAGTAGCTGACTTAGATTCATTTTTAAAATACTGTTCCTTCAGGAATTTCAGGATTTCCACAAGAAATTAAATGTCGACACCCGAAGAACCATGCTAACCACTGCCTACCACCCGCAGAGTAACGGACTTGTCGAAGCTCACAATAAAATTTTGAAAACTTAAGTTCTGTAATTAACTAATAATTCTTAAAAATTATAAAACCAACAAATTATTTACTTACTCAATTTATTGAAAGTTGATATTATAATCCCAATTCAATACTAAATACAATAATTATAATAATCAGGGAATTAAAGGTTCACAAACGAACATATTGATCTTGAACTGGACGAACTGAATGAATGCTGGTGGTGTTGAAGTTAATGTGAACGTAAACAAACTGAACGTGCGTCAATTTGAAATGGGTTTATTCAATCCATTCGTGAACCTTACATTCTCTTGATAATAATATTTATACTTCAAAACTAGCCTTAAGTTAATTTTATTAAAATTGCTTAAATTTCCAATATTATTCCAAACGCTTAAAATTCAATGCTTACAATAATTATTAAGCCTTGAATTTTAATTTGTCCGTTGTTTTAGAAAAATTAACTATATGATGTGCAAAGAGGACAAAGAATGGGAAGAAAAATTATTGCCAACAGTACTAGCAGCCAATACTCAGACTAAACGATCGACAGGCTACACACCATTTTATCTAATGTTCGGTAGAGATTTCGATTCCTCTAATCTACTCAATCTTATCACCTCTCCAAATAATCCCGGCTTCAAATCACCAACAATTATTGAAACAGAACAAGCCCACCCGAATATAATATTACTCCAATGGACATTGATGAAATTATAGATCCTTACGAGCTCCCAAATAACGATAACGAATGGGTAGAAACAATTGCTGAAACTCGTAAGACGGACAAGAAAAATGCCAGATTAAACATCAAAGATGTGCAAAAAGTCCAAAAGAAAACCTACGACCGCAAAGTCAAACACAATAGGTATGTTGATACGTCAATTTACTATGTTTCACTTTGCTATTGTAAATCTAATGAAAAACATTTTCTAGAATTCCTTTCATATTTCAAATGTATTGTGTTTATTGTTGTTTCCGCGATAACATCTTACGAAACAAAATGAGTCGGTGATACTATCATGTGATGTCTAATAATAGTAACGTTAGGTATTTGAATGTGTTATGTATGGTATTGCGAAAGTTCTGATTCTATACGCAACTTCCGAACTTCTCATTGTGCAATTCATTGAATGTACTGCTTTAGGTCAGAATTTGAAGAAGGAGATCAGGTTATCGTACTCAATATCAAGAAAGCAAAGAGACTCCCAGGAACAAAAGAAGCAAATAAATACTTAAGCCCATATTCAGTAGTGAAAGTAACATCAAGCCACCTCTTAGCACGAAAAGATCCCAACAGCAAAAAAGTAACAAAATTACCTCTCCATCTCTCTCGAAAATATTTCTCTCGCAAACAACGGTAGGTTAACTTAAGTTGATTGTTTACCCTCTTACTAATGACTAATTCCTATTACATTTTAGGTTACACCAACGAAGAATCAAATACACGACATCACATCAACCGGATTTTCTATTTCGCATGCAATTGGTAACTATTTTCGATTGTTTACTGCTATATTAAAAATGCGTTATTAACAAGCACGGTTATGAATCAGACTAAGACCAGGGTTGTAAATAAATCATTTATTATTTTCAAACCATTTCAAATCAAATCATTTCAAATAATTTGATATTTCAATCAAATCAAATCAAATAATTAGCCACTTAAAATTATCTTAAATCAAATCAAATATTTGAAATTATTTGATTTGATTAGCAACACTGGTCATGATATTTCTACAAACTATTCGAACTAGTTTAATCCTAAATTTTAACACACTTTATTTGAATTCATTTAGAACCATTTGAGGAGACCCTGACTTTAGGAGCAGCTGTAGAAATCTATGAAATCCCTGAACAACTAGGAACAGAAGAAAGTATTGATGCTACACTAACCACAATAAAACCTCAAGTATTAACAGCCCTTAATAACCGTGCCTATCTAACCCCACTACATAAAACGACGCCACCAAAGATGAATCACTAACATCACTAAATCACTATACGATAACCATCCATCGACTGAACTAGATTTTACGACCAAAGAATCGATCGCTATCGCTACCGCTAATTGGTACAACGAATATCGCAATAGCCATTCCTGTATCGATCCAATACAAATTAGAAAAGACTATGATTTTCCGCTCGCAGTTCTGTTACCTGTTGTAGTTCAGTTAATAATATCACCCATGGCCTACTTAATATACGGCTATATATGTCGCCGAGAAGGCCATAAAGCAAAGTGGCCAGTTTCTAATTTTCAAAATGGAGAATTGATCTTTATTCGAAAAATTAGTAATGATAAGCTGAAAAGTGTATTATAACTATATAGGAATATGGTATCCAGGTATACATAGCACCCTCCAGAATTGTGATATGTCATCATCTGATGACGTTATGGTGTTTTTTTTGAGATAGTGAGATAATTAACACTTAATTCATTATTAGGTAATGACTCACTATCTCAAAAAATATTGAAGTTAGGCATATAAAATGTATTATCGATGAATAGGAAGTTACCTATTCCGGACAGATAAATACCAGTCTAGTTTACATAACATTCATAGTTTTTGAGTTATGGCACATTTTAGGAAATATACATTTTCCATGGCAACCGAGGAATGTGTCAACATTCCATTTATAATTTCGAAATATTTTATTCTACTACTTCTGGGTATAACCATGTTGCGATTTTGAACATTTATATCCCGTTTAACTATGTTAAAAGTATGCTAGAAAAACAAGATAATTCGCAACCAAAATAACCATAACGTCATCAGATGATGACATATCACAATTCTGGAGGGTGCTATGTATACCTGGATACCATATTCCTATATAATTTTAATACACTTTTCAGCTCTATCATTGCTAATTATTCGAATAAAGATCAATTCTCCATTTTGAAAATTAGAAACTGGCCTCTTTGCTTTATGGCCTTCTCGGCGACATATATAGCCGTATATTAAGTAGGTCATGTATCACCTAAGCATCAAATAGAAGAGATAATTACCATCGAGACCAATCCATTACCATCGAACCATCTGAAAACCATCACACATATTGCATCACTACCGATAGCATATCCTATGTGGGGGAGAGCGGACAATGACATCATGCAATCCAATACCTGCTCAGTGGACAACATCCTAGCCATCATAAGTTCTACAAAGCAAACACCCGAACTTAATCCGAACCTCACCAACTGACACCAAATTCTACCATCTGTTCAAACTGGCTGCTAGTAATAAATTCGAAGAACTGCGAGAATATATTGCCAAACAACTCGGGCTGGAATTTCAATATGATTCAACTGGTTTGATGCAATCATACAATTTCTTTGGCTCAGAAGGCAGAATTTCATAAGAGCAGAAGACCTATGCAACGACAGATACATACCAACTTCAAATGTCACCACTGCACCAACATCTTTAACACCACGACTATGATAGGAAATATTGGCAGCGTATTCACTAATCTGGACTCTTCTATAAACCGAAAACTAATTCCAACTAAATATAAGTCCTGTGGATCAAGTGATGCAATCTGTGAGAGGTTATCTGGGCATTTTCAAACCATTCCTATACTGCTAACAATTGAAATTGGACACATTTAAAATAATGCATTGACGTTAGTGTCGACTTGACTATATCTCCAGTTCTAAGGGTTCTAAGATCACATCTCTTAATATGCTTGATAACTTGCCAAACTATATGAGAAACTCAGTTAGTAGTGCTAAGTTATCACCTGATGTCATAAAAGAGTTACTCAAGCTAAGTTATTATTGTGTAAAAGGAAAGCCCAAGTACTCACCTCAAACACTTCGGTTTGCACATAAATTACGTTATACATCACATGCATCTTAAAAGTTTCTCAATCAATTTAATACTTTCCAAGTAAAAGATTATTGCGTGATCTCAAGTCAAAATCTGTTGATAGTGGAAAATCTATGTCCAAGCTTAGAGAAGAAGGCCTTAAAGCGGATGACGTAGAATTTCTCCTTAACGAAATGCACCTTCAGCAGCAGCTACAATATAATGGTAGGACAAAATCGGATGTGACAAGGATTTGTTGATGTACAAGAGTATACTCTGTTTCATGATCGTTTCTAATACGAAGTTAATTTCATATGTATTAAAATCCATACCTACCGTTAAACAAACTTCGAATAATGTGAGTGATTCCATTCTCAATTGCCTTGAAGTTTTGAATGAATCACATTTCTCAGCTCGGGCAGTTATTTCCGAAAATCATGATACGATTATCGCTTCTTTTAAACACGTAATGAAATCTATTCCTATTGCCAACAAAAATCCAACTACCTCGCAGTAGACATTGTTAATCCAAAGTGGCACGAAATGGTCAAATCCTGGAAGTAGCTATTTAGTTGTAAGATAGCGCATTAAACTATATCATTTAACTATGGGAAATCGAATTTATAGAATCCATTGGTGAAATTAGATTTTTTTTAACTTCAGATGTGAAAGTTAAGACGTAATTGTCACATTTTTGAAAGTGTTAAGATCCACCTAATTGCTCAAAAACTCACATTTCAAAATTAATAGACATTATGTATACTAATAGTGCCCACATATTCCTCACCAAAAATCACGAATATGCTTATTCATTATAAAATTACTACGTCATCATGATAATACAAATTTTTGGAAATTCATTTGATCGCGCATAATTCGCACCCTCAACGAGATAAACTCTGAAAATTTAATAGAAGATAACATTAATGATGCGGACACGTTGGTCACACCAGATTTCCATTATGCTTGCTCATTATCGCATTATGACGTAATCACAAAATTTCACATTGTTAAATTTGACTATTTAGGCCTATTTACGCAATATAATCAGTGTAAGAAGTTAGATAATCCACACATGCCGCGAAGCGACTTAGAAAGCGAAACGCGTTATTTACCTACTAAATTTTGAATAAATTATATGATTTTTTGTTATATCGGCAATCATTTGGTCCATATTTAGGACAAAAGTTGGTCTGCACACTTAATAGCTTGTTAGATATATTTAAAATCAATTACTCAAGATTATTCCAATAGAAAATATCGAAAACTAATAATTAAAACACGAAAGCCGCCTTTTCAAAATTCAGCTCTCCAACCAGCTAACCAACCACAATGTTTACATAAACCAACATCAAAATTGGAATTTATAAAAATTTTCCAGTGACCCAGTAAGTTCGAGGTAACTAAACGAAGTTATCGGGAAATTTCGGGAAATGAGAACTGGCTTTATTAAATAGAGAATTTAAAATGCTTTCGTATGAGAAAACTTGACAGAACGCGACAGATAAAGTTTTGATGCTTTGTAGTCAACTAAAGGATGAATATCTAATACTAAATTTAGCTAGTTATTGAACGTGATTATTTTATGTGTTATTAGTACTACGGTTAAATACTCATTGTGTTATGAAATTCGTATATAATAGGTACAAAAAGAAGTCGATAGAATGTACATGACACATGTTATATATATTTTAAGAATTAAGAGTGATGATACACACTGTTCATTTGTGGTTTTGAATAATTCTTTCTGAACAATTTGTATAGTCACAATAGACGAATTCCAATTATGGTTAAATGAAGTGAGGTATTCGAGTTATTTTTATATTTTTGAAGTAATAGCATATTGCGCTTTCAGTTTAGCATTAAATTAAAATGATTTTTGACATAAGAAAAATGGCCTGCTTTCAGGTGGTGTGCCACTGTCTAGATCTCGCCGCGTTTTAATCACTTTGAATTTAGGAGGTAAACTTAAGAAAATAGTACTATATAGTAAGTAGGGCTGAAACGAATATTCGAAATGTAAGGAACGAACCGAATATTTGAATATTCGTTCCTTGGATGACATTAAATCATTTTTTAATCATTTTTTAACACACAAAACTAGGGCTGTACCGGATATCCGGTTATAATCCGGTATCCGTCTGTATCCGGCCAGTTACCGGATATGAACAACTATCCGGCCGAATAACGGTCCCAATTGTATTTGTGTATGAATTAAAGAATAACAATCACTCCGAATATAAAGTGAATTTCCATAGCTCTAGGGTCATTAACTCTCCATTTCTTCTGTCGTTCTAATGTCTGGTACAGGTTTTCTTGTATAGATATTCTTGGAGTAGAATTTAAATAATGTGAATAGCAGAACTAGTTGATTGAAAATACTATGATCACCTTGTTGTGAATTTCTACAAGAGGATTTCATTTTTATTTTTATTTGTAAATTTCTGGATGTGAATGTTTTTATCTGGTTCCACTATGGTGACGTGCTATATATTTCAGGATTTTTACCACGTGATATATGTATTGGCATCACATACATTAAAGAGTGCTCTGAAAGAATCGTTCTTAGATAGTGAGAAAAATGCCAAATTTAACTCATGCTTAGATTGATAAAAATGCAACGTTTCAAGCTAATAGGAAAAAGCGATGACAAAAATATATAGCAATCGAAAATGAATATGTTATTGAAAAGATCATATTTTCCAAAAGTGAATGCGATTAAAAGTATATTCATATACTGTATCAATTGTGGACTCACATAAAGTATTTTAAAAGCCTCCCTAAAAAAACTCAAGCTTAGTATATGTACAAATTAATCAAGAATAAGCAGAACTTGTTCTTGATGTGATATTATGATATCATTTGTCAAATACATTTTTAGCCGGATAACCAGATAATTGAGCATCGGATATCCGGGTCCGGCCGGAGTTGAGAATCTCTAATCCGATACAGCTCTACACAAAACACATTGAAAAATAGGGCTTGTTAATTAACAATGGTTTAATAATAGTTACAAAGTGTATTGGACACAAGTTAGCTAACAATCAGCAAGTTTAGGTAGAAATCTATATTTTCGATGACTACAAGCTAAACAAAAGTCATGTTATTGTCCAAAAGTAGTCAATTAATATCCGTATCATTCTAATATTCATTCAAACGAATATTCGCTTAGAAAAGAATATTCGTTAGGAAACGAACAAATATTCGTAAAATCATTTCGAACGAACATTCGAAAATTCGGTATATTCGTTTAAGCCCTACTATATAGTCAAATATTTAGCGCTAATGTATGCACATTCTATGAGATGTCGCCACTTTGGTTTCAGAATCGTATTCTACCCCACCGAATTAACCATTGATGAAGCTTTCAACTCCATTACATTTTAATGAGTTATAAAATTATCATCCGGTGTCAGTGAACCATGTACCACTTCTTCCAATTGCCAATATGCTATAAGATGGGAATAAGTGGCACACAGTAGCATTCGATGATAATTTTAAACCAAGTAGTCGCTCATAGAGGATAAAGCTTCTGCTATGTGTTTTTCGAATGCGCAGAATACGAATATGAAATCCAAATTGCAATATCCCATCTAAGTATTTCGTATACAAAGCACATAATTATAGACTAACAATATTACTATTTTATATGGAATGTTGATGGAGTACGAATACTTTTGCAAGGGAAGTGTTTATAGGAATTAAAGTATAATGAACATATACTTACACTATCTAAGGTTACTGTCAATACAAAAGCGAAAATTATATTGTTATTTACAAACCCTAAACCGATGAATTGCAAACCTTATAAAGTCGTTGAATTGCAAACATTAGAAAAGTCGGTCAATTGCAAACTCTAAGAGTCAATCATTTGATGCGTCTGCAGATTAACAATATAACAATTACATATTTGTTTAAAATCTATTAACTCAAGTAGGTAAAATTCCGAAAAGTTCAATAGTGCAAATATTACCTTGTTGACGTTTACGATGTTTGTGGCCTGTAAAATAGAAAACTTTAACGCGACTATCTGCTCCCAGAGAGAGAAAAAATGGTTCTTGAGGAGAAACGTTTGACAGATTTGTTTTTGATAAAAAATTACCATCTAAAAAAACTGAACAATATCCTGCCAAAAGAGGAAATTCGCTAGAATTTGTAACATTAGCCCTTAAATAGACATTAGAGTTCATTTCAGGTTGAGAAATATGCTGAAAATCAGGTATAACCTTTATTAGAGCAAGTGATAATTTGTGCTCAGTATTATTTGAAGGAATACTTGTCGGGTGTGATGCCATAAATGTGTGTGTAAATACTACATTAGCATCAGATTGGTGTAAATCTACTTGTACAAGGTCGTTTTGATCCAAGTTTCCGTCCCTAAAGAAAGGAGCATACACGTAAAGGCAATACATATCCATTTTAACAAAATCAACAGTGTGCTCAATTGCAGTTAGTAACAAAATATGGGATAATCTCTTAATATTACCCAAAGATTCCTCGAAAAAAGAGACCCCCTCCCAAATGTTATATCACCACAATTAAAAAGTACCCAGTACGTAAATCCCAAATAATAAATTCTTCTCGGATTCAGCACACCAATCGAAAACGTTGAAAAGTAGGTCCTCGCAAGGCTGGTTTCGGTTAACCGGTTAACCGTTGCTGACATCGGATAACGGTTAGAGATTTTATTAACCAGTTAGCCGGTCTGTTGAACAACAGTAGAGTTATTGGGAAATTAATGTATAAAGTATAAAAATTTTGAATTTTATCAGAGTATGTAGTCCTAAATCCATTTCTCATCACCACATAATAAATTTTAATTGGACAACATTGATTTAAATTTGCCTAAAGCACGAAATGTATAGGTTAATATACTTATGCAGTTATACTTTATACACCTGAGTCTTATTCTGTAGTATAATCAAATTTGTATAAAGGATTTATTGTATTGAGTAGGATGGGCGGTTAACCGGTTAACCGTGGCGAGTAATCGAATTGAAACCGTTGCCTCAGATCGGTTAGCCAACCCCACCCTTGGTCCTCGAAGTCTTGCTACTTCATGAATAAAGAGATCTGAATGCAAACCAATTACGTAGAATATACTCTGTAAATCAAATAATTGTGGCCTTGCAACAGTAAATATATTTATAACAGTCATATATAATAGTTATGAAAAGTTATATATCTTATAGATACGAACCCTTCGGTCTCGGTATGCTAAGCGTCGGTTCGGCGTGTCGGCACCTCAATTGATTGCAGCTGCGCAGCCTTACTACGCCTTGAAACTAATAATATAGAATTATACAACTACAGTAGAGCCTCGTTAGTACGAACACATTTAATACGAATTTCCGGATAAGACGAACAAACAGTTCCACAAAATCAGGTCCCTACAATGGCTATTCAATGGGTATTACTCCGGTTAATTCGAACTCCGGATAAAGCGAACAAATTTTTAACGTCCGTTGGTGTTCGTATAAACGAGGTTCCACTGTATGTGGTGTATTAAATGTATTCCTCATAAAGTTCCCTCGATAAGAATGTTAGTTCAACAAATTTCAGCTGCCCCATAAGGATAGCCCAATTAAAAATAATACTAAAAGAAGAACAAGCAATAGAATAGACAAATGCAGAGTAGATTAATTTATTCCACTCAATCAAATTGCAACCTAGAAATGGTTCCTATTATGCAGTATATTTATATAAATTAATGAAGTCTAGCTAATCCATACCTACGAACCCTCGAATTCAACCATAATATTTAGTCAAATTTTTGGGTAAAAATTCGAATATTCAAAAACCAATAGTTCGTTTTCGCCTTACAAAAATTACCGAGTATACAAATTAATTCTGGAAAACAAACCCACACATCCAGAACAATATATAGATTCAGCTAAATATAACTGCTGACATGATAAACCTTTGAATATCCTAAAGATTTAATTATTAAGTCCTTAATAATACGTACTATTTATAACCTAGTATAGTTATCCATCGTGGGGAGATATTTAGAATATTAGTTAAAACCTTTCAGACTGCCTCAACTGCTGGCTGGAAACTACTTTCGACCATTTACAACTCATTAAAGTTTCCTGGGATATGAGTAAGCATTATAAACGAAATTGTAAAACATTATCTAATTCACCAAACCAATACGTTGTTTCTATGATTGATTTACAGGCATATAGTTTGCTCCTTGGTTAGGGACATTGAATCAATTGCCATTACTGAGCCATCTCTCTTAAAATCTATTGTATTCATTGTCGGCTAAACAGTACTTTGTATTTATAAGAGAAAGGGATTCAGTAGACTATTGAAGGAAAGCAGCTCAATTATAAATTCATGTGTCCTGATTGTTTGTTTCTTCTTACAGATTTAAAATATCTTTAATTGGAAGAATCTAATAGAGGTTATGTTTTGATACTACAGTCAACTCCACTTAATAGTTCCACCGGTTAATCAGATTCTCCGCTTAATCGGGTCAAAAATTCACAGGATTTATAGGACAGAATTACAGTTTGGCTTACAATATTTTCGGTTAATCGGTTTCTCCGCTGTATCGGGTCAAAACAACCTGGTCCCGAGGTGGCTCTATTAAGCGGAGTTGAGTGTATATGTAAGATAGGGGAGGATTTAAATAGAATTTATTAATGTACCCGAACTTTTAAGTAAGTTTGGAATTTAATTAAGAAAATTGAAGAGGACCGTACACAATTTTAAGAGGAACTTCTCGCCGTATTCTTGTCTCTCTCACTTTGCTTAAAGTAGAATCTAAAGAAGTTTTGGAGAAACACTAATAAAGAAGAATTTCGCAAAACTAAAATTGATTTCAACATAGCATCTTAAAGTAAGCTATACATGTATTTACTATGGAATTTTCCATTCGTACCTAAATATACTGACGAGATTCTATATTTACTCAACAATCAAGTGATTAATGATAATTATCCATGTGAATTGTATGCTAGAGGACTACTTTTAATTAATCGAGAAACAATACTTCAGTATTGATATTTATGGTAAATACAAACTTCAGCATTTAAGTAATCCATTGTTCAAGGTGGTAGTATTACCTTATATAACATAGGGCACGGTATGATAACTAGTATGAACATATGTAAGTATATTTATCCAAATGAAAAGCATAACCGGGAAATGGGGAGCTATCACTTTACCAATCCGATGCTCCCCACTTAGAAGGTTGCACTGTACAATTAATTCATCGGAATTAAGTTTATCTCTAACTTCCAATGGGATAATAATAATATTGTAATTAAAATAATTAAATTCAATGATTTTATGTTTGCTGTCATAAATATTTGGAACAGACTCTCTGTAGAAGCAATAACCTCAAGCAAATAAGAGACCAATGTCAATTGGGAAATTGGAAATGAACATATTTAATCTATTTCCTAGATTGGTTCAATCTGAGAACAGGATTCAAAAAACTTTCCTATAGACTACATCCAAAATTCCCGAGATTTTGATTTATCTTTTCCCCGTACTAGCATGAATTTTACTCCCAATGGATTTTAACTCTACTCAATGCAACATAGAGTTGGGCATGTCTAAAGATGGCTTCAGGAGATGGCAGATATAGAACATCGGTTAACAAAATCTCACATTGCCCTTTGTTAATATAAATACAATATATACAATAGGATATGGGAAACTGCCTCCCTCACGGAATAAATGGAATTTCAGACTCAAAAGCTAGGGTCGTCAAAAGGTCCCGCATTGCCGGGTCAGGTCAGGTCAGGTCTTATATACAATATTTACGGTCAGGTCAGGTCAGGTCAGGTCTTGGTGGAAAAAAATTATACAGGTCAGGTCTTTCACATTCTCATGTCAATTTCAGGTAATTTCAAGTCAATTTCAGGTACTAGTCCTGGTCGACTATATTATATTTATACACTACTAGTAAATAATTAGGTTTATACAATATAGAGCAGGGCTGGACAACATGTGGCCCGCGGGACAAATGCGGCCCGCGATACACCTCAGTGTGGCCCGCAGAGCCTCAAGATGAGAATGAGTAATATGTACAGTGGAACCTCAGAATCAGGGGCGTAGACTTCGAGATTGGTCATGGGGGTGCCAACATGGCACAGACCCACTTACACCAAATAGAGACGTTTAGTAGTGGATAGAACCAATGTTTTACAGCGTTAATTCAGATAACGTTAACTTGAATATCAAAAATTATTCGCATTAATTTCATGTATTAAAAAATGTTCTCCCTCAATCGCGTTAATTTCATGTATTTGAAAAAAATTTGTTCCAAATCGGGTAAATTTCCTTCGGGTTAATCTTCTATATTAAGGTATTCTACAACTTAGCACAAGCGGCACTACCAAGCATTTCGTCTTGGCATGGTAACAGAAAATCATGGGGGTGCAGGACTGCCCCAAATTTACGCCACTGCTCAGAATTATAGCTAATAACATCCTATTCTTGCATGATTTATATATTGAATAATAAAAAATAATACTAATCACAATTAATAACAATCTAGATCCAATAGTGTAAATTAACTTGGATAATTGAGAGGCCCGCCGAGTTCTTCAAATACAAAAATGTGGCCCGCAGGGTGCAAAAGAGCATCAATTTATACCTAAATGTGGCCCGCAGGGTGATATAGAGCATCAATTTATAAATTGGTGTAGCATTCATCAGCATTTCCCACAGGATTTCTTTTCGATGCGCTCATAATTTGCTTGTAGAGAGACTTTAAGGGCGAGATATCAATACTTAAGCACGTAATTTTATTCAAAAATACACTCCATTCTGAAATCAAAGCGAGTCAAATGGCATGGCGGATTTAACGCGCTTTGTGGGAAGAGTGGCGTTGATATATCTGAAAAATAAATCCAACCGAGTTGACCCTAAGATAGACTAGGTCCAGGTCAGGTCAGGTGAGGTCAGGTAAGGTCAAGGCGTTCAGAAAATAGGTTCAGGTCACTCAAAGGTCAGATCAGGTCAGGTCAGGTCATGACCTGACCTTTTGACAAGCCTGGAAGAAGCAGGGTTGATAAAAATACGATGGTTTTGATAAAATAAACAAATCGGATATTTGTATTTAAATAGGATCTTTTTATTATAATCAAATCACAGCTATATTTAAATATGAGTGCATATCTTGATTCCTACATTACCCAGCAAGTCATTAACGTTAAAAGGTAATAATTAATAGTACCAGAAAGTAAATTATTTTCCAGATGGTTGATATATATCATTGTTTTAAATCATGATTAAATCAATAATTCAAAAAAATGATTTAAATATAACAACCGTAAAGAAATGAAGATAATTCGGGATATAAATGCTCGCTTATGTTTGTGTATACCAGTTCCGATCTTCGTGTTGTATACTCGGTTTGAGAATGCTTTAATCATCAATCGAGTACTAACTTCAGAGACCCTCCAGCGATTAAGACTATTTTAATAGAAATACGGTCGCAAACTTATCCAAGAATAGTAGCCTATGATGAGGCACACCAGTTAGGAGTGATGGAATTTAAAAACTGATTAGAAAAATATTGCAGCAGAATTTTCAACAGAATCTGGGCTAAAGAAAATCATACAGTCTCCAAGAAGTAGATGAATTAAGAAATCAGCAGTTTCATACTTAGGACACAGAATAATCTTTTGGCTTACATAATAAACAAGATCATCATAATTTCCATTTATATAAACAGGCTGAAGTAACCAACTTAAACCAAATATGCAATGGATTCACTTGGCAGTACAAATTTGCTAACTTTGTGAATCATTTGATTATGATCTGTACCTTTTAATAAATTTAATTATAAAAACTTGAAATTTACTGACTTCAAGGCCATCTTGTGATAATAATGTTTGGAGGCGTATATTTATAGATAGTTTCACTACTTTAACATAACGCCAGAGATAGAACCTGTACAGATAGGAAGATATCACTTGGACTCTCACCCATGCATAACTACAGAAGGTATCTGACAAAACTTAACTCGAAAACGATTACTTTGCCACCAAATGGGATATCGCTGGCACAAAGATTCATCAAACTGCGATCAACAGACTCATCTACATTCCTATTTGGCATGCAGGAATAATCCCATACAACCAGTGTATTTTATAAGGAATAAAAAAATGTTTTTTATTGTTTTCGTGGAATAAAAAAATGGATTTTCGGTAGAAATGGAATCTTGAAATGGATATCAGACGATAAAAACTCACTATTCAAGGGAGTAAAAAAATGAAAATAGGAATAAAAAATGGGCTAGGAATAAAAAAATGGGCTTATAATATACCCTGCATACAACATGTTTCGTGCACTTAATTAACTGCGCCAACTACTCTGCTTCTAAAAAATAGATATTAATAGCTCATTGATTTCAAAGGGAATGTTCAACCTAGAGTTGACAAATGATAGCAGAGCGGATACGTTCAACCATAGCCTACTATATAATACGGCTAGACAAGTCAAGTATTTGCCATTTTATTTCCAGGCCAGTGTTTACTTTCTAATTGCTCGTAAATAAATTACCTATTGTCATGGAATAAACTGAACTTAGGTTTCCAAATACGCTGGAAACATCTAAAATACTTTTGAGAATGATTTCTCATCGGATTTAACCACAATGACGTAATCAAATATGCATACCCATATATGGTAATTAATACTAATTATGTAGTGAGATTTGAAGTGGAGATTGAAGTAGAGATTCAGTGAACATTAGCTAAATAAGTCACAAGAACGGTCATTAAACTGACTGGGCAACATGTACGTCGTCAAACAGCACTTTTAGGAGTTAGATTAAAATCTAACTATACATTTCAAAAAAATACAAAACATATGGTTTGATAACAATAGTATAATTATTTACTTACAATGACGTTGAAAAGAATTTGAGTGAAAGGAATTACATAATTTGTTACAGCAGTTAGTATTTAACAAGAAAAATGCATTAGGATAAAAACGGCCAAGTTAGATTCTCAAATTATCTAAAAAATCAACATTTATTTAACATCATTGCCATATATGGGTATGTACATTTGATTACGTCATTGTGTGACAAATTAAAAAAGCAAAATTTAAAAATTAAGGCGAGGAAAAAAATTTAATAGGTGCCAGAAAAAAATTAATGCTAGTAAATAAATTTATTTTATGGAAAAAAAGTAAGGCGTGTAAAACTTAAGGAAGTAAATTCAAAACAAGTGCTTTTTTGAAGTCTTAATTAGTTAACCCAATTAGTGGCAAAAGTGTAGGTAATATATTAATAATAATCCCTAATATTGAAAATGCTAATTATGGTGTTTAAAATATAGTAAACAGTTATTGTGCAAAGTATAATTAGATAAATTGTGGCTAATCAACATTATTTATACTTAACTGGATTAAATGTTGTTATATGACGAGTATACCAATAGGGGTATGACCGAAAAAATATGGCGAGTAGATATGAATGACCAAAATTAAGGCGCCTTAATTTTTACATTAATTTATTAGAACCCTGGGCTATACCAAAGCTAGCTAAATCAAGCGGAAATTGTAAGCGAACTCGAGACAAATGTGCATTATAAAGTATAAAAAGTAGCCTGCAAGGTAGTTTCGGGTAGAACTCAACCGCAATCCAACCGCTTGGAGGTTGGTGTGTGGCTTAGATAATTATCGCGTAATAGGGAGAAATTACTACGGAATCAAGATTTTAAGGGCCTTGTTGTAAAATTAGACCATAATTTTTGAAGTTACACAACGATTAGGATTGGGGGCTGCAGCGTGGGCAAAAGTAATTCTAAAAATATCAACACATTTTATAAGATTATATGAATCATGTTTTCGCATAATTATTGAATGTCTTTTCGTGAGCTAGAATTACATAAAATTGATTTCTGATATATTTATATTGTAGCCTACACTTTTCACAAACTGGTTTCGATATACAGTAAGGTTCATTTATTAGGAACATTCAAGGGACCAAAATTTGTGTACTTAATAGAGTCTACATAACAAGCGAATTTAACCTAAATACAAAATTTGTTTATAGGGTTTATTATGAGTGCTGAATTCAAATATAAATAGTAGGTAAAATTGATTATAAATTAATAGTAAAAACAAATCATTAAATTATAAAATTTAACAGTGCATTGAAAATGGAGCTAAATTATTTATAAATGTAATAAATATGGATACTAATTAGTGAAATATCATTAATCTGAGAGATAATACAAGATAGAACCAAACTTTCCAAATCTGATTTTGGAATATAAAGGTAAATTTTGGCCCGCCAACAAGTTGAGGTTTCCACTAAAATTTATCAAACCTCGACAAGCTATGACGTCATTGTCAAATTTTGAGAATCATGATATTCACCTAACCGCACATAATTCGCGGCCTCTAATAAGAGATAAATCTGAAATTTTAATAGAACATGCACATTAATGATGCGGACACGTGGGCCACACCTGATTGCCAATGTGCTCACTCAATACCACATGATGACGTAATTAACGTAATAATTACAATTGAAATTTTTTTTAATTTGAGAATTTTATGCCGTTTCCTGATAATCACGTTAATAGCACGCATAGTTGCTTTATTGATGGGAAATAGATTATGAATGAGTGCAGTAGGTGCTCAGTCTCATATTGAAGTGATCCTGCATAAAAAAATCTTTTATTCTAATTGACCAAATATTAAATATAAGTTGATCAATATGCGTAATGCGATTAATACTTACAAGATGTAGTAGTATACATCATAGGCTATCCAACAGCAGGGATGGTCCCACCGGGAGTTCAGGGGGTTGCAGACCTCAAAAATGGCACAGGGGAAGTGCGAACCCCTCCCCCACCCCACAAGAATATGATATATTAATCCAAAAATTATATCTAGTTACTGGCACAATTACCGAGATTGATTGAGAGAAAGAGAATTCTCGTCCCAATCTTTTCTGTGATACTTTTGGGAACGTTGTATATCAAATATCAGGAAAAATCGTTAACTGTTGATTCATTGTGATTGTTGGTTAATGGATAGATTAATTAAATAATTATTAATTTATAGTTATGTATGAATTTAGAATAGATTCTTTGACGCATCTACATCTATACTACTAAAACACAAGCCTGGGTATGTGTATATGTGCATATGTGTATATATATATTTGTTTGTATGTTACGAGTTGATTGAAGAAAGTGGACGGTTTCCAAATGAGATTTTTGGCATATAGGGGTAACTTTTGGCACCCGCAAACAAGTTGAGGTTTCTACTCAAAATTTCTCACAGCTCGACAAGTTATGACGTCATTGTCACATTTTGAGAACCCTGAAAAGTCACTTAATCGCACATAATTCGCGCACTCTAAGAGATAAAAATCTGAAATTTTAATAGAACATGTACATTAATGATGCGGACACGGTGGTCACACCAGATCACCAATATGCTTACTCATTATCGCATGATGACGTGATCACTAAATTTCACATTGTTAAATTCTACTATTTTAGGCCTATTTACGCTTTATAATCAATATTTGGAGTATATAAACCACACACCAACCGCGAAGCCGTTGGTGTGTGATTGTGTTCTGCCGCGAAGCGACCTAGCAAGCGAAGCGCGCTAGTGTATTAATAAAACCCGATTGTTGTTTATATATTTGTGAATGTCTGTGTTTGTGTTGTCCGGATTGTAATAAGTGATGGGGAAATAGAAACAGCACTCAAATTTGAGATCGAGACTAACTTCCAATTGTTATAATTGGTAAACAAGTATGCTAATTACGAATTTCGGATTTATAAATGTATAATACACGTATTAATATTTGTTGTTCTTGTTGTTATTAACACAAATTGGTAACAAATTAATGAAAATTCAAAATTAACTTAGATGTTTGCTTTCAACGGGTATTATAGGTAAACAAGCACGCTGAACACGAATTTCACATTTATAAATTTATAATATGAAAAATATGTTAAGACTATGGAAAAATTATAAAGGGATATACCTTTCTTCCATTTCAATGGCAGAAAAGGTGAAGAGTAAGGCTGCACAGCGGCCGTTAACTTAAGGTGCATAGCACCAATCCGTCACAAAGCGACCGAGACCAAATGGCTCGTATTAAATATATTTCAACTTTCTTGAAAGATGCTTTCTCAAATGCAGTTCTCAAAAAGAACGTCCAAAAACTGGCACAGATGACCCGCGGTAGCTTCCCACGGTGTCCACAATTCTAAGGCCCAGCCCTAGGCATTGCACCCCCCAGAAATTTGTGCTGGATCCATCCCTGGAATAACACACACAATAAATTAGAATTTCAATATAAGAATGTCCATAGTATTTTCAATATATTACACATCTTTCCTAATTAGAAACGAAAAAAAATTGCGAATTAGGTAAGTATGATATGTCTTCAGACCTACTAGATATATCACGTAATATTGCGGTTTGCTATAGAATGATCGAATGTATGGAAGGAAGAGGAGGAGGTGGTTTAGAGAATTAGATTCTACTATAGTACTACTATGTGATTTGTTTGCATTTATATTTTTCTGGGGATAATAGGGAAAACAGTTTTTTATAGAATAGAAGCCAATTGTATCAAATAACAAAGCAAATTTATTCTGCACTTTGTTATATCTATTGAGATGCTAAATAACATATTAGTTATAAGATAACCAGCACTCAAACGTCGATTATTCAGAAAAGAGAAAGAATAAAGTAATTTACATTTGATTATGTAACCAAATTTATACATACTCTAATGTTCTGTGTACTAGTTAAGTAGTATAGATATACATACCGTATTTCCACGAATAAGCGCCCAGGCGCTTATTGTTTTCGTGGACCAAAATTATCCTGAAATTTTCTTGAAAAATCCAGAATATATTTTTTACATACTAAAGTTGCCAAATTCAATGGAATTACAATACAGTTATCTACTAATGTGTTTAAATTATATCATTCCAATGTCATTTTTATTGACCCGGCGCTTATTCAAGCCCACGGCGCTTATTCGGGGAAATCCGGTATATATAGATAATAATATTATATAAATATATATACGTAAGTATATATAGTACGTATATATTACTTACTAATTACGTATTATTGTTGTAGAAAAAGTATATACGTAAATCTATACAATTAAAACACAAGCCTGGGTATGTGTATATATTTGTTTGTATGTTACGAGTTGATGAAGAAAGTGGACGGTTTCCAAATGAGATTTTTGGCATATAGTCGTAACTTTTGGCACCCGCCAACAAGTTGAGGTTTCCACTCAAAATGTATCACACCTCGACAAGTTATGGCATCATTGTCACATTTCGAGAACCCTGAAAATTCACTTAATCGCACATAATTCGCGCCCACTAAGAGATAAAAATCTGAAAATTTAATAGAACATGGAAATCAATTATGCGGACATGTAGGTCACACCAGATTGCCAATATGCCTACTCATTATCGCATGATGACGTATTCACTAAATTTCACATTATTACTTATTTTTAAAATTTTCCATATTCCCCTCAGAAAATTCATATTTCAATTTCTCCACTATTTATCCCATTTTTTAGTTTTATTCCTCCATTAACTGATAGTAATAATGAATAATACAGCAGTTTATGATATTTTAATGTAAAATCTCTCATTCAGCATATCAACTTATGAATTCATCCATGCTTTTGAAATTTCAGTAAGCTAATTTTATGAGATTCGGAAGAAATTTAGGCGCTAGCAATGTTCCACATTAGACAACTATTCTACCAAAAGCTATCTAGCGTTCATTAGAGTAATTATACCTGCGATAGTCACACTCAGCATCTATCTACCCTGTATAAATTCATTGCAATATTAAATATCCTGGGATAAGACTAGCATTTGAATTATTTTCCACCCATGTTTAAGATTTGCTAGCGCGATTCGCTTGCTAAATCGTTTTGTGGCAGAACACAGCTACACACTAAACGCTTCGCGGTTTGTGTGTGGTTTATATACTTCTATATTGATGATAAAGCGTAAATATGCCTAAATAGTAGAATTTAGAAGGGGGGGAGGTTGTGTAGTTCTAATATTTATGATGGATTCAAGTCAACAAGTATTTAGACTAATAAAAGTCGTTGAAATAAGTGACAAGTATGGACCACCCAATTTTTTGAACCGAATGTGAAAATCAAATAGTGTCCTATCATTAGATAATCTCTCTTAATAGTAGAGTCAACTTCATTACTCAAACAACATCAAATTTATCTAAACTAGAGTACATATTAAGTATGAACACTAAAATAAACTGCTATTGAGTCTTCAGATTAGCATACACTATTAGTCTAGTTATGGTGAATACAATTCAGAAAACCAATTGAAATAGATTTTACAATGTTGAAAACTTACGCTATTTCCCCTGGTTTGCCCACTGTGACGTTATGTGTAATAGACGCGTTAAAATTAAATGGAAACCAAATTAGGCGGATCAAATTTGGCTATTTTGTCGCTTATGAAAATTGGGCCAGGACCAAATATGTCATAAATGTACAAAAATCATCACTTTTCACATTTAGGTCTAGGTATAATATAATACTAGTTACGTAGTTAAAAAAAAATCTTGTAACTTGTTTTGTATAAATAATCGCTAAATTCTGAACAAATGCATACCGTTTGACTATTAAACACAAAAATTGTGTCTATACAGCTAATATCTAACAAATCTGTTAACTGGTGAATAAAATTATTAACAGTTAGGCGACCTTATTATAAGGGTAATCGAACAAAATTTGTGATGAAAAATATAAAATTGTGGTTATTTTTAATAGAAAAAACTTACAAATTTTGCATATTGTTATCTTGGGTATAAACTTCATTATAACGGCCCATCAAACCAGTGATAGATGCAGCTCTTCTTAATTGTAATTGGGACTGGAAAAGAACTGAAATTGTTTGCGGTAACAAAGAAGGAGGTTTACCAAATAGTGGACTTGAGGTAGAGAGAGAAATTGGGCAATTCTTCCAATTTTCACCTAAACAAATAAGAAGCCATATCAATTTCGAATACCCTCCAACATTTTATTTTATAAATATATTAGGTATTTTAAGTCCAGCGAAAGGGGAATACTCAAAAATCTAAATTACTTGATCATGTTTGTTGCCATAATCAAATGCCAAATTTTACAGTTTTGACTAGATTCAAAACTAATTTGATATGCCTGATTTAATTATTAAGAAATTGTAACACAAAATAGATTACATCGCGATTGAGCAAAACTGTAAATTTCCATCTTCTCGTTAAAATACAATAACTATTATCACAACAAGTATTATTGGTATTTGGCGTTGATTTGAAAGGTAAAATATTGAATGAGATTGTTAAATTTTCTAAATACTAATTGCTATTATTCAATCTCCTGAACACTTAAAAGAACTTTAAGAAATGAAACGACACATTTCTCAATAGTAGCATCGAGTATTTACGCAATATTCGAGAAATGTTCAATGATAAGATCAAATCATGTTTGCATAGTCAACTTCACTTATTTAGATCACTTTGACCGGAAGCTAATTTGTAATCATTCGTTAATAAGTACTCATATTGAAAACATGATGTGACCAAATGGCCGTAATCATTAATGTACTTGTTTTTCCAGACTTTCATAGAGGGTTGGAATTATGAGCGATTAAGTGAATTCCCATGCTTCTCAAAATGTGAGTCATAATCTAGTGAGGGCGACCAATTCCTATTGAATAGCTGAACTCATTGGAGGGTGCCAAAGTAAGCGCCTCGATCCCAAATGCAAATTTTGGATTTCTTTTTAGTTCCTACCATTAATCATAGCCTATTTTAAATAATGCATAAAGCAGGGGCGGCCTTAGGGGGGTCGACCACGCCGACCTCCCGTGAGCCCCTCTTTTGGGAGCGATAGGACATTTCTGTCGGCGATAGAAGCGCAGAGCCTGAAGGAAGCTAAGGGAGCTTAATATTTTAAACCAAATCAAAAAGGGATTGAATTTAAAGCTCCTACAATTGTTAATTCGAATGTGCAGAATACGAATATGTACTCGAAGTAGCAATATCTCATGTAATTTTAAAACACCATCTTCAATTGCTAACCCCACTATAGTACTATTTTCAATGGGAAAATGTTGGGTGGTCGAATACTTTTGTCCGGGTAGTGTATATCGCTAGCAACGACCTAAATATCTATTCGGTCATTATCGCCATTTTCAGCTAATGTGCCATTAAGCGAAAAATAGATTAACCGGTGGATGTATTAAGCGAAGTAGACTGTATATGTATATATTATAGCACACTACAACAATCTAGGAGCTGATTGAGCTCCTGGAACGTTCAAGCTTTTATAAAGTTGAGCGCCCAGTAGCTAGTTGGCTTTCATTTTTTAAATTTACGAAATGGTTTTATACTACAGCAGGGGTTCCCAAACAGGGATCCGCGAGGCACTTTTTGTAGGACCGCGAGATATAATTAAAACAATTTTAATAGTGAGATATTTTGAAATTTTTTATAAATAATCATTTCTTGTAAGCGAACATTTTAGTAATACAGGTTAAATATGTAGCATAACCATAGTTTCGCTTTTTTCTGTCATAATTTAATAGTTTTTTCAAAGGTATTTAAATTACAAGTTTAGCAATTTTTGTATATGATTTCATGGGGGACCAAAAGACGTTCCCAAATGAAAATGGGGACTAAAATGCCATTCTCTTCAAAAAGTTTGGGAACCACTGTACTACAGGATCTTCGTTGACTAAACATGGAGAAGAAAAAACTTCCGATGCCCAAAACCGCAAACGAAAGGCTGAAGCAAGGAAAACAAATGAACAATAGAAACAATCATAAAAAATATTCTTTCCAAGCCTCCAGAACAATTGATCAGCATTTCTGATAAGAATCATAGTCTAAATCGAACATATTCTACTGATGAAGACAGCGAAAATAATCACCACAACTTAGGTCGTGTCAATTCCTGTGAAGAGAAAGGGTCTCAATAAGTGAATTTGAAATCATTCCCAAATTGAGCCTAATTTATTTTGCTAGTGGAACTTCTTTCTCACGTAATATACGTCGATGGTACCGTTGTGGAGTGAATTCGTCAGAGAATGCAACATATACAGTGACGAGATCGTTTAAAATGGGTTAATAATTCTCAGTTAGTGATGATATTCTGCTTGCAAGTGAACTCGAAATCAGAGTGGACCATGTAGGGTGTTATCCAGGAGTGCTGGGCGCCTAAAGGAGCGTAATTTGGCAGGATATTTATCTAGGCGTACAAAAATCGGTTCTAGGCCTACAATATCGAGAGTTGCTCCGATATACTTAATACAAGATGGCAATCTAGGCGTACAAAATGAAAACTGAACGAGCTCTAACAAAATTTAGGAGCGGGGTAATTTTTTTCTGGAAGAAAGCCTGGGACCATGGGTCAACATTGGTAACCCATGACCCATTGAGCCATCGAGTGAAGCATAGGCGCAAAGTTTTACAAGTCTGAGGTTAAAGTTGGGGGGGCGCGGAGCGAGTGCAGCGAGCGATTTTTTGGGGGTCTGGGGGGCTTGCCCCCCATAAAAAAATTGATTGCAACAAATGACATTTTTTTAATGAATTATACGTGTATTTTACTATCCTAAATCATATTGAACATTTTATTTTTTATCCAGAGGGCACATAACACCCGCACCATTATTGTTGTCCCCCTTCAACTTTTTACGGGGGGGGGGGCGCACGCCCCCCCGCGCCCACCCCTGTTTGTGCCACTGGAGTGAACCATTGACCTTATTAAATATCCAAAATTCTAAACATGCAATATATGTTTGATGCTAGCAAATGAATTAATTTCGGTGTACTTCAATATCTATGCGCATAATAACGACAATGATGATAACTGATTCGTACTACAACTCATAGGCGGCGGAAGCACCGCGAGCACTGCGAGCATGCTCGCACCTATATTTTCTCAGAAAATTTGGGCCTAATTATTTTTAAGGGCATCAACTGCATTTATAACACCAGTGATCAGAATATTCAGATATTCTATTTGGGTTTAATAGATACAGTAGACTCCGCTTAATAGATAAACTGGTTAATCGGATCAACCTGACTAATCGGGTCACTTGGCTAGAAACAGAAATATTTATATAGCGTTAAATTACTCCGGTTAATCGGGCCAACACCTTTATTCCGCTTAATCGGCTCAAAATGGCCTGGTCCCGACTCCCGATGTGACCCTATTAAGCGGGGTAAACTGTAAATTCTGTAATTATGTACTATATTAATAGTCACTTAGTCAGCTATTATTTGGGCCTAATTTTTGTTTTTTGGGCCTAAATGAGGAGTGCTCGCACCTACATCTAAATGCTTCCGCCGCCACTGCTACAACTGGATAAACATCGAAATGGGTCATGTGTCATGGATCTCAGAGCCGTGACCCACGACCATTTGGCACATCAATTTAGGTGACCCATCTGACCCATGGTTCATTCTGGTTGAAATAATTAGTGATTTAGATCTAGTAGAAGTGTCTACCATGAAATATAAACTACTCGTATCCCAATCACTTGTATAGGGGAGAATAGAACGCCCGTTATAAAGAAGTCCAAGTAGTTGTACTGGTTAAACGGGAGTTCAATTCCATCGATGTAATTAAAAGGACCACTTCTAAGTGATCCCTTTAAATACATAAATTGAATGCAAAGAATAATAAAATAATTTCGGGCATTCATAAGCAAAAAATTCGATTTGCGCTATTAACTAACAAATATAAACCAAACCTAGGATGAAAATGGGCCAGCAGCTATAAATCCCTCAAATTAATTTAGATTCCTCAACAAATACGAATCTTCTCTACCTAAATACACGTAGTAAAGATTTCCAACAACATTTAAAACGGACATAACCATGAAGCTGATACACATATGTAAAACAAAACAAATTGGGCTTTGAGATAACTAAAGAGAGTGGCGGAACACCAAAAATAGGCTATGTGCTATTTTTGATGATACGTGCAGTGATGACCCAGAAGAAACACAGATTAATTATAGCTGTACAAAATGCATTATGTCTAAAAAGTAGAAAACCTATAATTCTTGGTATATCTAAACCTGCAGATGAATTCAGCGAACCTTTAGCCCACAGCCAATACTTCTATTAACATAGTAAAGGTAAGGGTAGATACAAATAGTGCTGGAGTAGTTGTCAAATCAGATAAATTACAAAGTTAGCGACATCATGCAAGCACATCCGTCTAGTGGCATTTTATAAAATACCCAAAATATTCCAATAATTAATATGATATTGTTTTTTTCATGATCAATATTTTCTGAAATTCATAGCTTAATGACCAACAAATCAGCAGAGCAGAATAGTGACGGAATAACATTGGTATTTGAGAATGTTCCAGTTTTGAACCGATTTTGCTGTAAAGATTTACAAAAGTTACCAAGAAATGTGTTTCAAAAGCAAATTCCTAGGATTCAGAATACAAGATGCCGTGAGCTTCGTTATAGAAGGCCTTACTACTACTCCGAACGATGGATTACTTAAAGGCCATTGATTATTAGCTGACATATCTTTATCTCAATAGCTAGCAATGACATTTCTGAAAAATGCATTATAATTATACAGGAAGTTAGAAACATGATATCAAGGCATACATAACACCCTTTAGAATTGTGATATATCACCATTTGATTACGTAATCGCTATTTTTCGTGGGAATTATCATGTTTTTATAGCCTGCTTTTAACATAGTTAAACGCGTTATAAATGTTCAAAATTGGAACACGAGGATGTCCGTAACTAGTTGAATGAAATATATCGAAATTATAAATGCAATGTTGACACATTCCTCGATTTCTAGGGAAATGTATATTTCTTAAAATGAGCCATAACTTAAAACTATCCATTTAATGTAAACTATGCTAGTACTGATCTATCCGCAATTGGTAACTTCCTATTCATTGATAATACATTTTCTAGGCCTAACTTTAATAGTCTCTGAGATAATGAGATTATTAGAACTTAATTCTTTATATGGTAATACACTCATTCTCTCAATATCTCAAGTACTAGCATAGTTTACGTTAAATGGATGGTTTTTGAGTTATGGCTCATTTTTTAAAATATTCATTTCCCTGGCAACCGAGGAATGTGTTAACATTCCATTTATAATTTCGATATATTTCATTCAACTAGTTATGGACATCCTCATGTTCCAATTTTGAACATTTATAACGCGTTTAACTATGTTAAAAGGAGGCTATAAAAACACGATAATTTCCACGAAAATTAGCAATTACGTAATCAAATGGTGATATATTACAATTCTAAAGGGTGTTATGTATGGCTTGATATAATGTTCCTAACTTCCTATATAATTATAATGCATTTCTCAGGTATGTCATTGCTAGCTATTGAGATAAAGATATGTCAGCTAATAATCAATGGCCTTTAAGTAATCCATGGTCCAGCAAAATCTACTCAGTAGTAGGCCTTATATAACGAAGGTCACGAAGATGCTTATTTCTTTGTTCATTCCTGTAATATTGTGCTGGTAGTAAATATAATGTAGAAAATCTAATAACTGTTATGCCTGATCCAACGTTTTGAATAGGCCTGTTGTATGCCAGAATTACTCGCATGCTAGAATGACACAAACCATGAATATTCACTATCTATACTAGAATGACACACACTACTAACCATCTAATGACTGTTAGAACTTCCAGGTTTCTCAGTTCATTCAGACAATTACATTTCACTTTTTGTAATGGCTTCTTTATCTTTAGATTTTAAAATACAGTACTGTAATATTGGTGACATAATCACCTTACTAAATTCATAGTAGGCTATTATATTCGTCATGTTGTATATATACGTAATATTATGTGGGTCTTAATGTCTTAATTTAAACATACTTTTTGCTTTTTCTATCAGCGAATATTGGTTTTAAAATAATGAAATCAAACACGAAATCTTAGAATTCATTAAAACAAGTAGTACCTGTAATGCTATTTAAAAATCTAAAGATAAAGAAGCAATAATAAAAAGTGAAATGTAATTGTCTGAATGAACTGAGAAACCAGTGAAGTTCTAACAGTCATTAGATGATTAGTAGAGCGTGTCATTCTAGCATAGATAGTGAATATCCATGGTTTGTGTCATTCTACCATGCGAGTCATTCTGGCATACAACAGGCCTTACCATAAGTAGGCTATGATTTAATTGTTTCTACTGTGCCGACAAGACTTTAGTACAGTGGCCCAGTATTGAAATCATTGCCTTTAATATTATTATTATTGCACTGGCCTAAGCTTTATAGTTAACCTTAGACGGCCCAGCGGTTTTTGAGGAATTTTCAAAAGTCTACAGTATGGTTGGTATCCTTCCCAGGGGCTGTATATTTACAACCAAAACAATTATAATAATATATTAAGATTCAAAAAAAATTTAAAATTTTCCATCAAGGATTTTGAAATGAAGTGATGACAAAACATTTCTCTAAAATTCGAAATATTGTCTGAAATAATGTACAAATATATGCACTTTAAAACATCATTAGATACAACCGTATTATTAGTTCTCATATACAAAAATTCAAAAGATTCTCAATTATAGTTCTCATGATTGAACAATTTGAAAAAATCATCAAATCTGTTTTCTTTAAACCATGGATAATGCAATAATTAAAATAAATGCCCTATAAGCTACACAACTTGATAATTTGATCACGAAATATGGTTATCAAGCCATTATATAGTCAAGCAATCAGCTGCACTGAACTTCCACTGTCAAATTTTTGATTCTCCATTTTTCACAAGAAGGAAGCAAACAAGGGGCGGAGGTCACTTTTATGATACGTCATCATCATAAAATTAGAAATTATTTATTTTTTGATTGTGTAATCGATGGAGAATGAAAAACAATGTCTGAATCCGAGATTTTTTGAAAATTTGATAATTATATCCACCAATATGGCACTGTTACAACGTGTAACAGCAGGGCCGTTTACGGTTAATGGGCTGAAATTTGGCATATAGGTGCGGAGTGATCGTCTAATTTGCACCTGGGGCTACGATTTTGATTTACAAATTTTGAAGACATTTTTGACACCTTTAAAAATTTGTCTGGTCCTTAACTCCAAAATCTTATACTAAACCTCAATTTTACTTTCACCATTAGATTCATCATAAAATTCTGCGTCTGATGGGATAAGAAACTTTTTATTAATGGGTATAATTCATGCCATAAATGGGTGTTGAAATTTCTTTGTTTATTCACACTTCATTTTCGTAAAACTGTTGGATATAATTCTATTGTTTCAACTTGTAATAATTATGACGAGCATTATCTTAGCGGCTGATTCGCGGACGTCACGTTTATGATAATAGCGCAAAAAGTTTACGTTTACGTGAAAAATTATCACATCAGCAGAAAGATGAAAGTTATGAACACCCATACATCAACCCAAAAATGCTAAAATTCCTGAAGATGAACATGCAAATTTTCAATTTTCCCTCAAACAATTTTCCCGCGAATTTCCCTAATTTTGGACCTCGTTTTTTCCAAAACAACTCAAAGATTATTCATTATATCAAATTTTCTGTTTATTCACCTGTATATCTCACCTATGCATAGCAGTAGACAAGGGGGGGGGCTTGGGGGGGCTTAAGCCCCCCCAAAAAAATCCTATTAATTCAAATTGATCATACTAATTTAGAGTTTGTTCATAATTTAAAGTAATCCCACACCTCAGCCCCCCCAAACTAAAAATGTTGTCTACGCCCCTGCTATGACAACCTGTCAAGTAAATTTCAAAACAAAATAATTAATTTTTGAAAAATATTATTAACATAAATCTTTTTCATTAAAATCGGCCTATAATGATGATTTCCATACCTATCCAATATCCATGATGTAGAATAAGTTATCAACTCTAATAGTACTATAGATAAGAATTTATTTGATTTGTGTCACAGTGTTCACAGGAACTAAAGTTTTTGGTACCTCTGAAGAATAATTCATGTCTGCACTTCCTAATTATATCAGGATTAGTGATTATTTTCCGTAAACACGATTGCAATACCTTACAAAATACAAACAACTTCAAATATACACAGAGGCGTGCTGGGTCCAAGGGGCCCAGGCGGGATTAAGGCCTTCTACTACTCCGAATTTTTCGGGGGCCCTACGGGGCCACGATAAGCATCTTTCCGGGTGGTCCGGGCTGGGGGACCGGGCGGGATTCCCGCCTGCCATGTATGGCCAGCACGCCCCTGAATATACAAGTACAGGTAAACCTCCCAAAGCGGCACCCATAGGGAGAATGATTTTGTGCCGCTTCTCGGAGGTTGCCGCTTTGGGAGGTTGCTCGTAAGGTAAAACTCCCAAAGCGGCACCCATCGGGAGAAAAATTTTGTGCCGCTTCTCGGAGGTTGCCGCTACTCGGAGGTGCCGCTTTGGGAGGTTTACCTGTATTTAAATGCAATATTAATTAAGAGAATATAATCAGACATATAAACAATATTATGGTTACTACAACAATGTTATGTATTTTCCTTCTCTCCAAATATACGAATTTGCCATTCAAAGAGGGTGAATCTCATATAAATGTAAAGCAACATATTATCTCAGAATATGACTTACCAACGAGTGCATGATATTAAAATAGTGACAAATATTAGTAATGCTTACATGAGATAATAATCTATAATATTACTTCTATAACAGTGTTGTAAGCTAATCAACCCCTGTTATAATTAGAATACCTCTGTAAACTAGACAAATCAAATTTAGCTTTTCGCAGAACTGCAGAACTTCTAACCTTATTTAGATTACCATAATCAAGTGCTAAGTTTGTGTTCTCTACATAATCAAATTGATCATAGAAATAGGCATTGACAGATGTATCTGCTACCCTACTAGCTAATTCTAACCCATGCCAGGGGCGTGCTGGACATACATGGCAGGCGGGAAGCCCGCCCGGACCACCCGGAAAATTGCTTACCGTGGGCCCTACGGGCCCACGAAAAAATTTCGGGCCCTTTTGGAAGATAATCCCGCCTGGGCCCCTTGGACCCAGCACGCCTCTGACCTATGCAAATGTGATAGATTTCGTGAGTGCACACTTGTATTATCGAAAAGCTCTTCAGATAAGGTTCCATAAGCTACATACTCCGCAATAATATTATCACCAATGTTACACTCCAACAGCTCTTTCTTTATTACAAATGTAGATTCAAAACATTCTTAAAACTTACACGCTGATTTAACTCTAAAAAACAGCTATTTTGTTTTTCTACTAATAATTTTATTAACCTTTTTGTATTGAAAAGAAAGAACACACAGAAAATTTCCTTCGATTTTGAACTAAATAAATTGGTACAATCTTTAGAAAATACTAGAGTCCCCATGAATTAGTGTAATACTTTTCCATTCAATTCCACTTACCAAAAATTCAACACAGATTCCTCACTAAACACGGAATGTTCAACTAGACTTTATTACCCAGAATACTGTCATATACAGATGGCACTAGCAATTTGGACTCAGAGATATTGGAGATAATACCAATTTCAGGTTGCGGGTCATCGGTAGATGACAAAACCGGGACTGTTGATCTGAAGAAGAATAGGTATGATGCAATTTTAGGGACAGAGATTCATGAAATTAACGTAAAGTATCTGAACTTTCTCGACAGGATAGAATAAAGCTAGTGAATAAATCTAGTTGTTGAACTGTTATAGCTATATATGAATTCCCGAATAGCTCTAATATCCTACATCTAAAGTTTTCAACTAAATCCATGCTTCCACTAAGTTACAAATTCGCCTGATTAGTCGAATCCATTGCATTGACTCCATTAGACAGCAACTAAACTTTTTAGCATGAACTCAGCACTAACAAGCGGTCACTATAAGCTGAAAAATTTCATTAAATCTAACCAGAGGCTGCGCCAGGATTTTCAGTTAGGGGAGCTATGGGGGGGCCAGGGGAGATTTCATGGGGCCACACTGTACACCAATGTTATTCTATGGGGGCCAGCCTCAAAAGAGGGGGGGGGGGGGGTCCATGGCCGCCCTGGCGCCGCCACTGCATCTAACCATAGACTATCATTACAGTTTATGAATGACCAAAAATGGCTATAAGTCCTCCCTGTTTGGGGAGGAGTAGAAGCTATCTTAGAGAAAAACTGGAAAACTGATATCGAACCCATTCAAACTCATCTTACTGAGCTATATAGTACCAGGATATGAGCTAGCAGATATTAACTGATTACTGATATGCTCTACTGCCAATTGGGTTACATGAATGGGAATGATAGACTTACGCGTACTGATCATTTACTTTACGAGATACTAAAAGTTTCCTCTATTCAATTTACATTTGGAGCTGAGAGAATCGCGCTTAGTTTCCTTGTTTTTTCCAAAAAGAGTAATTGACAATTTTCCCTAGACAAATTTTGGCTTATGTTTGTCTCCTTGGTTCGAAGCATCTCTTACGCTAACAGACCTTGGGCATCCAAACCTCGTCCTTGGGCATCCAAACCTTGAGGGCCAAGTTATTGTAAAATAAATTTTAGATCGGACCCTTCAAAATGTAGTGAAAAATATCGGTTCGGCCATGGCCTACCCTGGTATTATTAATAAATAAAAAAGTAGCCAAGGCCAATAAAAGACTAAACTCACTTGAATTGGAAGAATCGAATTGGAGAAATAAAGAAGAGAGCAGAAAATCAAATAAGACCATAATAGGCCATAATAGATTCCTATCAATTAGAGTTAACAACATATTCTACATTATGGATTTTGGATAGGCATGCAAATCATCATTGTAAGCCGATTTAGTGAATAATATTATTTCAAAAATTAATATTTGTCTTGAAATTTACATGACAGGTTGTCATAGGTGAGATATAGATGTGATTAAAAGGAAAATTTGATATAGAGAATTCTTTTTGAGTTGTCATGGAAAAACTGAGGTCTAAAATATAACGAACATTGCTAAGTCATCCACATGTCGAAAATAATCTAATTGCAGCCTGTGCCGAAAGTATTTCCCTTTGGAGGCACTACTGGTTACCCGACCACCAATGTGGTGCCTCCAATGTGAAATGCGTCGGCAAAGGCTGCAATTTAGGATTTTAATCTTAAGTGTGAGTAAACAAAGCAATAATCACCCCAATTATGTCAGATCTAAGGTCATAATAAACTTTCGTGATCAACCAATAGGTGGAAAAATTCATTAACGATCCAGACATGTAAAATTAATGATTCATAATTAGCTTAAAAATGTTTTAATACATTTTGTAGAACAATCAAAACCCTAGCAGGGTTGCATACAGGTTTTTAGGTCAGGGGGGGCAAATGGGGTTGGTTAAGGAAATAAAGGGGGCGAAGCCCATCCAACTAAGGGGGAAAAATGCAGCCCAGGGGGGGGGCAAAAGGAAACCCAGGGGGGGCGAAAGCCCCCCCCCGCCCCCCCCTAAATGCAGCCCAGCCTAGGCAAAAATTAGATGGTCACTCCGCACCTATATGCCAACTTTCCGGCTTCAAACTCAAAAGTTGTAATCAGAAACCGCTACCAAGGAAAATATATATCAATGTCATCAGTACTAGCCGACAAAATAGTAGTGGAAATAGTGTAAATAATTACAGACGAGCCAAAATCATATATTTAAGAAGAGCTATAATTTTGTTGGTTAAGTGATAATGCCATTATAAGAAAATGGTTTTGCATAGCTGTAATTTTAGATATTTCGTCACGTCATCGTCACTAAAAGGTGTTGCACCATTTCAGAAACATGTTTCAGGAGGGATCGACCATCTGTAGAGTCGTAAAGAACTTTTTTACCAAGTTAATTTCATAATTAATCTAGTTAGAGTAGTATAAATAAAATAGCTGATGATCAAAAATTTCAGTACACGTTGGGTGATCTGTAAACACCAAAATTTTTTCGAATTTTCGAATTTAGACGAATCTTTTTTTGGAGATAAATAATTGCTCTAATTTATCAAGACAAATTCAATGGTCAACAAACTTGTGCTATATATGTGAAGATTTACGAAATAGGATTTGATACAATATATGGAAGTGTCATGTCGCACAATTTGATGACAAAACGAAGATAAAAATTCCATAGAGGATAGTTATAATGTCGTGACACTAAGAGCGGCTGATTTAAGAAAGACATACCAGGTTAACTAGTATATAACAAGTGTATTTACAACCAAGATAAATTAATAATACAATGTGGTTTTAGTGACTTTTGTGAGTATATTTTGAATAACTAATAATGAACTTCCACACATGAGCATAAAAAATTTGTAACGTTCTGAAGAATTTTGATCGGATATACAATAAAATGCACTATTATGAGTCATGACTCATAATAGTGCATTCACTAATCCGAAATATCCTCTTGTTAGTGCTGGAGGACTAGTCGGTTAAGAGATTACTGTAACGAGTTGAAGAGAACTTTTTTCGTTAGGGCCTGTGGCAAGGGCGTATCCCGCCCAAGTATGGCGTTCAAAATCTCAAAACAGTTATATACTCACGATTATTTATTTCAAATAAGTGCAACCTTGATTACCCGTACTCGTTGGGACAAGTCCAGGGGTTTGATAATTGAGGTCTAGCGATACATATACCTGAATGTAATGGGTTAGGAACTGGGACCAGTGGCCATATTCTGTTAATTGAATTTGCATAATGAAGATTTCTATTGGGCTAGAAGGAAAATAATTTCCGAACACATAAGGCGCTCGCTCGGTGTTTATAATGTTAAATCTTCGCAAGCTGGCAGCTTCGAAGACATCAACCCAATGGGAGAGACCAGTTGTCAGGCGAACAAAAGCCTGAAGAAGAAATTATGCCGCTGTGTATAAACAAATTTGTTTTGGATCTGTTCCAGGCTTCCAGCAGATTAGAACTGCAAGCATCATTTAAAAAGTGTAAAAAACATTATACTTAATTCAGCAATAGTAAAACACGATTCTAAGCTTGTAGGACCCTGGCCAGCCTGGGATGGTAAACAATGATAATTTGAATAAAATACACTTTAAAATCAATTGATTTAATATTGATTTTTACTAACTGAAAAGTGCTAAACCAATTTGAATCGTAGTTATTTATGCATACAATTACAAAGTATATTCTCCATCCAAATACAATTGAATAGCTCTTATAGAATTTGAGTTATGTTCATTCAAATTTTTCAAACCCTGCCGGAATCCAAGTTGTGGCATTTGTAGTTGAAATTTGTATTCATAGATACGCCACTGCTGACTAAATGAGACAATTCAATAGTAAATACCAATAAATATGCAATATGAATACAAATAATGTTCCTCAGGTTAATATCTCCAAAGTGTGATATATATAAATAGCCAAAGATTCACAGAAAAAATATCATTAATTAGCAAAATAGACACATTAACCATCGTGGAGAAATTATTCTATAATAAGTACTAAAGCATTTCTACAATCTTTCTACTAAATTTTCTACTCCAATTAACAGGGAATTGTCAGTTGAGGCGAATGAGGGGAAGAAAGGGGGAATTAACCATGGGCCTGTAAACCTTCATTGTTGGTAATAATTATCTCTTGCTTTACTAAGCAGTTTCATTCAATGCATCCTGTTAAATTTTAGTCCATATTTTCAGAAAAAATTATGTGTGGATGGCCATTTCTACCATTCTTTATTTTAGCAGCAATTTAACTCATGTGTCGTATTTTTAAAATCAATTAATAATTTTAATTACGGTATCATCCTACAAAGCTGAGTAATTACGATTATATAATTTGAATTCTCTTACCCAATCGTTTCTACTGCTCAATAAGATGGCTCAATGGTATATAAAACTGTAATTGTGATGTCCATTAGCTAGGGGCAGACATTAAATGTGCAAATTTATAGAACAAAACAATATCTATTCCATAGACTGTGCGTGTAGTGAATTTTTTACACTCCACTTTGTGTGTGGGCAAGTTCAACCTTAATTATTGAAAAATAAAAAATATTATGAAAAATGTAATGAGTAAATTACCAGTTCCTTGTTTAACAATGCCATAATAAAATAACTCCAATTCATTCTTTTCTGTACAAAAAGATAGTTGATAAAATGGTTTCCAAGAAGCATTAGAACAAATATAAGTCAAGGCTAAAGTTATTTTACACTCATCCTTCGAATCAATGATAATTTTAATAGCCTTACAAAATTTTGACGATATGTCGTATTTATTACTCGATAATAAGCGTTTACGATTAAGTTCCAAAGCTTGTATCCTATTAGTAACTGAAGAAATATCATTAGATAAAGTGTTGATAACATCTTGTAGGTGATATAAACTATGAGAGAAAAAATTCAAATAGTTGGATAGGTAATTGAGGGAGACATGATCAAACGCTTGAAAGAATTCAATGCCTGAATAAGTATAAGCCGATTGATCGGATATTTTAGCCAGTTCAATACGATCACTAGAGACCTAAATAAAATTAAACAATAAATGAATTCAAGAAGATATCTGTATATATAAGCAATTATTGCCGAATTAAGGAAAAGTTGATAGTAAATCACTAAATTAATCTAAAAAAACGACACCAGTTTTGACAAAATTGGGCAGAGTATCAGGATAAGAGCTCTAAATAGACAGAAGCTATTCTAAATATAAAAAAATAATCGAAACTAGTCAGCAGATGTGGATTAACCAAAAGAATAAAAAACAATTAGCATAAAAACTATTAGTCTACTAGTACTAGAAAACGCAAGGAGTGGTAGGTAGCATTGTATAAAAGAGTTAATGTCCTTAAGATGATCATAATTATAATATACATGTCTAATTCAACTATAGAAATTAAGTGAGTTTAATAGAGTTATAAATTTAACAGAGCTTCACCTATTTATAGGATCTTCAGTACAAAATCAACTAGTCCTATTACTATTATAGGACAAGGCGACGTGTAGGATTTTGATTGATGTTGAATTGTAACATAAGTTCCATTGACTTTTCCTTATTTGTATATTTAGTTGCTAGGATACTATTGTAGTGAATAGGAGAATTATTCAATTGTATGTTGTATGGGAAGGTTTGGGTTGTATAAGAAAAGTATGGAACTTCAGTTGAGCTCTTGGAAGTTCATGGGTGTTAATGGAATATAGATATCGCGTTAAAAAGAATCACTGGAAGATATGATTGAAATGGTAGAGCCAGACGTGTTAGATTCTTGTGAATGAGTTTGGTAGCGAAATTTCTAGGGTAGTATGTGATGTTGTTATGATAGGTGACATTGCTTTAACTCTCTCGGCCCACTCGTGTTCCATGGTAGTCTGCGATGGAGTTTTGTAGGGGCCCCGAAGGATTTCCCAGGTTATTTGGTTGTTGGAGTTTAAGTCTGTTTTGATTATGTGGTTTATGGTTCGGGCTGTAGCACCCATTTGGCCAATGTACAGTATTTGTGGGGAGTGTGGAATTGATAGCATGAAAATTGTTCTGTACACAGTGGGAATCTAGGTGGAAATAGGATGAAATTAGAATTATCTTGAAACTTGAATTCGTGGTTACCACTGACTTCAATATTTTATAAGAAAATGAGATTATTATTATATAAAGAATTAAGTGCATGCATGCATGCACAGTGGGCAAACAAGTGGAAATAGAGCATTTTTCGAGCGCCTCATATTGACTCGATATTATTAACATAGTTTTCAGCATACGTGAAAACCTAAAAACCAATTTATTGTACTGAGAAACATTCGAGATCAAGAGTTATGTAAATGAGATCATCATGTTACAACAATTCTAAAAAAAGCAATTTTTGTGGTTTCAGAATTGCACTATCAAAGTCGTACAAAATTCAACAAATTCTATTATGTTGATGAAATATTCAAGTTAGATTTATCATTGTCATTGGCAATGTATGAAATCAATGTACATGAATGCATTTTAAATTCTTATATAATCTAAATTATAATAAATTCCGACCAGAATTTTATGATTCGGACGCATTTACTAATTTTTAATATTGTTCAAGAACTTTTGAGAGCAATCGTGAGAATCGGTTTTTACATTTTAAATGAAAGGTTATGATGATACCTTCAAATTAAAAAGTATTCTAGATGCGCGAAAGGTCGCGACTGGGGTCATCTAATAACTTTTAAACTTAATAGATTAGGATTTTAACTAATTTAAAAAAGTATATCAGGTTCAAGAATTATAATCAATAATCATCGTTGAACAAAATTTTTTTTTAACAAACCTAAATATAATTTATGAATGATTTATCATTAATCGTCTAGAACTTCGTTTAGGAGACTACATATATCATTTTTGATATTGCCATTCAGTTTGCAGCTACAGATAACCTATATGTCAATAATACTTCATTAGATTCTATCTAGCATAGTTTTTCCTATTTTCACTTACACCCCTGAAAATGCCCACTGTGTAGTGCAAATAAGCTCCTTATTTCAAAGATTATTGAGGTTAGGCCGGGAAAATGTATTATCAATGAATAGGAAGTTACCAAATGCGGATAGATCAGTGCTAGCATAGTTTACATAAAATAGATAGTTTTGGGATTATGGCTCATTTGAGGAAATATACATTTTCCTGGCAACCGAGGAATGTGCCAACATTCCATTCATAATTTCGAAATAAGTGAGGTACACTTTTGAAAGTACCATCTACACACCAATGTACTTTAGTAGAAAGTTTAAAAAATGTTTTCTTGTGTGCCAAAGATAAGTATTTCGTTACCTTGAGAAGAATATATGAGAAGATTTGCGACATAAATTGTTTGCTGGAGGTTTGCAGGTAAATTGAGCGTTTGCCTAGAAGTTGGGAGAGTAGGAAAATTCTTCAATCTCTGTCGATATAAAGATGAATCGATTTGACAAAATAAAGGGAATCGTGATGCTATTGTAGGACTGACCGAGAGCATTGATGTAACGTCACTATATAGCGTCGGTATTGGTGTTAATTGAGTCCTCGCATGTATTTTAAGAGCCGTTATGACTATTTCTTTGCGTCTAGCATACGGATCAGGAATGCAATGCTCACGGCGGGGTATTCGCGTTAGAACATCGCTATTTTCCTCATCGTTTTTGCTATAGATACACCCATTGCAGTCTCGGGTGCGAAACCTCCATCGTTTTTTTGTATTTGCTGACACTAATTTGTAAAATCTATAAGAATGATCCTCAAAATGCGCAGGACACATTTTTGTCGTTTCGTATCTTGATGGCATTTGATAATATACATTGATAATGTATTTAGCAATATTCGTATGTATATAAAAATATTTAGGATAACAATGCATGTATCTACGTTAATCACTTTTAATTAAACCATTCATCATTAAATTGATTGTTGTTGGTTCACATTGACGTTTCACAATTTCGCCCAATACTGTTTCGCTCAAACGGGTTCGCTCATATGAGTTTCGCTCAATTAAGATTCGCTCAACTGGGGACGAATCATGCCATGTGCCACAAAAGTAATTGTGGCAGGATCTCAAAGAAAAATAATCGTATTATTAGAAATTGTGCACCTAGAGCAGGGGTGGGCTACTCCCGGCCCGAGAGGCAAAATTATATGGCCCGAGATTCTCTAGAAACATGCTCATCGTGACCTCCGATTTGGACATTCAATTGAAATCCTAATATCTATATAAAAATTAGTGTGGTAACATTATTAAAGATAAGTCACTACATATTTATTGATAATTAACTATTCTTCAATGGATAAATTACGAGTAAGAGTAATTCGACTGTGTAACAGTGATCGACAAAATGAAATTTTGATGGTGACTAATTAAGCCACCACCTCACTTTTTTGCTGGCTAAAGCATAAACAACGGCCGGTTTACTAAACCACTGATGACTTAACAAAGTTCTGATGCCGTAAAACAACCTTAATATTAATAATAAATGATGCTAATAAATATATAATATACACAAAGTCAAATAATACAGAATTTCGGGTCGATTAGCCAAGCCATATAAGACTTTTGGTGGCTAACGCCACCAAACAACCCAATTTGTCGAGCACTGCCAGTGTGCAATATTCAAATCTGAAATCAGAATTCGTGCATTCTAATTGCCTCACAATGATCAGAAATTACATAATTTATTAGCTCATATATAGTTACAGGTAAACCTAACAAAGCGGCACCCATCGGGAGAATGATTTTGTGCCGCTTCTCGGAGGTTGCCGCTTTGGGAGGTTGCTCGTAAGGTAAAACTCCCAAAGCGGCACCCATCGGGAGAATGATTTTGTGCCGCTTCTCGGAGGTTGCCGCTACTCGGAGGTGCCGCTTTGGGAGGTTTTACTGTAATTAGTTTAACACTTCGATAAATATGTAAATTCAAAATATTGTTATTTTATTCTAGCCAACATCTATATTGAAACATCTACAAATGTTATTAGGCATCTAGAACCTTGATTTCATGAAGAACAAATTAATGTTGTTCTATAACTATAGGCGGGTTAGTGTATATCCATTATGTACTGTATATATGTATAACTATATAAAAGCAGCACACTTCATAAACTTAGTGAGATCAATTTTTATGGGAGATTAAGACTGAAATATGTATTAAAAGTTAACTTAACATAAATTAGTACAGTTTGAAGAGAGCATACACTTATCAATTCAGCGATAAATAAATTTTAAATACTTGTATATATATTTGCCATACTTACTCTTCGGAATTCTTTGTCCTGTTTGGGTATAAATTTAATTCATTTTAGATTATACTAGATAAAATTCTCTATCAAAAGCACTTGGTTGCTAAGTGACTGAACGTGACTGAAAACCTTCCGTCCGATCTAAGGTATCCGTATACAAAACCGCTTTCAATATTAGGAATACTGACTAAGATTAGAAAGTTAGACTTTGATACATCAATCAAACGTCCATCTGAGGAATTCATTCATGTTTTTAATTTTGTATTAGATTCGGAAGAAAAATAGGTTCGGAAAAAATTTAGGACAACTATACTACCAAGCACGAGCTGGGATATTCAGAGAATTTGCATATGTGAAGGTTTAACTCAGCATCCATCTACCCACTTTAAAATCAATGCAAGTATCATGTTATCCTGAATAAAACTGATATTTTGATTATTTTTCCCCATTTTAAGATTTATGGTCAATAATCAAAGGTGGATAATTTAGGATTGTTATAAAAGCAAAATATAATTAATCATCGAATTACCATTGAGTGACAAAAACTACCGTTTGAGAATACATACATGATTTTTGATGATGCCATTCGGTTTGTAGCTATCAATAACCATAGCCTACTATATAAAGGCCATTTCACTGCTTTGGACCAGGGATAAGATAAAGGCGGGTTTATTTTTCTAACTGTCACCAATTACCAGATTAATACTAGACTCATTATATCAACTACACATATCAAAGTAGTATATATGGGTCATAGTTGTCTCCCAACATAAATTCAAGCTCAATATTATTATTACATGCAAACTAGATAGTATAATTATGAAAACTAATCAAATATTTAGAGGAATCTCCCATGATTTTCTTTGGGGCAGGTAGTAGGAACAATAATACAATATGGTTCTTTGCCTTGTTGCTGTTAAGTAACAATTGGCTACTGTTGTTAAAATTTAAAGTAATAAGTTGATTTTCCTTCTGTACTAAGCAATCTACACACTCATCAACGAAGTCTTCGCACTTTTCACTATCGAGTTTTAGGAGAGGGAGTTGCTTGAATCCGATTGAAAACATAATTGTAAACACTTTCCAAGGTGTAAACACCACATTTAGCACGTAATTGGAAGGGCCATTTTAAGCAGCCACGATCAAAAAGGCCAATCAAAGGGCAAAAGTTAAAATTCGGGTCTTCAATTTCCATTCAATTCCGTATATTTTCAGTGAGTACTGAACAACGATCGGGGTACAAATCTGAGATTTTAGACAATTTCCTTAATAAGAGAGGCAGCATATCCTTCGATAAAAGTTAGAGGTTTGTCTTGTGTATGAATTCAGGAAAAAAATTCAAAAGAGTGGCCACAGACATTGTGTGAAATCACAATTCTCCGGATGGCTGCGATATAAAGATAATCTTCATGGGTTTCGAAGCTGCTGATAAATTCCATAAACGAATCTCTATCTTCATGGACATAATCTTTCCTATTATACAACTTGAGAATATTATACTGTTTAAGTGCCCTCTCATTTTCCAGGACTTGACGAACCAATACATTGTAGTTTTTTTACATAGATCTGTAATCTCGTTCCTTGAGACGAACTCCCTTCCAAGAGTGTTGATTAATCAATCAATGTCCATATCTATCAGTTTTCAAACATCCAGCTGATTGAGAGATTCGCAAGGGTTCCACAATTATAACACTTTAACTTGAAGAAACTTGTCAATAGTAATAATGTTTTGGACTGAAATGACAATATTTGATGTCTTATTGACAATATAAATGTGGTATCAAGGTGCCAAAATAATCCTTGGAGATCTTAATGTCAGATGATTTAGAGATAGTGAATTTTCTCTGTTCTTCTTCGTACAAGTCAACACTGTTTCATTGCCTATATACAATAACATACATGTTAAAATACAAATCTTTTACATTTAGCACAACTTGACATACTTGGATCTGTAAATCATGCTCCTTTTGTCTCTATCAAGTCGCTGATACTTGATATTGTGATTAAGACGATCAGGGCCACCAGGAAGGTATTTAGGTACTGCGCCTTTCTTCAATTTAGCTTTTATTGGTCGTATCTTCGTTTGGCCATCAATGTCAAGATAAGTTTGTGTGTCAATGATATCATCAGGATCAAAGTGTTTAGCACAAACGGAAATGTTTTTCAGTGTGTGAAGATCTAGCATATAATTACATAATTACGTATGATTAATTAAAGCATAGTTGCATTATACGTAACGTATAACGTATATATGGTACCATTATACGATAGGTGAACGTATAATTCCATCATACGTAACGTATAATCATTATACAACGTATAGGATTTTAACGTATATATGGTCCATTATACGCTCCCCGAACGTATAACGTATAATCGTATAATGCATCTATGAATTAAAGAGCATCCTTATATGTAGGCGATCTATAAAAGCACATACAAATAAGCCAAAAAATTGTCGACCGTCTATAAATTCTGTAGACCAAAAGCCCTGCCGTCTATGGGTATTACTAATGTATATGTAAGAAAACCTGGTCTAGAAATAGACGGTCTACATATAAGTTATTTATTAATTAAAGTATGTAAGTACCGTTAAGCTTAAAAAGGAAAACTGGTAAGGAATTAATTAAGCATGTCCAACTAGTAAGCATACTCACCATCTCTATGCAGAAAACGTTTCCACTTATGGACGATGTCTTGCGGCCCAGAAGGAATGTGAAATACTGCAACACCACTATGGTCACTATAGTATCCACATCTGGGAGCAGAACAAGAGTTGGGCATAAGTCCAGGATATAAATAAACAAGGAGCTAGCATTATAAAGGCAAAGTATGATTGAATTAAAGAAAATTTGTAATTAGAATAGCTTTCTAAACCAGATAAGCATTTGTAGTTAGTTTTAATAAAAATATATATATTTACATTATGGGTATATAAGAAAATCGCCTTTATCTTATCCCTGGTCCAGGCGCATTTGGCTCAGTGAAATGGCCTTATGTTTAGTAGGCTATGCAATAACCTATAAATCAATATTACACATTTGCGTCTATCTGCAACCAAAATGCCTATTTCTCCTAAAATGCTCTTGTTGCCCACTATGTAATATTATAGCAGTCCAAAGGACTGCTTCCAAATTGAAGGAGCATTTGATATTTTAATGTTCGTATATTGCCTATGTACCAAAATAATATGAGCTAAGGCTCCGCGAATACAATCACAATCTCCAGTTAAGGGGCATAGTCCAAAATTGGGACAAAGCAAATGAATACCCTTGCTTCAAGCGATGAGTACTAATCATGGAGAATGCTATCCACAACAATTCTATGATATCGTATAAATAATATTGGCTCTAGTTCATATAAAGGTCATAGCTATATGGTTAAAGATGAGTAGGAAAATTGATTGACAGAACCTGCTAGAGATTCAGTCAGTCCAGTTTGTGGAATAAGTTAAACATCTCTCTTTTTCAGGGGGGAAGGTGTGACCCTGGCCCAACGGCCCGGAGTTTAGGGAGGGACCTGGTGGGGACTAAGGCTCCTTCCCTTCATAGTTTTCATAATTAATAATTAGAATTATTGTTGTTATCAAGGCTCGACCCAGACCTCCGATACGACAATCCAAATTCCATAAGGTGGTTAATGGATTCGTCAAGGCAGCTACAGTTCGCGAGTATACATTTTTTACATTTGAAGGAATCTAAATAATTTTGATAACAAAGTTTCTCAATTTTACACTGTATTTAGATTAGTTTAGATACCATATATACTCGAATAGTTGCACCCCAATTAGCCCGCCAAAGAAGCAATATAATGTTTTACACAGGCCGGAGAAAACATCTCTATCAAATGCAAGTGTTAATACGATAATCAACCGATTACGTGATATTATGAATAAATTGTAATAAAATGTGATAGTCTCGAAATTTCTTAAGATTTTGGCCCCAAATGATAACCGCCTAGGCTCCCACTACGATAAAATAGCATTTGATCACCCTTACATCTTCTAATGCATTACAGCAACCAGTATAAATTCCTTGCTTGAAAAGTAATCCCACGCTTCTAAATTATTCATTTTAGTTTACAAATTGATGAAATTTTGATAATTAAAATTAAAATCTTCGTATATGAATTTTCAAAGTCCCCGTATATAGACAAGTAGATTTTGGTTTGCGCGGGGTTAGAAAGTTGTTAAAACAGAAGTTTATTAGGTCATTATAAGATAGAAACTTGTCTGGGTACACACCACTTCGCACCACCACAAAATTAGGCAAATCCTAAAAAGGTATATTTATGTCCGGACTTTTAGTTGGAACATATTTTGAAATGATCCACTACACTAAGAGTTGACGTGATATATATTTGAAATTCAACTGTTTTAGGATTATCTAAGGTACAATTATATGTATTGAAAGTCTTAGGTCATAGTGAAAGAAGCCGACCGAGAATATGAGCATGGTCTAAAGCAAGATTATGAAACCACAAAATTCTAAAAATACAATGATTCTGTTGTGTGATGATTTGTTGCATTATATCTCCTAAACTTTCGAATATTTAGCTGAAATTTAATTTTCCTACTGTTTAGCTTATGCTTAAAACGATAAAAATGGTTTAGTGTGATTTGAGAACATTGAAATTTTGCACTACTTCCTGTCAATAAACCACTGTGAATGCTAGGCACAGGAAATGCATTATTATAGTATAGTAAGTCATATTTTGGGAGTCCATTGGTCATATTGCATCATCTAAAATGTTTGTGGAATGTGAGTTTGCGGGTTTCACACCTTTACCATATACAGTGCAACCTCGATTATCCGGACCCATTGGGACCGAACTAATATGTCAGTATAAGCTAAAGTCCGGATAATCGAGGTAATTTTATATATAATAGTATAGGATTGGGATTTGGACCCATGTCCAGATAATCTAAGAGTCCGGATAATGAAAGTGGGGATAATCGAGGTTCCACTGTAGTATGGTAATTATATAAAATTATCGGCTTCAGTTAGAGTTAGATAAATAAATGCATTATTGTCGAAAAGGAAGTAATATGCAAGAATAAAGTGGCATAATGACTATCACCAATTAGTTTAATAACTCATAGTATCATAGTTTTACCTACATAATTTACAACTCCAGATATGGTGTAACGAGTTAGAGAGGTCATAATTTTACATATACTTAGAATTTCCAATTGTGGTCGTGATTCTGTTAGTTGTACACATCACATTGACTTAGCAAAAACGAACCTACTATTTACAAGTACTTGTGAGAAGCCAGGAAGAGGGGCTTAGGGTGGGCGCTTGCCCACTTCTAGATCCGCGAGTAAATCGAAAAGTGTACAAATTATATGAATTTATTTGGTTAAATTTATTGATAGTTATATGTCATAATGTAAAGATTATAAAAGAACCACAATGATATTTAACATGGATGTGTGATTAGGAAATAAAGTTAGTTATGGATTTTTGACTAATACTGATCTATTGGGATTTGTTGAACCACCTTTGAATATTAACAGGGGCGGCGCCAACACAGCCCCTTTGAGAGGGGGCGAAAGGGCGCCACCCCGTCGCGCCGCCCATAATTAGTAATAGTTCAGGTCTGTATACATAATAGTAATATGTTTAGCAATTGTATACTATTCACGCAACTTGAAGTGTCTTAGAGACTGTCACGATTCGAAATAAGCAAAAGAAATGTGCAGGGTATAATTGTCGGGGCAATTATATAGGTGAGGCTTATACTCCGTTTTCCTTCAGATTACAAAGAACAGAATAGGTGAATTGGGGCCAGTGATGGATCTAGACTTTCACCTCAGGGGGGGGGGGTTAACGAAGTCCAATTGAAGTCAGGGGGGGGGGGTAATTTACATTTCGTTATAGTTAATTAAACCCCCCCCCCTGAGAGGGGGGTCAGAAAAAATCTCAGGGGGGTATTTTTTCTTAAAAAATAATTTCAGGGGGGGCTAACCCCCCCTGAGGGGGGTATAGATGGAACCCTGATTGGGGCAAATGTCAAATAACCCAGGAGGTCTCAAATAACGAAGTGTAATCTTTCCACGAAGATCACATTTTGAATATGTTAGGGCGACTGTGTAAAAGGTGGAAAGCTGCCAGTTGGACCTCCTACCGATTTAAAAGGCATAGTGAAATATTGTGAGAAACAGAGGGCAACGGTCTGGACCGGGCGACATGTCTCAGGTCGGTCCGGTCCGTTATTTTCAAGTGCGGTCTGGACCGGTCCAAATTAACAATATAACGGTCTGGACCAGACATGCATCTGGACCGTTCATCGATCTGGACCGGTTCATCGGTATGGAATGCTTATCGGCCTGGACAGGTCCAGATCGATCCAATATATTGATCATACGGTCTGGACCGTCCAGAAATAAATCATGACGGTCCGGTCCGGTCCGGTCCAAGAAATTCCGGAACACTGCATCTCTGGTAAGAAACAATCTTTGACGTAAGCTAGGCCAACAAAGAAGGCTAATTCCGAAGTAAGTGATCAATTACAATAGGAATATCCTGATGAATTGGATAAGATTGTTATTTGGAGAACTGATATGTATATCTCCAGCAACATACAGATCACGGGCGTCGCACGGCTCTGAAAAATCTCCGAATAAACAGTTAAAGTGGTCAGGCCAAAAGCGGGCCGTCCTATATGATATAGTTTAATAAATGAAAACTGGTCCGGCCATGGCCGGTCGTCGTGATACGCCTATTAATCTGGTCGTTGAAATCCCAAATGGGTCATACTTAGGAAAAATTCATACAAAGCGTATTTAGTTTCATTAGAAGCGGAATTTTTCGTAGAATAATATATCCAAAATCCGCTAAAATCCGCATGGGGAAAATTTTTACACGGGTGGCAGTGTCGGCCATTTCATAGTAAATCGCCGACATTTTCGTAACTAACTTTCTCAAATCAAATCTAATCAACTTATAATCACCATATTTGAACTCAGCGTAAAATTTCCAGCAATTTGATATATCACATGAGAACATTTGGAGGATTTTTTCCATAGCAACGCTGGAATGTATCAAAAATATGTCAGGAATGTGAGAACATTCCATTCTCAAATTGTGGGCCTATCCAATCTAGAGACCCCTCATTCAACTCCACCAGTAAATTATACACATATCGACCCTCTAAAATGGGATTTGACGAGATCTATCTGAAAATCTTCAAGTTTAGGTTTATCTCGAATAATCTCGACAAATCCCATTTTAGAGGGTCGATATATGTATAATTATTAATTATACTAGTGGAGTTGAACGAGGGGTCACTAGATTGGATAGGCCCACAATTTGAGAATGGAATGTACTCACATTCCTGACATATTTTTGATACATTCCAGCGTTGCTATGGAAAAAATCCTCCAAATGTTCTCATGTCATATATAAAATTGCTGGAAATTTTACGCTGAGTACAAACATAGTGATTATAAGTTGATTAGATTTGATTTGAGAAAGTTATTACGAAAATGTCGGCGATTTACTATGAAATGGCCGACATGCCACCCGTGTAAAATACTTTCCCCTTAACGGATTTTGGATATGTTATTCTACGAAAAATTCCGCTTCTAATGATACTAAATACTCTTTGTATGAATTTTTCTAGGTTCAACCTTCCAACGACCAGACTAAAGGGTGATAAATGAGTTTCGTCAAATTGAATCACATATGAGTGACATTAATTGTTATTATTTAGAATCTTTACCCTAATTTTAGAGTAAACTAATATAGAACATTCAATTAGTGATATCAGCTCTGCAATTAATCAATTATAACTCAGTGAAAATATCGAAAGTGGTTTTGGAATTGAAGACTCCTAATCAATGAAAATTCTACTCCGTTTCCTTATAGACCAACTGAGATATTTAATAACTAAAAATGGTCGCCGCTATAATATTATTTCTAAAGTTTTGCATTCAAACTTCATGAGATATCGCCTGCTGGTTATCGGCTTATTGTCTCTTCGGATTATTTAATTTTGCCAAACGAGAGGAATATTTTGAGAATGAAAAATTCCATTGGCTTAGAAAATAAATAAATAAACCTTCTCAAAGAAAAGAGGCCACAACTTTTAGAAAGCTAGATCGCCATGTAATTATTCGAATGGATGAAGTGCACATCCGTAGTGGTGCTAGCTACAAAGTGGGTAGAATTATCGGATCCATTGAGAACCCTGAAGATCCCCCAACCACTTTTTTTCTATAATGGTACGTATCCACTTTAGCGAAAAAGTATTAAACCATTGTCCGTTTGATACATCTTGGCTCTTCGTCAGCAGAGGCCCTTTTCCCAATTGTCAGAAATACTATTTCTGATATTAAAAGTTGTAACATGTTTGTTGAAGCGGTGTGTACTGATAACTATCCCCTGAATGTTAGTTTGTCTAAATTATTATCAAATGACTCAAAAACTTTGCATCCTAAAGTTAAACAACCACGTGACCCTTCCAGAAATCTAATATTACTTTTTGATATAGTCCATATAATAAAATTAATTCGTAATAATTGGCTTTATTTACAAGACCATGACAAGATAATTGTTTCCCACTGTTTGAAGATTGCTTTGAAGGCTATTCAAACAACTTGACTCCATCTAATAGCCTCTGTATGTCTATTCAAATCAAAGACATTACCGTTAATCATAGTAAACACCAGTCGCTCAATCCATAAGTATGCATAGCTGCTTTTGATGACATACGAACTTTAATCAAATCAGACGTGTACAATATTTTGAAGAGGGGAACTAAATTATCTTCAAAGGCATGTTGGCCATCCAATTTAGAAAGGAAAATGTAAACTTGGCACTCAAGATATTTCATTATTTTATATAGAATAGGCTGCAAACTTGCAAAATTGAGAAATAAATTTTAGAAAATAATCAAACAGTTGCATTTTTGAAATCAATTAGTCAGATTTGGGATGTATATAATGTTAGTTGGGTTGGAAAAGATATCCGTTATTAAAATGACTACTCAGCTCCATTATGTCAAAACGATTCTCGATTGAGCTATATTCGAAAAGTGGTTGCGTGGTTGAATTGTTGCAAAATTCTACCATGTAGATATGGTAAACTGACAACACAAACGTTTAATACGTCTCCTTTTAAGAGCTAACGTTTAAGAAACTTGTATGGCACTACCTTTCCTAGTTAATCGACTTAATTGTGAATGTAATTTCAAATATGTACTTTCAGCAAGGATTCAAAACGACCCCTTAGAACACACATTATATAGAAAAATGTCTCGAGCTCACTACCATATTACATACTGTAAATATTTAGAAAGTGAAAGAAGACTCCAACTTTACAATATTCCGAAATTGTTTTCAACTAAATAAAAATCTGATGAATTTTCATGCCTTTAACATTGGAGAATTATATTAAAAAATTTCGGGGAATGATTGTGGGGCGAGTTCACATTCATATATTTATTATTTCTTGAAACACTCATCCCAGGGCATTCATCCCAGGTTGAATAGCTTGCTTATGTTGCTGGAAATGCTGTGTTTTAATACCTTAAAATATCTAACGCATGTGTTAATTGTAATAATTTATTACTCAATTTATTCTCATTGAAGTATTAGACAGGGGTTCTCCTAAATATCCATCTATTGCAGTTATCGATTGGGTCAATATTGTTTACGAAACTTTTATGAAAATTGAAAGCTCTGAATTACTCAGTAAAAAAATTTGTTGGTCAATCTCGTACAATTTTAATACAAATAAGTATGAAGTTTATTGAAGAAGAGGTTATTAATAAACGGAGATAATGTTGTGATTGCAAAGTCTGGTGGTAGGATAAATTAAAAAAAATTATATTAACTGTGTATAATTGTATTCTCCCGCAAGAAAGTAAGAAGTATAATAACAAGGTCGTGAAGTCCGACAATTCGAAGCTTAAAAAATATAATTTACTTTATTCCAGGTATCCATTATCAGATGTTTAATTACAGAAATTAATTCTTTTGACGAATACTTACAGGAGAGGCTTTTACGAAGATTATAAAGTTATACAGATAGTTTTGCTTGCTGATGATAGTTTCTCATTAGTTGTAACGAAAGACTTAAGATGTCAAGAGCACTAGCACTCTATGATTCATGGTTGTATCTCTTAAAAAAGCAATTCCCTAATATTATTAAAGCGATACCAATTGTCAAGTTATCAAAACAGATCATACTATGTAATGGAATACTCAATTGTATCAAGATTCTGAATGATGCTGATTTCCAACTTGGTAGTGTAATTTCGGACAATCACCAGTCTAATGTTTCCTCTTTCAATACACTAATGAAAGAATTCCCTATCAATGGCAAAAACGTTTGCATGAAGAACAGAAAAAAATATTACTTATATTATGATACTGTTCATCTCGTAAATAATATTCGAAATAATGAATTTGGCAGGCGTATCTTTACAGTCCCAAAATTTGAACTCTCTCTTAGAAGTACTATCAGCGTTCTAGAGGATCATGTCCAGGGGTGGTGAATCTGCTGTTAACAGCCATTTTGGCTGTTTGCTGTTAACAGCTAATAATTTGCTGTTAACATCTAAGAATTCGTCCCCAATTCCTAAACGAATTTAAGTCGCCTTTAAGTTGTTAACAGCCAATGAGAGCTGTTAACAGCCAATTCGAGCTGTTCAAATTCAATAATTATATCAGTAAAAATTAAGGAAAAGGGACAAGCAAAGAAAGTTATACTCAAAAATGTTTAAATTCGAATTGTATATCGTATTTACATAACAGTGAAATTTGAAACTAAATGATTATATAATAATATTTCAATTATTGCATTGGTCAGCATCTAGCTGTTAACAGCTTCGATTTTCAATAGCTGTTAACAGCTTGGCTGTTTCCATCCCTGATCATGTCCGATGGTGTAGCCTCAACAAAGTTCACGATTTGATCATTCTAAGAATTGTCACCTTCGCAAAGTTCCTGCACTGAACTATTCAGTGCTACATCTAGGTAATAACAAAAAATCAGTTCCTCCAGCGCTAACCATATTTGATTCTAAAACTACGACTGTAATGAGGCAATATCTAAAGGAATCAGATTACGTCATCCCAGCTTTTTAGAACATATAAACGCATGGTGGTTAAATTTTAATGAGAAAGAACGGGATCATCCAAACCCAATTGGTAATGCGATACCTGTCAATACATATGACAACATATGCAAGTATATCCAAGGCATGAATCAATGGAATATAACTTGGAAAGATTCTGAATGAAGACTTGGTTTGTCGAAACAAACCTTTAACGCTTTAATCACCACCGACAGTGCTATTTATACTTGTCATCTGAATTAATCAAAGAAAGTTATAAATATGTGTTAACTGGCCGATTTCAAACGGATTCTTTGGAAAGGAGTTTCTCGCAATACAGGAAAATGAGTGGTGGCCGATTCCTAGTCAGTTTGACTGAATTTCTTAGGTCCGAATTAGTTTTTATCGTACAAGATATTTAGTCAAACACGAGACAGATTATACCAGATTACAATTCTCTCAACTGATGCCATCAATCAGAAAATTACTGAGTTTTTGTCTATAAATCTCCATAGTAACTACTCGAGCAGCTTGTAATATCACATGATACAAAAGACGTTGTAGTCTACATTTCAGGTCATAATACTCGTTCACTTCTAAAACAATCTAAATGCCAAAAATGTTCTGAACTTCTTCATAAAGATCTCATGACAACTTCTTTCATTAGCACATTAAATAGTGGCGGTCCTCCACAGTTATGTAGAAACAGCATTTTGCATTGTTCAGTATTTAGAAACAAAGATCCTAGCTACTATGTTCCCATTGAAGATCCTCATCTACCGTCTACTTGAGATGATGTCAAAACGATGAGATACTACATTTGCTTGTGAATGGCATTACGTTGCCCTCCGAAATCAAACAAATTCCATTATTGCTAACCTTTACCTAACAGGACTTTCAAGGGAAATCAGTGAAACTAGGCGTAAAGATAATGTAGAATCATTAAGGCTAACAAACTTAAAAAGAATCTAATATGAATTTGTTTAATGATAGTTCTATATTTACTTTTGTAGAACTATTATACGTAATCGTATTTCCTCTAAATGAATACAAATTTCATGCTGAGTTGAACTACTAATTTAGAGAAAGGAAGTGCTAAATAGTAGAACTTTCAACAATTTATAGGATTACAGTATGTATAATATATGAAATTAATTTCGGGAAATTTGTATATCTAATGAATAGAAATATGCTAGCGTCATCATAAATAGGGCCTAAACCACAAAACTACATCCCTAGGGACCTCGAAAATGATCCCAATATATTCGCCATACCTGATTACCTAGTAGTGGATATTATCTAGAGTAATGAGTACTAGTTTACACGAGAGAGAGTATTCAAGAATGACCTCGCTTTTTTTCAATTTTCTGTTAGTTTCCCAGGGTTCTCGCTAGGCCTCTATCAAAAGGTACATGCCCTTCTTGAAAGCTATTGAACCCTTTATACACATGTCGAAAGTGGGCATGTACCCTTTGAGTCAATATTATTACTTGAAGGTTTCATTAAAACATTGACATTAAGTAATATCTGACTCTCATGTACCCTTACAACAGAAGATCCTGGCGAGAACCCTGTAGTCTCCCATCTGTATATTACGTAGTCTATGGATGAAGAAAGCTTCTTTGCGAACTACTGCTAAAATACTAATCACAAAAAATCTAGATAACCATCAATGTGCTTATTTCTACAAGCTTTCCCATTATGGCACCTTGAATTGCAACTCATCTTCGATCTTCCAAAGAAAGATCTTAAAGTTGAGCAAATCTTACACTTATAAGATTGCAGGACGAACATTGATGCATTTTGCATTGCTGTGGTCTGCAAAATTATGGCATCAGGAACAGAATCAATTATCTGGAACTTTGACTGACAAACAAAAAACGATTGCGTTATATCCGGATTCCGAACTTTCCTTAACCAGTACTGAATGTATACAAATCTTCAACTTCATCCATTATAAAATTCATCAGGTTTTTGCTCTCAAGTGGAATAATGACATCGGGCTTAGATGGTATAATAATGACTGTGTATCCCAACATCGGCAGAATACACTTTATTCGCGCTACTCTTGAGCACTCTGCCAGGGGCGGCGCCAGCACAGCCCCATTGGGGGGGGCGAAAGGGGGGCGGACGAATCATAGGCGTCGTAACCCGTCCGGGTGCCCGGAAGGGTTGCCCCTATGCTACTAATACTATACCCGGAGTTTACCCGGACATTACCCGGAATTTCCGGGCGGCTCGAAGTATTGACCTTTGAATTTACGACGCCTATGGGACCAATGCACTGGAGGGGCAAATCCAATAGTTGTAGGCATTCCAAAATTCACATTCAAACCAAAATCGATATTTTTAATGACAAACTTAGTTAAATAATCTGTCCTATAAAAGTATACGGTGGGGCATCTCAGCAAAACAGCTAATTATGGACTGCCTGTCCAGGCCGTATAGCATTTCCGCATTAACAATAAGTACTCCTATAACAGACAAGCGAATTCCCGCCCCCCCACAGGGGGGGGGCGGGTCAAAAGCGCGGGGGGGCGGCCGCCACTGCACCCTGCTATGAAGTTTGTTCTTGGCGACGTGTAATTTAAATATGCTCCACTTCACTTTATCGTTGTAACCGATGCAAGTCACACTTAGTGCACCATTTACAAGCTCCAAACCCTTCTTCACCTTTGACTCTGACAAAATAGATGCATGTACCGTTTGCACCCGGGACAACGATGTACTCCGAAGTCTCGTTTTACATTCAGCACATTCTGGTGTGTCCTCAGGGAGTAAAGGAGGAGTGGTGTCAATTGCTAAATGTTCATAGCTAATGGAATTTGTGGGATCGTTTATAGAGCTAGTGGTGGAATAGAAGCTTGAGAATGATGGGTGATATTTATTGGTGGGAACTGCGAAATTCCTGGACTCTAGGGGTGAATGTTTTCCTCGAAAACGTGAGATTTGACGAAGGAGGAACGATATTTCTTCCATAAAATTGTCAGATGGATTTGAATATAAAGTAATTACTGAGTGCTGTCTTTCATAGTAATGGACTTCACAGAGGTTGTCACACTCTTCAGGTATCAACGGAGTAATTGGTTATTCATTCCCTCAGTCACGAGTTCTAGATATTCTTCACTCCTAAATCATCTATCGCTTCAATGGGAATACGAGTTCTATTATGCTTAGAGGGAGTTTACGATATGCAAGCGCTTGAAACGGAGTCATTCCAATAGTGTTGTGAACCTGGAGTTCTTCTTATATTGCACTTGGCGGACATATTTGTCTGAGTTCTCGAAACTCATGGAAGTGAACTGACGTTTGATGTCTTGGTTACTATTTCCACTAAGCCTTGCGTTTCAGGATGAAGCGGATTCCCATGAATGATTATGTTGAAGGCCAATTTTCATTCAGCATGTTAAACAGCAGTAGACTTTTAAACTCCCGTCCATTATCACTCTGAGGATAAACGGAGCTCCAAAATCACAAAAAATCCATTAGAGTGTTTGCAACTGCTTCAGCAGACTTATTTAATAAAGCACGTGGACGGACAAACTCTACAACAAGGAATTTAATGGACTTCCTCGATTTCTTAAGTTGGTGTATGTGCATGAGAAACGAAAAGTTGAAAAATCTTTTCTGCCACTGCATGCAGCTCTGATGAATTCACTTTACATATTCCGGTCCTACCACTGTGATTTTGATCAATGTTGACCTTTTTAATGCGTCCTAGAGATCTTCTAATGTACAACACGTTTGCTTGCTGTGCCATTCTTGTCACCTCAGATAGAGAATTTAAAGGTCAGGAATTGAACTGTGTAATACTTCGGACGTGGTTTATGCCATCTTGAAAGTTCTGTTGTATCTTATTGTATATTGAGGCGTTGAATGATACACTAGTATAAACCATGGTAATGCAATTACAAATTAAACTGTAGAATTTTGAGGCGCTCTAGTAGATTGAGACGCTACTATATAAAATGCGATTTCCTATCATTTGACGAGATAATTTATCGTAGTTAGCACGCAAATTAAAAGATAACTAATCAATTTTACATTACATCATTAAATTCTGGAAAATGTAAATTGTCTACTACGCTCCTCAAAACACTAGAAAATAATTTTAATAGCGCATCCATGATTTATACTAGTATTTATACAGCGCCTCAATATACGATAGCGCATCAAAATAAGATACTACAGTTCTTTTCCACTGCTTGGCTTTGGTGAAGATAGTATCTTTATCCTATCTTCAATATCCTGACGAGAATACAGTTCATAGTTCGTTCTTTCTCACATTTTCAATATTTTCAATATTTTCATGGAAAATCCTCTAATAGTTCCGAGTCATTCACTATTGTCTTGTATATTATGTATTTTTAGTAGTGTTCTAAATGTCGTATCTATTAAAAGCACAATTAATGTCTGTTTGTGTGTGTGTGTATGTGTGTTTGTCCACAATTAATAGGAAATACAATATGCTCTAAAGAACTGAAAAAATTGCATGATTGGGAGATTTTACACGATCACAACGATCTATTGGTTTTCTATACGAAATTACGAAAATATGACGTTATAAAAGCACATAATTGGGAATAACTCGTTCAGTTTTTACCCGATTGGGCCGATTCGCCAACAAAATTAGATGGGGAGACAACATTAAATGAGAAATCAATTTAAAATAGAAATCACTATACTGACTACGTTACTATAGACCAGTGGTTCCCAACCAGGGTGAAACGGCACCCTTGGATGCCGTTCGCTTCCTTTAGGGGTGCCGCAGACTTACCATTATACTTGTTTACTGATCTTGTGACTTTTGATATTTTGTAAATTTCAGAGGTTTTCATTAATTAATTAACTCCAGGTTGCTTTCAATTAGTCTTATATTATAATAGTATCTATAGATTTGTAACTGGAAAATTGTTCCCCTAATATTAGTCCGGGGGACCAATATCCAAGATGGACTGGCCCTAGGACAATTTTTTTCCAGGAATATTGGTCCACCGGGCCAATCTTTGGGTTAAAATTAGTTCGGTGGAACAATGTTACATGGAGAAATGGACCTAGGCTGAAATCTTTGGTTCCACCATGGGACCAATATTCCATGGAATTTTGTAACGAGGGACCAATTTTCCTAAAGAATTGGTCACCCGAACCAAAATTCAATTGAAAAATGGTGCTAGGATCATATTTCCTTGGAATTTTTGTCCCGTATCAATTTCCCAGGTGACAGGCCTATTCATAAAATAATTTGTCCCAATATGGGAAAAATCGCCTAGAAAATGCTGAAACTAGATAAACACAAACATCAGAGGGACTAATTTCCACAGAAGAACAAATTTTCTTGCCCGGAACAATTTTTCAAGGGGAAGAAAATTTCCGTGACAGTAATTTTAATTCTAATATCAGCATTAGCCGGTCTCCCTAAATCTCAGATTTGGGGTGCCGCTGAAACGAATACGTTGAAAAGGGTTCCGCCAGCTCAAAAAGGTTGGGAACCACTGCTATAGACTATTCACTGAATTTACCATGGATTACTTCAAGTCTAGTGCTTCGATAAGTCAAATCTCTAACATACTCTCTAATATTTGATATCATGCTTTGGATAGTTTAATAACTTGAATGACAACGAAATGGTTGCATCCAAACATATTACGAATACTCGAATGCATACAATTAACTAATAACAATAAAATACATACTACTCGAATTTACTTTGACTGCAAGTCTGAAATTTAGTAGTTTTTTAGACGATCTTGTAGGATTGTATAGGCCACGTTTAGTATTCAAATTTCTTATTTTATTTTCAATAACAATTACCTTATTATAGGAAATTAACGCGCCATGATATTAACGCGAATTGCTCCATTCGCGTTCATTTCATGGAGAGTTAATTTCCGTCGTATTAATTTCATGGCGCGTTAATTTCCTATAATAAGGTCATTGGAATAGGACAGAATATATCCGGGAGTATAATTAGGGTAGGACATAATATATCAAGGAGTATAATTAGACTAGGACATTATATACTCGGGGGTATACCTTATTAACTTACAATAATCTTTAGGATAATAAGAACAACAATTAGTACAAATGTTATAACGAGTCAACTAAGCGGAAAACAGTCTGTAGATATATCAAAGAGTGCAAACATGTCACAAAGTAACATATAACTTCAAGGAAAATTGAGGAATATGTTTCTTGTAGAGTCAATGTAGACCAACTAGACAACATAGAATACATTTTTAGGAAATTATCGTGCCATGACATTAAGGCGAATTGCTCAGATTCGCGTGAATTTCATGGAGCGTTAATTTCGTCGAATTAATTTCATGGTCCTTTAATTTCCTATAATAAAGTAGTAGTAGCAGAGATAATTTGAGCCAGATAGTACATACAAGGTTTCTGGCGGTCAGGACATTCATTTCTCCAGAATTCGAAACTAACAAATTCTATTCTAGACTTCGCTAATTGAATTAGAACCTCTTTGTCTGATTCAGCAATGAATTGTCTCAACAAAGCTGGGTTCTGTTCAAGAATAGTAAGTATTTCCAATGAATAGTAACAACGCTTATTACACCATTGGATGAGTATATAAGTCCACCCCAGTCAGCTAAGTGAAATAGTGTAAGATCGGACTCTTCACACTCCAGAGAGAAACACCTTAGTTCAGTGAGTAGAGATATACAATGATACAATATGTAGTGAATTTAGACATAATTTAATAGAGCATATTCTTACAAATGTTGTGAAATGAATATCCACCAATAAAAGCCAATGCTTGGCGGATTTCCACTGTAGGTGAGAATTCAAAATTTTGATGTAGAAGAGAAGAATAAATGTTCAAGTCTGATTGACGAACTACAGCAACCTGTTTAACTGAAAAACCTCTAACGAAAACCTTCAGAATGTTACCAATCTTGATCCGTTGCTCGTTCTCAACAACTTGACGAAAGGAAACGTTGTATTGGCAACCAGACATTAGCCGGTGAACACCAAAATGCTTCTCTAGAGAGTCGTTTTGTAAGAATCCAGTAAACACATTGGAAAATCCACATTTATCGCTGGTTAAATGATTGATAATTTTAGGAATTACTTTGGTAGTGTAAGCTACGTATGTATTTCCAGTTCTCAAGCCAAGAACAAAATTGTGCAAGAAATTCAAAACGTTTATCTTGGTATTGAATATTTTGGAATCGGAATCAAGTAGACAACTATCTTCACCAGGACAATGAATGTTGCACATCTTCCAAAATCTGGATATAAGATCGATAAATTGATGAGTCTGGTTGAAAATTTTGTTCCTCTGGTTGAATACAAAGATAGCGTTGTGTGGTGATAAGGAAAGGTATTATTGAAATAATCAGTGATAGATGGGAAAATAATCGTGGTAAGGGGATCTTTCTGATTTATCCAGTTATTCCGAATACATTTAATAATATGTACTGGATCGAATATCAAGAATATAGCACGAGTGGGATTAGCTGGGTTCGGAAAACTAAACTGCAAGTTAGATGAATTAGCCAACGATTTGAATAAACTCACGTTAAACTGGTAATCGTCAGTGCAGATTTTATTGCTATAACCTTTCAGGCCACAACTTCGATGTCTATAATTACTTGATTAACTACTGGAAGTAATTCAGAAGATTTAGCATTACAACATGGAAGGAGTCGTACAATTTGGGACCATTTAGTGAAGAGACTTGAAATTTGAAAAGCCAAAACAGTTTAGCTGGATTCAGTTCAGAAGATTGGCTGACAGGCGTGATGAAATTCGGATTAATAAAAGGCGAACCAAAGATTCTTACTCCAATGTAGGTATACTTAAACTGTACGCGTGTTTCTTCAAGTTTTAAAATAACATGTTTTTTCAAATTATCAAAATTCTGGCACTAAACTCTCAAATAATGAACAAAGTTGTATCTAAACCAATGTTAGAATAGTCTTATGAGTGTTGAAGGATGGGATAAACTAAGACAATTCAATGATTGCAAATATGGGTAACAACCAGAAGATATCAATTGAGCTTTAAGGGAGAACACTAATGTCAAGACGTTATAGCGACGTCTCGTTTTCGACATATCAAGTTTTCGAGCTGACAGAGAATAAATTGCAAACGAATAAGTAAGTTTGAGAATCATGTATTGTGGTATCTTAGTTAGTTGTTAACTTTTCTGCTGTGTACTTAGGACTATCGATAGCTTTGGTGATTCCTAACTCAATATCATCTGGCTTTTGGTACGTGTCAAATTCTTGTAGTAATTGAGAAATTTGACGCATGTCAGTAGTCTTAAGAAAACATTTGACATTCAATTCTTCATTAATATTATCTGGTGAGACATGAATAGTAGATGACCAGACAAATATTTTTTGAATATGTGTTGGGCGGTTGGACTATAGCGAAAATATAACCATTCTTCATGCAAGTTTAAAATTGAATATTTCTGTGCAATTCATCAACGCTCATCACTGAGTACTTACATTCTCTGTTAGGTGTTCAGCAATACTCAACTGAAGCGCTGACGAAAATGTCGGATATTTAATTCATCGCGGTCAAGACGTTCAGGAAGTTCATTTTGATTTTGTAAGTAAGCACAGTGGTTAATCGACAGGAAGTAGTGCAAATTTTCAATGTTCTTCAAATCACAGTAAACCATTTTTATCGTTTTAAGCATAAGCTAAAACGTAGAAAACATTAATTTCAGCTAAAATTTGAAAGTCTTTGGGAGATATAATGCATTAAATCATCACACAACAGAATCATTTACTTTTTAGAATTTTGTAGTTTATTATGCTTCAGATCATGCTCATATTCTCGGTAAGCTTCTTTCACTATAACCTAACACTTTCAATATATATTATTGCACATTAGGCTTAGATAATCCTAAAATAGTTAATTTCAAATACCGTATTTCCCCGAATAAGCGCCGGGTCAATCAAAATGACATTGGTATGATAAAATTTAAAGACATTAGTTGATCACTGTATTGAAATCCATTGATTTTGGCAACTTCGATAGCTAAACTTTTGGTGGAAACCATTAGAACTGAGATAAATAATAAATTCTGGATTTTTCACAAAAATTCACGATTTTTTGGCTCACGAAAACAATAAGAGCTTCGGCGCTTATTCGAGGAAATATGGTATATATCATGTAAACTCTAGGTGTAGTGGATCATTACAAAATATGATTCAACAAAAAATCCGGACAGATATATACCTTTTAGGAGGTACCTAGTTTTGTGGTGGTGTCAAGTGGTGTCAACCCAGACACGTTTTTATCTTATAATGACCTAATAAACTATTGTTTTAACCGCTTTCTGATCCTGAGCAACCCCGCGCAAAACAAAATCTACTTGTCTATATACGGAGGTTTTGAAAATTAGATAGAAAGATATTAATTTTTAGTATAAATTTCATCAATTAGTAAACTAAATTGAATAATTTAGAAGCGTGGGATTACCTTTCAAGCAAGGAATCGATGAGGGTTGCTGTAATGGAATATAAAATGCAAGGGTCAACAAATGCCAAAATTGGATACAGAAAAACTGGTCGAATCGTTGAAGTTAAAAAAGCTGGGTATCTAACTGGCCTAGGCTTCTGAATTACATTATCAAGTGAATATATTTAGAGTTGCATACAAATGAATTCGCTCTAGTTTATTTGAAAATACTAATTTAGCAAATATTTGTGGAAACTATGGGCGTCTAAAAATTGTATGACATAATAACTTTAAAATAAGAAGCCGTACTAATTTTCTGAGTGCATAAATAGATTCACAAGTATTGATAACCCAATGGTATATAATACAATTGATAGGTCTATCTGCCCTGGAAATACCTAATTCCTGTGAATGGTCCAAAAAAACCACTGTGGTAAGATGGGCAATTTGGTACTATAATAATAGGCTTAGCACCCTTTCGAATACCAGGCTTACGGGAAAACTTATTGATAGAACCATCGCCTTGAGGAATTGCAACCTAAAGTAACTGGTCCTGCTCACTAAATGTTTAGCTCAGAAGAAAATTCTGTTCAATTGTCAGACATCATCCCGATGTAAAAACTTTTTCCAATCATCTTGTTCTTGTACACCATTGGCCAGTGATGCAACATCTCAAAAATAGGAGTATATTTAATACCATCATAATTAGAAGTACAATTAGCAACACTATACCTGCTTGGTATGATTCTAGTAAATAAAAAAAGGAAAGAAAAATTAAATAAAGAGTAGAAGATAAGAGTAAGTGGTGTGGTAATTAGAAAGCCACAAAAATGTGTAGAAAAGAAATTGATCTAGACTGAAAGTTAGTAAACTTGTACTCAAATATTGTGGGTGGTTTACAAAATATACTTGAAGTGATCCATGGTAATGGAAAATCAATCAGTGAATAGTCTATAGTAACTTAGTCTGTGAGCTGTACATTTTTTCTTACTTTCGTAATTTCTTATTTTATCTTGAGGAAAGAAATGGTAAAAGCGGTTTAAACTGCATTTGTATGCAATAAGTTTGAATTGGCTGGATTTCCAGATGCTGCTTAATCAATAAATAATTAATTAAAACAGAAATGACCGATTAAGACAAACTTATATATGAAACCAAGTTTGAGACTATCGAACTCGAACCTGAAGATAAATCTAGCATGGAGTATATGGCAAATGTCCCGGGTCGACTGGAGCGGTCGATGCCCTCATAAATCATTTAACATACTCATATACAAATTGCAGACGACAGACCCGAAAATAATTATACTGTTGAACTGCCGCTCAACCCAAAATTAATACAAGAGAAATGAATCTAGATGGTTAAAAATATAAAGAAATCGATATAGAAATTGGGGCTTGTTTCAAAATAACCAAATCAAAATGACAAAAAACAGATATGCACTTACAAAGTAACAGAAATAAATTAGTGATTTAAATCATACGTTACAGTACTCAAAATAAGTCGCAGTTGCACTCAAAATACGACAATTGATATAATATTCATGGTTTCAGTAGTTAAAGGAACTCAAACGAAAAATACGCAAAACACAAGCTACACATCTATCCTTAATAGGTTACTTCCTTAACGTTAATAATACATCAATGTATAATTTCAATATAAGCTAATAAAGTCAGGTACTATATATTATTAAGTAAATTCATGGGATCAAAATTTTGTTCGTAGTAGATAGATTCAGAAATAAGCAAACTCAACTTAATACAAACAATATGCAAGCAGTTAAATTTGGACCATCAGGCTTGTTCAAACTAAAGTTTTTAAATTAAGCAGACAAAAATTTGTCCATAATAAACAGATCTGAGTGTACCTTTAACTCAAAATTATTCAACTATTTTCCTACCATATCTAGAACTATCACACTACGATAATAGGCGTTTCGCGAAAGAAACAACAACACATCAAAAGAGAAGCGGTTGTTGCGTGGTGTGAAACTTATAACGCTAATTATCGCTACTTAAAATAATGTAATCTAATAATAAGATATTTTTATGATTATATCATGATTCAATAATGGCTAAGCACCATGATGATAAACGTGATCAACATGGTGAAACATCAATGTATATGAAGCATTAAATTTTCAGATTTATATCTCACTAGCGCGCTTCGCTTGCTAAGTCGCTTCGCGGAAGAACACAACCACACACCAACCGCTTCGCGGTTGGTGTGTGGTTTATATACTCCTAATATTGATTATAAAGCGTAACGTGAAATTTAATGATTACGTCATCATGCGATAATGAGTAAGCATATTGGTGATCTGGTGAGACCACCGTGTCCGCATCATTAATGTATATGTTCCATTAAATTTTCAGATTTTTATCTCTTAGAGGGCGCAAATTATGTGCGATTAAGTGAATTTTCAGGGTTCTCGAAATGTGACAATGACGTCATAACTTTTCGAGGTGTGAGAAATTCTGAGTAGAAACCTCAGCTTGTTGGCGGGTGCAAAAAGTTATCCCTATAATCCAAAAATCTAATTTGGAAACCGTCCAGTTTCTTCAATCAACTCATAACATACAAACAAATATATACACATATACATATACACACACCAAGCCCTGTGTTTTAAAAGTATAGATTGAGGGGGTGCGAAATAGTACGCGACAAATTAGGTGGTTTGGTGGCGTTAGCCTCCAAAGATATTTCTTAAGCCACCAAATTTTGCCATTAGTGGTTGGCATAATTAATCCAGCATAAAATGTGAATCATTTTGCTTTGTGTAGATCATATTTTTGTTGCATAATTTGTTATTAATATTAGTGTTGTTTTACGGGATCAGAAGTTTTTTAAGAGAGCAGTGGTTTATTAAACCGGCCATTGTTTATTCTCAAGCCACCAGAAAAAGTGAGGTGGTGCAACAATTAACCACCACAAAATTTCGAAAGTCATTTTGAGAATCTTAAAATGTGAGACTATCATATAAATGAGAATTTCACATATGAAACAAGCAGATTGTATGTGCACCTCAATGATTACATAGAAGCGTCTTAATAAGGCAAAAACAGCTACTATTAAACAAAGTTGAGGAACATGTGAATAATATTGAAACAAATACCTGAGAACTTGTATTTTTCAAGAGATTCTTTTTCAACTGATCTAAAAAAGGCTTCTGAGGGCCAATAGCAGGAAATTGCAAATCAAGGAATGAAGACAGATTTTTGAGAGTAGTCATTTTATTCTCAGAGATTCTCATCTTACATTGTAGAATGTTTGATTCTTTCTCAAGAGAAGAAATTTCATCAGATAAAACTGATATTTCGCTCACTGAGTTACTGTCATAAATTGAAATTATCTAAGGATACACATTACTGATATTTGAATACACAATTGACGAGCCTGGACAAAGAAAAAAATGAAACAGGCAATAAATGATGATTAAATTAAAAATTAATATTAAGTAAATCAAAACTTATAACATTGGAACAAAGTAGGCCATCAAGAATCAAAAAGGTACCAAAGGCCGAGATATGTAGGTTAGCTCGGTACAAAGACTCGTCTAAAATTGGAAATCTGAGGGGAGTGCTTCTGTCAGCCGTTATTTAGAGAAAGCTATTTAGAGGCGAACATAGGTGACCATTATTCATGTTCGAATTGTACTATTACAAAATAGTATAATATTGTTTAAGCGAAGTGTATTAAATAGATAATGGGCTCATTAAGTGTTCTACTAGTAAAGGAAAAAGGTGATCTGAATGATACGTACATGTCCTATACTCAGTCAATTTCGCTCCAGTATTCAAATAAATCGCAACGTGTGAAGTTGGCGCAGTATTCAACTGAGCACAGATCAAACTGAAATTTGAGCCCCTTTCCACTATTGAATTTGGGCAAAAATCACATCGCCTTAAAGGGGAGACATGTTTGTATAGGAATCTAGATTTTGTTCTTACTTTTTTCCATTATAAATGAGCATTTAAACAAAAAATGATGTTTTCGTGCTCTCGGATAATAGGTCATTTTCTCTAATAATTGATTTCTTTCCTATCAAATCCATTATAAATGATTCGGTAAATACGTATTCGGAAAAGACGAACCTCGGAAAGACGTACCAATTTCTATTCCCTTCGAAATAATATTTATTCATTTAAATTCGGTTTTAATACGAACTCTAGAAAACATTGAGTAGAACTCAGTTAGTGTTTTGATTGAATAAGTACGTGAAAAATATAATAATAAGTATGTTGTTAAGTACTATGTTGGAGACTTGTATACTCTACAATGACCTACATTGTATTTGAATGGCTGACACTTCGTCGACAGGCATTTCGTCGAGGACATTTCGTCCAAGAAAACAGTAATGTAGCTTGAAAACACTAGATTGTTAACAAATTATTATAAAATTTGGTTTCTCTCACAAATAAACTACAGTATTTACACGTATGCGAGCCTTGGCGATCAATGTTTTACGCCATTTTTGGGGCAAAAATCTTAAGAAATTTCGAGAATATTACATTTTATTATAATTTATTCAAAACATGTAGTCGGTTGATAATCGTATTAAGACTTGCATTTGAAATAGATGTTTTCTCCGGGCAGCGGTAAATTTTTAAATTGCTTCTTCGGGGGACAATTATCCGAGGGCGGCTACTATTCGAGTATATAAGGTAACTAAACTAAGGCCACATAAAATAAATTACTTGTTTATCATCCATATTTTTCGAGAAAATTGGGACGGCGGACGGGATTTTATTTGTATTTTTTATTCCCATTAATATGCAAATAACATCACCCTATGCCAAAAAATAAATCTAATATTTAATTTAATTAGAAAATAACATGACAATGCCCAAATAATCAAAGGCGTGCTGGGTCAAAGGGGCCCAGGCGGGATTAAGGCCTTACTACCACTCCGAATTTTTTCGGGGGCCATACGGGCCCACGGTAAGCAACTTTCCGGCAACTTTCCGGAATCTATATCCAACCAATTTTCTGAGAATTGTGATTATTGTAATATACATTCAAACGGTTATACACATTTTGCGAAAAATTGGTTGGAGATGGAGCATCGAAATGTATTATCTTTGAATAGGAAGTTGAGGATGGGCTATCAATTGGATCCATTGACTAAGCTTTAACTATATTTCTTCTCGAGATATGACCTCAAGCATTGAAATCACGTTTCCATAGCAACAGAGGAATGTGTCAACATTCCATAATTGATTCTGAGATATTTTATGTAAAATGACTCCTAGATGGGTTAGTCACAGCGATTTGTTTTAAAAAGCGAAATTGAACATTTTACATGCGTTCAAAGTTTTGGCATATTTGGACTACTAGACAATACAGTGACGTCATTTCGCCCAAGTGGCATCTCAAAAATATGCGTCTTGTATATGACTACCTTTATAAAAAACAATTACATAAGTAGAAGCACCCTGGATTAGTTATTTTGAAGAATAATTGAGTTGCATCTATTTAGTTGACTATACTAGTTAATCCCTGGTCCAGAAATTTGAGTGCGTACCATTGCCTTATGTATAGAATGCTATGTCTAGGGTTTATTAGTATGGATCAGCTAACTTACTCAATTTGTATATAAATAGCATGTGCATAATAGAACTATTTTCTGAGGCTGCAATCTGATTGATTGAAAATAAATTCATCTAACCAATCAATTATTTGTATATTCTATTGCATGTTTTTCTTTTAGTATTATTTGGATTCGAGCTTCATTATCGTGCAATAGAAATTTATTGAGCTACAAATGGGAGGATTTGATTTAACCAAACAAATTACAATGTGTAGCATATTATTAAGGGGACTTTATGAAGAATATATTTAATACACCACAGAGATGTATAATACTAAATGATTAGTTTCAAGGCATAGTAAGGCCGCGCAGCGGTCGTCAATTAAGGCGTGTAGCGCCGACCGTCGCAAAGCGACCGAGACCGAAGGGTTCGTATTATTAAAACACAAACCTGTGTATATATATATACTAGCGCGCTTCGCTTGCTAGGTCGCTTCGCGGCAGAACACAACCACACACCAACCTTTTCGCAGTTGGCGTGTGGTTTATATACTCCTAATATTGATTATAAAGCATAAATAGGCCTAAATAGTAGAATTTAACTTTGTGAAATTTTAATGATTACGTAATCATGCGATAATGAGTTATCATATTGGCAATCTGGTGTAACCAACGTGTCCGCATCATTAATGTACATGTTCTGTAAAATTTTCAGATTTTTATCTCTTAAAGGGCGCGAATTATGTGCGATTAAGTGAATTTTCATACCTAACGAAATGTGACAATGACGTCATAACTTCTCGAGGTGTGAGAAATTTTGAGTGGAAACCTCAACCTGTTGGCGGGTGCCAAAAGTTACCCCTATGCTAAAAATCATATTTGGAAACCGTCCACTTTCTTCAATCAACTCGTAACATAGAAAACAAATATATAGACATATATACCCACCCAGGCTTGTGTTTTAATAGTATAGATATGTACTACAGTAGAGCCTCCGAACTTCGGACACCTTGGGACCGGAACCGTTGTCCGTTATTTAGAGGTTGTCCGCTATTTGGAGTGTCCGTTTTGGGAGGCTCCACTGTATTTGTTTGTATGTTACGAGTTGATTGAAGAAACTGGACGGTATCCATGTGTGATTTATGGCATATAGGGTTAACCTTAGGCACCAGACAACAAGTTGATTCCACTCAAAATTTATCACACCTCTGTCATGTAGTAAGCTAGGAACACCGTTATAACAACAGCTTGGGTGGGCACTTACTACAATAGTCATAGTAGAGATTCGCAATTAGTATTTAGTAATAGTATACTAGCATATACTTAGTTTTTGTGTCTTGCTACTTAGTCAATTATACGTATTATAACGTTTTGTTAGAATTACCCACTATTTTACATAAGATACAAAAACTCTTCTTTGGATGGCAGCCGGCTTCTGTAACTTTAATATACCTCCCCTTCTCAAGGACCAAACAATTACCGAGTGGGAACATTTCTTCAGAGCTTCCGTAGCCTCTCTATTGACTCAGGAAGGAGGGAGAAATTTGCGATTAGTATTTACCTGCATACGTCTGTAGAAGACCCGCAGAACGTGAAGTTCTACGCGAAGTAGTTAAAGAAGAATATGTACTTGACTAAGCTTTTGAAACACTCCGAACATTGGACCTTGCAATTGATCGGACGCAAGATATGGTATCACTCTGCCGCCAAGACTGGGATCCGGCGTATTGGTTGAAGATTACTTCTATCAACTAAAAGTGGATGGCGATCGCGCATATGCTCCTTTGAGCATGGAGTGTACTCTACTAGTTGCTCAGATGCCTACTCCAGTTCAAGGAACCTTGAAGGATTGGCTGGCAAAAAGGGAAGAAATTTATTCAAAACAAGTCCGCGCGTTTATTGAATATGTGCGACATACTCTTACCGAAAAAGGATTTGCTTTGGACAAGGGTAATCGAGACTTTTCGCGAGTATGTCAAGTACATGACGAAGGGGCAGTGGATGGAGTGAATGAAAAAGGGCTCGCAAGTTTGCCAAGTGAGGTACATGAAGATTACAGAGACATCGGGAAAACTATCGGGCAAGGTACAAAACCTCCCAAAGAACGTGTAAATACAGTCCGATATCAAGTTGGAAGAAAATGGAATAGACGATATCCACGAGGAACTAAGAACTCCAGGGCTGGACAAACCGTAACCCTGGCAGTTTCATAAGTGGGACTGAAGGACATTTTGCTCGAGGTTGCCCCGACCAAATTTGTCAGCATTGTGGCCACGACCGAAAAGAGGCCACGACCGCCGTGACTGCAAGTCGAGAAATAAAGTTAATTCGGTTAACATGAAATAACAGTCCCAGGAAGTTAGTGATTCAGGAGTAGTGGTTCGAATTAATTGAATAATTCTCCTTCCGTTGCGATGTTTGATTCAGGTGCACAGCCTAGTATCGTGGATAAAGGAACACCGTCATCTCTTGGGGCGAACTTTGATGCTTGTCCGAATAGCATTCATGGGGTGGGGCAACCCCAGTGGCGGCGCTACGGGGGGGGGCAAGGGGGGCTCGAGCTCCCCCTCTGAGCCCCCCTCAAGGAATATAATCCTCATAAGGATATTACAACCTCTATACGAGGTTGTATTATAGAAATTACAATTATGTTGTCCCTGTACCTTTAAATTAGAATGAATATTTGAAAAATGCAAGCATATAGTACATAGTAATTGGAATTCATTTGTTTTCATTTCGTAATTACTAATTCACTATAAAAGTTATATAATCCATAAAAATGGGAAAGAATTTTTATTTACTCTAATTATGAAATTTTCAAGTATTTCTAAATGCCTTCACCGCTGTACCAATCGACAATTCCCTTTTCTGCTGTAGCTACTTTATTACTATAAATTTTATGAATTTCTTAAACTTTATACTATAGTCTTGTAATGGAGCATTAAAAAATATATATTAATTGTGCCCCCCATGAAATCTCCATGCCTTCCCCAGAGCCCCCCTGATTAAAAATCCTGGCGTCGCCACCAGGGGCGTAATTAGAGCGTTGGCCAGGGGGGGGCCAGGTGGCACAGAAAAAAGACGATTTTTAGTAGTATAAAACCTGATGTAAAATATGTATTATATAGTAGTATAAAATCTGTAATACGCTGTATTTTATATTCTCTGGCGACCGAAATAGGATTTAAAATTAGCTACCAGCGAAGCTGGCTACATACTAATTTCAGAAATATAGTTTCGCTAATTTCTTGTAGAGTTAGTAGTACGCGTGCATTCATGTCCAGCAACAAGCGCCCTCGCACTGAGAGTGTGTCTTCAGGGGATCAAGAGATGCCTGAGCCTGGAATTCCTAGTTTCCGCTCGTCTGAGTATGAGTCTGACTCTGGGTCTGTAGCAAGACGAGGAGACTTCGACGAGGACCGGGACTCCGACGTGGAGTACGATGTTGTCGAGGCTGCGGAGTACGCAAGGACTGATGACGCAGAAGGCCAGCCTGAACAAGTACCTCTACCTCCACCTACACGTCATGCTCATGGCCCTTCCGACATCAGTGCCACTCCCGGTGATGCTGCTGTCATAGTCAAGGCTCCCAGAATGGGGTACCCCAGAGTGATGGATGGCCAACGCACCAGAAATTCCTGGCCAAATGGGGAAACCAGTACAAGTGGCTGGAATACTCCCTGAGCCAGGACAAGATGGTGGCTAATTAAGCCACCACCTCACTTTTTCTGGTGGCTAAAGAATAATCAACGGCCGATTTAACAAACCACTGATGGCTTAACAAACTTCTGATACCGGAAAAGAACACTAATATTAATAACAAATAATGCAATGAACAATATAATCAACACAACATCAAATAATTCAAAATATATGGTGGATTAGTTAAGCCACCAAAGTTAAAATTTGGTGGCTTAAGAAAGATTTTTGGTGGCTAACGCCACCAAACCACCTAATTTGTCGAGCACTGGTGCCCACACGCTCACTGCTGAGGGGCTTACTCGGGAAATCCAGAATGTGGTGGAAGCTGGGGGACTGTCACTGGCCAACTGCGTGGCTAAGAGTTACGATGGGGCAGCAGTTATGTCGGGTGCTAAAAGAGGGGTGCAAGCGAGTCTGCTGGACTTGTCCGGTGGGCGTGCCTTGTATGTGCACTGTTCCGCCCACAAGCACAATTTGGCCGTCGTTGGTGCAATCCGTCATGTGGGCCGATCGGCGGACTTGTTCCAGCAACTCTACGGCTATCTCTCCACCTCTGTTGTGCACTCCAAGTACGAAGAATTCCGCGGATCCACAAATCGCCTACAGATGCAAAGACTCAGGGATACCCGTTGGGTTTGTCAGGATGCGGCCTGCCACAATGCCCGTGTCAACCTCGGTGTTGTGGTGGGAACATTGTCCTACTACCGCAAGTATTGCGAGCCCGAGAGCAGATCGTCCGTGGTCTGGCAGAGCAGCCAAGTCTTCGCCCTTCTCATCACAGAGAACACCCTCTCGAACCTGCCGTGCCTACAGGGATCGTGATGGCAATGGTTGCGATTTCCAACAGAGCAGGAATTGCCAGGCGGTAGGGCGTTAACATGTTGATGAGGTCGCTCAGGATCCCTGGCCACGAAGCCTGCAGTCATGATCCGGTACGTAGCGGTATCATGACGCAGGATGTCCATGTCGATGAGGTAGTGCAGAGCGAAGTCACGCAACCTCTCCAATGACAGGAAGTGAGAGGATGTTTGTCAGAGAGCATCGATTCCAGTGAAGGCGAGGTTTGTCCCACCCTCGAACCGGCGCCGCAGTTCCCGTGTATCATGGAGGAGATTCTGACCAAGCTGAAACATCTCCACCTTGTGTTGCATGGATCCGAGCTGGATCTTGCCGCCGCTACGGTTATGATCGAGGCTACGATCGCCTACTCTGCGTCCGAGTCGGCCGCCCTGAGCCAACCTGGAGGAACCAGTGAAGGATGCAGAGCCGTGTGGGCCAAATTCACCTCGGTTCTGGAGGAAATGAATCTCCCTCAGCCCCGGGCAAGACCTGTCCGCCAGCTCCATTACCCAGGCTGTGTCGATGAACGCCATGAGTCCCCTCGCTTGTGCCCGTCTCTCTCCATCCGCATGTACAAGACTGCCCATGGTGCACCGAAGGCGAGCAAAGGAGCTGGGGGCGAACAATTGGGCCCGTGTGGTGCAAAGGTTTAAGGAGGATTCGCATAGGGTGGACATATTGCTATACAGTCAACTCCCGTTATAACCAAGTCGGATAAAACGAAGTACCTGATTATAACGAAGACATTCAATGGTCCGGAAATCCTTCTATCTTATTGCATTATTAAAACTTCGGTTAGAACGAAATGGATATAACGAAGTCATGTATATCCCATATAGCCTCTAAACCAGGGGTGGGCAAACTTTTTAGGGCGCGGGCCAAAATGGATAAATGTCATAGTGTTGCGGGCCTGAGAGTGAACACTTCCTATTTAACATATTTTTTATTTTATTTGCAGTTACATTAATGGAAAATAAACTATGATACTGAAGAAGCATAAACTAATAAAAGGACATACAGTACATATTGGATATAGTGATAATGGTGGGGACATCTGATTTGTGGCCAAATTATCACTATATCCAATATATCACTATACCCATTATATCACTATATCCACTGTATCACCGCATCTAATATATGACTGTATACATTGTGAATACTATTATTCTGAAAAGAATAATCAAATTCCTTATCAAATTCAAGTGGTAACGATATTTATACTGTAAAATATGAAATTATGGGGTCCAAGGAAGGTCAAAAATCCAATATTCTTGTGTAATCTATACACAAATTATCACTATATCCAATAATGATATCACTATAACAAAAAAAATTTGTATGGGATTTGCTCGGGGACGCACCTAAAGCTGCAAAATTATCACTATATCCAAATTAATCCAATATATCACTATATCTATTATGTACTGTATTAGGAATTATAAAGAAGTAGTGGGAGTTGTGCAGTTGATCCTGCGTTTTTATAAGTTTATCAAAATTTGGTTCTCTGGTGAAGTAGCAATACACATAAGCTGAGAAACGTATCCTTCTCAGAGATGCAGCGGTTTGGACCGGACTGCTGTCCAGACCGGGACCGGACCGGACCGAACGGTCTCAGGTCGGTCCGGTCCGCTTATTTTCAAGTGCGGTCTGTACCGGTCCAAATTAACGATATAACGGTCCGGACCGGTTCATCGATCTGTACCGTTCATAGGTCTGAACCGGTTCATCGGTCTGGACCGTTCATAGGTCTGAACCGGTTCATCGGTCTGGACCGTTCATAGGTCTGAACCGGTTCATCGGTCTGGACCGTTCATAGGTCTGGACTCATCCTAGATTGGACAAACGATCAGGCTCCAATCCGTTATTTCATATTGTTTACAAGCACATAAGTAATAAGTATCTTATAAATACAAGTGGATATAATTAGCCACTCTACTATGTGGTCTGTAACTGTCCAAATAAGGGATATAACGGTCTGGACCATTGATCGGTATGGACCGGTCCAGACCGATCCAATATTTTTTAAAATGCGGCCTGGACCGGTCCGGACTGTCCAGAAAAGAAGTATGACGGTCCGGTCCGGTCCATGAAATTTCCCGACCGCTGCATCTCTGATTCTTCTGTCAATACTGATCTTGACATATTTTTGATAAACTTTATCATACCTGCTAATCGTACAGGGATCCCTGTACAGTAAAGAATTTTAAGCATTTTGGCCATTTTGTAGAGGTGTACAGGGATTTATTCCATTTAACTAGGGATTTTAATTTACTAATTATGAGTAAATAAAGCCTAAAATGTCTACAGATGTGATAGTATATTCTGCCATTCATTCTGCATTGACTACATTAAGGCACAACGTTCTTTCTATATTTATTCAAGTGTATAGTAATTCCCTGGACGAGCGAGCGCAGCGAGCGAGATATTTTTTTGGAGGTGTACAGGGATTGTGGCCAATGTACAGGGGAAAATTGGAGCCCTGTACAGGGATATGATTCAAATAGGTTGGCAGGTATGCTTTATGTGGCCTAGACTACCAAAAATATTGACTACTGTTGAGGTCAAGCAGGCCGGTTAAATTTCGTAGGCGGGCCGGATCCGGCCCGCGGGCCGTAGTTTGCCCACAACTGCTCTAAACTATTGATTTTACTCCGGTTATAACGAACTCCGATTATAACGTTTCTGTTAGTAACGAAATCCGTTTATATGAAACTCCGGTTACAACGAAATTCTACCTATAATGAACTCTTTTAAGATCGAACTCCGCTTATAACGAACTCCGGTTATAACGAAATGAAACCACGGTCCCGAGCACTTCGTTATAACAGGAGTTGACTGTAATTTTATAATTTTAGTTGTTTTCATGTTTGCAGTTGTTACCCGACAAATCCGTTCCCAAGGGATCTCTGCAGTGGCGGCGCGAGGGGGGGCGGGAACTCGCTTGTCTGTTATAGGAGTACTTAATGTTAATGCGGAAATGTTAAATGCCCTGGACAGGGAGTTCATAATTAGCAGTTTTGCTGAGATGCCCCACCGTATACTATTATAGGACAGATTATTTAACTAAGTTAGTCAATAAAAATGTCGATTTTGGTTTGAATGTGAATTTTGGAATGTTTACAACTATTGGGTTTGCCCCTCCAGTGCATTGGTCCGCCCCCTTTCGCCCCCCCCCCAATAGGGCTGTGCTGGCGGCGCCCCTGGATCTCTGTTAAACTTAAGTGAATAAATCATAAATCTGCCCCCCAGGCCCCCACCGTTGGCGGGGGGGCCAAAAGCCATGAGTGGGGGGCCATGGCCCCCTCCCAGTTACGCCCCTGGACAACCACGGTTGGGACTTTGGCAAAAGCTCGATTAGTGGATGATATTGGCCAGAAGAATACAATTACCCACGAATTCAAAATTCTGGATTCATAAGAATCGACCATAATTTTGGGGGGAGATTTTTTATCGCAATTCAATTCAACAGAATTTGATTGGGCAAATTACAGGGTTCGTCAAGGTCACATTTGGAATCCCACTGAGTAGACTGAATTAGACCGAAAATCCGGGCAGAAAGTCTGATTTTCTAGGACTTAAATAAGACCGAATGGAATAAGACCCAAAGAAAATCAGTACTGGAATAAGATCGAATGGAATAAGACCCAAAGAAAATCAGTACTGGAATAAGACCCAATGGAATAAGACCCAAAAAAATCAGTACTGGAATAAGACCGAAATAAAATCAGTACTGGAATAAGACCCAAAAAAATCAGTACTGGAATAAGACCGAAATAAAATCAGTACTGGAATAAGACCGAATGGAATAAGACCGAAATAAAATCAGGACTGGAATAAGATCGAATGGAATAAGACCGAAAGAAAATCAGTACTGGAATAAGACCGAATAATATAAAGGATGCAATATGCGTATAAATATGTGTTTGTAAGAATAAAAGAGAAACATGTGCAATGTAAGCGTGAATTATGGTTCATTGAGCTGAGGAAACAATCAAACAATATAAAGGTGTGTAAAGATTCATGGAGAAAGCACTAGCCTTTCTAAGTGTGATGTATTGATCATGGAGAAAACACTGGCCACTCTAATTGTCATTTATGGAGAATGGTTAAAACACTAGAACTTTTAAAAGCGTGAGTTATGGTTCATTGAGAAAACACTCGACTATCTAAGCTGTGTAATGAATCATTGAGAAAACACTCGTCTATCTAAGTATCTTGTATTAATCATGTAGAAAGCGAAATTGAGAAATCAGGATTCGAGGTGATCATCTTCAGGAAATTCTATATCTACTGTCCAAATTTGAAATCTCTATCACCAATGGTTTAGTCAGGCCATCGCGTACGGCCGGCCGGCCGGCCGGAAGTCCGACAGAGGTAAATTCAATAGGGTGCACTTATAGTATAAAACTATAGAAGGACCCTACTATAACGTTTTTTACTAGAAGAAGCACACTAAAATATATAACATACTTTCCAAAACAAATCACATAATTGGATTATTAACGAATCACAACCCAAAATGAAGTACTAGTTATAAATGGTAACTTGAGGAAAGTACGACGCGAAATGGTCTATAATTTTAGGCGCGCCTGCACCAACGATGCAGAAAATAAAAGATGGGTTAGTAAATATCCTCTCTCAAATAACAACACACTGAAATAAACGACTTAGTTGTGAGCAATTTACAAGAATAAGGTTAACTTATTTATAATTTATATTACTGGTTTTTTAAGGAAGGAAAGGACGCGACTCGGCCGTTAATTGGCGAAGGGCTCGTAGAATTAATAAATACAAATTATTTCAATTAACATACAACCATTAGCAAAAGAGAACACTTTATCGTGTGTATACGCTAGTGTATATGCACGAATATGAAAATAGTGATTTTCGTGCATATACGCTAGTGTGCATGCATGCACGCTAGCGTACATGCATGCGCACTAATCCTGCGTACACGCTGCAACATATTCATTTAAGTTATTTAAATCAAGAAAAACCATTTACGTGCAATGAATGTCAAAATCTCCCAAATTGATAAATTCGAAAATTTAATTGACGTTGGCGCTTTTTCGTTTTTTTGTTAAAGAATATTTATCGTTAAAAGCGTGCACACAGTACCCCTGAATGTAGATCCATGCACTGAGCAGGAGATTGAAAGGCAATTGGATCAGATGCTAACGAATGGTATAATTCAGAAATCAAATTCACCGTGGGCGAGTAGAGTTATCTTAGTGCCTAAAAGGGACGGTGCAAAACTTTGGTTGTTGATTTTCTGGCGCTCAATGATTGCACAAAGAAAGATTCCTACCCTTTGCCAGATATACGTGACATCATAGACAGAGCTAGGAAGTAGTACATTTTTCCTCATTATAGGAAATTAACGCGAAGGAAATTAACGAGAATTGGAGCTGAACATTTTCAATCACATGAAATTAACGCGAATAAATTTTAGAAAAATTTCAGGATTATTAATCTCCTGATTAAATACTATTCATTGTGCCCAAATAGGCTTCCAATCTACTTGAAAGACATGGTATATCATTTCAACCTAGTTCCACATCTGAAAATATGTAGCTCAGAAGTTTGTCCATCCATTGTATAATTTTGGTAAATAGCAGGAAATTAAGGTCATGGAAATTAACACTCCATCAAATTATCGCGAAGGAAATTAACGCGATTTGGAGAAATTCACGATAATTTCATGCCGCGTTAATTTCCTATAATAAGGTAATCGACATTGGATGGTGCCAGTGCATATTGGAGTATACCGATCAACAGAAATGCCATAGAAAAAACTGCATTTGTCACTCCCAGAGGTCAATACGAGTTTCTGGCATCGACTTATCAGCGCTTGATAGACCAAGCTTTAAAGCAAACTACCTGCTCATTACCGTATATAGACGACACACGGACTCACTCTCGTACTTTCAGTGATCACCTTCGAGATCTGCAGTTAACCCTTGACTGTTCCAGAAAAGCGAACTTGCAACTGAGACGTGATAAATGTCACATTGGTTATAGAAGAATCGAATTCCTTGGTCATCTTTTGAGCGGAACGGAATCCGGCCATGACCTTCGATGGTAGGAAAAATTGAACAACACGCCCGCGGCGCCCGCCCTACTGATGTTAAACGCCTGCGATCTTTCATAGGGTTAGTCAACTAATATAGAGATTTCCTTCCCAATATGGCGGAAACAGCAGTGCCACTGTAAAGGGGGTTCAGAGGAAATGGAACCAAGAATGCGAAAACAGTTATCAAGTATTATCAAAGGCACTTACGAACAATCCGTATACTCTGGGATATCCAGATTGGAAACGCCATTATTATCTCGAAGTCAGGTTCTGCAGTGGGAGGGGTGTTGGCACAGAAAGACAATGAAGGCAGATTTCTTCCCATTTCCGTCTTTCCTTGTCAACTAAATGAGTCTCAGAAAGGTTATAGTGCCGGTGAACGAGAAACGTGGGCCATAGTGGCGGCCACACATAAATGGGAAAAAAAATTAGATGATGCTCCAGGTATAACCATTCTTTCTGATCACAACCCATTGGTTTGGATGAGACACCAGAGGGACCCGAGGGGTAAATTCGCGCGGTGGCCAATAGAGTTAGAGGGGTTGTGTTACGAAATTTAAATCAGGAAGGGATCAGAATTCCTCGTAGCAGACTATTTAAGCCGAACTTATGATTAGATTTAAACAATGAGAATGAACATTTCGAACGGAAGATGTACCAAATTAGTGAGAGTGATAAAGTATCTGATTTTACCAGATATTTGTGTGAGGAGCAGTGGCGGCGCAACCGTACTATAACGAATGGGGCTAGCCAGGGCTGATTATTTTCTTAATGGGGCTAACACAAACTTGCTATATAAATTATGCTATTATATTAACTTGTTTCGCATTACTATTATTCATCGAATAAGCGCCACGGATTAGCTGATAAAAATTATCCAACTAAGATTACCCCAAGTATTCTAACCTGTTCAAAGTGACCCTCCTCAGATAAGCTTCTAACAAGCTTTTTAGTAAGATATATTTGACAGATCTTTAAAATTACAATTCTTCTTACCTTAGGTATTTTTTAGATTACTCTTCAGTCTTCACTATTTCAAAAATGTAAATTAAAGTAGAGATAGTATAATTAAAATTTACATATTTAGTGTAAAGAGTGGCTGCATACAATCCGAGAAATTTTAACGCTATTCTCAGATCAAGAATGGTTCTGGGTTGCTGTATAGGGGTAGAAGAATCGTGGTTTCTAAAACCTGTCGGAAGGTGGTTCTTTGCAACGTTCATAGTGTGGCACATTCAGGAGTTCAAAGAACGTACGAAGATTTACGGGATAGGTTCTTCTAGAGGGGAATGTTTTTGGACACTCCGAAATTTTGCAAATGTTGCGAAGTCTGCTTAAGGAATAAGCGATCTTAGGATAGGAAAGAACCCCTGAAACCTTTTAAGTTACCCTACAATTTTCCACGCGCTCTTATCGCCATGGATATAGCTTATTTGCCCTGGACTTCTCAAGGCTACCGTTATGTGCTGATTGTTGCTGATCTATTTTCTAAATATATGGAGGCTATTCCAATGATAAATCGGGAGGCCACCACTATAGCGGAAGCGTTAAAATATGGTAGGTTTCACAGGTACGTTTATTATTTGGCTCTTCTCCGATCAATGCCCAAACGTCGAGGGCGCGGTAATAAGGGCTGTTTGCTCAAAGTATGGAATTCAAAAGTTGCATTGAAGTGCTTACAATCCTGAAGATGACGGGAAAGCCGAGAGGACTATTCAAACCATAAAGCAGTGTATGCGTTGCTTACTTGAGGAAAGGAATATTTCAAGCACTGACTGGCCTAGATTAACTGAAGAATTAGCGTTCATCTGCGATTCGCAGGTTATGCTAGCACTAGATGCACCCCACAGGAGATAATGTTTGGAAAGAAATTGAGGGGAGAAATTGACACAATCATCCCTCAAACAGATTACACTACTTCTGATGATCCTGCTTCTTATAGTGAAGCTGTTAGTCCTAAGAACCTTGAACTTCATGGAGAGTAGCAAATAATATCAACCATGCACAAGCGAAAATGAAACCCGCATACGATCAGAAAACAAGATCTAGGGTTCTGGTAAGAGACGAAACAAGAAGTAGCACGCTTTCCCACTATACTTGGGGCCTTGGTTAGTTGTGGAAAGATTAGGAGTTACCTTAATCTGGTAGACCCTAGTTCAGAGAGTAAGAAGATAGCATCTAAACTGGTGTAAATTATCACAGCGGAACAGATAATTGATAAGGGAATTTAGTTTAACGACTAGCTATAACAAGGGATCCGAATACAGAGAAATTGATACAGAAAAGAGGGGAACAGAGATTCACTATTAAGTAAGGACGCACAAGTGGAGGACCAAGAAGATCAACCGAAAGCGAAAGGAACAAGATCAATTTGGGGATTTTGAAAGTTACTTTCAGAACCGAGGCAACCACAACAGTGCAGAAATTATTGAAGGGGAAGGTGATTGTCATGTAGTAAGCTAGGTACACCGTTATAACAACTGCTTGGGTGGGCACTTACTAAAATAGACACAGTAGAGATTCGCATTTAGTATTTAGTAATAGTATACTAGGATTTACTTAGTTTTTGTATCTTGCTACTAAGTCAATTATATTATAACGTTTGTTAGTAATACCTACTATTTTACACCTCGACAAGTTATGACGTCATTGTCACATTTCGAGAACACTGGAAATTCACTTAATCGCACATAATTCGCGCACTCTAAGAGATAAAAATCTGAAAATTTAATAGAACATGTACATTAATGATGCAGACACGTTGGTCACACCAGATTGCCAATATGCTTACTCATTATCACAAGATGACGTATTCACCAAAATTTCACATTGCTAAATTTGACTATTTAGGCCTATTTACGCTTCATAAACACTTTAAAAGCACGCACAGTTGCTTTATTGATGGGAAAAATATTACGAATTAGTGCAGTAAGTGATGTCTCATATTGAATTGATCGTGAATCAAATTTTGCTTTTATTCTAATAATTGGACCATGGATTAAATCTAAGTTGATTAATATGCGTGCGTACGTATTAGACGTTAATGATCAACGAAGGATCTTTACGAAGTAAACTCAGTAGTATATTTTTAAATTTTATTGTAAATAGAAGAAGCTAACAAATTATCAAATTTGGAAATCACACTATGAGTCGATTAACAATACCAGAATAACGACAAAACCGAAAGTTGTTCAAACCAAATTACATGAGCCCGATATTCTTACTTAAGGTATATAAAATATATTAAACATATTATACGTAATACATATCAAATAAACGACATATTAAAACAAGTAATATTTTAATATATACAGTAGTAGGAAATCCAAACTGATTTTCGCATTAATTACATTTTGCAACAACATGACACTATGTGATCAATTTAACTATTCTTCTCAGCGGGGATAGACTATAGCGTAATAATTTATAATAATAGTTACATTTGTAAGTGTTCTTAGTCTAAGTTTTAACGATAACATGTTGGAGAATGTTAGTTTATATAGGCCTATACTACCTACATTTTAACTATAAATTCTTTGAACTATTAAGATTTTTGTTTTGGTGATCTAATTACAAAATTAGAATACTTTAAATGCCTAAAAAAGTGAAACGTGGTCCCCCACAGCCTACGTAACTATAGCCTATTCACGGTATTAACAATGGATAACTTCAAGTCTTACATGCAAAATACATACAATATATAGCATATCTAATTTACCTGATATTAAATGGATTTTAGTGAATATTACTGCAATAGAGGTGGGTAACGGTGATTGTCTCTCTTATTACAAACTAACTGTATACGATTACAATACATACTATAAAATAACTATTATTCAGATTGTAACTTTTGTAGTTTCCTCTTCGATCCATCGTGGAATTTTTCCAAGTTACTTTTAGAGTTTAAATTGCGAACTTTATTCTTCAATAAACAATTGCTAGCGGCAGAGAGTATTTTGCTGAGATGAGAAAGGAATGGTGTTTGACAACTAGGGCATTCAAATCTCCAGAAATCAAAACTCTCAAATTCTATCCTCGAAATTGAGAGTTGGATTAGTATAGTTTTACTGGTACCAGTAACAAATTGTTTCATCAGGCAATTGTCCTGTTCAATTCTATAAAGGATCTTCCATAGAGTTATGACTGCATTGATAACTTCATCAGAGGGATATTAAAGTCCTCCTCGGTCTGCTAAGTGAATTAGATTCAAGTCAGAATCTTCACACTCCAGGGCAAAGCTTTCATCGTGTGTGAGTAAAGACACACAGTTATAACATATTGAAGTGGTAGAATTGGAAATTACTTCTTCGAATATAATTTTGATTTGCAAATACTGTGTATAGCATATCCAGCAATTAAAGCCAAGGACTGGCGAATTTCTGTCATCGGTGAAAAATCGAAGTTTTGGTGGAGAAGCGAAGAGTAAGCGCTCAGGTTTGTTTGGAGAGTTTCAGCGTTATCAGGTTCCATATCACACGAGAAAGTTTTAACAAATTCCTTTAGCGAAGTCTCAAATTTGCTGTTTTGAACTCGGTATAATTTTAAGATGTTTGAGAGTTTAATTCTACGTTCACTCTCAAGAATTTGGCAGATAGAAATGTTGTAATTACAACCGGACATTAATCTGTACACACCAAAATGTTTTTCAAGAGAATCGTTTTGTAGAAATCCCGTCAAAACGTAAGAAAATCCACACTCATCGCTGGTTAAATAGTTAATGATTTTGGTATAACTTGACAAGTGTGAATTAAGCTAATAAAGGTCTGTGAGCTAAGCTTTCCTGCTCTTCCGCTACAACTAAAGCACTTCCAATCCTGAAGCCAAGAAACAAACTTAGAAAAAAACACAAAACGATAATCTTCAAGCTTGAAAACCTTTAAATCAGGATCAAGTAGGCGAATATCTTTGCCTGGACTATGTATGTTGCATATTTTCCAAAATCTCTTAATGAGAGAAATGAGATGATAAGTTTGGTTTGAAATATTATTCCTTCAAATAAACAACAATACCGCTTTGGATGTTGACTGATCCCAAACTGCAAGAGCCAAAGGGACACTTTGTCTTTCAAGAACTGATGGCCAAACAACTTTGGATGTTAATTATGAGCGATCTTAGCAGTTGAATATTGCTCGGACTTGTAAATATTTCTGAGATCTTTGAATGAAGCGTTTGAAAGGTGATAAGGAAAAGTTTCACTAAAGTAATGATCAATTGATGGAAAGGTAAAGGTTGTATTGGTATCCTTTTGATTTATCCAATTATTTCGGATACACTTCACTATATGAACTGGGTCAAACATCAAGAAAATTGATCTAGTAGGGTTTGATGGGTTTGGGCAAGTTAGCTGTAAACTTGCACTACCAGCTAGAGACTTGAATAAACTCACATTTAGTTGATAATCATCTGTACAAATTACTACTACCTTAAGACCACACTTCTCGATGTCAATAATAACTTGCTTTACCACTGGAAGTAAGTCAGAAGATTTTGCATTACAACATGGAAGAAGTCTCACAATTTCTGACCACTTTGTGAATAGGCTTGTAACTTGAAAAGCTAAGACATTCTTAGCTGAATGAGATTCAAATGAACTGTTTTCTGGATGTGCTGAATCGGTTTGTATAAAAGAGGAGCCAAAGATTTTACCCCCCTTATAGTAGGTATAAATTATAATCAGACCTTACGTTAATTTCGTCTAACTGGAGAAGAACATGTTTCTTGAATTTGTTGAATTATTTGCATGCAACCTTCAGATAATCTATAAAACTTGTGTCTAAGCCAATATTTGAATATAGCCTTCGGAGAGTGGATGGATGAGGAAGATAGATACATTCTAGTGATTGCAGATAACGGTAGCAACCCGAAGAGATTAATTGAGCCTTGAGAGATAGAACCAAAGTTAAGACATTATAACGACGGTTGTTCTTTGAAACCTTCAAATTTTCAAGTTGACACAAAATAAATTGTAGCCGATTGAAGATGCTTCCTTCTTGACAAGTTGTCAATTTCTCTATGGTTGATCTAACTGAACAGATAGCATTGTTGATACCAATCTCAATATCATCTTGTTGATGTGTCTCAAGCTCTTGAGTTAACTGAGAAATTTGACGAATATCAGAAATGAGAGTGATTTGGGTTGGAATTTCATCTTCAATTACAAAACACCTCACATGCAAAGTCTCATCAATACAAATCTGGTGAGACATGGTTAGTAGCGGTCCAGATTGTAACTTCTTAAAAATATGCAAGGTAGTCTGACTTGAGCGAATATACATCCATTTTTCAGATAAATTAAGTGTCGAAAACTTCAGCTGGATATCATCAATATCATTAACAGAAAAGGGGTCGCTCTCCTTTTTAAGTTCTGCACGACTCAACTCAAGAGCTTGATGAAAATGCCGGATATCAATTTCATCTCGGTCTAAACGATCTGGGTGTTCAGAAGATCCTTGTAAGTAAGAAGGACAGTTAGGTAGATTGACGGGCTTGGCATTTTTTCGAAGACCAGGTTTTCTTGAAACTTTCTTCACTGTACCGTCACCCATGGGAATATAGAAGTCAAGTAACACATCATTATCACTGAAATGTTTCGCACAGATCAAGACTTTCACCAACTCCCATGCATCATCTCTATGGAGAAATCTTAGCCATTCCTCCTGCACTTCTTTCGACCAATGGTTCAACAATTCAAACACCGGAGTGTAATTAGTGCCCTCGTAATTGGAGGAACAGTTGGCCACACTACATCTATTTGGCATATTGCTAAGAAAGACATACAAAAATATGTATTAATAAGAATTAGTAAGAAAATGTAAATAATATTGTAAAGTGATACATGTAGACAGTAGCAGAATTACAATAGTTATCCTATATTATATTATCGTAATAAGATGAAATTTTATAATTATGGTTTGTTTATAAAATAGACTTGAAGTAATTCATGGTGATGTAAAACTCTTACCGTGAATGGTGGTCCCCTAACAGGGAATACTGACAGTTGTGGTGACAAGATGAGGAGAATACGGATTACTGAAACAAATGACGAGCGACTCCTTCGATTGCAACAGATGCGTGATAAGAAGATGTTGCGTTTGAGACTCCAGAGCCCAAATCTACACGGGGACGTCTTCAAGAGCAGTGCAAGCGTAATATAATTACCTTGCATTGCCGGCGCCACGTATTCTGAGGTGTGGGTGTAGTGGGTCTCACTGTATAGTCTAGAGAGTGTCACTGTACAAGCACCGCTTCATTTCCTTGAGGCAATGGATGTCCGGACACCCAGGACACCCCCGGTGGCGCCGGCCCTGCCTTGCAAAAAGAGACGCCAAACATGAGAATGGCCAGGATACGAGCAATCGTTTCTCGGCAGGGATCATGTTTGCTATCTGAGACTCCCAAGAAGAGAATTGCACGTTGCCTTGATCTCCAGGAGCGAAAGGCCTCTCGGCTGAGCAAGGAGACGGAGGAGGAGCGCGAAGTTCGTCTTACTGATCTGTAGGATAGACAGGCTTCTCGGCTGAATAATGAGACGGACGAGGAGTGCGAAGATCGTCTTACTGATAAGCGAGTGCTAGAGGCTGAGTTGTATGCTAAGAGAGTTAAAGCCCGGATTGCCCTAAACTTTGCGAGATCCCAAATTGCCTCTGATATTCTAGATAGAATAGTACAAGAATATTCAGTTGGCAGTTTGACATTCAGCTGCTCTGTTTGTCTGGCAAAGTTCTGGGAAGGTGAAAAGCTATCGGATAGTACTAAGTTGCGTTACAAGTTCCCGTTATGCTGTGGGGATGGGAAGGTGGTTCTACCCTCTAAAGATTTACACCCTGAACTGTTGATGCACCTCCTGACTGCTGCTGACCCGCGTGGAAGAGCGTTTTGAGATCAAATCAGAGTATACAACTCCGCTCTGGCGTTTGTTTCTCTTGGAGTGAACTTAGACAAGGGTCTGGCTAATTCTAAGAAGGGGGTGCACACATTCCGTATACACGTAGTGCACCATTTGATCGGACAGTTGATGCCTCGACAAGGCGAGGCACCCTGCTTTGCGGAGATCTATATTCATGATGGCACTCCTGAGGCTGAGCTGGAGAATCGTCAGCGCCATTTAGGAGAGGATTCTCTCCCTGAGTTGAAAGGGTTCAAATTTATGCTGCATGAGTATAACCCATAAGTCTCTATCTTCAGGCAGGGAGTATATCTGATGCGAGAGCAGATGGGCGCTGACGTGAGGATGATTATCCTAGCAGAAGGTGCTACGGATCCTCGACGTTACAATGCGCCTACAGCCCCAGAAGTAGCTGTTATCATGCCAGGAGACGGCTATGGAGAGGAGGTGGCCAGCAGAGACATAGTGTTGCACTCGCGGACAGGCGGTCTTCAGCGTAAAACAGAGACCCACCGCGCTTATGATGCACTGCATTATGTCTTGCTCTCTACTTCAGCTGAGGATGGCTGGCAGCTGAAAAATCCTCACGTGCGAGGTAAGGGTTGTGTCACCGGTATGGAGTACTATTCATAACGTCTGATGATCAGGAGCAAAGAAAGTCCGCTACATCTCTGTGGTAGACTCTTTCATCAGTCCGCTGTGATATATATATGCCAAGATAGAACAGCAGAGGCTGAATTACACGAGATGAACCAGCAGCAGATTCGAGTGGATCTTACTGTGGGTTGTCTGATGCAGTCGCTGCAAGTGATACAGACTCAAGAGAACTGGGACGTAAGATTGTCCTTTCTTCTTCCTACACTGGTAGTCATCGACAAATGTTTGAGTTGTACCAGGATGCGATGAGTATAGTCAGGAAATATGGTAAGCCAGACCTATTCATTACATTTACGTTTAATCCGAAGTGGGAGGAGATTACGTCTGCTCTCCTATTAAATCAGAAAACGAGCGATTGTCCTAATTTGATAGTCCGAGTCTTCAGATTGAAGTTGCGAGAATTACTTCGGGATATTATGAAAAGTATTTACTGGGCAAACCACTAGCGCATGTGTATACAATTGAATTCCAGAAGCGTGGTCTGCATCACGCTCATGTTCTGATTATACTCACTGGCCGGGATAAGCCTAGAGAACCGCTTTAGTATGATATAATTAATTGTGCTGAGCTTCCAGACCCTAATCTGCAACCTCGACTGCACACTATCGTTTGACGCTGTATGATGCATGGTACATGTGGTGTATAAAAAAAGAGTACTCCCTGCTTAAGGGATCGGAAGTGCACTAAGAAATACCCAAAGGCATTTTCATCAATTACAACTGGTGAAGATGGCTAACCCATGTATCGTCGGTGAGACAATGGCCGTGCTGTTAATGTGGGCGGGGCTAAGCTTGATAATAGGTGGGTAGTACCATACAATCCCTTTCTGTCATTGAAGTTTAATGCTCATATTAACGTGGAAATTTGTAGTACAGTGACTTCTGTTAAGTACCAGTACAAGTAAAAGTAAGTGTACAAGGGACACGATAGAGCAGTTGTTGAATCCAAATCAGGTAGTGAGGCTGTGGAAACTGCTGACACCAACGAGGGTTGATTAATTCAAATCAGGCAGTGAAACTGTGAAAACTGCTGACACCAAGCGTGTTGGAGGGTCGGGTCGGTATATGTCTGCTACAGAGGCGTGTTACCGTATCTTTGCATATGATCTCCATGCTAATCTGCCGCATGTGTTGAGGTTAGCTGTACATCTGGAGAATCAGCAGACGGTATATTTCTCTGATGAGACTGAACTCAAGGAAGTATTGATTAAACAGCGGGACACTACTCTAATTGGATGGTTTGTTGCAAACAAATCCTTCCAAAATGCTAGGTATATAACTTACACAAATTTTTCTGATAAATTTGTGTTGGATAAATCTGAGCGTAAATGCAAACCAAGGGTAAAGGACTAAAGGGACATGGTACCATGATTGGCCGAATGTATTTTGCACATCCAATGGAAGGAGAACGTTTCTATTTAAGAATTCTCCTAAACCAAGTCACAATATGCACGAGCTTTCAGGACATCCGAACTTTTGCTGATGGAACGGTGTATAAAAGGTTTAAGGAGGCCGCACGCAGTCTTGGAATTGTTGGAGAAGGATAAGGAGTTAGAAGAGTGTTTACCAGATGCAGCTGCTTCTGCGATGGGCCCGCAGACGCGGCAACTAATTGTCACTATCCTCATGTTCAATGTACCTACAGCTCCTTTATATACCTGTGGCAATCGTAGCATCTATCAGCCTTTTGCAAACAGATCTCACAGTTAAGCGAGTCCCATTACACATACCCTGCGTAGGATCAAGACTGCGCAATAGAATAAAAGATGCGAATCCTTTCAGGATTAATCGATGAGGAGGCATACCACTAGGACAAAGTGTATTAAGGAACTCAGTCGGATATATAGCAGCCTGTGTATCATTAACTGAATCAGCACTCAAAAGGTATCAGCATCTCCAGGTATCAGTCCCATGACGTAATCATTGATGACATCAGCTGTCTCATTCTTTGGTGACATAATGATGCGCTGACACATGAACTTCTGATCAAGATAATTGTTCACAATGTCACCATAAACGGAGTAAACCAAGCAGAACATGATCTCCCGGAACTACAAATTTTATTGGCAATGTGAATCATTCGATTCTCATCCTCTGGCTTAGTACCTTCTCCTACCTTATGATAAAGTCAGAGAATTAATGGGCCTCAAATGAATCCTGGGAGGATAATTTATTAATTTCTGCAGGCGCATATTATTTAATAGTCAATTGCCAGAGAGGCGATCTGTTCTGACACCAGAGTTGTGGATTTGATTTGATTTGGATTTGATTTGGATGGATTTGATGCATTTTAAAAGTAAAATGATTTGATTTGATTTGGATTTGATTGACTATTATTTGATTTGGATTTGGATTTGATTTAATGTTTGAGTCAAATCCTTTTTAAAATTTAATTTACGTACTATACAATATGTACTACATATGATATTGATGATATTGCACTAACAGTAGACTCTTAAATCCGAATTTTGGGTAATTCGAACAGATTTTGTTGGCTGGCATTCGTATTAATGTGAATGAATATCTGTATAATACAGTGTCAGTAGTATATATTATATTATATTATATCTAACTAAGTACGCATCTCAATTAATTATCTCTGTAGTATTTGGATTTGATTTAGATAGATTTGATTTGGATTTGATTTGGATGGATTTCATTTGTATTTGATTTGATTTGGATGGATTTGATTTGGATTTGAATGAAATATCAATCAAATCCACAACTCTGTCTGATACGCTGACACACTTCACCCCTGCTTGCCCGTGTAAGAACGGGTAGGATTTACGAAAATTACCTCCAAACACGATAACGTTGCCACCAAATGGTAGTTCGAAAAGAACAGATCTCTCAATGTACGATCCATACACTCGGCTACATGCTTATGTGCCATTGGAGCCTCATCCCAACCCAAGAGAGAACAACTATGTAGTGGCATATTTCACTTAGTAGCTAGCATAACCACAAGAAAATCAATACAATTATGACAAACAAGAGTAATCTATACTATTAAAACACAAACCTGTATATGTGTATATGTGTATATGTGTATATATTTGTCTGTATGTTACGAGTTGATTGAAGAAAGTGGACGGTTTCGAAATGGGATTTTTGGCATATAGGGGTAACTTTTGGCACCCGCCAACAAGTTGAGGCTTCCACTCAATATTTCTCACACCTCGACAAGTTATGACGTCATTGTCACATTTCGAGAACCCTGAAAATACACTTAATCGCACATAATTCGAGCCCTTAAGAGATAAAAATCTTAAAATTTAATAGAACATGTACATTAATGATGGGACACGTTGGCCACACCAGATCACCAATATGCTTACTCATTATCGCATGACGCAATCACTAAAATTTCACATTGTTAAATTTGACTATTTAGGCCTATTTACGCTTTAAATCAATGTTTAGAAGTATATAAACCACAATCACCAACCGCGAAGCGGTTGGTGTGTGTGGTTGTGTTCTGCCGCGAAGCGACCTAGCAAGCGAAGCGACCTAGCAAGCGAAGCGACCTAGCAAGCGAAGCGCGCTAGTAATTAGTAAAACAGAATTTAGAAGAAAATTCTACTTCGTTTTTAACATTAAACTAATCGTATCGTGACCAAATACAAACATAATGGGTGTACACTGTACAGTAAATAAAATTGAACATAAAAATAACTTGTGGTTGTTTAAAAAGTTCCCATTCCACTGAATTCAGGTTCAAAAATGTCATTCGATTGTGAGGCCTGACATCAGTATGGTATGACATAATGATTTTAAACAATATACAATATTGAGGGGATCTATCGGGGCCTAAAATTTGCAAATCAAATACATATGAAAATGACTCGTTTAACCAGTCCATGTTCCAAAAATAACATGAGTGCCATTGCATTAGTATATTAGAATGCTAGGGTTAGTTTCATGATAACCAGTACTCAGGACCTCGATTATTCAGAAAGAGAAAGAAGAAAGTAATTCAAAGATTTTCAGTCTGTACATAATTTCTAAATTACTCTAATATTATGTGTAGTTAATAAAGTAGTATATATGTAGATAAATAATATATTTTATAAAAATTAACTTACTAATTACTTATTATTTTGTTGCATAAAAAGTAGAGACATTTGCATTAATTGACAATATTATGATATATTAAGGGGATAATTATATCACTGTGCTAGAAAAATGGATATTGTAAATGTTACTAAGAGAACGGTAAGGGATCGGGGAAATAACATAAAGGAATTGAAGGACGAAGTCAGAAAGGGTTGTGACAAATATTAATTACAAAGACGCCTCACGGGACGAAATTATGAGAAGTTGAGAACATCCACACAACAACCGGAAAGCGGTTGTTGTGTGGATGTGTTCTGTCGCGAAGCGACATAGCGAGCAAAGCGCGCTAGTAAATTAAATGGGTAAGCCGACATGGATTTAATTATTATCCCCTGTTCTACAAGAGGGATTTGAACTGGGTCAGTAAGTACTGTAGAATCAGATTAGTACGAAGAAAGATAAAGCGAAATATCGGCTAAAGAGCACAAGGTTTAATTCTCCTAGCCTATACGCATGTATTTAACTGGTAACGGTTAATACGAATTTCGCACAAGACGAATAATATTGGTGAACTTTAGTACTCATTTTTGAGAGCTGTTCTAGCTAGCAAAGAGGGGATTTGTTAACCGTACTGAGATTACGGTTGCGATTCGATTTCTAGCCACTGTTAACCGGTTTATTAAATTTTAGAAAATATTTTATTATACGTACATCCAAACCTCCCTTGTTCGGGACAGTCGTCCGGAGGCTGCCCATAACTATAAATTATCCGGATCTTAGAATTACAATGGCTAGTACATGTGCAATCCCAAAGAGTCTAATCCATATTTTCTAGATTCATTCAAAATATAAAAAACGGTGGATAATTTAAGATGTGTAGTATTTCTAGGAAAAGAATATGCAGCAATACGATAAGTGTTTTCATACCGTACTCAAAATTCTAATATATACATTTCTGATCGCATCATAGGTACCTTGATTAAAGGTCTGTCTGTAGACATAGTGTATATAGATTTTGAGAAAGCCTTCAATCGAGTGCAAATAAATACATTGCTCGACAAATTGGATGCAATTGGTTTCCGAGGTAACTTATTGCGATGGTTCAATTAATATATCACTGTCAGGAAACAAAGGATTAAAATAAACCAACCATATTCTCCTTGGTCACGAGTGCCTGGAGGGATACCTCAAGACTCCGTCTTAGGTCCCTTACTCTTTCTAATATATACATTCGACATGCCAACACACTCCAATATCACCATGGGCGGAAAAGTGGGGGGGGGGGGGTGCGCCCCCCCCCCAAATTTACAACTAGGCCCCATAGTTGTAATATGTACAACCGATATTGACAGGTCTCGCTCCCCCAGAATTTTAGGAATTTTTAGATAACTTTCCGCTTATGAATATCTGGCTCTATGTTACTGCAACATTTGCTGATGATACGAAATGGTATTGTCAGTCAAAAGATCGAAACCAAAATAACCTCTGTCTCGTCCAAACTAAACCATAATACCATATGTCAATACTTTGGTAAGTCTAATACAAAAAAGTATACTCTATTTGTGACCTTCCAATGACTGAGACCTCTACTATTAAGGACATAGGTATCTGGATAGATAGGTCAGCGTCGTTCTCCAACCATATTGCAAAATTTACCCTTGATGCCAACAGAATGTTAGGATTCATTGTCAGGACTTTCAGCTGAATTACTATTGAAATCTTCAAAGTTGTGTTTAAACAACCAATCAGACCAAAGATTGAGTATGCGACACAAGTATGGTCCCCCAATTTGCAGAAAGACATACGTAAACTAGAAATCCAAACACGTTGTAGCCTTGTAGGCCTGAGACATATTCCATATCGCGAACGTATGTGCATTTTAGAATTAATTTGTTTGGAAAATAGAAACATAGAGTCGATCTAATCTTAGTATGGAATATAATAAATGATATTGTCTCAATTAACCCACCGCTAAATTTTAGAAAAAACGTTAGAAGTATGCGTAGCAATAGTATAAACTTATTACCACCTAAGAATGGACATGCAAAAACTATCTTACGCTATAATTCTTTTTATGAGAAAAAAGTAAATAATTGGAATTCTTTAGCAGAGGAGATTGCTACTGCACCCTCAATTTCCACGTTCAAGGAAGACTTGATAAACTGTGGCCAGATAAAATACAGTTACCTCGATGTTCGTGTGACAAGCCTGAAGGGTTCTGTATACCCCCAGCAAATCAGTAAATGAAGTTTAGTGTTCTTGCGTATATTTGAACTGACGTGCCTTAAGTCTCGCTTTGCACTTTTTCTTCTTTCACATTGCAATAAGTAATTTCGCCTAAATTTTATGTTTGTCAAATAGATATCCTTTCTCCTCTAGTTTATCTCCTCCTCTACTTGACTTGATTAACCGATACGTAGTACCATTGTTTTCCGCAATCAATTTCAAAGAAAAATATTGTGTCACACTCACACACATGAAATAGATATCCATATATATATAAATACACACATGTACACATACACATAGCATGTGTTAAATTAACACTATATCGAATTGTACTCTACTACTAAATGACAACTATTCTAATGAGCAACAGTTTCGAATTCTCACTGTTTTGGTATGATTTCAGATTCGGTATCGAAAAGTCGCGTCTCGAAATGGTGGTATCCCGAGAAGGTGAAAGAATAGCAAACGAAAATAATCTGAAAAATAGTAACTTAATTTCTATATTTTCGTGCAACAATGTTGCAAGAAAATTGAACATGTTCAATTACATGCAACAAGCGTGCAACAATCAACATACATGGTGCAACTTTGTTGCACGCAACATTTCAACATGCACGATGCAACTTTGTTGCATCGTGTATGATGGGCTTAAGTTAATATTGCTTAAGTTAATATTGCTTAAGTAAGTGGTTAGATTATTGAATACTGAGGCTGATCAGTAGTTATTATAATTTCATGAAATAAATAAATAATGAATTGAGACAATCATTATTAGTATAGTGGATAGCATAAACTACACTGAAAAGTTGCTAGAATGAAAATTTGAAGGAAATGCTATTAAGAGAAGTGAGAATAAGTTTAGTATAGTAGCTCATTACTAGTTGTCAGGGTTTCATCCAGGGACGTGATTCTGAAAAGAAAATATTCTACGCGCGCGAAAAACGAGAGATGCTCCCATACACGTAATACTAATTGAGTAATTAGGCCCGCATGAGCGAGATCAAACTTAATCTAGGCACGCAAACATTTTTTCCTGGATGAAAGCCTGCTACGTAGTTGTATAAGTAAGTAAAGATTCGTTTTCAAGTGATTTTTTCGATTTAATATGAGGCTTTCCCAGCATAAAATTGTGCTTGCTTCAGCTCACCGCTTGATTGCTCGACGATTAGCGACTCACACAATTTGAGACATTGAGATGATGGCTTACAACAGCACAGTGGCTTAAAATCGCAGTTGGTAGGGAATAGATATCTGTGTGCACTTTAGCCTATTATAATGTATTATTTGCATATGGGTTATCGATGTTTAGAAAATGTTTGGTCACATCAAAATTTATTTACACCTCATACTTTGTCTGTTATGACGTCATGATGATGTTACTTATTTTTTTGAAATTCTGAAATCCGCTATTTCTTTAGAGTTAGCGTTGTACTATGAATTAATTACATATGGGTTATCGGTGCCTATGCATCTTTTGACATAATAAAAAATTCTTTATGCCTCCAGATGTATTTGTTATGACGTCATGCAACGTGTTTTTTTTTATAATTTCTGGTATTAATTAATTTAACCCCTTAAATTAATATTTTGCAATTATATGTCGACTGTAACTAGGAATTACTTAGAAAATTAATTAACTTATTGCCTTAATTCATTCAAAATAGGTTTATTAATTATATAATACACTATTTACAATAATTTCAATATTTGAATTTTGAATCTTCTTCCTGCAGCACTTTGCTCTACTTGTATGTCCGATAGTATTACATTTTTCACACACTAGCTTTGAACGGAATCTGATTAATATAGGGTCGCTTTCAGATAGTAATCTAACAAAAATGTCAGATATATTTGCTTCAAAGCTGATCTTTCTTGACAAATTCTCGCGATACCTACGAATTAGTTTATTACACGATTCAGATCCTTCTTCAGAAATATTTTTCAAGCCAAAACTTGAATTGGACTCTCTAATGAGTTCTTCAGAATGAGCTAAGACCTTGTGAAGAGTCGGTGTGATACTTGCCCATGGAAAATTGTCCAGAATCATGATATATGTATCTTTACATATATTACCAAGAAGATCCGTTTTTACTTTCTGACTAGAATTAATTATTCGTAAGATAGCCGATATATTTGTGTGTATCTGTAAAAGTGAATCTTTGTATTGAACATCAACAAGTGATAAAACGCATTTAATATAGTTGGATTCTGAGAAAGCTTGTCTAGCAACGTTTCCAGTAGAACTTGTTCCCCCCCTGGAATCCGGCTGATCAATTCTAAGCCCAGTTTTCTCTTCGATAAGATTCCGAACGAATTGCATGGATGTTTTAATTTGTAGACTGGTTGGGCCCCACTTTTTCTTCCCGATATTTAAATGATAAACCAGGAGATTAAACCATCGAAACAAACAAGTGTAGGAATGAAGGGGCGACGCAGGATTTATATCAATTGTGGAAATCGGTATATGAGTTAGATTATAACGTTGATTAGATGGAAGTGATAGAAAATGATCAATATCTTCGAGCTCTCCAAACAATTCGATCGCATCTGATATGTGCCTGTTAATGGGAAATCCCTCTAATATTAAGTCGCGGTCTGTGAGATCATTGTGAGTTGCTGTACACATTTGGCAGCTTGCCCCTCCGGCGCCAGAGAGAATCCCTGCCATTTTTCCATCAATCAGAGAACGAACGATATTAATATGTACAAGTCCTCCAGGTGATGCAATTCCTTCTTTTTTCATGAGATCTGTATCAGGGTTGATAAGATCACACATTAACTTAAGAATGTTTTGTTCAGACTCTTTGGTAGCACAAAGAAACACAGGTCTTTGTGAAAATGGAGAATTTGGAGAAGTTGTTTGCCAAATTACATTGTTCTCAACATTTGTCACTGATAGTGGTTTAAAGCAAAAAAGAATATAATTCTTAGTTTCTCTATTTGTCTTGGATTGATTGTAGATAACATGACTGCCAGAACCATCAAGGCCATCTGCAAATTGAAACGTAAGAGGATATTCTTCAGGGAGTACAGGCTGTACAGTTGAAAGTATTCTTTCTAACGTTTGTCTGACTATATGAATATAAGAGATAAAAATACCGATTGGTGCCTGTGGATCTGGATAAAGTTGAATAAGTGGTCGTAGGACGATAACATTCCTTTCTTCTACTATTCTCTGATAAGCAGGAAATTCAATACCACTTGGAATTAAAAGCTGACGTAAGCTCGTATATTTCCTTTTACCAATTTCCAAAAAATCAAGAAGAAACAACGACTTATCAATCGGAACTTTTTTCGTTATCGCATCACTAAAATCTCCAGCATAGGCAATCTTTTTGGAAATCTGAGCTAACTGACGGTTATCGTCTTGATTAGATAGCAATTGTAAAGCAATAGCTGCGATTGAAATTTCTGACATGTCTTCAATGTCTGCAATTTCTTTAATGCACTCCAGTAATTTAGAGAGGCGTGATCTCTGATGTTTCAAAGAAACACTATCGAGACTCTTTCTATGGATAGGTCTACTTTCATCAGGCACAGAGGACGTAGTAAAGTCAGCTGGAGTTGATAGACGACTCTTTTTGAAGTCACAATTAAAATCGATCTGAGAATTCCACCATTCTCCATCCAATTCGTCAACTGACTTCCTTCCTTTCCTCACATTATTACGAACCCTCCATAGCAATGATTGCAAGATAGTATTATTTGTTCCAACAGACTCTTCAATTTCAGTCATTGCTGCTTGAATATTGAATTCATGTGACTTCAAAATCTTTGCCAAATCAAGTCTGGTCTTGGGGATATTCCGATCACTAGCAGCCATTTGAGATAAATACACAAAAAAAGGAATGAAAATTGACGCGAATTATGGTCATACTATCTTAAACAATATATATATCACATATGAAACAGAAGTATGAAATAACTAAGTGGTTACAATGAATATTGAATTGCACAGTTACCAAAATGAGACTTGGAATTTTGCATAGTAACCGAATGCTCACATTGGAATGTAGTATATATTTTTAAATCCGGAGCGAACCGGAGGTTGTGACTTTGTATACTAACTCTACATACATTAATTGATTTTCTCAAAGTATATTCAATTTGCATTTCTTTGCATAATGGTGTTTCCGCACACTTCAAATATCTAGATTTGTTACAATTTGTTTAATTTTACAGGTGATATTAAAAATAATATTTTCTTCGAAAAATATTTAAGCTACACTACTATGATTAAAAAATACAGTTTCGGAATACTTAAATTACTAATCTAAATTTAGTACACACAAAAAATTGCCATAGTAAAGAATTATATTGACTCTAAGTAGAATACCTTATTTCAAATTCCAACAAAACCGCAAATGGAACTAAATTACTGCTACGTTTGAAGGCAATTTTTATATACTTGTAGGCTTTAGATAAGCTGGAAATTTGAAATTTATAACACTATGGCAATCAAATAACATTAAGCAAGCTGGAAAACACAATAATACAGACCTCAATAATTGGTCTATTCCCTGCCATAAGCCACTGTGAACAGTAACTGAAAATGCACGATGTAGGTAAACCGTATGCAACTAAACTGACCTCATTCCACATTGGAATTGAGAATAAAGGCAAATCACAGTATCCGAATTGATCATTTTCCCCGACATATGTATTCTTATTAAAAGAAAAAAGGGCAATGCTTCAGTTGGAAATTGGGATTTAAGCTGTTCAAATGCTGTTAATATATACTGCGGGGGTAAATATACCAAAGTAGGCAACATTATAAAAATTAGTGCGAAATCTGGATCGTTCAAATACCGATTTTGTAGACCTAATTATTGCACTTTCCTATACACTGATGCAGCCCTGGAAAAAATCAGCTAAACAGCCCTTGAAATATGTCATTTGCCACACTTCTCTGAAAGTGTTAATCGAATCCTGAATTAAACCAACCAAAAGGTAATTTAGGTTGGAGTCTGGACAAAAACGTTTGATACTATTGCACGGCCTTCTGTCTGGATGCATTACGTGTTCAAGTAGTATCAAATTAGCTGAATATAGTTTTCCCAAGGAACGGCAAATAATCCATATCCTTATTATTTAGGAAATTAGGTTGATTTAATGTTTATTAATGATTAAACATATGAATTATTTATAATGTATTTTTAATAAAATTGTTCGGATTAAAGTAATAATCAGTACTAGTTTGAGCCAAACACTAAAGCTGAGGAATTTTCAACATTCTTAAAAATTATATTTGTTATACAATCTATATACTATAGGATTGCTATGCAACAGACTTTTTACTCTAACTACAATTAAATTAACGTGTACAGTTTAATAGCTAATTTTGTTCTACAAACACCAGTGAACTAGTGTATATAAATAAGTTTGAAAATTTGGGGGCTTGCCCCCAGAACGCCTTATAAGTTGCTCGCTACGCTGGCTTTTTATTGGTCACCCCCTTTCGAACATTTCAGTTCCACTATGGCAAAAACAAATTTTTTTAGATGCGGCCGGTAATGCTGTGTCTATACCAGGGTTGCCAACTATCACGCTTTTTTTTAATCTCACGATTTCACGCTTACATTCAAAACCTCACGTTAGAAAGGACGTCCCGCGCCTGAGAAAGTAGTATAATTAAGGGGTGGACGCTAAACAAAACCCTCAATATACTGCTTTTCGAGGTGAAAAATTGTTCTCCAAGCATTTTAGTCAAAATCTCACGCTATTTTTCAAAAAAAGAATAAAATATCACGCTTGTGCTTATAAAAAATAGGCAACTGTTACAGACTAAGTGACACAGCTGTAAGTTATAATGAAATATATATTAAGTAGACAACATACTAATACTAGAGTAGGTATTGAATAACTATCAAGACTGAGTAGTCTTGCTGTGGTTGACTAATAAGTAATGCTCATGACATCACTTCCCCTTCGGAATCAGTCAGTTCGTCGTCCCTATATCGCCGAGGTTTGTGCCTCGTTCTTTGTGACCGCTTTATGGTCATACTAGGGACTGGACTTAGTGGTTCTTCGCATGTATTATCATCTCCGTCGGATTCGTGGGTGCACGTGTCATCAATAGACTCTGAAGGCTCGTTAAGTGAGCTTATAGAGGTTATGTGGCGATTCCTGGACAAGGTTATCTCTTTCTCTTGTATCGGTGTCGTTTAGTAACACTCAGCCGAATCGCTTGAACATTTTGCATCGATTCAAGTGTACAAATTTTTGCCTGCCCTCAACTTGTATCTCCACTTCAACCCCTCTGCGACGAATCACTTGGTAGGGTCCCAGGTAGCATGGCTCGAGTCCACTTGGCCTAGGCTGTTTTTTCAACCATACTAAGTCTCCCTTTGTTACCTCAGTGATCGTCTTGCCCTTATCATAAAACCGTTTCATTCTGTCCCTGGCCACTTGTAGGTTCTCCCCAACATCTTGTATAGTTCCCGTCTGCCGACTCGCTATTTCGTCGCACCAGTCCTCGACAGACACATGTGTTGGTTTGTTTAGGAGCAGTAGCTTGGAAGTGGCTAGTTGCCGCGGTTCTGTTCCATATGTGATTCTGAAAGGCGAGTAACCGGTGCTTGTATTAGGCATGGAGTTTAACTCATGAGGTCTCCGGTAGAATTGACGGCCATGCGTCCCTTTCTAAATTCCGGTCCTCTAGCATGCATCGCACTACCTGTTTTACAGTCTGCACCCCTCTCTCTGCTTGGCCATCTCCCTCCGGGTGGTAGGGTGTACTGTGCCTCTTCTCCACCCCGAAACTCTGCAACAATTCCCTCACTTCGGTACCGTCGACTTTGGGCCCCTGATCGCTGAGCATGATACGTGGCGGTCCGTGCTTCAAGATTCACCCATTCAGCAAAGCCTGACAGATTGTACTCGCTACATGGTCTTTCAGAGGTACCAGCTCGATAAATTTATAAAATAAGTCGACCACTATCATGAAATACCTATGTTGTGAACTCGACCATGGTAGAGTAGCTATGTCGAAGGCCACCATGTGATTTGGCTCGGCGGGCTCTTCGATCGGGACTAGCTCTTCTTTGGGTGAGAATTTTCGCTTGTTGCGATAACAGATTAGACATTCATTACAGAAATCTTCCACATCACTACGCATCCCTTTCCAATAACATTGTTTCTTGACTAGTGCGAGGGTTTTGGTTATACCAGGGTGTGCGGAGTTGTGAACTATCGTTAAAAATTCGCGCCTCAGAGAGTTGGGCACCACAAGCTTGTCGCCCCTATATAGGATTCCCCGTTTCAAGTACATGCCCCTTTGATTCTTAAAGCGGCCCTGCAGAATTACTCCTCCTACTTCTAGCTGCTCTAGAGCAAACGAAGTAGCTGTGCCCAATTCCTGGCATTCGCGAATCCTCTGCCCATTAAGTTTCTCTTCTGCAATGGAGAAAACATGCCTTTCGAAATACTCCTCCTCATCATTTACCTCGGGGTCGACTTTTGACTGTAGACGCGAAAGATAATCGGCCACGTAATTAGATGCACCTTTGATATATTCTATATCATAATCCAAGGACTCTAGTTCTTGAATCCATCGTGCAAACTTGTGCCGGGGGTCTTTCTGTCGTCCAAGCCAGCTGAGAGGGTTGTGGTCAGAAATAAAATGGATTTGATCGGAAGCTTGAAGATATTTCCGAAATTTTCGACTTGCTGCAATTAATGCCCAGCATTCCAACTCGCCGGCACTATAGTTCTTTGGACTCTCTGTCAATCCTGAGGAGAAGAATGCAATTGGCATTCGCTTGGACTCCGCGTTCTCTTACATTAGAACGGCGCCTACAGCAACGGATGATGCGTCAGTTTGAAGGTAAAATTCCTTATTCCAGTCAGGGAAGGATAATGTGCTTGGGAACTCGGATAGGGAACGTTTCAATTCTCGAAACGCTTTCTCTTCTTCATCATCCCATTTCCAGTCTTTCCCTTTGCTAGTTAATTGGTATAATTGTTCAGCGGTTGCGGCCATCCTTGGTATGTAGTCGCGGTAGAATTTTACCATGCCTAAGAAGCGCAGTAGTTCCCTTTGGTTCTTTGGTCTCTCTGCCTCACAAATCCTAGCAACAGTCGATAGAACTGGGCGGCGTCCTTTTGCGGAGATGATGTGGCCCACAAACTCTTCCTCCTTATAGCCGATCCGGCACTTGTCCTGTCGCAGCTGAATTCCCGATTGTCTATATGCCTCAAGGGTGCGGCGTACGTCGTGTAAGTGACTTTCAAAGTTTCGCGAATGAACACAAGTATGATCGACGTAGGGGTCGGCTGCTTCTATACCTTCCAGTGTACTACCCATTAGCCTTTGGTATGTGGCCTAACTATTACACAGGCCGAAAGAAATCCTAACCATCTCGTAATGCCCTCGGGGTGTTGAGAAGGCAGTTTTTTGTTTGTCCCCTTCTTCCATCTCTACGGCCCAGTATGCACTAGCGCGCCATCAAGAAATGAAAAGTAGTGGTCACCATGCATTTTGTCTAGTATATCGCTCGGGGTTGGCATAGAGTAGGCATCTTTGCGAGTGATCTCGTTCAAGCTTCTGTAGTCGATGCAGAAACGAATGGATTCGTCCTTCTTCGTGATAAGTATTACTCGGCTGGAACAAGGAGAGTTTGAAGGTTTACAGATTCCATTTGCTAGCATGTCGCGCGCACTTGTGCACCAATCTCTCATTCCACCGTGGGCGCCATTCTCAGTCCTTTACATTTGACTGGTCGCGAATTTCCAGTATCTATTGTGTGTCCGTCTTGCTTGTAACGGCAGACTTATTGGGGTTGTCTGCGAAAACATCTCGATATTGGTTTACTAACCGTTTAAGTTGTTCTCTCTGGTCACCTTGTAACGAGGGATTTATAATGTTGATGAGGTGGTGAGAGCAATCGTCTGGCATGTTAGCTTCTAAAAGAGCTGCAGTGAGCGTGATAATGGTTCTTGACTGTGACTCCTGATTCTTTCCATATGCCTCCAAGTCTCACCCGCTGCGCCTCCCAATCAAATTCAGTACGTCCGAATCTCCTCAACAGGTCTCTGCTAAGAATATGAGTAGTTCCGGTATCGGGTATTTGAAACCTCTGTAGTACAATCTGGTCGTCACCGAGATCAACTGTTAGGTCTGCGTTTCCGATTACGACAACCTGCGCTTGTGAAAGTCCGTAAATCTTGCTAGGATTTTCGTTAAGATACTCCGCCAGCCCTAAGTTTTTCAAAGTATCATAATCCAAAACGGATGGACCAGCTCCCGAATCTAATATGACTGTGGTAGGGACGCCGTTAATTTCAGCTTTCACGAGGACGGACAGCTCGGAGAGGTCTTGATCCATTTCCGTTGTGAAGACTCTACGCCCGCCCCCGTTAGGTTTTTCGAATTTGCACTCTTGGAGTTTATGTCCCTTTTGGCCACAAGCTGGACATCTTTTCTGGGGGCAATACTTCCAAAAATGGTTCTCTCCACATATATAACAACCCTAGCGACGTTTCGTAGATGGCTTGCCTTGGCCCCTCCTGAAACCCCGCGAGTAAGATACCGTATTGCGCATGTTGAGCGCGGGTTTTTCTTCGTTGTCTGTTTCGCTAGTGGAGGCAGACTCTGCATACATTTCAGGTTTTGATATTACCGCAACCTTAGCGACTCCTTTTCCAGAGCGTCCAGTGTAATTTCCAAATTATCCACACTCTCTATGAGGTCCTTTATTAGCTCTCGTTCCGCTGTTCTCCGGTTTACGTAGGCCGGGAGTAGTTGGATGGCTCTCACATTTCCGTTTTCTTCCGCCAATAAATTCGTGACAGCTGCCTTGAAAAGATGTCTCCAGTCTTCTATGCGATATGTTTCATGGAGGGGAGGAATAGATAACGGACCAGCCATCAGTTAGTGAGTTGATATCTTGAGTTAATATATATTTAATGTTACAGACTAAGTGACACAGCGGTAAGTTATAATGAAATATATATTAAGTAGACAAAATACTAATACTAGAGTAGGTATTGAATAACTATCAAGACTGAGCAGTCTTGCTGTGGTTGACTAATAAGTAATGCTCATGACACAACCGTGGTCCTTACCTAATTGTGGCCGATATGCTGCAAAAGTTTGCGATCCCTAAATTAAACCATTTATAATAAATTTGCTCGCAGTACGGCTTTAATTATTTGGAGTCCCTGTAGTATCTATATATAGCAGGGTTGGGTCAAAATACGTATTTGTATTTGTATTTGTATTTGTATTTGAATTTGATTTTTCTGAAATTGCGTATTTGTATTTGTATCTGTATTTGAATATCATATATTAGGTGTATTTGTATTTGTATTTGGAGTCGAAATTAAGTATTCATATTTGTATTTGTATTTGTATTTGGCTTCTATATTTGACAAATAAATTTATAACACGAAAGATTGTGTTGCTGGTAAAATATTTCGTCCAGAAAGATGTCGCCTAAGTGATGAACGTTTCGAACAACATATTTTCATTAATTGCAACCAAGAAAAGTAAAGTGATAGTTAAACTAGGTAATTTATGATAGAAATAATATTTAACCCTCGGCTGGCTTGGGGTAAAAGCTATAAATAGAAAAACCCCACTTTCACTTTCAATTGAAATTCAATTAACTTTCAGTTTCAATTTTACATTCCTAGCCAGACGAGGGTTAATAATAATTATCGTTTTCTGTGAGAATTTTTGTATAATTTGGTAATTGCTAAATCGATTTGTATTTGGATCTGCATTTGTACTTGTATCTGTATTTGTATTTGTATTTGTAATTGTATTTGAATCTATTAATTTAGGCGTAATTGTATTCGTATTTGGTTTCTGCTCAGTGTATTTGTATTTGATCAAGAAAAATGTATTTGAACCCAACCCTGATATATACCAGGTAGTTTATACGAGTCTCAATGAGACTCAGCTGCAGTGGTCTTCAGGAGCGCCGAAAGGTTTCGAACGTCGTACTTGTCGAATAAATGTGCAGTCCCTGCCTTCATAGGAGCCGAACCCGGGGGGGCAGGGGGGGGGGGCTCGCGAGGGGGGGCCAGGGGGGCTCGCGAGGGGACCAGGGGGGATCTTGAGGGTGGGCCAGGGGTTGGAGGGGTTTGGCCAAAGGAATTGACCAGCAGGGTGACCAAATGTCATATTTTTAGAAGGGCAGTCCTTCTCAGGCAGTCATGCTAACTGCTATCTTACACTGTGTCCTTTTGTATCTTTTAAAAAATTGTTTACAGTCTGTTCAGTCTAATAATCCATTCCTCTACCTGTCTAAATAACTTTGTTGTTTAACCATACTCAGAATTATTAAAGTATACTAGCCCATGTCCTTGTATTGATTGTATTAAAGCCTTTATTCTCAAATGTTCTACTATACTGGGTTCCTCAACCTCTCTTCTCTTTACTTTTAAACGTGTCCTTCTCTTAAAGTAGTCATCTGGTTACCCTGCTGAAGGAGCACCTAACTTTGCCATTTAACCCAAAACTCCTTGGAAAACTTTAAGGAATTTTAAATAAACAAATTTGCGAATTAGTAATTACCCATTTTGTGAACTTTTCAATTCAAAACTTGCGTATGCTGATTTGTTAATATGTATATCATTTATTATTTACGAATTTTTCAGCGTTATATCTCACAGTATTTAGCATTTATAGCTCAATGCTATGAATTTACAATACACTCGGAAAATCAATGATGTTCCCGGTTATTATTTGAAGAAAAATACAGTCCATAATCTTTGTCTTAGCATCGAGTGTGCATTGTTGTTATTAAAACTTCTATAAAGTTTCATATTAAAGGTTTCGAGCCCCCCCTCAGTTTTGGACTTTTTTAAAAGTTCGGCGCCCCTGCCTGCCTTTAGTATACTTAAAAGTCAATTCATTAAATTCATAGAATAGACAACAGCTCTCACCAGAACCAATCTAGACAAACAACACTGGACTGTAACTTTATATAATATTGAGCAAATTTTAAGTGAGCTCTTCCGTGTCAATTTGAAGTTTATTAATTAATTTCGGATAAACTACTCTTAATCTTGTTACCAGGGGTAGAATCTAGAGCAGAGACGGAACCGGTCGGGTCTGACCGGCACCGGTCGGGTCGGGTCGGGTCGGGTGAAGGTCGGGACCTTGACCGGCTGGTCGAACCCTGACCGGCCGGTCTGAATCTCTACATGATCTATTCGATATCATAATATCATAATTTGTTTTGATTGAATCTGGCTCCAATAGCCCTTGAGAGCTTAGTAGTCTTAAAGGAGGCTTCCTTAAATGGTCTATGGCCATAATATTTATTCCTAAATTATATGACATGACACTACAGTAGATTCTTATTCTATTATTTATAAATTATTGCTAGCTATGATTGACCGGTCGACCGGGTCGTGTCAAATTTCCAACTGCACCGGTCGGGTCGGGTCAAAAAATCCAGATGGTTCCATCTCTGATCTAGACTGATAATATCTAGCAATGACTCATTAAATTACATGATGAAATTTATAGTTAGGGCATATACAACCTCAAGAAGATGAGAGGGAGAAATTTGGTAATAAAATATTTTGAATCCTTGACATTATGATATAGTATATAAAGTGAGAATGTTCGTTACAACTTACAAGGGCATTCGGTACTTGGTTCATAAACTATTCTCATAACTACTAATCATTCAAAAGAATATAGCATATATCAATGATATTATATAAACATCTCATAATCAGTGGGGTCATGCTGTGGGAGCGGGTGGGAGCGCCGCTCCCATACTTTACTTTTAAATTATATCATTTGATTCATTTGCTTTTGATGACACTATAACAAGTTATTAACAAAGGCTTAGAATTGTAATAAATCACCATTTAATTACGTAATCACTATTTTTCGTGGAAATTATCGTGTTTTTATAGCCTGCTTTTAACACAGTTAAACGCGTTATAAATGTTCACAATTGGAACATGACGATGTTCATAACTAGTTGAATGAAATATATCGAAATTATAAAGGGATGTTAATACATTCCTCGGTTGCCAGGGAAATGAATATTTCTTTAAATGAGCCATAACTCAAAAACTATCGATTTTATCTAAACTATGAAAGTACTGATCTATCCGCAATAGGTAACTTCCTATTCTTTGATAATACATTTCTAGGCCTAATTTCAATAATCTTTGAGATAATGAGATTATTAGCACTTAATTCTTTATATGGTAAAACACTCATTATCTGAAAGATTATTCAAGTTAGTCCTAGAAAATGTATTATCAATGAATAGGAAGTTACCAATTGCGGATAGATCAGTACTAGCAAAGTTTAGATAAAATTGATAGTTTTTGAGTTAATGCTCATTTTAAGAAAAATACATTCACCTGGAAACCGAGGAATGTGTCAACATTGCATTTATAATTTCTATATATTTCATTCAACTAGTTATGGACATCCTCATGTTCCATTTTTGAACATTTATAACGCGTTTAACTATGTTAAAAGCAGGCTATAAAAACATGATAATTCCCACGAAAAATAGCGATTACGTAATCAAATGGTGATATATCACAATTCTAAAGGGTGTTATGTATGCCTTGATATCATGATTCTAACTTCCTATATAATTATAATGCATCCCTCAGGTCTGTCATTATTAACTATTGAGATAAAGATATGTCAGCAAATAATCAATGGCCTTTAAGTAATCCATGGTTCGGAGTAGTAGGCCTTATATAACGAAGGTCACGAGCAAATTTCAGGCATGTGGCCAAGCCCCAAAGGGCTTAAGCCCTTTGTACTTAAGCCCATTTTTGAGAGGGCTTAAATCCGGACTTAAGTCCTCCATTAATAAAAGGGCTTAAGTCCGGACTTGGACTTAAGCCCTTTATAGATGAGTTTCAAGCCCTTTTCAAGGCACTTATTCAATAAAATACAGTATGGATTTCTAAATAATTAGAGTAAAAGACTTAAGTCCGGACTTAAGCCCAATATCAAGGGCTTGAGCTTGGACTTAAGCCCTTTTTCAAAAAGGGCTTAGAAAAAGGGTTTGGGCTTAAGCCCATCTGATTAGGGATGGGCTTGGACTTAAGCCCTTTTGAAAGGGCTTGACCCCATGTCTGCGACCAATCCAATTAAGTACGAATTGTCGCTGGTACCAATTGTCTAGTACGAATTGTCGGACTTCCTAGCACTATAGAGGCAAGATTACAAATATTTATAAAATGATTCTAAGTATACTATATACACATATAGTTTCATATCTACTTAGGTGAAAAAACAATCAAAAATTAAACTCTGACAATAAATAATAGTAACAAATTGGATTATGACAAATTACAATTTTCAAATATCCATTCCGACAAGTGACAATTTTACAAATATCCATTCTGATAAGCGACAATTCTACAAAGATCCATTTTGACATGTGAAAATATTATAAATATCCATTTTGACATGTGACATTTTGAAATAACTATTCTGACATAACTACTTCAAAATTCTGACAAGTGCAGCCCCCCAAAGCAGAGATGCAGCGGTCCGGAAATTTCATGGATCGGACCCTGACCGTCATGATTTCTTCTGGACGGTCCGGACCGGTCCAGACCGTATGATCAAAATATTGGATCAGTCTGGACCGGTCCAGACCGATGAACAGGTCCAGACCGATGAACCGATCCAGACCGACGAACTGGTCCAGACCGAGGTACAGGTTCAGACCGCTATATCCCTTAATTGGACAGTTACAGACCGCATAGTAGAGTGGCTAATTATATCTACTCGTATTTATAAGATACTTATTACTTATGTGCTTGTAAACAATGGGAAATAACGGATTGGAGCCTGATCGTTTGTCCAATCTAGGATGAGTCCAGACCAATGAACCAGGCCAGACCGATGAACGGCCCAGACCGTTATATCGTTAATTTGAACCGGCCCAGAACGCACTTGAAAATAAGCGGACCGGACCGACCTGAGACCAGTCGGTCCGGTCCAGACCGCTGCATCTCTGCCGCAAAGTCAACCCTATAGGTGCGCAATCGGATTACGAAGGAAATCAAAAAGGTATTGTGAGTTACAGAGGGAAAGGGAGGGGAAAAGGAAGAAAATATTCAAAGATCTCCTGTTATCACACAAAATTAAAAGATATGTTTTTATACGGTGGTGTACAGCACAGCTTTAACAAAATGCGATTCAATTTCTCCTAATGATAATAGCTCCGCCAAATGAACATAAATATATCATGCCTACACAAAGTCTCAAAGTTATGCATAAAATTTGAAAATTAAATTTCTGAAAAACCACAAATATCTATTGTTAGCCAACGTTGCTATATTTAATTATGCTTGATTCTTTGGTAATTCAAAACATATATGTGTATTCTTAGACATAATTTGATAGAATTTAAATAGTTTTCAAACTCAACTAACAATGTGATTATTTTTTATGAATTTTCTTTTCGGGCTATTTTATTAATAACTTCCTGCATTGTGGCAAATATTCCAACTGTCCGATCCTAGAATGCAAACAATTGCGAGCTGAATTGTTTGCGTTTTTATATAGTCTATTTATCTAAGCTTCGATTGAAACATTTCTACGCCCGCCCAAATATATTTTCGAGCAAAAGTAAAAAGTTGGTCAAGATATCGGACGGTTTTTCAATATTTCCAATTGTGAACATTCATCTTAATTGAGTAATTTCCCTTCTAGTTGTTAACGAATAATGGTTTAAAATATTATTAATTGATTTTGCTTGAATAATAATTATTGTAATCTGTACTAGCTCATCAAATTTGACAACATGAGTGAATTTGTTTCTACAAAGACACATGTGATACTTAAGTCGCTAACGACGGAAGTATCATCATATCTGTACAAACTTTGATTGAAATTAGTCCGTTTATTGTGTAATAGCAACCCTGTACTGGTAAAATCGTTTCAAAGCTATAAAGGTATATAAAGACCCAACAAACTGTGTACAAGACACATTATACAATAATTCACTTATGAAAAGCGATCAATAAATGTCAATTCATACTATATAGTTACTGAATTATTTGTATTAGCCTCCTAGCTATATTAACTTTGTCATTGTTTCCATAAAAAACGTTAACATAAGGTAGAGCAGCTATTGCAGTGTCATACATAGGCCGTAGCCTCGAGTTAATGATTGGTATTATGTATTATGAGTCATCATAGGTAGGGCATTTGGGACAATTTTGATTATGTTTAATAGAAAATATTGATTATGTGTGAAATATTGGTAGAACCATGGCTCTATTAAACCTACCGAAGCCTACGCACATGATACACGTTCAATTTTATTAATTAGCATAAAATATAGATTGATTAATATTTGATTATTATTGACCCATATTCAAAATATTCAAAATAAATGAATGATGATGTCATTTTCACATATTTCTGGGTGAGTTAGAAATAAAAAATTTTGGATTCTACGGAGTCGATTTCCTACCTGTACCAATGCAACTTTTATGCTTACCATTAACGTAAATACCTATTACCCTATTATCGCCATTTTGCCACAATGTGAGGTGGTGGGGACAAAATTTACGGATTGATCATGAGTAATTTATTCTATCTATTAAAATGCTATATTTTGTTGTATATCAAGTTTCATGAGTAACGCAACACTAGTTTTCAAGCTACAGACATTTTAAAATTCGATCCTATTTAGTCCTATAAAAATAATTTCAAGTCAAACCGTGTGAAGCCAATTTAAATCGAAATCGAGAAAACTCAACTGGAATAGTTAGTAATACTATAGAAACATAATCTCAGGCAGAATAAAGAATTTTCGTTGAAAACACTTTATAATAATAAAATCCATATTATGTGAAAAGGTCAAAATATTAAGGAATTTCTAAACATAACAAGAGACAAAGGTCAAATATAGAAAGTAAAGACAATAAATATGCGTCCGTGCTTGAGAATATGGCTAACACATTATAATATTTGCAGAAACTTGAGTTGATAAGAATGGATAACAATTGAGTATGCTAGGTCTTACATAACATGTGGTTAAATAATAATCCATGGTAAATATACTGTAATATTGAATACCGTATTTCCCCGAATAAGCGCCCCGGCGCATATTGTTTTCGTGGGCAAGAATTATCCTGAAATTTTTCAGAAAAATCCAGAATATAATATTTTGGTAGGTTCTAATGGTTTCCACCAACAGTATATCTACTGAAGTTGCCAAAATCAATGGAATTACATTACAGTGTCATTTATATTGACCCGGCGCTTATTCAAGCCTCCGCCAGAAATTCGGGAAAATACGGTAATTGTCTTAAAATAGCTAGAGTTACATTTCTAAGATTCAGAATCAAATGAAATTTGTTGAGCACTTAGAGAACACTATAAGAATACAGAATCCAATGCTAACTCAAAACCCATGACCAGTTATGTAGAGCATTCAGGGACACTTGCATAACTAAATAACCAAAATAGAAACAAACCTTTGTGGTGTCGAACGAATTAAAGTATATTACGTCATTAATGATGGGTTGAGTACATTTATCCTTTATTGCAATAGAACTTTTGCCTTCAACACGTATACTTTCTGAGTCAATTGAATGAGGCAATCCACAAATCATAATATCATTTTCACCCACTTTAACATCATGATAAATAATACGCTTACATTCAGACCGATCGGAGTAAATGACAACTCTTTCAAAAGAACACTCTGATAGCTGAACAGTCATACCTCAAATTTACTAAATTAGATCGGAGTGTAATTGAGCAAAAAGTGGATATAGACTACAACAGAATTAGATTAGTAGTGCATTAGTTAGGGAATTTTACCTCAAATTATAGGTAAATATTGAAAAAAATTGTTACCAAACAATTTCTACACTAGAGTCTTCTTCTGGACCCAAATAAACATAGAAAAAAAGTTGCAAGCCCAAACAAGTGAAGAATTTTTTTTACACGGGTTGCAGTTTCTGATTTTCCATAGTAAATCGCCGAGCTAACTTTCTCAAATCAGCTCCAATCAACTTATCATCACCATATAGGTACTCTGCGTTAAATTTCCAGCAATTTGATATATCACATGTCCATATTTAGAAGATTTTTTCCATAGCAACGCTGGAATGTCTTAGGAATGTGTAAAAATTCCATTATCAAATTGTATTCCCACTTAATCAAGTGACCCCTCATTCGACTCCATTCAGCTATCTGAGTAAAATTTTACACATACCGACACTCTAAAACGTGATTTTATAAAATTATTCGAGATTTACAGTTAATTAATCTCGAAAATCTCGAATAATTTTATAAAATCACGCTCTAACTTGCTAGTCACATCAATAATCCATTTTGACGCCTATCCGATAACTGATAATGATAATATCACTATGCCTACGGAAATAACTAATTTATTAATACTTTGAAACGTTATTTCTCAGTATATTGTATTTACAAAAAGTGACGAGACGGGGTTGATCGCAGAGACCCAATATAGTAGTTAAAGTTCTTAAAAAATTTGCACCGATTTATATAGTGTATTTGAACACTGATGTGAAGCCGAATTTTAAATTTCCAAATTTAACCCAGGTGGTGTACAGGCTTTCATCCAGACAAAAATTTCTGCGCGCCTAGATTTAGTTTGAGCTAGTTCATTTTTCATTTTGTACGCCAAGTTTGCACAATTTGTATTAAGTCTATGGGAGCATCTCTCGATATTGTACGGCTAGACACGATTTTTGTACACCTAGATTAAAATTCATCCAAATTACGCTCCTTTAGGAGCGCCCAGTACGCCTGGATAAAAACCCTGGTGGTGTATGTTTAAAGTTCGATTAGTACAAAAATCAACGAAAATTTCGTTAAAATGAGAAAAAATCAATAAAAAGAGCGTTGCAAAAATCAGAATTTATCAGTCACCTATCTAAGTAATTTGAATACACTGAGAACTACTTGAATATAACTACTGAAGTCGGTACAATGAATCCATACTAATAATAACTATGTTACCGCCTATGGTGGTCTAAAACAAATCCCAAAAGTATCTGATTAAATCACTTAAATCAAAGATTTCTGACAATAAGATAGTTCTATGAATCTCATTTAAGAGTAATTTTGAAGTAGATTTATTAGAGTATGTACAGGGGCAGGATTCTACCAATAGAAAGAGCAGATTTCATGTCGGGAATACTGTTAAATAGAAAATTATTAAGGTTTGGTCTAGAGATGTGAGAGGAAATAGGGGCTAAAGCTGGGAGCGATTTTTTTTGTTCAACACTCATTATTTGGACAAATGTAGCACTGATAATAATATTTAAATATTGTAATTATTAGATATACCATAATTTTTGTGACTTTTCGAGAATATCACATGTTGATACAATTAATTTAGTATAGTCGGTTGATAATCGTATTGCGACAAATATTAGATAAATAAATTTACTCAGGGTTAAAGTCAGGCCTGGGGTCAATTACTCTGAAATGTAATATATTACATACTACAGGTAAACCTCCCAAAGCGGCACCTCCGAGTAGCGGCAACCTCCGAGAAGCGGCACAAAATCATTCTCCCGATGGGTGCCGCTTTGGGAGTTTTACCTTACGAGCAACCTCCCAAAGCGGCAACCTCCGAGAAGCGGCACAAAATTATTCTCCCGATGGGAGCCGCTTTGGGAGGTTTACCTGTATTACTATTACTAATATTTCGTTCTATTGCTATTTCTATTACAATTACATTATTATAATATGTAATCATAGCCTACTATACATAATGCCCCACAGAAACTTGATAATTATGGAGCATGGATGCGGTCGAAGATGGATTTGTAAATTCTGTCGTATACCCCTTCCTTATATGAATTAGCTAATATCACTAATGATTGGACTGGACAATAATAATAAATTTAGTAACATATATGACTATGTAATATAGTACAATAGTACACATCTATATAATAGTTAAGGTTAAATTACGGCAGATTCATGTAAAAAAACACATAAATTTCGTTTTGAAGTAAGATGTTTAATTTTCACATATATAATAGAAGACATTATAGCTATATCGAAACTGAAAACGAAATCGAATTATTTTGAATAAATTCGATTTTATGGGGCGTGCAGTTTTATGGTAATACAAAAGTCCCATAGGGGGATTTCTTCAGACTCCACCTGATAAGTGTGTCGATCTCAAGATCATTATTAGCTAAAGACATATTTTGTGCGATATATCACATAGATCATCGTTATATGCTGTAGGTGACTGGTTTAGAATTTTGATTTGACCTAAATAAAAAAAGTTGCGACCTTTTGAACTAAAGAAATCATTAAAAAGGTCATGTTTTTTATGAGATATTTGATAAAATGTTTGAAAAATAATTTCAGAGTCATAATTCAAAAATGTAAACCGACTACCAACTCCGTACGCTTATAATCTTTCAATATTGATTCTGATAACAAACATTGATGGCCGCATTGCCAAATTACACTATAATATCGACCACCACTTTTTGAAATCGCCCTATGGGAGATTTGTATTAGCCAAATATTGAAACCGACAAAAAATAAAAAGTATAATATATTGAGACATTTTCTTTTTTGTTTATTGCTTTGTATCGTACCTTGATCTATTTCTAACAATTACAGATTAATACAAGAGATTTCATTCCCGTGGGGTAATTTAACCTTAAGTAGAAAACATACATTAATGTATTATACATTTTCTTAAACAAGATACAATAATACACATTAACAAGTAACATTAGAATAAACGATACAGACCGAAATGGTGCTCTAGTGGGTCTGTCTGTAAGAAAGAAGTTAAGAGATAAGAAAATCCACAATTTTGTAACAGATGGCTAGTTATTTGGGGTAACGCAATACAAGCATGTCTAAAGCTTGTAAAAGTTTGGAGACTTAATTTTCCTTCCTTTCAGGGAGTGATCTCCAGGCTTCTAACCAATAGACAACTCGCCTCAAAAAAGAAAAGCGCTCGTCATCAGGGGCGGCGCCAGAAATCGAAGAACGGGGGGGCTGGGAATGCCGAAACTATATTTCGAGGGGGCCAAACGTACGCTGCAAATTAACTTTTAATTATTTCGAGTAATAAGAATGCACGTACAATTGCCAGAAAGAAAAACAAACTTTAAAACATAAGCTATCGTACTCAAATTACAAAATTTTTGTCCAATTCAAAAGAATGCGCGTCGGCTTACCAAAAATTACGAGGGGGCTCTCCCAAAATTACGGGGGGCTCTCTATAATTACGGGGGCTTGAGCCCCCCCGAATTTGGGCTGACGCCGCTACTGCTCGCCATTACCCACGAATGGGCTAGAAAATGCATCGTTTAAACGGACATGGTTATATGGAATGTTTACATTAAACATTTTCCAGAGCGAGAGAATTTTTTTGGATAAAATCCGACGCATCAGTTTGTAATTCTAGACAACGTAGGTCATTTTGAACAGCTAAAGCAGCTACTGTTGATTCATGAATAACTTTTAAGACAAGTTTGACATTTTGGCTCTCCAGAATAGAAGGGTAACAAGAATTCAAAGTTAGGCGTTAGGCAAGTTTGGTTTCCCTGAATTGTAAAGGACTCTGACATCCCGAAAAAGAAGCTGAACATAATCTCAAAGGAAAGGAATAGTAATCTGTGTGAAAATTGTCTAAATCAGGATAAGCGAAAGTTTTGCTGTCTGATATTTGATTGAGCCAATTATTTCGAATCGTTTTTAGAATGTGGACAAAATAAAACGTTAGGAAAGGTGGCCTGTTGATATCATAAGGATGAGGTACTCGCAAGGCCGCATTAAGTGGGGCTATGGGTGCTGCACCAGGGCCTGAGGAGCCCATTAGGGGCCCGCATAGCGTGCCTCTAGAGAGTGTAAGACAAATAGGGGCTCTGAAATTTTGGACAGGACTAGGGCCCAGACGACTCTTAATGCGGCCCTGGGTACTCGAGTCTCTAGCTTACCAACAGGGGAAAACAATTTGAAGAATTCACATTTAGAGGATAGTTATCAGTTGAAATTACCTAAACCAGTAGTCCACAAAGTTCAATATCTTCAATACAAGATTATATAACAAAAAATATATTTTCAGCAGAAATAGATGCGGATGGCAATACACGGACAATACAGGACCATTTTTTATGAAGACTATGCCATGATAGCAAATACTGTTTTGGTTGGATCATCAGGATTTCGATTAGAACCAACTAGATTTCCTACTTTGTAAGATATGTCCGATTTGATGTGTATTTCATCCATTTGGATAATGACATGCTATTATAGAAAAATATTAGTAGCTTGTTTAAGGGTGTCCTTGCAAGGAAAATAATGGGAAATCTACATAAATATACACTGAACCCAATTTTTTATTTCTTGTACAATTACTGCAAAAGGACCATAACAAACATTTGTACATGGTTTTGAGTCTCTTTCAACCGTATTTTCAGAGTTATAAGCTATTTGGTACAGCGAATCACTGGTTTCACCACTTTGAACGATTCTCTTGATTGAATTCCGCAACATTGGTTGGATTGGTGGTAATTTTAATTTATCCAAGCAATCAATAACGAAGATAAACCATAATTGATAAAAAAAAATAGTTAAAAAGTGAAAATTTGAATCTTTATGGCATATAATCCCATTCGAGGGTACGTTTTCTTGTCAATTTTTTTTCTCAGACACCAGAGGTGCTAGAATCAAAATATACGTCTCAAAATTCTCGTAATACCCGACTTCCTATCAGTCAGTAATACATTTCGTGCTCCTAACACGCACCGTTTTCAAAATGTTCCATATATGGGCATGTAATGTGCCCATTTTTGATGACGCAGCAAATTTCCTCTCTCCTGAAGTTGAAACTCTAGAGCTAAGCTCTAACTATCTATTCACATCAATATCCCATTGCAAACACATTGGAAGAAAAAATGAGACCATTATCCAAAAGGTCACAATCTTATAAATTCATATGCCCATATAAGGTGGTGTCATTCCAGTGATGTGAGCATAAACATTGAAATTAATTAATTTGCTAGAGCTTAGCTCTAACTTCCTAGAAATATCAATAATCCATTTTAAGTCCGATGGAAAAGTTGAATATGCTATAAAACAATATTCTAAATGATTGCAACCGGTCAGTACCATTTTTCTGTGAATATTTGGATTGTCTGAAGCCTGACTAAATGCCCGACTCTATTGAGAAAGATACAATAGATTAAGACTCAAAAAATTTTACACACAATAAATGATACTTATCTTAAAGATCGCAGGTTTTTTAATTCATAAATCTGCATTATTTACAGAGATAATAAGGAAACATTGTCAGATTGAGCAAAATATACACTTTTTCTGTCGCCGGAGGCTTGATAAATAAATATTGGGACCGAAAAGCAAAAAATAAATTATTGAGAACGTAGAATAATTACAGTAGACATAGTTGAAGCAATGTTGTGAATTTGAACATTCTAGAACAAGTATAATATATTTTCCAATAAATATGAATAGTGTTATATAGGATAGACGCTAATATTCTATATTTAAAATATTCAATCTTCAGACAAAGAATTTACTTTCATAATGAAATTACAATATTTATAATTCTAATTTCAATGTCAGATCACAGGAGTAGGAAAGCTAAATATATACTCAATAGAAGTTGCCCATAGTAATGAAAATATTGATTCCCAGGACACCGTTAAGAAAAGGGAAGAATTCATTTTCAAGTCCAAAGAGTGATACATATAGCTTTTCTAAGGTATGGAAGTGTGGAAGAGATAAACAAGGTAAACTCTGGAGATACTTGAAGCTGGCGAAATGTGGTTTAAGTGCCAAAAATTTGGGTGGTCAAATTAGATATGCGCCTGTTTTAGGAATGAGGGTATTTTCTAGCTGACAAAGAATGAATTGAAGTCCAGAAAGCTCTGAACAATTGGAAAATTCATCGAAGTAGGAACTTTTTCAATTGCTTGTTGTAAATGTTCCATTGCCATAGAAATAAGGGTAGGCTTACGCTGCCTGTACCATAAATGGCCCCCGTCTACAATTAAACTTCAACTTCAACTTCAACCACAATGACCAATTAGGTAAAGAAATAAAAGTTAACTTCACTTTCAAATCCTGAAAACCGTGTATCAAATACAAATCCATCCAACGGGCTCTAACTGTGCACGGGGTATCAGAGGCATCGGTGGAATGGTTCAAACAATATCTATTCGACAGGGAGTGTGTGGTTCAAATTGGTGTGGACACAGACACAGGTTTCACACCCATAAGGGGGGTCCCCCAGGGCAGCATCATCGGCCCAATACTCTTTCTGCTATCCGTCGACCTACAAAATATCCAGGGGGAGGTGCAGGAGATTGGCATTGCCTACCAACAGTATGCAGATGACATCACTCTCGTGGTCCAGGCAAGCAGTGTAGAAGACTTGGTCTCCCATACTAAGGCAGCTTACGGGAAGGTGTCAGGATTCCTCAACAACTTGGGGATTTCGATAAATAGGGGTAAGTCCCAGTGGATGTTTGTGGGAACACGACAGCGACTGTCCAAGGTCCCTCGGGACCTCAGTGTGCTCTTAGATGGGGAGATAGTTCTACGCAAGCCGACCATGACTATTCTAGGGGTAATAATAGACGAATCCCTCTCATTCACCCCGCACATGGAGTCAGCCTGTAGCAGAGCTGCGGGTCGCCTCCGTCTCCTCATTCGTACGGCCCGCAGACTTCCCTCTAGGCACAGATCCTCCCTGGCCCATGCCCTGGTCTACCCGACGTTAACTTACTGCGATGCAGCTATGTGCAACATCAACCAACGCTGGCTGAAGCGACTTGACGAAATCCAGCGCGGTGCCGCTAGGTTCGTAGTAGGATCGCCTACGCGCCCCCGCAGACAACGTTGTACCATCTCAGGCAAATCATATTGCTGGAACATCTGCTGCAACGGCTGTGAACGCATCGCCCAGCTCCGGTGGGTTCCTCTATCGGAGAATCGGCACATGCACTTGACTGGCCGGGTATGGTCATCATGCCACGACCCACTTTGGCCGCAGACGATGCAACTGCCAGAACAGCGGTGAGGCTCAATACATACTCGGGCCGCCGAATCCAACACCTTGGAACAACCGTCGTGGTGCAAGACAACCTTTGGGCAGAAGGCATTTAGCGTTCAGGGCCCCTCAGAGTGGAACAGTCTCCCGCCCAACATCCGCAAAGCACAAACACTAAAAGGGTTCCGAGGGAAATACAAGAACAGCTGGGAGGCCATCCGAAAAACAAGACAAAGGAAGTCAAACTATTAAAAATATCGCCCTCTTACCTCTCTTTAATCTATTTTTTTGTTTGTTTTTGTTTTTGTTTTTTTGTTTTTGTTTTTCTGTTCTTGTTTCTGCACTTTTTTAAAAATGTACTTTCCTGACGGTATCCATGGTCAGGGTACGGAAGGCTTACGCTGCCTGTACCATAAATTCCCCCGTCTACAATTAAAAACTTCAACTTCAACTTCAACCATAATGACCAATTAGGTAAAGAAATAAAAGTTAACTTCACTTTCAAATAATGAAAACCGTGTATCAAATACTTCTCCTTCTCTTCAGTCTGTGATGTCAAGCTAAGTGCTACGGCCTGCTGGAGTAGTTCATCTTCTTTCGAATCGAAGGAGAGACGTCTGCGTTTTGTAGTAGACTGTGAAGAGTAGTATGATGGACACCCTGGTTAGTAAACTGGTACTGATTTTTGTGTGGAAGCTCGTGGTAAGTCCCATCTCCGTTAGGAAATTTGTGGGTGTACTCAATATATTTTTCTCTAAAATGTTTCACGCATACAAAACAGTTTTCAGATTATCTACATCTTCCCTACTAAAATACCTAAAATACCCTAAATACCCCTAAAATACCCCTAAATACCCCATCTTCTACCGCATCCTGCATCCATGGTACCAAACTCGTAGTTTACTGTTAGGCCTTATGTAAAGTAGGCTATGATGTAATATATTACTATTACTATTACTATTACTATTACAAATTACAAGACAATTACTAAGACTTTGCTATTATTCAGAATGTCTGAAATATATTATTTAATTGGTTATCCCACACAAACAAAACATATTATCTAACCTAAGCAAACAACTAAAATACCTGCCAACCGTACAGGGATTCCCTGTACAGTACAGGGATTTTAACCATTTTGACTGTTCTGTACAGGCGTACAGGGATTTTTAATTACTAATTATGAGTCAAATAATGGCCAAAATGTCTACAGTGATGATAGTATATTCTGCCATGCATCCTGTATTGACCAGATAAAGGCACAACTTATATATTTATTCAAGCGTACAGGGAATGCCTGTACAGCATATAATTCAATGTTTTCTCCTTTCTAAAGTGATATATTTTATATGTTTAAAATATTTTTCTAGACGAGCGAGCGTAGCGAGCGAGAAAAATTTTTGGGAGGTGCATAGGGATTTTGGCCAATGTACAGGGATGAATCAAATAGGTTGGCAGGTATGAACTAATGTTAATAAATTTAAAATAGGTGCGAATTGCAGACTCCCCGGGCTGCCATGTAAGCCTGCACAGGGCTTGTCGTGAGCCATACTGGTCCGTGGGTGGGTCGAGCGTAGCAGCCAGTGCATCTAGTGCCTCAACCGCGGTTTGAGCTGTTTTCGTAATTTATCGCACGCACTCGCGGTCTGCGAATGATTGGTTAAAGTGTTCGGTGAGCATTTGAATGAATCGCTTCTCTCCTTCATCTTGAGGCCTGATCTGTTCCGTACTGGATTCGAATAGTATGCGCCAGATAGACGACACACTTTTTCACATATGTTCTTCTCCATGAATCCATATACTTTGTCAAAAAAGGTAAGAACATGCTTATCTTTACCTTGTATAGCAAGATATAGCTCATTGAGATTGCTGAAAATTTCGGAAATGTATGACAGGCGAGCTACCCAGCCAGAATCGTCGAAACTAGCCACAAGGGTGTGTGTGTTATCCGACAAAAAATCCCTCACTTCATTGCGTAGCTCAAATAACCTCTGTATGTTTTTCTATGGGATAACCAGCGGATATCGCTATGAAGGAGCTGTTGATGCTCAGAGCCGCTGTCTTGACAAAATGACTGAAACAGTCTATTATTCAAAGGCCTGCACTGTATGAAATTGCTCATTGTTTAACTATGAACTCATCTTCTAACTGTCTAACGCTTCTCGTTGAATAATACAGTGCAGCCATTCAACAATAGGGTTTACCATCTTGATGTGCGCCATTAATCCAATCAATCTATTGGTCATGGCCGCGGATCCATCAGTTCACACATACTACAGAGAAAGGAAAGGATATAACAGAGACCCCACTTTGGATGGTAAACCTTTTGAAAATGGAAATATAAATAATATCAATATACATTAAAGCATTGAAATCATGAGCATAAATTAATTGAGCAAGTCCTACTTGGAAAATTACCATGTCACATGACAAACCTAAATATGTAGACACAATACGTATTTAGTAAATCTTTATTATTATTATTATTATTTGTTTAGTAATGTAATTGTTGTTCGTCTATTAGTAACATTGATTTGGTTAAAAGCGAACTTTTTTGTTTGTCTATTTGCAACTCATAGTTGCTTATAGGGGAACAGATCTACACTTGGCAGCAGAAAATAGGTTGCAAATAAATGAATATTGCTATTAACGAGTTGTTAATAGGGGAACTTGACTTTATAGAATTCCCATACTTTGATTGGGACCTGTAAATAGTCTTCTAATAGAGCAATATTACTAATAAATGCCAAAAGAATTCCAACATAAATATTAGGAATTCATATATCATAGCTTCTAGCAGTATTATAATAACTATAGTAGATGCTTCAAAATGGATGTTGACATAAAATGATATGTTAACTGTAATTAAATTGATAAATTTTTATGGAGGTGTTAAACTCATTAACTATAGAATTAGCTAATTAAATATATACTTACTGATCATTATGAGGCAGTTAGAATATGCAAATTCTGATCTCAGATTTGAATACTACCTAGTCTAATTACTTCTGGTGAACTATTTCTAATTATTACTATCATTTTCACTGAGATGCACACACGTGACACGTTCCCATTTTTCGGGGACACTTATGCCACTTCATGGATATTATATAAAGTTGACATAAAATAACAATGTTATGAAGTTTAGGATCAAAGCAATATATTTAAGTCATTTTAGAGTGTTTAAACAGCCATCAACAAACTATTTTGAATGTCTGGAATATAATTACTGTTGTTCAAATGGATTTGGCCGTCAGTGTAAGGGTAGTTGCTAATAAAGCATTTCCAGTGTACAGTCAGGTTCTTATATTATGAACATTCAAGGGACCAAAAATTGTGTTCATAATAGCAGGATGTCCAGATCTACAAAGTCAAAAAGAAGGTCTGTTTCGACGTATTTTAAGTACTTTCGTATTTTGAGTATGTACAATTAACTTCAGTGTTTTTAACTTCAGTGTTTTATTGCAAAGTAAATACTCCATAACATTAACATCATTTATTCATTTGAATGCGTATTTAAACAACTTTTTCAAGTATTTACTAACTAACTGACTTTGTATTTGCTTTATGAAATTACCTGTCAAACCCAATTTGAAATATGGATACAGTCGAACTCGAACAAATCCGTGAATATGTGAAGAAGAAAACTATCCCTTCGGAGTTGAAGAAGCAAAGGAGGAATAATTTCATTCGTAAGTGCAGAGTTGAAGAAGGAGACAAACTATTCAAGGTTAGCTGTTCTTTACATTGTAAGGTTGTTTATGTTTCCACCCGTTCCGCGTAATGCGTAAAATCCTCCCTTTTGTCACCCTTTTTGCACAAGCCTTAGTGTTGGCGTAATGTTACATTTAACGAACCCTCCCAAACATTTATGCATGTTTGTATTCCCTTATTAATTAATAAATAAATGTATTACGAGATAAGAATTTTTTGATCTGAACACCAGAATTGGGTTTGAAATTCTGACGATCTGAATAATTAGTTATCTCACATTAATTTTTCAGTGTGTTCGCGATTCTAACGTAGAGAGAAACATTCTTCCAAGTACCAACTCAATCTGAAGTTTTGGATATTATTCAGTACCACCATGATGTAACCCATGCTGGAATGCGAACCACAATTCATACTATTCGCTCTAAGTACACTTGGATGGGATTATACAAAGACGTTGAAAATTTGTAGGCAAACGTGATCATTTATTTAACCCTCGGCTGGCTTGGGGTAAAAGGTATAAATAGAAAAACCCCACTTTCACTTTCACTTTCAATTGAAATTCAATTAACTTTCAGTTTCAATTTTACATTCCTAGCCAGACGAGGGTTAAAACTATTGCCAGTATTTTTAGTTAAGTTTATTCCTAGATCAAAACCTGTCATCAGTGCAAATAACTGCTTCACTCCCACCCAGGGTGTTATCCAGGCATATTGGGCGCTCCTAAAGGAGCGTAATTGGATGGATTTTAATCTAGGCGTACAAAAATCGTGTCTAGGCGTACAATATCGTGAGATCTTCCCATAGACTTAATACAAAATGTGCAAACTAGGCGTACAAAATGAAAAATGAAAGAGCTCAAACTAAATCTAGGCGCGCAGAAATTTTTGTCTGGATGAAAGCCTGCTCCCACCCCAACCTCAATGAGAACTTCAACCCATTTCACCACCTGAAGAACCTTGGAAACATTGTGGAATCGACCTTGTATGTGACATGCCGGCAAACTCCTTTGGAATCCGCCACATACAAGTTATTGTATGTTATCTAACTAAGTTTGTGGTTGCTCGTGCTCTAAAGACCAAGACAACCAAAGAGGTATTGAGCAAACTGCAGGAAATCTATTTTACCTATGGTGTTCCTCACGTCATTCAACACGACAAGGGCCCATAATTTACCAGCAAGGTGATATTCAATTTGTTAAATTGAGTAATTGAATCTTATGGAGTTGGTTGTATCCTATCACTTTAACTGTAGACTGCCTAACTGATACACGTTGTGTCAGGTGGAAAACCGGTGGATCAAATTATTCAAATTTCGTGAAAATTCGGATTAGACATGGTTTTGTACTCTTTATCGATTTTATTAAAAAATCAAAAATTTGAGAAATAGTTATGATGACGTAGCATAATCGCGTACTTCTCCGCTTGCCTGCCACTTGCTTTCGCATGTTCGAAATGTTAAAATTTCACCGTGGAAATACTCGTAAGAAGATATTTGACTAAATATTAACTATTTTGGATATTTGCTTTGGCTAATATAGAGTTGTGATAGATATAACTCAAATATATGTTTTTCGTTATCCATGGTTCATCATGAACAGATTAGTCGATTTTTTTTAAATGTTGTAACTTTCGTTTACTGAGGCGGATTTGTTCAAATTTTGAGATATAATAACTAACAAGATAGTCTTGATTGTTCAAATTTAGAAACAAAGGATTACTTACATGTCAACGGCGATATATCGATTCAAAGATAATGTATGTGTCATCACTTTTTGTCAAAATCCTTGAGTAAATCTTTTTTTAAATTCTAGTTAGTTGATATATTATTATGCTCTTGTTGGATTTCAAATTAATAGGTTCTAAATATTAAATACAAAGAACTACAGGGTTATCTATTTTCCTGAAAATCTCTCCGGCAGTCTACGGTTAATTAATTGATAATATACTATCTGGACAATCAGATATACGTATTTGCATACAATAATCTAGTTAAACATAGATTTAATTAAGAATTCAGATATAAATACATTGCCTTTGTTATTTTTCTATGATATATCACGAAATCCCTTGGCTTATAATGTCTATCATTTACGAGATGTCCACTATATGAAATGTCCATTATACCAAATGTCCGTTAGACGAAATGTCCGTAGACGAAGTGTCCGATTACCGGAGTTTACAACTCATATTTCCCTAACACTGAAAACAAGTCATCCAAACGGGACTTGATACGTAATCCATTTTAGGTGGACATTAACAACAGTATTCCTGCCAGACTTCAATAAAACCTTATAGACGTGTCCACAGATAGGGGGGATAAAGATGTAGTACTCAAGCACACCACTTACCCAATTTTGGAGTAATGTGGGGAAAGAGTATGCTGAATTGGGAAAAAACATGCCTTGAATGAACTGTTGCTCTTTGAATCTACATACTTGTGTGAGGTGACATTCTCTGCATTGACCCGCCTCAAGACTAAGAACAGGAACAAACTCAACCTGGAAACTAACCTGGTCACAGCTGTTGCCACAATCCAGAGGCGGCGCCAGGATTTTCAGGTAGGGTAGCTTAGGGGGGCCAGGGGGGATTTCAGGGGGGGCCACACTATACAACAATGTTATTCTAGGGGGGCAGCCTAAAAATAGGGGGGGGCCATGCCCCCCCCGGCGCCGCCACTACCACAATCTCTCCGAGACTCACAAAACTTTTATGTGAGAAACAGGCTCAGTAGTTTTAGTTTTAGTTTTGGTAAAGTCCATAAACATTAGTTCTTATAATTGATTCGTCATTATATAATTAATTAATGATATATACATATATATGCACATGTCGACATACCCTTCCTATTTTAGCTCAATTAAACATAATCTGGGGATTACCACGATTGAATGTGTAGTAGGTGGTACTTTAGGTTACCTTGAAATGCATTAGGACTATACAGTACTCAAAATGGTTGGGAGCCACTGAACTACACATATCAAAGTAGTACAGTACCCCTTAGCTAATCCGAAAGAGCTATTCCAATTCAAAAAAGAAACTGCTACGATTAGTGAAGTAATACATTCTCTATTGGCCTTCATAAAATGAGACCCCGATAATCCTAGCAAAACTTGTCCAAACCTTTTAATCCTACCTAAAATTTATACATAGTAAGCTACCTATATTTCTTTATAATTCCATTGTACTTAAAATACAAATATTTAAGATTTTTTCCCAAATTTTACGAAATAGTTTTGGATCTCCCGTTCGGCTAGTGAGGGAATACTATATAAATACGGTTCATAGTTGTCTCCCAGCCTAAATTCAAGCTCAAGTCTATCATTACATGTAAACTAGATAGTAGAAGTATTAAGATTAAGCAATTATTATGAGCTTCTTTGGGGCAGGTGTAGGAACATTATGGTTATTCGCTTTGTTGTTAAGTACCAATTGGCTAAAATTTAAAGTAATATATTGCTAGATCCTTCTGTACAGCTCAGATTTGAGATTTGTCCTTCTGTAAAGCTTAGATTTGCTGTACAGCTCAGATTTGTTTCGGGGTACAAATCCGAGGTTTTATACAATTCATTTATTAAAATAGGCATCATATCCTATCTGATAAAAGCAGGAGGTTGTCTTGTGTCTAAATTCAGGAAAAACTTCAAAGGAGCACACAAACACATATAATGTGTAATTCAAAAATTCTCAGGATGGCCCATCTTCATAGGACTTCAAGCTGCTGATAATTTCCATAAATTAATCTCTATCTTTACGGATATAATCTTTCCTCTTTTACAACTTGAGAATATTAGACTGTTTGATTGCACTCTTATTTTACAGCACTTGACAAACCAATACATTTTGTAGTTTGACCCTGACATCTGTTTGTATAATCCAAAATTGTGTTCAATAAGATCAATTTGTATAAATGATTACAATACTAGGAAAATTCACATCCGCCGGTCATACTCTACAAGTTTAGGGAGTGCAATACTTGAGTATGAAAATTAGTTTAGGTTTGAACTTGGTAAGTATCCCCAAACTCTAACCAATGCACTAGAGTAGACATTCAATTAAACCTGGGATCATTATGTACAAGTGGTAAATAATGTCAAACTTTAGACGAACTATCAATCATTGTCCATATCTGACAGTTTTAACATATACAGTTGATTGAGAGATTCGCAGATTATCAAGACAACATAAATGTACTATAAAGTATCCAAATAATCCATCCTTGAGGATATTTAGATTTGTTGATCAATGTTTATCAATGTAGAGATTCGAGAATTTTCGCTGTCATCTTCGTTAGAGATGTACCGGATCCACTTTTTTTGGTTCCGGCCGGATCCGGATCTCGCCGGTTCTGGATCTACAGATCCGGCCGGAACCGGATTTACCGGATCCGGGTCCGCTTTTGAATATTCCATCAGTCTAATACGGACTTGTTAGATGATACACGGTAAAATTTTAAGTACGTCCAACTGAAATATAATAGATATATTTTACTAGAGAATAAAAATCGGTAGGTCTTATCCGAGGAACTTCTTATCCGATTAGGTATTAACCGAATTATTTATAATGCAATTGATAGGGGGGAAATCGATATTAGAGGATACAGTCAACATCCGGTACTCGAACCCTCAGGGGAATGATTAATCCGTTCGAGATAACGAATGTTCGAGTTACGGGCATTCGAGTTACCGGATGTTGACTAAGGGGAAATGAAAATTCGTTCGAGATAACGAATGTTCGAGTTAACGGGCATTCGAGTTACCGGATGTTGACTGTAGTTCGTATTATCCGAGAGTACGTCTTAAGCCGAGTAGTAACTAAGCGAGTTCCACTGTAAGTAATTGTCTATTCAAAATAATACATTTTTAAGCAATCCAGATCAAACTTGAGTTCGAAGTTTCTTATCCATATTTTCCTCAATCTGTCGATCAAAGATATTTAAAAATAGTTTATGTCTCCTATTACTTCATAAAATTAAATAAATTTGAATTGGCGTATAGTATGTCACTATTGAATAGTTTTTGTAAGTGATTAGAGGTTACTTATTGATCAATAGAATCAATTAAATAGTTGATACGCATACAGATTCGGATCCGGTGGATCTGGTAACCTCATCTCGAATCTGACGGATTCCGGATCCACCACAAATGGGGAGATCCGGCCTGATCCGGTGCACCTCTAATCTTCGTTGGATTCCGCCGCTGATGTTTAATAGTGAGGTCATCAAATAAATACTGAAAATAATTACCATTCCTATGCAGAAACAATTTACATTTCTAAACAAGGAATTGCGGTCTTGAATGAATGTGAAATATAGTAATACCACTTTGAACATTGCAATATCCAGTAGTGAATTAGGAGCAGAACTTGGCTAGTTGGGCATACAAGAAAGAATATAAATAACATCAAAAAAGTAAAATAAAGTATGAAATAATGAATTAATATGTAATTTGGCAAGGTTGAAACCGCTTTAACCGAATATCATAATTCATGAATAGTTTCCCTACCCAATACGAATACATATCTTCGGGTGAGTAAGCGCGAAAAATTGGTATCTTCTCCTATACCGCAACATTAATTTGAGATTTAGGCGTATAAAAATTGGATCAAACCAGGATTAGGAGCGTATTTACAAATGGCTCGATAATATTCGGTTACGTCAACCGAAAACGAATACTGATGATATTAGCTCGGGAGACCGAATACAGAATAGTGATATCATAATCATTCATATCATATCATATCATATCATATCATATCATATCATATCATGTTGGTAACCAAAAATAAACTATTCGGCAAATAATATTCGGTTGAACCAATTATATTAGTATTCGGTTTCAACGTTAGTAATTTGTAAGTTGTTCTCACATCCAGGTGTTGAAATTGCCGAATTTAAAGATTTCCACTTATTTGATGGAGTCTAAAATGAAAATGGAATGACCTTGAGGAATCTTCATACCGCAAATAGAGAGCGACTTTCCTTGCCATAATTTTAGATTGAATTGAGTCTTGTAAGCTTTAGTAGTAGCGAATTATGCTCAGCTCCAGGTGTAGAATTTGTCGCATTCACTGAGGTCCATGGTATTTCATCGAATTTAACGCTGATAACTCGACACGCTAGAGAACTCTGTATAATATTAAAAGTAATGGTATGTGCTTGGTCATTTTGTGCTCGAAATGACTCTCGAATTATGTTTATCTCCATGTGATGAATTCGCAGACATCAAGGGTCCAGGAAGATATACCGTATTTCCCCGAATTAGCGCCCCGGCGCTTATAGTTTTCGTGGCTTAAAATAGTCCTAAAAAATTTTTGAGAAAAATCCAGAATACTATAGTACTTAGGTCGGTTCTAATTGTTATCACCGACAGACAGTATCATACCGAAGTTGCCGAAATCAATGGAATTTGACTCCAGTGATCAACTAATGTAATTAAATTTTATCATACCAATGTCATTTTTTATTGACCCAGCGCTTATTCGGGGAAATACGGTATTCGAGCTAATCCAGATAACGCGATAGGCCAGATAAATATGCATAACGCCACATGGAACGGGACGTTTATTGGGGTCATTATGCTTGAAATTACTCACGTTTAGCACCCTCGAATTATGTCCAGTTGGAAAATTTGGAGTTTACAACGATTAGGTATTTAGAGCACAGCTAGCCATTCGAAAAGTATTAACAACTAATTGGCTATCGATGTCTAGGAACCTTTTGAGACATTTACTTTAATTGTATAGCTTAAAATGTGTGAGATATGACGTCATCATAAATGGACACTTATTTGTTTTTATTGGATAACTCCTTGATGGATCGAGATAGACCCGTAGAATATACTACCAACCTATAGGTTATCGATGTCTAGGAATCTATTGAGACATTTACTTTAGTTGTACGATTTCAATTGTTTGAAACATAACGTAATCATAATTTACAATAAATGATCAAGTATGAATCACTACTACATATACTGCATATAAACTATCAGACATGTATAAGTAAGCTAAACTTATCTAGCAATGGAAATAACCTCTATTAATCAAGTAATTTTTCATAACATGCAGTCTTTACATCCTTGCTGATCTTACTTACACAATGTTAAGTTATCCACAATAAGATCCTGTTGGGTTAAATTTTCAATATATATTTTTGCTGATAATTGAAAATTGGTAGTTAGCGAGTATGGGATCACTCTGAGTTGTCAACCTAACAAGAATATCTTTTATGTTTATATGTTTACTTCGAATGAGAATTTTCTTTCTAGATCAGGGTTTGATACAGAGGGGGGGCCCTGGGATTCCCCCCCCCCCCAGGAAAGATTCCCCCATACCATGAATTGTCGAAACTTTGCATCATAGTTATTAAATAAGGATAAGTAATTGCTAATATAAACAGGATTAAACCATAGAATGATTATGTCAACTAAATACATTAATTTTGGCCTATACATATATAGCTTCTCCTTTATCCAAGGAAACAGTCTGCGGAATGGGCCAGCAATTTGTGGAGTGATGGGGTAATATTAGCCCAGTGGAATGTTACTGCAATATATTCATAAGTAGCATTGCAAAGTATGTACATTAAATTGTGTTGTATCGATTTTGTGGCTGCTGTTAAATAACCTTAAAATAGCGGAAAGATTTTGGTGTAATATTTGGATTAATTCTCGATCTTTCTCGCTAATGGTAGAGGTTGCCCACTTCGAGAAGTGGCGTTTATCAGAAAAACAATCTCTTGCAACATTTCCAGTTGTAGTGGTACCTCCATCGGAGGATGGAAGATCAATTTGAAAACCGGTTTTTTCTGTTAATATAGCTCTAACTCGTTTCATGGATGTCTGTATCAATGGAGATGTTGGAGACCATTTATGTGACCCTGCATCGAGGTGATATATAAGCAACATCAACCAGCGGAATACGCATAAATAGCTATGGAGAGGTGATGCCGGGATAATATCTAAAGTAGAAGTTTTGTGGATAAGTTAAACCAAATCTCGAATTAGAATCTAACTTTAGAAATTCTTCTTGATCAATGTCATTAAACAGTGCAATCGCATCTTGAATCTAGCGGTTAATCGGGAAACCAGATCTTATTAGCTCAAGGTCTTTGAGCTGAACATGTGTCATAGTGCATAATTGGCAAGAAACGCCACCAGCACTACTCAATATTTTTGACATACGACGTACTATAACAATACAGTGGCCACCTGATAACTCCATGCCATCTTTTTCGAGTTGCATTGTTGGAGGGTTGATAAATTATTTCATCTGAAATTCAACTGTATCAATAGATTCGTTCTTGGCCAACAAACTAACTGGTCGAGTGGTAAAAGGTGAATTCGGAAGGTTGTTGTACCATGGTGTAGTAGAGTTTCTGTCCTTAATCGAAAGTACATTGAAAGCAAACAGTAAAAGTTTTTGGTTGAAAAAATGGGGTTGTTGCTTATTTGGTTGTAGATTCTATGACTACCTGAACCATCGAGCCCATCTGCAATTTCTACTTCTATTGGGTATTGTCCTGGATCTACTGTAAACATTTTTAGAATCTTTTCAGTGGTGTGTTGTATGATCTCGAAATAAGAGTAACCTGCACCAACTATTTGCCCATCACATTCGATTAATTTAATTCAATATGAAAGAGAGATTTCGGATCGAAATGAAGCAACTTTTTTATATGTTGGAAAAATAATCCCCTCTGTATTGCATAATTTTCGAATGTTCGAGTGTTTTTTTTACCAATTTCCAATCTATCAAGGAAGAAAGCAATTTTTTCAATTGGTAAGTGTTTCAGGGGCTGTGCAAAAGTACCTGTTTCGAAAATTTCAGAACAGACATTAGATACCTTCCTGTCATGCTCAACATTAGAAATTAATTTGAGTGCATAGGTTCCAATATCCTTTCCGTTAACATCTTCACGACTAGCTATAAAATTAATGGCTGCATTAAGACTTTGAGCCTAGACCTTCGGGATTCCAATTTCAACTCACTGATGTGTTTTCGCTGGTCAGAATTTTGTTCAGTAAAAATCCCATCGGAGCAATTTAAGCATGCAGTTTGACTATTGCAATTTCTGCAAAGAGTTTCAGTGGCTACAGTGACGAGTGAATCATCAGTAGAAACACATTTCCGTTTCTTGGGAAAATTGAGATCCTGTGCTTCAACTGGAACAAAAGGTTGAGTATTCCAGGCATCAATATTTTTCGATTTCACGTAGTTTACCCTTGACAATTTTAATTTGTTGAATTTGGATTTCAGAGAATTAGGGATGCTTCGACTGACAATTTAAACGCTTTATTTGCAAAATTGAAAAGCGAGTTTATACATTGAAATGAAGCTAATATATCATATAATTATTTGAGAAGTGAAAAATCTTTGAAATAAATTATCCAATGTCTTCAGAATGCCAATTTAATGACGTCATTATTGATAATTCAGCATTATTCAATATCGCAACTGACATTCTTTTAATTTTGGGTAATATATCGTGCACTTAAATAATTCTATCATATAAACTAATATTAATAAGCACATATATCTCAGTGGTTAGCATATATGGCCAACAATCAGTTGATCATGGGTTCCAATCCATGATCTGCATATATTTTCTTTTCTTATTGCATTATCTACAGATTGATTGACTATATGATATAGTTCAAGTCAATTCTAATAAATATTTAGTATATACTTACTATATCCCAACTAGTGTAGACATATTATACATATTACAACATTAATCACGACGTTATCACTGTATTATTTCCGGGAAGGATGTCCCAAAAGAATGCGGACTCAGATAAAACGGAGCGACTTGTATGGAATTAGATTAATTATAGCTAATTATATATTTAAATGATTTAGCGAACGGTAGCTTAACGGAAGATTCTAAACCGGGATGAAACACCAGTGAATCATATTTTTGTCTGAAAGAATTATTTATTTAACTTTACTCACTGGTATCTGAAAACCCATAATTTACACTTCGATGAATATTTTCCAAACGAAAGAATACGTCTAGAGCTATGAAATTTAGGGAGATACCTGTATTTAGTATAAGTAAATTTATCATGCAACTTGGTGCTAATCGTACAATCGTTTCATATATATTTGACCCAAGAAAGGCAAAGATATCGCATTTTATTGAGTATTTTTGTCTATTTCGCTTCGTTTTCATTTCCAGGAAGCTTAACACAGACCCGATTTATCCAGAAGTGCATCACCTTTTTCTAATAGTGGTTAAGAAATAACCAGGAAGATTTTGTAACTCTAGCTTCTATAGTTTCCTCAAATTAATTAAGTCAATTTCAACACTACAGTGTTATTGCTATGGAAGCCCGATTCCTGAAGAATTCAATAGCATGCCGAAAATAGAACAATGAAAGTTACACTGAAATGGAGATATTCTTAGTTAATTGAAAAGCAATTATGTTTCGAAACTTTCGATTCAAAGAGTTAACAAATGATCAAAGACTAGAAATATCTCATAGAGCTAATAGTGATTTCGGTCGAAGCACCCTTAAACGTGGATTCATTCAAATTCAAAATGTTGATGTATTTTCAGGCGGCGTTTGAACTACTCTCACTCTGGTTGAGAAATTCATTTGCGTCTTTATTGTTCACTGAAATGAGGTTGCATAAATTTTGTATATTATCAAATATCTATTCAACAAGAAATACACTTTGGTAAATCAAAAATTCAAAAAGGAACCAAGGTTTCTAAATTGCAACCAATTCCTGATCTAGTCATGATTATGCCATCAAAAATAATATAACTGAGATGTACAACTCTTATATACACTTACAGATCACTTTTTATAAATAGGCTTGACAAGTAGTATAAAAAATAACAAGTGTACACTAGGTTCAAACACAAATCAATCCTTATTCTAACATTATTTGATCCTAACACTATTTGATTAATTGATTAAATTAACTATTCAACATAAATAAGCGATTTTGAAATTATTATTATTATCTACTATACACACTTGTTCTAACTTCACTATCAACGAGATGAGTTGTATCGTACCAGGATGTACCTCGAATTATCGGGGAGAAGATCATTTCACAAGAGTATTTAGTTTTCCCAAGGATGAACAACTTCGTGAAAAATGGTTTAGAGTCATTCCAAGACCTGTAGAAGATTACCAGAACAATATAAATATATAAAGGTAAATACTCTTATACACATATTTTAAACTAATCATTAGTTCACATTCGAAATTATTGAATCATTTCTTAGGTTTGTATACTCCACTTCAAAGAGGAATTCATTGAAAGGACATTCGAATATTTTGATGGCAGAAGATGGTTGTGGCACCACGATACCGATTGTCCCTGACGAAGACTGCTGTACCAACTATATTCCCGAACTGCCCCAGCTACTTGACAAACACTAAAGATAAGACAAAAAGAATTTCGAGAGACGATAGAGAGCTGACAATGGTTCAAACTGCAATCAATCTGAGCATAGTGGACAATACATCTACCATAGATTAGTTCTCAATCAGTATTCTTAGTGATGTTGTTGATAAGCTGAGTTGCATCGATCTTTCTAATATTTGGGTCGTCCACAAACCCGACACTGACACCTTGTTTTTTCTAAAAATCACCACTTTAGATAACCAACCTTCGATTCAATGTTCACTTGTAATAGACCAATGTTTATTGATTAATGGTTTTGATCAACACATTGCCAAATATATTTATTTCTCAACAAAATTAATGACATCCGCCAGATTGAGACATTGTTAGTAGAATTGAAACATTCCCAGTTATTAGTCCTAAATGCAAACCCAACCAACGCCAACCCTCCGTTAAAACGCATGTTGAAAATGCTATTATTGAGTTGCAAAGTGCCATTGAACTAATAGAGCAGAGTGTTCAAGATATAGAATTTCAGAGACCCCAAATCGAGAACTTACCTATATTACCCAAAATTGGGATTATGTTTCTACTTGATCAATTGAGACAATTAATAATTTCAAAATATGGGCGCCGTTATAGCGTGACAACGCAGGTTTTTTCCCTCAAGTACACGGCATTTCTCCCGCTTGTTTTCGGCTAATCCAATTCTCAAATTGTTTGAATCTCCCTCATGAACGTAATCTACTCAAAATTATAAATTCAATTGGTCTAGAGAGTGAATATTTAGGTGTACTTAATGAATTTTCATCTACATTCAAAGATTTAGAGAGGCATGTTATACTTCAGAAGACGAAGTTCATATACGTAGCGATGCTAGTTATAAAGGTGGTAGAATTATTGGCTCTATTGATCATCCGGAAGACCCACCCACCACAGTATTTTCTATAATGGTATCTAGTTTAATGACTAAGTTATCTACCATTGTATGGCTAGTCCCTCTTGGTTCTAGCTCTGCTGCTGCACTATTACCCATTGCAGGGCCGGCGGAAGCAATTAAAAAGTGGTTAGGCCATGGCTTGACCAGTAGCGGATCCAGGGGGGGATGGGGGGATGCATACCCCCCACTAGATTTTCAGATATATAATTTTGGTAAAACTAATCAAATAAACTCAATCAAAGTAGATGTTATTCGACCTTTGGTATTGTTTATACTAACTTATGTCCAGTATACCTATCATCACATGCGATTATTGTCACTATTCTGCAATTTAGCATTAATTCGTAGATTTCGTAGACCCTCTACATTAATGCACCTCACTTACTTTGAATGATTTTGGTGAAGATCTTTTAAATTTCTGGCATTTACAGTATATATTTTAGTTTAGAAACTTTTGATACCTTAGATTTTGTTATCTAGCATTAACAGTGTACATCATATATTCTGTTCTCACCCTGCAGGAACTTGGTCGGCACCTAGACCTTATTGAAGGTTTATATCGAACGGTAGATATCGATATTGGAGCCCATCCGAGTAAAAAAAAAATCCAGGGGGGATAAACACCCCGTGACCCCCCTAATAATCGCTCGCTACGCTCGCTCGAAATCCCCACCAGAAATTTAGGTATCCGGCCCTGGGCTTAACCGGCGTAACTAGTGATGTAGGAGTGATCAGGCTATCGGCCTGGCCACTTGATAAAAGTGGGCAGGCCAATGACCTGACCAGCATGATCGCTTCAGCCGCCCCTGCTTTTGTTATTAAGACAATTTCGAAATTGAAAGTTGTAATTTATATGTAGATGCTGTCTGTACCGACAATTACCTCCTAAATGTCAGTTTATATAAACTTCTTTCACTAAATCACAAAACACTGCAACCTAAAGTTATACATCCTTGTGACCCAAATAGAGACCTTATTTTTTTTTTTGATATAGTCCATATTTTAAAATCAATTCGAAATAATAGGTTAAATTTGAAAGACTACGAGAAAGTATTTATTTTTCCTAAATTTAATGATTGTATCACTCCTAACCATACATCTGCTGAAGATGAATCTCAGGCTTATTTGAGAGTATCGATCAATACTTCAGTGCTCAAAATTTAGACAACTAATTTTGCTAAATCTTTGTATCCTACAATATGCTATTCAGTTTGTGATGACATTAGGACCTTATACAAATCTGATAGATGTAACATTTTTAAACGAGCTCCAAAATTAACTTCCAAAGCTTGTTGGCCATCTAGCTTGGAAAGACAGAATGTAAAGACAGAATGTGCAGAATGTTCGAGTCAACTTCAGCTGGCCTATTAGCTCTCAATTTTGAAAGGAAAAGTGTAAGTCAGAACCAAACTGTTGATTTTCTGAATTGAATTAATGACATCTGGAAAATGTTTAATGTAAATTGGATCGGGAAAGGTATACGTTTTAATGACGACTTCTCCAGACGACTCTCGAATCTTGTTCCGACGAAATGTAGTTAACTGGTTAGACTTTTGGAAAAACCTTCCCACTGTTAAGGTTCAGGTATACTCTACAAAATTCGAAAATTTAGATAAAATCCGAATCATTGTCTATCTCTCTTTTATTGCATTTTTGGATTGTATTGATACCAATAAGTACTCTCAAGAGATTTCTAAGAAGAATTCCTATTATTTTTCCAGTTTAGCACACTTTGGTCACCTCAATCTAGGAATAATTGATGTAAAATTTTTTTTTCAAAACCCGCTATCGCAATTCTAACATTTTCAGATTTGTGTAGATAAGAAACTTTTTCAGTTTTGCACGTAGAATCGAAATCTCAACGGTTTCGGATAGATCTCGTCTAGATCCATCCTGTATCGTTTGCGATTTATTAAATTAGAAATATTTGCAGAGCTTTGCGGATTTTGGATAGGAAAATTTCGATTAAAAAGTTGACATCACGTAATAATCAAGAAAATTAAAAATATATTAAATTTGAACAATCCCAGACGATGCAGGATAAACAAGATATAGATAAACGCATTTAAACAGTATTTACTATTGTAAGGTTCATTATTACTAAAAAATCTCTTACACAAATGAGTAAATTTGAAAACCTAAAATTTCCCAGTTACTTGTCATTGAAATATTATTGCATTTTTGCAAATAGAAGGATGATTCAAATCCGCAGTAAAAATTTCAAGTAAATGAGGTAAATATTTTTGGTAGAAGTGCTCTAGAGTATACCTGAACCTTAAAGGAAAATTGTCACCTCAGACATCTGAAACACAATTGCAACGCACTGCCCTTGCATGTTGATATGCTTTGTACCAAATATGGTTTACAGTACTTGTTGACATCAAGGATACAAAACGATCCTTTAAAACTGGGGTTCTTAACCTTTTTATGTAATTTCCCCTTTTGGCCTGTTCACTCTACCCTATGTATTTCCCCCTTCATTTGTATAAGGAAAAAAGTAGCCATGAACAAACAACCTTTTGGATGTCTGCTGGTTACATATTTAGCAAACCATAGAGCATAACATCAATATGATTGGTGAACAGTACTTTTGAAATGACCTATGTATATAAAATATATGGTTTATAATATTTTAAAAATTGATTGCAACAAATGACATTTTTTGAATGAATTATACGTATATTTACTATCCTAAATTATATTGAACATTTTATTTTTTATCCAGAGGGCACTGTAACACCCGCACCATTAATTTTGCCCCCTTTCAACTTTTTACTGGGGGGGCGCAGCCCCCCCGCGCCCCCCCCCCATGTTTGCGCCACTGAAAGGAGCAACAGGGGGTTGTGAATCTGCTGTTAACAGCTAACTATTTGCTGTTAACAGCTAAGAATTCGTCCCAATTGGCATTAAACCTTAACGCTACCTAAACTTCTCATGACTGTGACGTCATGGGTAAAATCAATACCTTTGACGATGTCAATTCAATTAGTATATCAGTTCCTTTACCTTACTGTATAGTATATGCAAAATAGCTAACATCCTTGATTTCATTCTAACACTTGCCTATTTTCAATGAAAACATATATAGCGTTGCTATGTAATACCAGCCATATACAGTGGAACCTCTATAAGTGGGGGAGCTGGGACGGGGAAAATTTCAATTGCCCCCCATTCCCCGGTTATAAAATTCAATTGGAAAAACATTATATATGCTATATTATACAAAATATTCATATAACACACACATTAAGGAGATAGAGGCTCAAATTTTCGACACCCGATTACCCCCAATTATTATTGCGTTTTTGGACAGTACAACTTATTCTAAGAAGGACGTAGATACTCCGAATTTCAAAAATCGAAAAATTTGAATTGGATATGCATAGTCAAAGTTTAGCCTAATAGTGAATCCATACTAGATAATGTAAGAGCTAGCAATTTACTCTATTAGGCGCAAGTTCTGTAATAGTGCCAATTTAACTCTTTACTATTAGTTACATCAGATCCGCCACGTACATTTTTCAGAATCAATTTAATTATTTTTTTCTATAGATTTTCAAATAATTGCTCAAATTATACCAATATTTGGCTCTGATTAATTATTAACTCTATAACTTTGTATTACAGTTGAAAATCGACACGGCGGATCTGGTAGCTCTACTAACAAGGATCATTTTTGAGGGATAGTTTTTTTTTCTCCGACTTATATCTTTTGAGATATCCTCTACATAAACAAGGTCACTCCCGGGAAATTCTTACGGAAGGTATTTGTACAAAATGACGGTGATTTTGACCTTTAGTGACGTCAAAAAGGTACTAAGAATGTCCGAATCAACTTTTTCTTTCGGATCTGGATAGGTGGCATGTAAAAGTATAACTAGGAGTGGCTAAACTAAAAAAATTCCTTTTTCATAAATTTACAATAATTGACTACTCTATGGCCATATTATTTTATAAAAATATGATTTGGACCTTTCGTGGGGTCAAAAATGTAAAAAAAATGTCCGAATCGAATTTTTCTTGCGGAATTGGATAGATAGTGTATAAAAGTATAGTTGGAATGCTTCAACAAGAATTTTTGCATTATCTAATAATAGATATCAATTTGAGCCTCTATCTCCTTAATGCACGTTCTAGTTCTTATTTGTATATTATGACAATTTAGTTAACTGCTGATCTACACTAGGTGATTTCTTCTAAAAACATCAGAGTAGATCAATCGAAAATATTTTTTCTGTAGAACTTTTGAGTCGATTTATTGGAAATATTGTATTATTTTATAAGAATCATATCAGGATTTGTCCATTCCCCCCATTTATGGAGGTTGTTTTGTATGGAGATAAAAACTCGTTGAAATTTATGGTCCCCCATTCCCCACTTCCCCGCTTACAGAGGTTGATTTGTATGGATATATACGAATATGGTAAAAAAATTCCCCACTTATGGAGGTTCCCCATTTATAGAGACCCCACTTATAGAGGTTGCACTGTATCTCTCTAGTGGAAAATCACGATATCATGAAAAACTTTGTTTTTACTTCATAACTCGTCAAATCAATATGCATTTAAATTGCGTGGACGAGAAAATCATCAATATTATCTAAATATATATTATTTATTAGGAATTAAAATTTAGATCAATTTTTCGATGGAATTTCCCTATTTTTTGAGAAATGTGGCCATACAACTTTGCGAAATTCGAAAAAAGTATGGAAACGCTCTGAACGTTTTTTACATACAGTATATATATAAACAACATCTCCCAGAAATTTCAAGTTGATATCAAAAATAATTACGGAGTTCTCTAGTTTTTTCCACAGTCGGTATTAGAAAATATTATGTGGAGAAGAGGGTGTAGAGGGACACAATAGTGACACAAACATTCAATAATTCTGACATAAAATGGTTAGAAGATAATTGAAGTGTTTCATATTCCTCGAAAACGATTACTGATAGAGTTAGCACGTTTGAGCTAAGCTCTTTCTCAACTCTGATTTTCATGATCGAAGGTCAGTGATGGTCACATGACACCTCCATATATGGGCATGGACTTCTTAGAATGGTAACTAATTGGATTATAATCCCATTTGTTATTCCAATGATATATGCATGATATATAGATGTGAATAATCGATTGGAGCTAAGCTCTACTGTCTCTAGTTTATGAGATACAAAATTGCTGCATCATCAAAATGTGGCACATATCCATGCCCTTATATGGTCATTTTCTAAACGGGCGTCTGAGGGTCACAAAATGTAATAGGGATGCATAGGAAGTCGTGTATTGCGGGATTTTTCACTAGTAAGTTTTAATTCTAGGTGCACGGGAGTCTGAGAATAGTATTCAGAGGGGGTATGTTAGAAATAGTACCCCAAGGATAGATTATTTGCCCTAACTTTGCGAATTTTCTCTTTCTATATGATTTTTTGATCAATTTTGGTATTATTACCAAACTAACAAATGGGCCAGGTATATTCAAGGAAAATCACCAAAAATTATGTCAGTTACAGCAAACAATCCATCTGAAATTCTGAACCACTGAAACACTATGCTCCGCACCCCAAATCTCGTACATATAGAAGTCAAAATAGTCGAGATATTGTACATTAGACCTTTGCATATCCTTGGGCGCTTAATCAAGCGTATATAGACAAAATATTTTCTTTGTGTTATTTTGTAGCAATTGGCAAAATGTACTCGTAGGTAGCGTAAACTGCATATAAGTCGCCTTTAAGTTTTAATTGACGCCAATTTAAGCTGTTAACGAACTTTATATTTTATTATTTGACAAATCAGATGGAATATCTCAGTGATATCAGTAAAGAAGTTGCCAAAATCCTGACCGTTCTGGATAAGATAATGAAGGACAGGGATGAAGATAGAAATACTATATCCCTACAGAAACACCAGATAGAGCAAAGTATGGATACAGTAGCTGTATTGAAGGAACAGAGGGAGGAAGATCGCAATATGATTGCTGTATTGCAACATCAATGGGTGGAAGATAGCAAGACATTAGTTGTTTTGAAGAAGCAGAGGGAGGATGATAGAGAAGCTCTACGCCTTTTTAGGCAGCAATGGGAAGAAGATAGGGACACAATTAGAGTTTTCAAAAAACAGAGGAGCGAGGATCAAGAGGCATTCATTACCTTCAAACAACACTTAATGGAGGTCAATGAATCGATCAGGAATGAGTTGAGAAAATTCGAGAGGATAGGGAGGAGGAAAAGCGGCTTATAGATTGAACAAGGGATTAATTCATTGTGCTTCCTTGTGGTTGTGTTCATGACTACCATTATACATAAGTGTTTATAATATTACTCCTCATTTATCTATGTATTTATGAATCTGAGTTTATTCTCAATTATAGATACCAGTTAATTTCATTATTGGAACAAATTAACCGAAGCGAGTTACTAGTAATATACGTATAAATGCAGAGTGAATTCTTCAGAAAATTTGAAGCATGTAAATTCAAATAATCGCTATTATATTGAATTTAAACTGAGGTCATCATTCTGGCAGGGCACAACGTGAGATAGAACATATTGTGAGAATTAAGGAAGTTGTTTGTACGCTTTAAATATATATATAATATTTATCCCGGTAAAGAAATATAAATGGGGGTTTAGTCCAAAATTTGCGAATATCAAAAATAATGGGGGAAAAAATAAGGTTTGCAAATTTGTGCAGGTCCAAAAAGTATTAAAAATTGAAGTTCTACTGATAGATATTTATTTCTAATTACTCGTTATATGGATCGCGTCGGATCTCTGAAGAAGCTAGACATAATATAAACAAACCTTCAATTAGACAATGAAATTTCTATGTTGAAGTTTGATCACAAAACCCACAAAGATTCACGTGCAATATATAAAACTATTTCGACGAACTCGCCAATTTCAAATGCATACAAAACTACATGATCGAGGTTAACTTGAAAACACGATCAGATCGCGGAATCTGCATAGCACAATCGAATCAGTATATAATTTTGGTAATTTTGCCTCGAAATGAGTCGCGAATTTTGAGCCCTTAAGAGTGCTCCCTGGGCTAACGCATTATCGAGGTTAACCTGATAATGTGGTAGCCCAGATCATAGCTTATTCTATAAAAGGTCAAACAGTGAAAGTTAATAATTGTACGATAAATGAGGTAGTTAAAGCCACTTAAAGGGCTGTTGCATGATATTTTGAGACGCGTGAGATTCTGAGACATTCTATTAGCAAACCATGGATGTGCTATTAGAAATTATACAGTGATATTTTGAGACGCTATAAAAGGAATAATTGTCTCATTTTACTTTTTATTATGAATTTAAGAATACTATGATTTGAAGATCATAATATGGTATGGATAAACCCTATACTATTATCAAATTTATTAACTATATAAGAAAACTACCATATGCATTAACTGTCTTATTAATTTACAACAAATAAACAATCAAATCCTTTCTTAGTTTGAAATGAATCCAAATGAATATGTCGAAATCATTCACTTTATTCGCGAAGAAAAGTATCCTGAGGCATCTCAAGCTTCACGTGAGACAAAATGGAACTACAAAAGAAGATTATCTTCCTATTTTATTGGAGATACCAACAGACTTTTCAAGTTAATATTGACTTTCTTATTCCCCTCGACCATTTTTAAATATCCCATGGTTTAATTGGATTCTCCCTTTAGAGAGTAAAAGTGGAAGGCAAGAGACAGTTTTGGCAGTTCCATTGCAGTCTGAGTTGGACAACATCCATGAGAAGTTCCATGACGAAGTCGGTCATCCCGGAATAAATACGACCCTAGATTCAGTTCCGCAAAGTTACACATGGGCAGGCGTTTCCCAAGACTTTAAATAATATGTGAGTTTAATTATCCGGTATACTTTCCTAGGTAGCACGTGGTTCGGTCATGGCCGGACCACTTGCCATTTACAGTGACATTATTATAAAGGATAGTCCATCTTTGGCCGGACTACTTCTGTATTTTGTTCATACTTTATAAAATTTCCTACCTATCTCGTTTCATTTGAACATTATTATATTTATTATTCAAATGGGCTATTTTAACGGTGCAATATACTCAAGATTGCAAAAACCTAATTTTTGAGTTTGTTTCATATTCCTGGTTATACAAACCGGGAAGATAATCTGGCAAATTTTTCAAATTCTGAGTAGAATTGAACTCACTAGGGCTCGGTGAAATCGAGAAATCATTGCTATTTGGCCAAATTTTGTGGAAATATAATTATCCTTCAATCGCACTGCGCTGTCAGAGAAATTGAGATTCTATTGTTTTTCGATAGTACCTAAAAAGTACAGCTATACTGAAAATTTCAGGTGAATCTGAAGTCTAGTTTTACTTTAGCGGCCATTCTAATTTCCAGGAATGTGAAGGTCATCATGAACGGTGTCTTTTTTCAAATGTGATACAAAGTTTGTAGGATCGAACTGTCTCAATTTGCTTTCAAATACTTTGTTATTCATACAATAGTATATTTGAATATGTACTTATGGCGTAAAGCAAAATTTTCCACATTCCAATATTAAAATTCCGAGTTATAGTCATTAGAAGTCCGATTTCGACTGCCAAGCCTGACTCCAAAGGGCTACAACTCTGAAAGTTTGCATTGCAAAATTTAGATCAAGGAATTATACCTTAAATCTGTATTCTATGGTTTACACTTGGTTTCAAATAATTCGGTCCAAATCTGTAACCCCTGTACCAAATAAACCTCTATGAGTTTATTTTCCTGTGTGTTGGGTGGTCCTGTTATTTATATTTTTTGAATCTCATACATCCGTCCACCTACAATTGAAATTTTGAGCGCAAAATGCTCGCATTACATGACTTCCTATTAGTTGATAAATATAATACATTTATGACCCCAACCCGCGCCGTTTCAAAATGACCATATATGGGCATTGAAATGTGCATCTTTTTGATGATTTAGCAAATTTATAACTCCAGAAATATTGACTCTTCAGCTTAGCACTAAATTTCTAATCACATCCATGCACTATTGCAATCCTATTAGAAGAACAATTGAAACCATTATCCAAAAGTTTGCTAATATATAAATTCAACGGATTACGCTCATAATAGTGTGAAAAGTAAATTCAAAATAAATTTACATTAGGTTCAACTATTGCAAATTTGGTCCAAATTGGTTGAAACCAAGTCTAAACTAATGAAGACATAAAGTCGACTCCGCTTAATTGGGTCACTTCGGGACCAGGTCATTTTGACCCGATTAAGCGGAGAAACCGATTAACCGAAAATATTTTAACCCAAACTGTAATTATGTGCCATAAATCCGGTGAAATTTTGACCTTATTAAGCGGAGAAACCTATATAATTCCGGAGGATTTTTCAAATTAAATTCTACCATTAATTATTCTATATGTTTGAAGTTCTACTCCGACTGCCAATTTACAAAATTCGTCCAAACATTCAAATTTGGAGGTCGAACTGTGACTTTAAAGTGCTATAGCTCCCAAAGTATGAATCGTCGATGTTATTTTGAAGAATCATCCGAAATTACATATGTCCTCATTAGTTTAGAGTTGGTTTCAACCAATTTGAACCAAATTAGGAATAGTTGAACCTAATGTAAATAATTTTGATTTGAAAAATGACCTTTGCATGATGATACACACATTCCTGAACTCTAAAATGGTCGCTACCTCAAAGGTAGAGGTCAGATTCACCTGAAAATTTTAGTGTAGCTGTATTTACTGGGTACTATCCGAAAACATTCTAATCTCAATTTCAATCTTGAGTATAGTGGCCCCTTAATTTTGAATCATTTTAAATGTTATGATGCATTCTAAGTAAATGTATACTAATCCACCAAAACAATTTGAAGAACTGAATTTTTACTGTGCCGACTATACTATAGTATAGTGGCCCAGTATTAGAATCACTGCCTTTATTTTTTTATTTTTTTATTCTCCGTAGACGGTGCCCTGGCCAGAGCTTTATAGTTGATGGGCTGAAACTTGGCATGTAGGTGCGTATGGACCGTCTAATTTGCACCTGGGGTTACGATTTTTGATTAACGAATTTTTGACACATCTTTAACACCTTTCAAAATTTGTCTGGTCCATAACTCAAAATATCTTTTACTAAACCCCCAAATTTTATTTCACATTTGGATTCACCATAAAATTCTGCGTCTGATGGGAGAGGAATATTTTCAAAAATATGTTTAATTTCTGCCATAAATGAGGTTTGAAATTTCTTTGTTTACTCACACTTCAATTTCAGTAAAAGTGTAAAATCTAATTCTATTGTTTCAACTTGTAATAATTATATTGATTTAACTTGTTAAATCTTACTCTATTGTTTCAACTTGAGATAAATATATTGATTCAACTTATAAATTCCAGCTGGCTTCTATTTAATTGTAGTATTACTATACAATGGATTAAATAAAATATAATGATATAAGGAATTTGTTGACTAAACTCAAATCACCGTGGATAACATTGCTAAAATAAATAACTAATAATTTAATTTATTATCAATAAGTAATGAATGAATGGCATTAAACTAAAGACGGTTTATGATAGAACCGTTAAGATTTTACATACCACAACAACGACAGATTAAGTAATTATATTTATTTCGGCGAGACTATTCTTGCATTCTTGCACAATTAATGTACTGACATATTTAATTCTAATTAATTCGCTCTGTGTTTACCGTATAGAGATGGTTCCAAATAGATTATTGGGGTTATCGAGTGCGTGGAATTCAAATATTATAGTGAAATTCAATTTAAATTAATAATAATTGCAAATAATTGAACTTAATTTATCTGTATATAATAATGGTGTTAAATAATTAATAAATTAATTAAATATTTATACTAATTAGATAAATTTCATTAATCTCAGAGATGATACAAGATAGAAACAAACTTTCAATTTATCAATTGGTCCTTATGCCAGGTACCACCTATACAAGTGGGTCTTGACACCTTGAGGTGATTATGACATCGTCAAAAAAATGTATTTTTACAATTTTGTGAATTAAATAATTCGCATGGGTTGGTAGGAGTTGGGTGAATACCCAAACGGCACCTAAAAAATGCTGACTCAGCACATTTTATATTCTACTGAAACTTGAATATCTCTCAAATGAAGTGAGCTAAAACGAAACTTCCAACTCACTAAGGGTCGTTGCCTTTTGAATCACTTTTCTGAAATAGTTTAACACCTTCATAGTGATGATGACATGGCGAAAAAAAATCCAAAATTGCAGCCTGTGCCGACAGCATGTTCCATTGGAGGCACTATCAATAAACCACCACCAAAATATATTGCCACCAAAGGAACATGGGTCGGCACAGGCTGCAATTTTTTTTTTTATTATTATTATTTTTTTCTCCGTAGACGGTGCCCTGGCCAGAGCTTAATTGTTGATGGGCTGAAACTTGGCATGTAGGTGCGATGGGACCGTCTAATTTGCACCTGGGGTTACGATTTTTCGTTAACAAATTTTTGACACATCTTTAACACCTTTAAAAATTTGTCTGGTCCATAACTCAAAAAATGATTTACTAAACCCGCAAATTTTATTTCATATTTGGATTCACCGTAAAATTCTGCGTCTGATGGGAGAAGAAATCTTTCAATAAGGGGTTTAATTTCTGCCACAAATGGGGGTTGAAATTTCTTTGTTTACTCACACTTCAATTTCAGTAAAACTGTGAAATCTATTTCCATTGTTTCAACTTGTAATAATTATATTGATTTAACTTGTTAAATCTTTCACTATTGTTTCAACTTGCTATAATTATATTGATTTAACTTGTTAAATCTTACTCTATTGTTTCAACTTGAGATAAATATATTGATTCAACTTATAAATTCCAGCTGGCTTCTATTTAATTGTAGTATTACTATACAATGGATTAAATAAAATATAATGATATAAGGAATTTGTTGACTAAACTCAAATCACCGTGGATAACATTGCTAAAATAAATAACTAATAATTTAATTTATTATCAATAAGTAATGAATGAATGGCATTAAACTAAAGACGGTTTATGATAGAACCGTTAAGATTTTACATACCACAACAACGACAGATTAAGTAATTATATTTATTTCGGCGAGACTATTCTTGCATTCTTGCACAATTAATGTACTGACATATTTAATTCTAATTAATTCGCTCTGTGTTTACCGTATAGAGATGGTTCCAAATAGATTATTGGGGTTATCGAGTGCGTGGAATTCAAATATTATAGTGAAATTCAATTTAAATTAATAATAATTGCAAATAATTGAACTTAATTTATCTGTATATAATAATGGTGTTAAATAATTAATAAATTAATTAAATATTTATACTAATTAGATAAATTTCATTAATCTCAGAGATGATACAAGATAGAAACAAACTTTCAATTTATCAATTGGTCCTTATGCCAGGTACCACCTATACAAGTGGGTCTTGACACCTTGAGGTGATTATGACATCGTCAAAAAAATGTATTTTTACAATTTTGTGAATTAAATAATTCGCATGGGTTGGTAGGAGTTGGGTGAATACCCAAACGGCACCTAAAAAATGCTGACTCAGCACATTTTATATTCTACTGAAACTTGAATATCTCTCAAATGAAGTGAGCTAAAACGAAACTTCCAACTCACTAAGGGTCGTTGCCTTTTGAATCACTTTTCTGAAATAGTTTAACACCTTCATAGTGATGATGACATGGCGAAAAAAAATCCAAAATTGCAGCCTGTGCCGACAGCATGTTCCATTGGAGGCACTATCAATAAACCACCACCAAAATATATTGCCACCAAAGGAACATGGGTCGGCACAGGCTGCAATTTTTTTTTTTATTATTATTATTTTTTTCTCCGTAGACGGTGCCCTGGCCAGAGCTTAATTGTTGATGGGCTGAAACTTGGCATGTAGGTGCGATGGGACCGTCTAATTTGCACCTGGGGTTACGATTTTTCGTTAACAAATTTTTGACACATCTTTAACACCTTTAAAAATTTGTCTGGTCCATAACTCAAAAAATGTTTTACTAAACCCGCAAATTTTATTTCATATTTGGATTCACCGTAAAATTCTGCGTCTGATGGGAGAAGAAATCTTTCAATAAGGGGTTTAATTTCTGCCACAAATGGGGGTTGAAATTTCTTTGTTTACTCACACTTCAATTTCAGTAAAACTGTGAAATCTATTTCCATTGTTTCAACTTGTAATAATTATATTGATTTAACTTGTTAAATCTTTCACTATTGTTTCAACTTGCTATAATTATATTGATTTAACTTGTGAATTCAAGCTGGCTTCTATTTTGCAATTGAAAATTAAGATTATATATTTCATAACAACGACATATTATGTGATTATATTTACTTCTGCGAGAATATAATTGCACTGTTAATATACTGACGTAATTAATTATAAATAATTCAGTTTGTATTTAACTTATATAGAAGCTTCCAATTTGTATATTAGAGGTTATCGAGTGTGCGGAATTGAAATTTGATAGATAAATTAATTAATTAATTATTTATGACAAAATAATTGAACTTAATAATTGTATGTTGATGTTGCAGTGTATACCCGCACATGGTGTGTGCGGGCACACACTGGTGTATATCCGCACACACTATATGACGTTGGTTTTATTAATATAAGTTTATTAGCGAGATTAGTTATTTATTATTATTGCAAATTATTACGTTGGAAGGTTTGGTGTTTTATTGTTGCTTTTCTTTTCTGCACATTTTAATCCATTATAGTCCCTTTCACAAGTGTAGGAGTTTTATTTTCATCATATAACAACATATTTTAGCCAGACTAATTCATTGATTGTGTGCGGATATACACCAGTGTGTGCCCGCACACACCATGTGCGGGTATACACTGCAACATTGACATTGAAATTGGTGTCATATTATAAATAATATTAATAATTATTTATACTAATTAATTAAATATCATAAATCTCAGAGATCATAGAAGATAGAAACAAACTTTCAATATATCAATTGGTCCTTATGACACGTGCCACCTATACAAGTGGGTCTTGACACCTTGAGGTGATGATGACATCGTTAAAAAAATGTGTTTTTACAATTTTGTTAATTCGATATTTAAAATGGGTTAGTTAATGTTGGGTGATGACCCAACACCCACTTAAAAAATGCTGAGTCATTACAGATTATATTCTACTGAAACTTGAATATCTCTTTAATGAAGTGAGCTTAAGGAAACTTCCACCACTCTAAAGGGTCGTTGCCTTCTGAAACACATTTCTGAAATAATTTAACACCTTCATAGTGATGATGACATGGCGAAAAAAAAATCCAAAATTGCAGCCTGTGCCGACAGCATGTTCCTTTGGAGGCACTATCAATAAACCAACAACAAAATATAGTGCCACCAAAGGATCATGCGTCGGCACAGGCTGCAATTTTGGATTTTTATTTCTAAATTACAATATACTTCTCGTTTGCATAATAAATCCTGTTGGATTAAACTACTCTCAAATGACTTGATCTTCTAATCTATATTATTAAATCTCGATTGTTTTTGTCGGATTGTATTAGAGTGATGGGGAATAGAAACCGCATTTATAATAGAGATAGAGACTAAGTTCCAAATGTTATAATAAGTAAACAAATGTTATAATGGGTGAACAAGTATGCTGAATTCGAATTTCGCATTTACAAATTTCTAATACAGTAGAACCCCGCATATCGGGGCATGCGCGTAGGTTGGGAATTTGCTTTTTCCCTTTAAAAATAACCCCGCGTATCGGGGCGCCATTCACTTATCGGGGCACTCCACCGAAAATTATTTTCTCTTGAGTGACACAGCTTAAATATTAGCCTTAACTCTAGGTTTTTGACTATATGTGAATGATTTGTTGTGTAGGTGCTAACTTAATTGCTTTAACCAAACATATTGGAGTTCTCTTAGAATCCCGCATCTCGGGGTACTCCCTCGTATTGGGGCGCTGAGCGTTTGGACGGAGATGCCCCTATACGCGGGGTTCCACTGTATGAATATTTGTTGTTGTTACACAAAAATAGGTAAACAAATTATGAATATTTAAAATGAAATTACAAGTTAGCTTTCAACGGGTATTATAGGTTAACAACAGGGGTTTATCCAGGAGCGTGCCATACGCCTAGAGTCGTATAAATTGGTATATGTTTGCGTTTAGGAGCGGGAAAACTGCCGAAAGTCCCCATAGGGTAATACAAAACTAACCTTTTAGGCGTACAAAATTCATTCTCTAGTGAACTTAGGACAGTTAGGAGTGTTCAATTCTACTCCTGTATAATACCCTGGTTAACAAGTATGCTGAACACGAATTTCGCATTTAGAAATTTATAATATGAATATTTGTTGTTGTTGTTGACACAAAATAGGTAAACAAATTAATGAAAATTCAAAATCAACCTAGAAGTTAGCTTTCAACGGGTATTATAGGTAAACAAGTATGCTGAACACGAATTTCGCATTTAATTTAGAATATGAATAGTTGTTGCTGTTGTTGTTTCCCAAAAAATAGGTAAACAAATTTTTTCATGAAAGTTTAAAATAAACCTAGAAGCTAGCTTTCAACTGGTATTATAGGATAACAAATATGCTGAACACGAATTTCGCACTCATAATTTTCAATATGAATATTTGTTGTTGTTTATCCAAATAGGTAAACAAATCAATGAAATTTAAAATTAACCTACAAGATTGCTTTCAACGGGTATTATTTAATTAAAGCTGAACAAATTGAAACTATGCAAAAATGTATGAAGGGCTGTATATAACATCATCCCTGGTGGAAAGGGTGAGGAGTAAGGCCGCATAGCGGCCGTAAACTTAAGGTGCGAAGCACCGATCCGTCGAAAAGCGACCGAGACCGAAAGGCTCGTATAATTATAAATATCACAACATTATAAACTGTATCTCAGTGGAAAATAATAGTCGAAGCGCACAACAAGATTCTGAAACAGTTAGTATTTCGTAATATAATTTTAAGACCCATTTACGAATTATCCATGTAGAAAACTGATTAAAATGGAGAGTCAGATAGGGGATCATTGGTCACAGATCCACTAGATAATATCGAAGGAATAAACGACATTTTTTGCCCATCTCCTGATAATCCCCTCGAAGCAGTTAGCAACATTGATGAATCTCTAACTTCTACACATCAATCAGCTATGGACTGTATCAGTTTTGAACAACTCAAGCAGAAGATACAGTATGATAATAAAGCTAATAAAGTTATAAGTTATCACTAATCGGTTAGTTGAACCATGGCCTACTTAATATACGGCTATATATGTCGCCGAGAAGGCCATAAAACAAAGAGGCCCGTTTGTAATTTTCATTCTAGGATAAACTATGTCTCCTATTATTGTTATTTGGGTTGTTTATGGGGTAATCAACCATTGCGAGTCCATTAGAACCACTTTTGAGAATTTCAGATTTGTGGTTAGGCTATTTAGGCGCCATTTGATGATGACACCACAAATATACAATTCGAGTCTAAAGAACTACAAGAAAATAAAAATAATTTGGTAATATACTTAGAATACATTTTCCGAATATTTAATGAGAATGAATATAAATAAACCAGCAATTATATACGCTTTATGGACGAAAATTGTAAGTTGTAATTCGGATAACACTTGTATTTTCGCATGTGGTTGCATTATAATTTTTTGTAAATTTAGAATGTCGCCATTTTGTGATTTAGTAGCCTTTGGGGCATGAATATATCCCTATTTTAGAATTCCTATTATAAAATTATTAAAAAGTAGGAAGTAACTGAAATTTATGATATTTGAATTTTATTTCATTTACCAAAAATCGTTACCGTCATCATTAAATGGCGCCTAAATTGCTTAACCACAAATGTGAGATTCTCAAGTGATTCTAATGGACTCGCAATGGTTGATTACCCCATATACAACCCAAATAACAACAATAGGAGACAGTTTATCCTAGAATGAAAATTAGAAACTGGCCTCTTTGTTTTATAGCCTTCTCGGCGACATATATAGCCGTATATTAAGTAGGCCATGGTTGAACTGATGACGATTTATAATTCATACATAACACACAGTCTATCTTGTTACTAATGTTCGATTAATTATTTCGCTTATAATTACTTTCATAATTATTCTCTCTGTAATTTGTGCCCCTCTAAAGTAGGATGATAAGATCATTTATACCAACATGCCCAAAACAAAGAAGCAAACGAAACATCTTGGGCCTTACACGGTGTCGAAAGCAACAGAAAGCCATGTTACAATTTCTAAAACAGAATTAGGAACGAAGGAAAAAAGATTCCAATCCAAATCACAAGACCCTACTTCGAAGATCCTCTAGTTCCAAGAATACTAAGAAGAATGTAACCCTCTTTACTACCATCGGAATCAACACCTAACAGGTAAATTCATTTTGATTGAGTTGTTATTTAAAAGATAAATAGTGTTAATAGTAAAATATTCCTTTTTTAGATGTACCAGAATCATTTCGGATTTTCTACGGAATCTGTATTTCAACACCTTAATAACATAAAAGTAAGCTTCCGTTTTTTACATCTACAGTAATTCATTGAGTGTAGTCTTTATTGACACTCATTGTTATTTTCGCTTTACACCTTCAATTGACGTCAATCCAGAATATTTGTAACATTCCTTAATATCTTTCTTACAATGTTGTCATTTGTAGGAAATCCTAAAGCAGAATACACGTGGGCAGACCTTCATGATTCCTCTACGTGAAAAGCTTCACCACTTCTTATACAAAGCGCACAACCACACTCCCGACACGATGTTATTCGAGTAATTGGATAGTAGAAAAGAAGAGGAAGTTGTAAGTTAACAATGATTCATACGATAACTACAAATTATCATTTTATCCATCTATTGTAGAAGACTGATATTATGGAGATTATACTCTGAAGGACAGCAGATCTCTACCCCAGCTATATAGATATCCAACGTACTAGATACACACACAAAGTACTGTATTTCGTGGTAAGTTAAAATAATCTAACAATACACTCATACAACTCAAATTCAGTTAAATGAGTTTATTCGTTCAGTCTATACGTGCATTCGAAAGCGGGGTATAACATTAAAATTATTCTTATATTAATTAAATTGTAAACAAATTAATATTTTAGGTATGCAGTATCTAAACACAATGCTAAGGGAATCATTTCACGACGCAGTTTCGCTCCGTAATCCATACGACAACCGATGGACCCAAGGATCACTGTGAAAGATGAAAATTGGCAGCGTATTAAATGCGATATGTTGGGGATATCATTTGAATCAGTTTGCAGACAACCATATATTAGCATTGTTTTTACTTATCAGTTTTTGAACCTTGTGAAACGGAACATATCGAAGGAGATGGTAATTGTCTATTTCGATGCATATCTAAATTAATTACTGGGAGTGACCATAAGTCGTAATAAATCTAGGAATATATTATTGAAATTCATGAGAAATAAAAAGGTTTAAACATTTTTAAAAAAAAGTTTTGTTTTTGTTAATCATAATCAGATAAGGTAGTGTTGGCTATTGACGTAAATGACACTGTGTACATGTATTATAATTTCGTATGTTGGCAATCAAAGTTAAATACCAACTATAAGTAATAGCTAACAAACCTCTCTAATTTATATCTTACTACTTTATTTACTACTAATTTATTTTCGGAAGTGAGAAAGGGAGAGGAGGGAGATGGAGGAGAGGGTATGCCATTATCAGGGACTGAGGTAATGCGAGTGTCCATTGAGCTCTTTTGAATAACCTTCGGGTAAGGTGGAGCCTTTGAGAGAGCTAAAGTAGCGCTATTTACGGGCTTGTGTGTCTCCCTAGTACTGATGGGCTGGTCTAAAAATTTTGTTCCTTTTCAGCCTTTCTACAGTTCGTTTCAACTAGGTGGGTTGCAGAAGGGGAGATTTTAACTCTCCGAGGATTATTGTGGAGGTGGAGGAGGAGGGAGACCAGGAGGCGGAGGCAATGTAGGAAGATGGAAAGTTTGGGGTTTTTATATAATTTTTTTGTATATTGAGTTTTTTATTTAGTTTATCTATTTATTATTATGTTTCATTTAAATTAATTTAGAATATTTATTTTGTTTGTTTGAAATAGTTGTTTTTGTTTATAATTAATTAAAGTTGTGTCCCTGCAATCGTTAGTATTAAAACCATCTTCTGAATTTGGAAATTATTAGATTAGGAAAAACTAGTCAAATCAGATATATTGGAAATTGGGTTACTGGTATAACTTGCTATAATTATCAGTAATTAAGTTAATTAATTAAAATGGATAAATATTTCGGATAGAATATAAAATAGAGTCAAAGACGTTCAAAACAGGTAATCAAGTAAGAAATTGTTATATACCAGCGTTTCAAAACAATATATATTTGACATCTATGTCTCTATGGTTTATCTAAACTATCGTCTCAAAATTGTAGAATCTTAAATTCATGATAAAATCGATGTTAAGTAGAAAATTACTTTTATAGTAATGTCTCAAAATCTCGTGCGACTCAAAATATCACTGTATAAATTCTATTAAGCGGAGTTTGTCCCGATTAACCTAAATTTTTAGTATTAGCTATGGAAAGGATTCGGTTTTTGGGGAGTTGTCCCAATTAAGCGGCTGTCCCGATTAACCGGTGTCCCAATTAAGCGGAGTACACTGTATATATATACAGGCTTGTGTTTTAATTAATTGTATATATTTATGTTGTTCAAATACTTTTTTGGCAGTTAGTCAATGTAAATCGGCGGCGAAATCTCTGAATGAATTTACATTTTGATTTCACTCTCATGGATATGCTATACAGTCAGTTCTCTCTAATTGTCCACTTCTCTATTTGTTCACTTGAATTTGGTTGTGCAATCATGACCAGAATATTAAGTCATACTCGTTTCCTTCCAAATTTATGGATCTAATAATCCACTTTCTAATGTCTAATTCTCTACTAGTCACTTATGTAATCGGTTACATTTCTTTCATGTTTCTATTAATTAGATATTGTATCTTCAAGTTTGTTTCAATAGCATGATATTATTTATATATGTCCACACGGGGACATATAACTAAAGTTTGACTGGTAGATAGACGATATATCCGTAGAACCAACTTACAGTTGCTATATAACCTCACTTAGGGTTTGGAATTATCCATCATTCGTAAATATCCGGATGCCGGATAGTATTTATCTAGCTATCTGGAAATTCGTTTATTTGCAGTGCACGTTGTAATATTAGCACAGTTGGTTATTTGTCTCAATATATACTGACCAGCACAAAAGTATTTGAACAACAGGAATTCTATTCCAGACATAATATGCTTCTAATAGTTTGTTTACGGCTGTTTAAACTACTCTAAAATGACTTTAATTATATATGCTAAAGTCTAAACTTCATAACATTGTTATTTTAAGTCAATTTTAAACAATATCCATGAAGTGGCATAAGTATCTATGCATATGTGAGTCTATAAGGTGTTAAAAAAAAAATATTATCTGACGATTGAAGCACGTCAATAACTGAAAATAGTTTAATCTTATCAAAATATTATTGGTGATAGTACAACATGATTCCATAGAAAAATCTACACAAATAACTTTCTTAATTATATCAGGCGGATATCCGAATAATCATTATCCGGATATCGATGATAGTGATCGCTTTAATATTCGGATAATATCCGGATATTACTATCCAGATTGCAAACTCTTAACCTCAATCATATTTGCTTGTACTAATACTTATTACTATGTTAGTATTTTTTATGTGTTGCCTTTGATGTACTTAAGGCTAAATACTTTAATAGTCCACCTGGGTCCATTTGCCCAATGGTGGACTATTAGAGAGAACATACTGTACTACACTAGCAGGCCAAAAGTATTTGAACAGCAATAATTTGTATTTATACATTCAAGCTTCTATCAGCAGAATAGCATTGGTAGATGCATCAACACTGCTATTTACATAAAACGATATGTGAAGTATAATAAAATAGCTAATTTTTTGAATTTACATTTATATCGAGGTGTTAAACTCATTAACTATATAATTAGCTGATTAAATATATAATTTCTGATTATCAAGATGGAATGAGAATATATAAGTTCTGATTGCAGATTTGAATTCTACATGGTCGAATTACTCTAGGAGCATAATTTCAAATGATTACGTTTATTTTCTACTGTAATACAGCCACATTCCCATTTGTGCCACTTGTGCCACAAGTGGCACGTGGCAGATACACTTATGCCACTTCATGGATATTAACTAAATTCAAGTGAATTCAAAATATTATTTAATTTATAACTATAGCAAGATATTTATAGTCATTTCAGAGTAGTTTAAACAGCAGAATTACGAGTTTTTTATTCGGGATTACGAAATAATTAACCGTACAATTCGTTCCATCGCAAGACTTCTGCCATGCTACGATTATATTAATCATTAATTTTGTTTAGGAAATATTGAGCATGAGGGGAAATTGTTACAATTAGTGGACACTGCGCACCCAAATAATCCTTAGCGAGAACTCTTGCGTAAACCATCGCTGACCCGCATCCGACCCGCAAGACGATCCCGTGACCCGCCCCGCAAACATTTTGATCCTTTGACCCGCAAGAACCCGCGGGTTGCGGGCTCCGCAATCCGAATTTATTAACCCGCCCCGCGCAGTGCTCTAGCATAGTTTCGCTTAGAATGAAATTTATAAACTGACCTTTTTTTTTGGCCTTCTCGGTGATATAACGGCCGTATATTAAGGAGGCCATGCTTCATCCAAGGCCTACTTCAAATTTTATTTATAAAATGTTCATCTTCAAAGTTAAATGATCCACATTTTTAATAGACCACGTTTCTATGGGACAAATTTTGAATATCCTACTTCTAACGAAAATTGTTACTTAGGCCTATGGGTTTTCATTAACTTTTCAATGACTTCTAAGGCGGGTAAATTTTTTGTGATAGGAAGGGTTATCTAATATTCGCCCATTTCGCGTACAGATGTTGAACTGCCACTTACAGCTGGTTATTTATTTGTTTTAATTAGACAATTAGTTTTATTCCATGGCAAATAAATTTAATCTTTTTAACTCGAGTGATAAGTCTCATATCTGTGCTGTTTGTGAAGATGAAACTCTCCCTGGGAGTTTATTTCGGATGCACTATAATGTTTATTGTTGTGAAGCATGTAAATGTTTTTTCAGAAGATCTATTCAATTAAATAAGATTTTTTCTTGCAAATTTTACCATAAATGTGTTGTTACACACAAGTTATCTCGTCATTTTTGTAAAGCTTGTAGATTGAGAAAATGCATCCAAGTTGGTATGAAGAAGGATGCTGTAAAGCTTAAGAGCTTCAGAAAGACGAAACATCTCGTGAAACCAGAATCCCATTTGGAAGATAATCCTATCTATCCACATTCAGTCTCTGATTATAATACTTTGCATTTCTGTCAGAAATCAGCAAATTTAGCTAACAAGAAGGAACATTTGACTACAGACCTACTTTTTTCGAGTTCTCTTATTAATTCTCTAAGTAAAAATCGTGTATTAGCCCCTTCTAACAATGGTTCGTTTGAAGCATCTGATAATAACAATTATTATTTAATTGAAAATAATTTTAATAATTTACATTTTAATTCTAACGAGAGTAATTCCAATCATTTCTTCCCCATGATATGTAATCCAGGAGTAATGCCTAGTGATATTTCGTGTACTGGACCTTCATTTCAAAAGACCATATTTTCAGATGAAATTTTACATTCATCAAAGGACGCTTCGAATACCACAAACTTCTGTATTACTACAACGCCATCTTTAGATACAAATCAATCTGCTTCTTCCCTTCACTTTGACTCTGAATTTCGGTGTTCATTCGACCAAAAGTTCAAATTGTCAGCTAGGATTAATCATAACAATACAGGTTTGCTTTCAAGTAGTCACTATGAAATGGCTTCCATAGAGGAGGTTTTAGATAGTTTGAAATCACGAATTCTTGATTTATTTAAATGGTCTAAAAAGTCATTAGAATTTTGCAAATTATCTCAAAATGATCAAAAATCACTACTACGATATACAGTTGTCGAACTTGTGATGCTGGGCTTTGCAAGAGCCTCGATTCATTACGATAATGCTTTATATTTTAATCATATCAATAAAATTATCAGGCCATATCATCCTAACAGCGCTGTTGCATGTGTGACGAAACTAACAATTGAAAAACTTGTCCGTCCTTTGAGATATTTAAATCTCAATAGATGTGAATATCGGATCATGAAGGAGATAATTTTATACAATGCAGATTCAACTGGAATAGAAAATGAACAGGTTGTTCGCATTATGAGGCGAGCAAGATTTGAGCAACTATTCTTAGCCACTGGAAATGGTGTTTGTAGATTTGGAGAGATACTATCACTACTTACTCCACTTTTTGAAGTTGCTACAGAAATTACAGATCAACTTAGGCTTGAACAATATGTACAAGAAAGTGAAGCTACTATGGATGCTTTTTTATTGATAAGTTTATTGCAAGAGGTAGAAGAAGTTGACAGCTAATGTTATTTTTGTTCAGACTCTACATAATATGCTGTATTATTCTGATGATTACTATTCCAATAATAATGATTAGAGTTTAACGTTGTCCTTATAATCTTTTTTTAATCACTGTTCTTTGTACCGAAATCAGAAACACTTAGTTAGGTTTACCCAGGGCCGGCGGAAGCTCGTGAGAGGTGGGGCGGCCTTGTATTATGACAGAACAAGTGGGGCGGCCCAGGCCGCCCCTCTTCCGCCGGCCCTGGGTTTACCTACACCAAGGCACAGTGGGCAAACCAGTGGAAATAGCGTTATTTTTCATGCAACCTTATTCGTGAAATTGATATATTATCTATTTCTAAGATACCTAAGGATCAAAGAAATGTAATTACCTTTAGCACATTCCAATTGGTAGTGAAAATATGTCAATTTTAGTTGCAGTCATCATATACGAATTCCAAGCGATTGTAGGAGTTTCTATTATGCTATCAAGTTTCATAGTATTTCTAACAATATAAAAGCAGCAGATATGCACTATCATAAGCTTATTCGAATCAATTTTTATCGTAGATTAATACTGAAACATTTAGTAAACTAGCTACCTCATGCTTTTAGATGAGCATACATTTTATCAATCCCACTCTAGATAAATATTAAATACATTTATTTCCCATATTTAGTCTTCGGACTTCTTTGGCCTATTTTGGCCCAAAATTTAAATCAGTTTATATTTAACTAGAGAAAATTCTCTATCAAATGCACTTGGTTGCTAAGTGACGGAACGTGACGGAAAACTTTCCCAGCTGAACTATGGTCTCTGCCTACCAAAACCCCTTTCAATTAAGAAAATTTAATAAAATTAGAATTTTAGATTTCAATAGAAGTTCCAATGTTTCCATATATTTTATTATTTCTAATGAAGAACAATGTTTTTATGATATTTTATGCTAAAATCTATCAATCAGCACTTCAAGTTCTGAATTCATTCATGCTTTTAAAATTTCAGTAAGATAATTTAATTCGGTTCGGATGAAATTCAGGAGCTAGACATGTTCCACAATTGACAACTATGCTACTAAGAACGAGCTACAGTTCTTAAGGGTATTTGCACATGTGATAGTTTCACTCAGCATCCATCTACCTTCTTTAAATTGAATGCAATATCATATTATCCTGGAATATGATATGCTTTTTGAAATATTTTTCCCAAGTTAAGATTTAATATAAACATTCATGGGTGAATAATAAAGGATTGTTACTAAACCAAAAATATAACTAGTAATTAAAACAATACATTTGATCGTCCAAAACTACTGTTTTGAGATTGCATACATCATTTTTGATTATGCGATTCGGTTTGCAGCAACCAATAACCTATAGGTCAATAATACTTCATTTGTGGCTAACTACTACCAAAATGTCTATTTCCCCTAATCTGCCCTTTCTGCCCACTGTGCAGGGACTTCTTTAATATAGGGACTGTAAACTTCGTTTTACGGTAAAATTAGCATAGACCTAAAATAGTATAGTTACTTATTGATATCGCGTAATCCGCTAATGCTAGACACAGGAAATGTATCATTGTCGTATAGGAAATCATATTTTGGGAGTCCAACGGTCATATTAGTTTATCGAAAATGTTAGTGGAATGTAAGTTATGCGATATTCACACCTTTCCATATATGGTAATATTGTTAAAATCTCTAGATTAGTTAACTTTATCCATATGAAATTTATTATTGGCGAATGGGGAATGGGAATTCATATTTAGGGACTCAGTAAATCACATTGATTTACCTAAGGCGTTCCCCGTAGTCTATATTATTATTTTGGCACTCTTCACAGTAGGATTGCCCGTCCCTGTTTTGTAGTTTAGCTAATTCTTACCTATCAGATATCTGTAATTATATGTTTGTACATAGCCTACTCTATATATGGCCCAACAGTAAAAAACCATGGATATTTAAGAAGTCGTAACTCGTAATTGAATTCAATATTGTAGTAATTACAATAATAAAGACACATTAACAATAGTTACTAAGTTTGAATAATAATTCTATAATCAAGAGGTTCTAGACTTATTTGCGCTCTTAACTTTACTGTCAGTTGTTCTGGGACGAGTTAGTTTCTTGAGCTTTCAAGTAGTTTGCCTTTCTCTTGATAGTGATACGACGGTAGAATTGAAATTTTAACTTTATTGGCAATTAAGCAGTTAGACGTGATGGTTAAAATTCGTTTAAGATAATCCCATCCAAAGAGGTTGCAACTTGGGCATTTGTTTCTCCAATGTTCGCATTGAACATCTTCTAGCGATTTTATTGAGAGGTTCACAAGAATTTTTCTTGATGATCCAGCAGCGAATTGAAGAAGCAGATCATTATCCAACTCAATTACTCTAAATATTTTCCAAACTAATACTACAGCTTCTAGAAAAACATCAGATGGCCACTTCAGATTTCCTCGATCAATAAAATCTAAAATTTTGTATTTTGAATCCAGAGGTTCGTCGAAATGAAGATATTTATCCTTTGTCAAATACATCATACAATTAGTGCAAGGACTAAGATGCTTCCATAATAGCTGAACAGTCTAACCTCCAATAAAGGCTAAAGACTAGAGATTCAGTATCCAGGAAAATATCAGACAATTTAAGAATTACAGACGAGTAAATATTGATATCATATGGAGTATTGGTATCAGGTTGAGTGTCACCAGTTGTCGCAGAAAATGAGCTTATAAAATTGGCCAAAGTTAATTCATTTGAGTGTAGATTGGAAAATAAATTTAATATAGTAGAGACCTTGAGCCGTAGCTCAATCTCGAGGACTTGGCAATAATAAATGTGTTAGTTGGCTCCTGACATTATTCGATATAAACCGAAATTAGAGATGCACCGGATCCACTTTTTTTATTCCGGCCGGATCCGGATCTTGCCGGATCCTGGATTTACAGATCCGGCCGGTTCCGGATTTTACCGGATCCGGATCCGTTTTTGCATATTCCATCAGTCTAATACGGGCTAGTTAGATGATATAAACACGATGTAGGGAATACAAGACTCTAACATATCTTACGATAATATTAAAGTATTATAGTTGTCACGTATTATAGTTGTCACATAATCAAAATACTAACTGAGTCCAGCTGACAGTTTTTAAGTACGTCCAACTGAAATATAATAGATATATTTTACTAGAGAATAAAAATCGGTAGGTCTTTCCGAGGAACTTCTTATCTAATTAGTTATTAACCGAATTATTTATAATGCATCTGATAGGGGGGGGGAAATCGATATTAGAGAATAGTGCGTATTATCCGAGAGTACATATTAAGCCGAGTAGTAACTAACCAACTTCCACTAAGTAATTTCTATTAAAAATAATACATTTTTTAAGCAAAGCAAATCAAACGTGAGTTCAAAGTTTCTTATCCATATTTTCCTCAATCTGTCAATAAAAGTCATTTAAATAGTTTATGTCTCCTATTACTTCATAAATTAAAATAAATTTGAAATGGCGTAGAGTATGTATGTCACTATTGAATAGTTTTTGTAATTAATTAGAGTATACTTATTGATTGATGGAATCAATTAAATAGTTTCTACGCGTACAGATTCGGATCCGGTGGATCCGGTAACCATATCTCGGATCCTCCGCAAATGGGGAAATCCGGCCGGATCCGGAACCGGATCCAGGATCCGGTGCACCTCTAATACTTAGACGAGGAGAATTTCTAGAAAGAGATATACATATATTTATAAGATAAATAAAAGGTAACTATTTTTTCAATCAGTTTTGATTGTATTAGCCAATTACTTTTGGGGCCTCCTCCTTTCCTCACACAGCCGCCCTATCTCTACATCCATACAGTGGAAACCGCATATCTATATCCATTCAATCGGCCCCAATTTTAATTTAATTAGCCTTCGTTCGTATGTGTGTAACGACGTAGCAGAATGCTCATCGCAATGTGTTTAGATACTGCATTCCCTAAATATTAATTTGTTTATAATTTAATTAATATAAGAATGATTTTGATGTCATAACCTGCTTTGATATACAAAACAAACATAGAATTTTAATTGAATTGAGTTGTATGAGTGTATTGTTAGATTATTTTAACTTACCACGAAATACAGTAAATTGTGTGTGATCTAGCACGTTGGGTATCTGTATAGCTGGCAGGGTTGGGTTCAAGTACATTTGAAAGTACTTAAGTACAAGTACTACTACTTTTCAGATATTCAGGTACAAGTACAGGTGAACTTAAAGTACTTAGTACAAGTACAGGTGAACTTAAAGTACTTAGTACAAGTACAATGAAAAATTTACGAAAATACTTGAGTACAAGTACAAGTACTTCCCAAGCTCTTATGATAAATTTCTCGTAATAATAGTAGAAGTTGCTAAATACATAGTTTATATAGTATCATCCAAATTTATTTAATTTAAAGTAGCAGTAGTCCTTGACACGAACACAATTCCTAATATACTAAGTATTAAGTAACACTACTTTATATGAGATGGGATTTGAGGAACATCAATGATGTGTGTTAGAAATATATTGAATGATAAAAAAGTCACGAGTAACAAGCACTCAAGTACAAGTGCAAGTTCTTTAGAAAATGAGGAAAGTAATTAAGTACAAGTATAAGTACAACGGGAAAATGGTGAAAGTACTTAAGTACAAGTACAAGTACTAAAAAAATGTACTTAATTACAGAAGTACTTAAGTAAATTGTACTTGAACCCTACCCTGATAGCTGGGGTAGATAATTGTTGTCCATCCGAGTATAATCTCCATAATATCTCTCTTCTACAATAAATGGTTAAAATGATAATTTGTAGTTATTGTATGAATCATTGTTAACTTACAACTTCCTCTTCTTCTCCACTATCCAAATACTCGTATAACATCGTGTTGGGAGTGTAGTTGTGCTCTTTGTATAACAAGTGGTGCAGCTCTTCATGTAGAGGAGTCATGAAGGTCTGCAAACGTATATTCTGCTTTAGGATTTCCTACAAATGACAACATTGTAAGAAAAATATTACGGAATGTTACAAATATTCTGGATTGACGTAAATTGAAGGTGTAAAGCGAGAATAACAATGAGTGTGAATTAGACTGTAGATGTGCAAACGGAAGTTTACTTTAAGTTATTAAGGTGTTGAAATATACACTAACCAGCCAAAAGTATTTGAACAATAGGAATTTTAATGCAGACACATTACTCGTCCGAAAAATTATTAACGGCTATCTAAACTACTCTGAAATGACTATAAATATATTATTATATATATAAATTACAAAATATTGTGATTTCTATTCAATTTTGAAAAATTCACGAAGTAGCATGAGTGTTTCTGCCACGTGCCACTTGTGGCATAAGTGGCACATTGGAAATGTGGCTGTATTACAGCAGAAAATATTCGGATTGATTTGAAATTAAGCACTTAGAGTAATTTAACCATGTGGAATTCAAATCTGCTATCAGAATTAATATATTAACATTGCATCTTAATGATTACAAATTAATTATTTAATTATCTAGTTATATATTTAATGAGTTTAACTCCTCCATAAAAATGTAAATTCGAAAACTTTGCTGTTTTATTATTCTTTACACATCGTTTCATGTAAATAGCCACTTGTAACATCAACTAATGTTATTATGCTGGTATAACCTAAAATGTCGGAATACCAATTATTGCTGTTCAAATACTTTTGGCCGGTTAGTGTAGATTCCGTGGAAAATCCGAAATGATTCTGATACATCTAAAAAAGGAATATTTACTATTAACATTATTTTATCATTTAAATAACATCTCAATCACAATGAATTTACCTCTCGAGGTGCTGATCCTATGCTAGTATCGAGGCTTACTTTCTTCTTAGTATTCTTGGGACTAGAGGATATTTCGAAGTAAGGTCTTGTGATATGGATTGGAATCTTTTTGTCCTTCTTCGTTCCTAAGTCTGTTTTAGAAATTGTAACATGGCTTTCTGTTGCTTTCGACACCGTGTAAGGCCCGAGATGTTTCGTTTGCTTCTTTGTTTTGGGCATGTTGGTATAGAGGATCGTATCATCCTTCTTTAGAGGGGCGCTAATTACAGAGAGAATAATTATAAAATAATTATAATCGAAAGAATGAATAGAACTTTAGTAACAAGATATACTGTGTGTTATGTATGAATTAAATATCGTCATCAATTCAACTAACCGATTAGTGTTAATTAATTAATTAACTTTCATATCATATTGCATCTTCTGTTTGAGTTGTTCAAAATTGATGCAGTCCATAGCTGATTGCTGTGTAAAGTTCGAGATTCATCGATGTTGCTACTGCTTCAGGGAATTATCAGGAGATGGGCAAAAAATGTCGTTTATTCCTTCGATATCATCTAGTGGATCTGTGAGTTCAGACAAAATCGATTCTTCCAAATCAAAGTCTTCCTCATCGTTAGTATGCAGGTCGTTAATGGTGGACAAGAGATCTTGATGCCGGGACTCTTTCCCCACATAACCTTGAATGGAGTTTGTCCGAGGTATCTTTTCTTGCAGCAGTTCATTGCAAGCACAGCCTGTTTCAGCAGTTTGGACCAATGATCCCCTATCTGGCTCTCCATTTTAATCAGTTTTCAATATGGATAATTCGTGAATTGTTCTTAAAATTATATTATAAATACTAACTGTTTCAGAATCTTGTTGTGCGCTTCGACTATTATTTTCCACTGAGATACAGACATACAGTCACATTTCCTTATGTGCCACTCAGGCTTTCATCCAGGCAAAATTTCCCGCGGGCCTAGATTAAGTTTGAGCTCGCTCACACGCGCCTAAAATGCTCAATTTGTATTACGTCTATGGGAGCATCTCTCGATTTTCACGCGCCTAGAAAAGTTTCCTTTTGAAAATACGCGCCTGGAGGCGCGTCGCATACGCCTAGATGAAACCCTGGTGCCACTTGTCCCACAAGTAGCACGTGACATAGACACAGATGCCATTTCATGGATAATTATTGGATAAACATTACTTAAAATCACAATTTTATGATATTTATAATTATATTACAAGATAAAGACATTTGAGAGTAGTTTAATTCAGCAGCCTTTATTACGCAAACGAGAACTATATTGTAATACAGGAATAAAACTTCAGTTGTTTAGAATGTTCAACTGAAACAAGATAGGTAGGTAATTTTATAAAGTATGAACAAAATACAGAAGTGGTCCGGACAAAGATGGACTATCCTTTATAATAATGTCACTGTAAATGGCAAGTAGTCCGGCCATGACCGAACCACGTGCTACCTAGGAAAGTATACCGAATAATTAAACTCACATATTCTTTAACGTCTTGGGAAACGCCTGCTCATGTGTATCTTTGCAGAACTGAATGTAGGGTCATATTTATTCCGGGAGACCGACTTGGTTATGGAACTTCTCATGGATGTTGTCCAACTCAGACTGCAATGGAACTGCCAAATCTGTCTCTGTGCCTTCCACTTTTACTCTCTAAAGGGAGAATCCAATTAAACCATGGGATATTTAAAAATGGTCTAGGGGAATAAGGAAGTCAATATTACCTTGAAAAGTCTGTTGGTATCTCCAATAAAATAGGAAGACAATATTCTTTTGTAGTTCCATTTTGTCTGACGTGAAGCTTGAGATGTCTCAGGATACTTTTCTTCGCGAATAAAGTGAATGATTTCGACATATTCATTTGGATTAATTTCAAAATATGAAATGATTTTATTGTTTATTTGTTGTAAATGAATAAGACAATTAATGCATATATTAGGTTTATTTATCTCAAAATCATAGTATTCTTGAATTAAATACATAATACAAAGTAAAATAAGCCAAAAATTCCTTATATAGTGGTGTCTCAAAATATCACTGTATAAATTTATACAGTGATATTTTGAGACGCTATAAAAGGAATTTTTGGCTTATTTACTTTTTATTATGAATTTAAGAAACTATGATTTTGAAATCAAAATATAGATAAACCCTATACAATAATCAAATTATTTAACTATATAAGAAAATTAATATATACATTAATTGTCTTATTCATTTACAACAAACAAACAATGAAATCCTTTCTTATTTTTGAAATGAATCCAAATGAATATGACTAAATCATTCACTTTATTCGCGAAGTCGGTCATCCCGGAATAAATGCGACCCTACATTCAGTTCAGCAAAGATACACATGGGCAGGCGTTTCCCAAGAATATTCAAGTTTAATTATTCGGTATACTTTCCTAGATAGCACGTGGATCGGTCATGGCCGGACCACTTGCCATTTACAGTGACATTATTATAAAGGATAGTCCATCTTTGTACGGGATCGGATTCTGAATTTTGTTCATACTGTATAAAATTTCCTACCGATCTCGATTCATTTGAACATTGTAAACATCCGAAGTTTTATTCCTGTATTACAATATACTTCTCGTTTGCGTAATAAAGCCTGCTGAATTAAACTACTTTCAAATGACTTTATCTTGTAATATAATTAGAAATTACTTATATAGAGCTGAGCCATGGCCTACTAAATACACGGCCTGCTAAGTTCCCGAAATGGACTATAATATAGCAGGCCACTTTATTTACTTTATTAAATTACTTATTTAAACTTAGAAAAGTTTTTAACTCAACGTTAATGAATTAAATATCGATTGATATTGAAGATGGGTTGAACTGCTGTATTAATCAATACATAATATTATAGACTAACTAAAATCGAATAACTACTAGAATATTAATAATTGATATTAAGTAACTTTTTGACGCTTTACCGATTTGAACGCTGCTACTTGGTCTTTCCGTACGCTCTCATTGATGGCTTTACGCAAGTTGTTGTAATAAATGTTGGCAATAATTCTGTTGACAGTTTTTCGGACTTGTTGTGTATGCAAGATGCATGCAAAACCGCTATCCCAGGTTTCTGAGACTTCCTGTAATAATCTCAAGCTTAGTGTTTTTCCAGGGAAATGCAGTTTGGACAATTTCAGTTTCACTAGCTTCAAGGACACAAAATGCAGATTCCACATAATGATTAAGGGAATAAGACGGTAAAGTAAGACCCCCTCTATCCAAATCTTTGAGGTATTGAGTCACTATAGGATCTTGCTGCAAAAGGTTTATACATTCTATGCATGAAGCATCTTTGAGTAAAGTATATGAAATAAATCCAGAGATATATGCTACACTTGGTGTGATTTCTCGGATAAAAGAAGATTTTCATAATTGATAAATTGTAGCTTTAAAACTTGTTCTTCAAGAAGGTTTTCATCATATTCTTGGTTTGATTCCTTTGTCAATGCACTAATTTCGAGTTTATGTTGAAGTAGTGTTTTCATCTTGATAATAGATTCTGAACTAATTACTTCACTGAGGCTAACAAGAAAACGTCCTTCGCTCATTTGACGATAATGTGAAAATCTTCTTTCTAAGCAGTCAGTTTGCATTCTTCCCGTTAAAACGAATTTGTATCCATCAGAAAGTAAATCAGAAGATAGATCTGCTATGACATTATTAGTTTGCCTGAAAGCAGAGAAAGTTTGTCTTGATAAACCAAATTTTGTTGAGGTCTCCCATTTGGTTAACCACGAGTTCATAGCTCTTAAAAATTCAGGCCTACAATCACCGAAAACTAATGCATTTCCTCTTATGTTGGGATGGTAAGGTTCTTTAGAATTAACGACCAACCACCATGTGTGAATTAGATCTAAAAAGCTGGGTGTTGTATTATCTTCGGGTAGATAGAGTCTAAAAGCAGATGCAGTTGTTTCTTCAAAGATAGCTAGTGCGAGAGGAACTGACTGTTTTTTGTTTCCCGGGTGTAGTACTGAATAGTTAATTTTTGGTGCAGCTCGAAGGTGTGCAGCTAGACGAAGATCTTGTTCATGAATCTTATGAAAAGATGACCAAGTAACTAAACCAGCAGAAATCGTAAGACTAATATTAGGAGATGAGAACTTAAACTCAGGAAGGTTAAAACATTTCACGGCTAGTAGGTTATTGCGAATATTCTTTAGTAAATGCACAGTATCAAATTGTAGGTAAATTGTCTTTTCAGAGTCATAAGGATTGTAAATAACATGATCACTATCACGAATTCCATGTAGGTGTCTGAGTTGTTTATAAGCACTGACGTTGGTAGGATGATTGTCTGCGATTATCGCACGAAGGTTAAACTGTGCTTTAGTCAGAAGATATATGCATTTCTCTAAGCTAGAATGTACTATATACCCGGAGATTCTCACGATAGGTATTGCTGACACTATAAATGGTATTGACTTAGTTAGCGAAATAACCATAAAACAAAGGATACTCTTGAATAGATCAAGATCTTGATCACATCCAATTAAAGTTTTACGGTCAAAATTCACTTGAGGTTGGAGGTACATTTCATCTAGGAGTAGGATCATATCGTTTCCGATTAAATCGTTGTCACGGAGAGCTGAAAGTGCTTTACAATTATCGATTGTAGGTGACTTCAACGATCGAAGTAGAGATAGACTAGGCAATGGAATGTATTTCTTCAAAAGTTGGTAGGCAGAATTAGATGTGTACCGAAGAAGAAGTGCAAACTTCAAAATGTTTGATGTATACTTAGGTCTACCACGAGGTCTAATGTAACAAATATTTAGTAACTCCTTAATCACCTGAATGTCGAAATTTGAAGTTACGTTCCTGAAATAATTAGGGAGGTTTTCAAGTAGATACAAATGAGTAAGCTTAGATCCTGTAGCTCTATCGATGTATTCAGGGAGAGGAATTTGAGAACCTTCAAAACTAAGTGTGACATGAAAGGCTTTGTCGATAGAAATACATTCTTTGATACGTGCGATTCCAGCATCGATTACTAGATGGTAAGCAGTAATTGAGTCCTCTGTTGAGTGAAAAGTAAAGTCTTGATATTCCGGGCTCTTCGTCAGGAACCTAATTACATCATCAAAATTCTTTATGATGTTCTTTTCCATATAAGGAACAAGTTGATCTAATTGGAAAACACGCACTTTTGGTGGCTTGCGTGGTTGGATGGGAACTACTGCCTGGCTTTTAGGGATTGAGAGTGGGTGGATCGTTGGAATAGGATTTAGAGAAAAGGGAACTAATCGGGTTCTAGTTTCGTTTACTTTAATGTATTGGGCCTCAAAGTGATCAGCACAAACCCGCGAATTAGCAGTTATTTCATAATCTGGCCGATTTAAGAATAAAATCCATTTGGTACGAAGCTCATATAGCGATGTAGAAGGAAATCTAAAGCGTGGACTTGTAGGACCATTTAGGTAACCAGATTTACATCCAACCACTGAGCACTTTTCAGGCATATGCTAAATAGAGAAAAAATAATTATAGGTAAAAGAAAGAAGTATGATTATATTAGAGGTCTGCGCTGGTCGAAATTTGGTCCCAATCCCCCGCATATGCTAATAACCCGCCCAGCGCAGTGCAATGGAATAGAATGTATACAAAAATCAATATATACATGTATAATAAATGATTCAGACTTAAAAAGTATATATACTTAACATAAAAACAGATTATGGTTGCATAAGATAATGGCCTGCTATTTTATGTTTCATTTCGGGAACTTAGCAGGCCGTGTATTTAGTAGGCCATGGCTGAGCTTTGTAGAGTTCAGTTTTCACTATGTGTATTCATGCACTGAGAAAGGTCAGTTTTTTTCCAGAGTTTGAAATTGACCTTTAGAAAGTAAGCCTGGGCCATAGCCTACTCTATATAAGGCCTAACAGTAACCTTGAAATTATGGACTAGGGATGCACTAATAGATGGTAATATTTAACCAACCACAATATTTTAACCCATATTTCTATTTATAATGAACCACATTTTTTTGTTACAACTACCCCACTAAATAGTAAGTTTAATTTTTTATTTATTATTAGTCTCTCTTTTTAAGTATTTTGTCATTTTCTTGTCCACTTACTGTTCCTATTCACTTCTAACTATTAGATTCGTTTACATTATGCCCAGCAGTTGCTCAGCCCCCGGATGCAGAAGTAACTACAGCCCAGATGATCGAGTTCCTATATTCAGGATGCCTGAACATCCACCAGAACTCAGACAAGCTTGGATACGGGCTCTTCACCGAGAGGATATTGATGACCTGAAGGTAGTCAACGTATGCGTGAAGCACTTTCGAGAAGAAGATGTCGAAGTTTCTCACAAGGTTCCCAATGGAGACGGAACTTTCACTGAAATACCTCGTGCAAAGCCCAAGTTGAGAGACGGCGCAGTTCCCTGCTTACTTCCTGGTTGTCCATCCTACTACTCTTCAACCACAACAACCAAACGGACTCGCTTGTCGTATGACGCAAAAGAAGAAGAATTTATGAATCAGACACTACAGCTTAGCTTACTATCTGAGAGCGAGGAGAAACATAAGTACGTCATCAGAAATTTACAGGATCTAAAAGCTAAGTTAATCTTGATTGCATTACCTGATAATTGGTTAGTATGGCATCCTGATATTCATGATACTAGGTTCATTCAACCCAATATGGTTGATAGGACTGTATTTGTCGATTTATATCTGGAAGTAAATAATTTTTTATCTGTATCCGCCTGGTTCCAATGGACAAATTATTCCCCTTTCGGTAAATTCAATTAATGATATTCGACAAATTGAATCTATACTGCATGAAATCTCCTTAAAATCTGTCTCTGATTCTAGTTGTAACTCACATTCATACAATATTCCTCTTGCCAAAAAACATATAAATAATGTTATTGATGATTTAGCGCGTATCGACGGACCTACATACAATTCTTCAGATTTAGCTAAGCTTCAATTTATCCTCTGTCAATTAGATAATACATTTATTCCTAAAAACAGGCGAAGATACAATATAATAACACAAATTATGTCCATTAAGACTCATCTCATTTCTCCAGCTTGTTATATCTATCTTCAGGGTTTAGAATGTATTACTCTACCACATGTCCATACATTAGATAAGTTGTATTCTTCCTTCGGTCTTGAAAATGATTTTTGCACTTATCTCACCCAGGCTACATCTTGCTTTAGTTCCGAGGAAAAAAATGTAATCATTCAAATGGATGAAATCCATGTTAAATCTGATATTGCTTACTGATATTGCTTGTGCACAACACTAGTTCAATCATTGCAAACAATTTTACAAGGGCGAAAATTAACGTAATATGATACACACGTAGCTTATAGCATATACGTAGTGTTTAACAATTTAATCAAATTCCACTCGATTCCACTAGATTCCACTATTCAGTCAGCCCCCGTTTTTCCACCATTTTCCACCATTCAGGCGTTTTCCACCGTTTTCCACCATTCAGTCATTTTCCACCATTTTCCACCTTTCAGTCGATTTTTAGAAATTCCACCATTCAGTCATTTCGACGAAAATTCAGAAATTCCACCATTTTCCACCATTTTCCACCATTCAGTCAAGTAGTTTTCCACCATTTTCCACCATTTTCCACCACTCTCGGATGTTTTCCACCATTTTCCACCATTCAGTCAGACCCCATAGGAAATGGTCTTGTATTACCCGTTTGTTACCATGTGCATCTATCTCAGCTAAAAAAATCTTTCCCACTATCAAATCTTGTATGATCGATATTGAACATTGTGGTTTAAAGGTCCAAATGATTTCTACCCATTGAATGTAAACTTGTTTAAATTGTTTTCTCTTAGTGGAAAGCTGGAAACTAGAGTACCCCACCCTTTTGATGAAAATAGACCTCTCCTCTTCCTTACATTTGATTTTGTCCATATATTGAAAAGTATACGCAATAATTGGTTAAATCAGAAAAAATTTGATAAAACATTTCGTTTTCCAAATTTTGAACATATTGACATTGGTAAATGTAGCTACCCCCACAGTGTCCATTCTGCTTCCTTTCAAGATGTACGCCTTCTCTACAATTCTGAACGATACAGTTTAGCAAAACTAGCCCCTCACTTGACTGTAAAAGCTTGTTTTCCATCTAGTTTAGAAAGGCAAAATGTCAAATTGGTTTTGAAGGTTGTTAGCGAACTTACACTATCTGCTCTTGAAATCCAAAATGAAAGTCGTTGTCCGGAGTATCGTAATAATACATCTAGTTTCGTAAGTATCCTTCTTACTCTTTGGAAAATATTCAATATCAATACGCCGTTCAAAGGGACCCGTTCAAATGATAGCCTCTCAAGACCGTTGATCTTAAACGATGAACGATTTTTATTTTTGACACGTATAGTATTTTGGCTAGATGCTTGGCCGGATTTACCAGACAAAACGGGTAAATTGAGTAAGCAAACGTATACTAGTTTCAGACACGCCTGTACTGCCTTACCACTTATAACTAACCATCTAACTGAGAATTGTGGCTTTTCCTACGTATTATCATCCTTTTTACAAACTGACCCGTTGGAACACCATTTTGGACTCTACCGTATGATGTCGGGTTCGAATTACCATATTTCTTACCTTCAGATTCTTGAAACCGAGCGTCGTCTGAAACTTTCTAGTATATTAAACAAGTTTGCAGACCAACAAGACGCTTTCCAAACGATTCAGACATTTGTAAAGTCTTTTTCTACCCCCTCTGATACATCTAGTGATGATGGAATAGCTGTAATGCCTTTTCTTGATGAAATTGGCGATCTATCATCCATTGAATGCTCTCAACAAATCCTTCAGTCGTTAGCTTTTATCGCAGGCTATACGGTCCATAAGTTCTTAAAAAGATCTCCGGAATGCCATGTGTGCACTGATACTTTAACTTATGATAAAGAATTTGTTTTTGATGTTGAATCACATACTGAGTTTAAGCTCTTACAATTAACAGATCGTGGCGGACTTAAGTATCCGTCCGAGCCTGTGCTTACTTCAGTTATAACTTTATGGAAGATAATGATTGCAATAGAAAATAATAATCAGCTGTTGACTTTGCTTGTAGACGGTCCTTCTAGAAGGTTATTAGTAGAACTCACCTTGATATACATGGAAAATGATGATGATATTGCTATCTGGAAATCAAATTGTGTTAATTGCGATGTGTACAGTTGGAGTATTTTGAGCAAGTTAATCTTTACTGCTGCTAATTGTTTTCTTGCCAATAAAATTAAAAACTACAACTCCTCTGTGCTTCAAATAGGTATCGATAAACGTAAATTGAAAAAATTCTCATGAATTATTATTTACCATTACAGAATATTTATTGTTGTTAGTACTTAATTTCTTTATATTTGTATCTTAGATTTCGCGCTATCAAGTATACATAATTGTCAAGTTTGAGAGAGAAAGAGAGAGAGAGAGAGATAGGAGAGAGGAGTTCCAAGACATGTTGTGTTTCGTATATGTGTTGTGTATTACAGTAGTTTATATGTTTGTATTTTGTATGTAGGTTTACTTATTATCATTAAAATATATTAATTCCAAATAAATGTATGGGTTTATTCTTCACAGGATAAACTTGGTTGGGAAATATTTGACTTGAGATGCACTTAAGTGCTTTTATGTTCACTCCCATAAGATTATTATATTCCTAAAGTCCATCTATTACCGCATCCATGGTACATCTACTGTTAGGCCTTATATAGAGTAGGCTATGCCTGGGCTTTTAGTATGGGAAAAATCTGTCTCTACAAAGCTCAGCTCTATAAAAGGATTCCCATATAATTAAAATATCATAACACATGTTTATCCAATAATTATCCATGAAATGGCATCTGTGTCTATGTCACGTGCTACTTGTGGGACAAGTGGCACATAAGGAAATGTGACTGTATGTCTGTATCTCAGTGGAAAATAATAGTCGAAGCGCACAACAAGATTCTGAAACAGTTAGTATTTATAATATAATTTTAAGAACAATTCACGAATTATCCATATTGAAAACTTATTAAAATGGAGAGCTAGATAGGGGATCATTGGTCCAAACTGCTGAAACAGGCTGTGCTTGCAATGAACTGCTGCAAGAAAAGATACCTCGGACAAACTCCATTCAAGGTTATGTGGGGAAGAGAGTCCCGGCATCAAGATCTCTTGTCCACCATTAACGACCTGCTACCAACGATGAGGAAGACTTTGATTTGGAAGAATCGATTTTTTCTGAACTCACAGATCCACTAGATGATATCGAAGGAATAAACGACATTTTTTGCCCAAGTCCTGATAATCCCCTCGAAGCAGTTTACAACATCGATGAGTCTCGAACTTCTACACAGCAATCAGCTATGGACTGCATCAATTTTGAACAACTCAAGCAGAAGATACAATATGATAAGAGAGTTAACACCAATCGGTTAGTTGAACTGATGACGATATTAAATTCTTACATAATTATCACACAGTCTATCTTGTTACTAATATTAATTCTTTCGATTATAATTATTTTATAATTATTCTCTCTGTAATTAGTGCCCCTCTAAAGAAGGTTGATAAGATCCTCTATACCAACATGCCAAAACTAAAACACATGCCCAAATCAAAAAAGCAGACGAAACATCTCGGGCCTTACACCGTCGGTGTCGAAAGCAACAGAAAGCCATATTACAATTTCTAAAACAAAATTAGGAACGAAGAAGGACAAGAGTATCCAATCCATATCACAAGACCTTGCTTCGAAAGATCCTCTAGTCCCAAGAAAAATAAGTAAGTGGGCCTCGAAACTAGCATCGGAATCAACACCTTACAGGTAAATTCATTGTGATTGAGCTGTTATTATTTATTTTATTCTCTTACAATGTTGTCATTTGTAGGAACTCCTGAAGCAGAATATACTTGGGCAGACCTTCATGATTCCTCTACATGAAGAGCTGCACCACTTGTTATACAAAGCGCACAATTGTAAGTTAACAATGATTCATACGATAACTACAAATTATAATTTACCCATCTATTGTAGAAGACTGATATTATGGAGATTATACTCGGATGGACAACAGATCTCTACCCCAGCTATACAGATACCCAACGTGCTAGATACACACACAAAGTACTGTATTTCGTGGTAAGTTAAAATAATCTAACAATACACTCATACAACTCAAATTCAGTTAAATGAGTTTATTCGTTCAGTCTATACGTGCATTCGAAAGCGGGGTATAACATTAAAATTATTCTTATATTAATTAAATTGTAAACAAATTAATATTTTAGGGAATGCAGTATCTAAACACAATGCTAAGGGAATCATCTCACGACGCAGTTCCGCTCCGTAATCCATACGACAACCGATGGACCCAAGGATCACTGTGATAGATGAAAATTGGCAGCGTAGTAAATGCTTAATGTTGGGGATATCATTTGAATCAGTTTGCAGAAAACCATATATATTAGCGTTGTGAAGTTGCTTAGCAGTTTTGAACATTGTGTAACGGAACATATCGAATGAGATGGTAATTGTCTATTTCGATGCATTTCTAAATTAATTACTGGGAGTGACCATAAGTCTTAAGAAATCTAGGAATATATTATTGAAATTCAGGAGAAATAAAAAGGTTTAAACATTAAAAAAATGTCGTTTTGTTTGTTAATCGTAATCAGATAAGGTAGTGTTGGCTATTGACGTAAATGACACTGTGTACACTGTACATGTAGTATAATTTCGTATGTTGGCTATCAAAGTTAAATAACTATAAGTAATAGCTAACAAACCTATCTAATTTACATGTTACAGTAATACTACTCCATTGCTTCCGCCTCCTGGCCTCCCTCTTCCTCCACCTCATACTCCTCCTCCCCCACAATAATCCTCGGAGAGTTAAAATATCCCCTTCTACAACCCACCTAGTTCGAAACGAACTGTAGGCTTAAAAGCAACAAATCTTTTAACCAGCCCATCAGTGCTATAGAGACACATAAGCCCGTAATAGCGCTACTGTAGCTCTCGCAAAGGATCCACCTTACCCGAAGGTTATTCAAAAAAGCTCCTCTGTCCCTGATAAAGGCACACCCTCTCCTCTCTCTTTCTTACTCCCGAATTTGGGGCTTTTATATTAATGTTTTGTATATTGAGTTTTTTATTTAGTTTATCTATTTATAATATTATGTTTCATTTAAGAGATATCTTATATGTAGACCGTCTATTTCTAGACCAGGTTTTCTTACATATACATTAGTATTACCCATAAAAAGCAGGGCAAGTGGTCTACAGAATTTATAGACGGTCTACAAATTTTTGGCTTATTTGTATGGGCTTTTATAGACCGTCTAGAAATAGACCGTCTACATATAAGGATGCTCTTCATTTAAATTAATTTACAATATTTATTTTATTTGTTTGTAATAGTTGTTTTTGTTTATAATTAATTAAAGTTGTGTCAATGCAATTGTTAGTATTATAACCATTTGCTGAATTGGAAATTATTAGATTGGGAAAAACTAGTCAAATCAGATATACACTGGAAATTGGGTTACTGGTATAACTTGCTATAATTATCAGTAATTAAGTTAATTAATTAAAAAGGGATAAATATCGCGGATAGAATATAAAATAGAATGAAAGACGTTCAAAACAGGTAATCAAGTAAGAAATTGTTATATACCAGCGTTTCAAAACAATATATATTTGACATCTATGTCTCTATGGTTTATCTATACTATCGTTTCAAAATTGTAAGAATCTTAAATTCATAATACAAAGTGATATTAAGTAGAAAATTCATTTTATAGTAGTGTCTCAAAATCTCGCGCGTCTCAAAATATCACTGTATAATTTCTAATAGCACATCCATGGTTTGTTAATACAATGTCTCAAAATCTTACGCTTCTCAAAATTATCTTATTCTTAAATTCATATTAAAAAGTAAAAATAAGCCAAAATTTCCTTTTATAGCGTCTCAAAATATCACTGTATAATTTGTAATAGCACATCCATGGTGTATAGAGTGTGTCACATAGGCGTCTCAGAATCTCACGCGCCTAAAATATAATGCACAGACCTCGAGCCTCTCGAAATTAGTCTAGGGGAATGACTAAATTTCCAGGATTCTTGGCATGAGTCCAGGGATTGGCCTGGGCCAAGTTATCACATATGATTACTTGAGAATATCTAAAAATCCTGCTACCCCTGTGTGGGGGCAGAATTTAAACTAAGGGAGGCGGCTGTCCTCCCCTCTGGCGCCGGGACTGCTTATAGTTAGAGAATGTACTATAGAAGATATATTTATAAGATAAATAAAAGATAACAAGCTAGTATATCTCGCCGAGAAGGCAATAAAACACAGAGGCCAGGTTCTAATTTTCATTCTAGGATAAACTATGCCTCCTATTGTTGTTATTTGGGTTGTATACGGGTAATCAACCATTTCGAGTCCATTAGAACCACTTTTGAGAATCTCAGATTTGTGGTTAAGCTATTTAGGCGGAAGGTACCAAGGAACTACCCTTCATCATGAGAATATAAAAAATTGTTAAAATTCACTTACCGTATTTCCCCGAATAAGCGCCGGGTCAATAAAAATGACATTGGTATGATAAAATTTATACACATTAGTTGATCACTGTAATGTAATTCCATTGATTTTGGCAACTTCGGTAGGTATACTGTTGGTGGAAACCATTAGAACCGACCTAAATATTATATTCTGAATTTTCACAAAAATTTCAGGATAATTTTGGCCCTCGAAAACAATAAGCGCCGGGTGCTTATTCGGGGACTACGGTAATCGCTCATAATTCGCACCCTCAAAGAGATTAAAATCTGGAAATTTAATAGAGCATGTACATCAATGATGCGGACATACACCTTATTATCAATATGCTTACTCATTACGGACATTACCACATGACGAAATTACACATTGTTGAATTTGACCTTAGAGGCCCATTTCAAGAATAATTAATGTTTGAGGTATAAACCACACACAATCCGTGAAGCGGTTTGTGTGTGTATGTGTTTTGTCGCGATGCGACCTAGCAAGCGATGTGCGCTATTAATTAATTAATTAAACATTAAAATAAATTACCTTCTAAATTTTGAGCCTGTGTATACTAGAAATAGTTTACAAATTTGCAAAAATTCCCAAAAAGGTCGTTGACAAGTTTATTGCATTTTTCCAATTGTTTACATGTGACTACCTGCTTTCCAAATCTATTTATTTTATCTTGCATATTTCTCTGAAAATTCTGCATTTTATATATGTCACTTCAGGTATTTTGCGTCGAAAATTTCACTTAACAATATTAGAACCTTCATTTCCCAAAATCTATATTTTTGGCCGGCGAAAAATCCAAAACTCTGGCATCTGTAGTCGTAAAATCGAAAATTTACGGTTTTGGAACCAGCTCGAAGAGATCTCAAGGACTAGTGTGGAAAATCTAGTGTTCTAATGGAAAAACCTAATTAACTTCATTAATAAAATTATTCACAAGTGATTTTTCAATATCACATATCTATGATAAAAAAATAGATTTTTCTTTCATGTCTTTCATGGATCCTTCTACTTTCATCCTGAACTTCATTTTGAATGGTTTTTACATGTGTAGATAGAAAATATACTCAAATTTGGTTTTTTCCCTGGTATTGATGGAAATTCATTTTTTTTGGAAGAATACTTTGTTATTGCATAATTCATTAGATTTTGAGCGTCCAAATCGACCCTGAAATTTTTATCAAAAACTAAACGACACTTTTTCGTAATTCAGGCCGGTATACACAGGCCTTAGATGAATTTCTGACTATACCGGAAATTTCACAAGATTTTTATATGACTGTAGTCCAGAGGCATGGCCATCAAATTTAAACTGAATGTTCATTTTTTTAATAAAAGCACCAAAATTTGTACACATATACTATGATGTAGTGCGTACATTTTTGGATATTGAAGTAATTGAAAGTGTTTATATCGGCCATAACAGTTCGCCAAAGTAACCACGTCTGGTAGTGTTCGCCGGACTTGTCTCGATAAAAACTTGTTCAAATTAAATTATATCATCTTTTTATAGTTAACCGTAGACTGCCGGAGTGATTTTCAGGAAAATAGCATACCCTGTAGTTCTTTGAATTTAATATTTAGAACCTAATAATTTGAAATCCAACAAGAGCACAATAATATATCAACATTCTAGAATTTTTGAAAAAAATTACTAAAGGATTTCGACAAAAAGTGATGTCACATACTTTCTCTTTAAATCGATATAACGCCGTTAACATGTAAGTAATCCTTTGTTTTTAAACTTGAATAATGACGACTATCTTATCAGTCATCAGATCTCAAAAATTGAACAAATCCGATTCACTAAACGAAAGTTACATCTTTTTAAAAAAATCGGAGAAAAATTTGTTTTTGATGAACCATGGATTACGAAAAATTACATATATTTGAGTTATATCTATCACAACTCTGTATTAGTCAAACCAAATATACTAAAATAGATATTATTTAGTCTAATATCTTCTTTCGGGTATTTCTACGGTGAAATTAGAACATTTATAATTTAGAAAAGCAAGTGGCGGGCAAGTGGAGCAGTTCACTTTTCTGCTACGTCATCATAACAATTTCTGAAAATTTTGATTTTTTGAATGAAATCGATAGAGAGTACAAAACCATGTCTAAATCCCAATTTTCTTGAAATTTGAATTATTTGATCGACCTGTTTTCCTCCTGGCACAACGTGTATCAGTAGGCAGTCTACAGTTAAATTCTGTTTCGAATTAAAATTTCCGATAATTTGATATATCACGTGACCAGGCCTTCATCTGGGTGCGCGGCGCGCACCCAGGGGTGCGTGATTTCAAGAAAAATTGCTGGAAGGGTGCGTGAAATTGGAATTATTTTGGGTGCGAAGTGCGCACCCAAAGTATTTTAATACTAATTTTGGTCTTTTTTTTGATAAATGTCCTATTTTTGGTAAATTTGGGTGCGCGATTGTAAAATGAACATCACTTTGGGTGCGCGGATCTCTTAGGGCTAGATGAAGGCCTGCACGTGACCATATTTGGAAAAATTATTCCATAGCAACGCTCTATTGTATCAGGAATGTTTCAAAAATTCAATTCTCCAATTGTGTCCTTACCCAATCGAGTGACCCTCTTTTGACTCCACTCAACTACATGAGTATAATAATATACTTACCAACCAGTGATGCTTTGGGGGGGCACCGCCCCCTCACTTATTTCGCTAAGGGGGGGGGGGGGCGCTCCTTCCTATAAGTTATCTATAGAATGTAACATTAAGTTTAACTTACCCTCATTTAATATCATTATAGTTCTCTATGGATCAATTGTAACAGATTACGTTGATTTTTTGAAAATTTCTAAATTTATTATTATCCTATAATAGTATATTGGTGAAATTTGAGCATTGTTGACAGATCATGAACAAAGTTCCTAGATTTTGGCTTTGGCATGAACCTATGGCATGTACATGGCCCCCCAATGACTTAGGAATCTTCAAAGGCTATTACACCAAAGTATAGTCCCGATTGAGTCGAAATCTTCAGTGCAGCTAGTACTTATTGTATACTGTAGAAAAACACTGTACTCTCAATTTATGAAATGTTCAGAGAGGAGCATTAAAATGTGGCTCTATGATTCGGAGTAGAGGTGCACCGGATCCTGGATCCGGTTCCGGATCCGGCCAGATTTCCCCATTTGTGGAGGATCCGGGATCCGGCCGGATCCGAGATATGGTTACCGGATCCACCGGATCCGAGATATGGTTACCGAATCCACCGGATCCGAGATATGGTTACCGGATCCACCGGATCCGAGATATGGTTACCGGATCCACCGGATCCGAATCTGTACGCGTAGAAACTATTTAATTGATTCCATCAATCAATAAGTATACTCTAATTAATTACAAAAACTATTCAATAGTGACATACTCTACGCCATTTCAAATTTATTTTAATTTATGAAGTAATAGGAGACATAAACTATTTAAATGACTTTTATTGACAGATTGAGGAAAATATGGATAAGAAACTTTGAACTCACGTTTGATTTGCTTTGCTTAAAAAATGTATTATTTTTAATAGAAATTACTTAGTGGAAGTTGCTTAGTTACTACTCGGCTTAATATGTACTCTCGGATAATACGCACTATTCTCTTATATCGATTTCCCCCCCTATCAGATGCATTATAAATAATTCGGTTAATAACTAATTAGATAAGAAGTTCCTCGGAAAGACCTACCGATTTTTATTCTCTAGTAAAATATATCTATTATATTTCAGTTGGTACGTACTTAAAAACTGTCAGCTGGATTTTGATTATGTGACAACTATAATACTTTAATATTATCGTAAGATATGTTAGAGTCTTGTATTCCCTACATCGTGTTTATATCATCTAACTAGCCCGTATTAGACTGGTGGAATATGCAAAAACGGATCCGGATCCGGCCGGATCTGTAAATCCAGGATCCGGCGAGATCCGGATCCGGCCGGAATAAAAAAAGTGGACCCGGTGCATCTCTAATTCGGAGTCGACTGTATATTATATATATTTTTATATATACTCTTCCTTCGGTCTCTGTCGCTTTGCGACGGATCGGTCCTAAAGTTAACGATCGCTGTGCGGCCTTACTCATCACCCTTTATACCATGGAAAATGGTAGAAAGGGGCGTTAAATATATCCCTTTATAAGATTTCCATATTTTTAGCTTGTTTTTCATATTCTAAATTTCTAAATGCGAAATTCGTGCTCAGCATACTTGTTTACCTATAAAACTCGTTGACTGGTAACTTCTAGGTTGATTTTGAATTTTCGTTAAATTTGTTTGCCTATTTATGCATACACAAAAGCCAAGCTAATTATAAATATCTTAAATTATCTACAACTCGTTAAAAACATCAATTTTGATTATTGAATGAAACTAGAATATATGAATCAGACAGTTTGAGATAGCACATATACTAGCCATTGTATTTCTGATTTCGTGAAATTCCTAGTTACAGTGACCCTCCGGACGACAGTGTCTGGATAAGGGACGTTTGAGTGTATACTGAAAGTAATTGGATGCATATTAACCAGGGTTCCCAATCCAATCCAATCGAGAAGATTTTCCATTGCCGATTGCTGCATTTTTCATCGATTGGATTGTCGATTGGATGCTTCGATTTTATCGATTGGATTGCAATCGGTGAATTTTCAAGATTTTTCGATTGTTTGTTTTTAATTTCTAAATACGTAATGCCAAAATCAAAAATGCTCAATTGCTCGTCAATTAAACCCAATAATATACGTTTTAAGTTTGAACATATGATGAAACATAACTCTTTTTGATATAATACTGAGGAGTAAACGATAGAAAAAATCGATTATATTTTGGATTGTCGATTGCGATTGGATTGTCATCCGAATAATCGATTGTCCAAATTTGGATTGCCGATAGTCCGAATTTGGCTCGATTGGATTGGATTGGATTGGATTGGAAACCCTTATATCAACGTAAGTTGTAGCAGTGGTTCCCGAACTTTTCAATAAAATTGGTTTTTGGTTCCCTTTGTAATATGGTAACTCTAGCGTTCCTCAATGAATTAATGCACAAAAAATTATCAGCAAGTAATTTTTATACTACGAGCCCTTTGGTCTCGGTCGCTTCGCGACGGATCACTCTCTTGCAAAAGTCGCTTCGCGACTTTTGTTCGATCGTGTTACACACTACGCAACACAATTAATTAACGGCCGCTTCGCGGCCTTACTTTCCTCAAATATCACTCATATTAATTAGGTTAAACCAGTAATTTGTAAATTAAAGGTACTCAATTCAGTATGCTGCTATTTGGGACCCAAGTATGTCAACTAATAAATTAATTAATTCAGGTTATTTAATATTACTAACCCAGGATTTACTGAATAGTAAATTGTTTAATTATTATTAATTCGCTGCATCATCAATGTCTATTATTATGCAGAAGATATAGGTATAGTAAATAGTTGACTACGTTGATAATATTATTATGCATACTTATGCGATTGACGTAAGCTAAATAAATCACGAATAGAAATAAACTGGAAGCCAAACTAGATTAATCAAGTATGCAATTTCGGAAATAATATAGGTGCAGATTAAATCATGAAACTTCAATATGTGCAATGACGCAGCAATTGGAGGTTACATTTTTGTTATTGCCTGGCTCAAATTAAATGAGAAAATTATAAAAATTTCTAGAGACATACAACACATTCTGTTTTGTAATGTGACAAAAGTGTATGCCGATTGAATCAAAAATGTAAGAGCTGAATCCAAATTAGTTCCTAAGTGACGTCACAATCCCATAAATCGGTTTACGTGTGTCTCATTTCATGTTGTCTTACCATCTAAAATTGTGGACGAATCGGATAAAAACTGAAAGAGTTATTCCAAAATAAGTTCATTTATGACGTCACAATCCCGTTATTTTGTTTCAAAAACCAATAGATCGTTGTCGCAGTACAAAATTACCCCTATGTACAAATTTTCAGCTTTCTGGGACTAGTAGTTTTGCCAATTAATTCAGGACAAACACACAAACAAACAAACAGACACGCAACAATTGCGCTTTTAATATACGTGCCCTTCGGTCTCGGTCGCTTTGCGAGGGTTCGGCGCTTCACGCCTCAATTGACGGCCGCAGCGCGGCTTTACTACGCCTTGAAACTATTCATTCAGAATTATACATCTCTGGGGTGTATAAATATATTCCTCATAAAGTCCCCCTAATAAGAATGCTATACAATGTAATTTATTTGGTAAATTCAAATCCTCCCATTAGTAGCTCAATAAAATTCAGTTGCACGATAAAGATAGCTCGAATCCAAATAATACTAAACGAAAAACATGCATTAAAATAGACAAATGATTGATTGGTTAAATTAATTTATTTTCAATCAATCAGATTGCAGCCTCATAAAATATTTCTATTATGCACAATCTATTTATACTAATTGAAGAAATCTGATAATCCATATAAACTCTCGAATTTAATTGGCTAACATATTTTGTAACCTTTAAATGTGAATATTTCTCTTCAAAAACCAATAGATCGTTGTCGCAGTACAAAACTAACCCTGTATACAAATTTTCAGCTTTCTGGGACTCGTAGTCTTTCCAATTAATTCTGGACAAACAAACACACAGACACAATTGCGCTTTTTATATAGAGATAGATAACATAAAATTACCGTATTTATTCGAATAGTAGCCTCTATTCGAATAATCGCCTACCTCCAATAATCGCCCCCCTAAAGTAGTAAATAAAAATTTATTACTGCTACCCGGAGTAAACATTTATATCTAATATAACTTACAATATGATCATCAACCGATTATCATAAATAAATTGTAATAAAATGTGATATTCTGGAAAATTGCTCAAAATTATTGGTCGAAAAATGGAGTAAAAAACAATAATCGCCTAGGCTACTATTCGAGTAAATACGGTATCAAAAGCTAGGTTTATACTACAAATACAAATTTCAGCTGTGCAGACGTATTTAATAGTAATTTACTTGCTTTTATTTTCACTATTCTCATTCCTTATTCATCAGTGGAGTCGATAGTGTTTGCCAGAAAAGACCACAAAAGGGTAGTAGATTTGTAAAAACACTTTTGACCATATATGGCAACACTATAGGCCCAATTATGGTCATCTTCTATATGCAAGAGACAGATATTTTCAAGAGATTCTACACTTCCAGTGCCAACGATTGTAAAATTTAGGACTTTTGAGAGTGGATTCCTACTAAATACACCGAAATACGTATATTAATTACGCGTAGGCCAGCCAATAGAAAATGGCAGAAAAGTCCAGAAAAGGGCGTTTGTTTTTCACCTGCCCCGGTCTTTTCTAGAAAAGGACGGTCTTTCCGAACACTGGGAGTCGAACTTTCCCATTTTTCGGAAAATCATCCCGGGCGAGTTAGGTATTTTTTAACTTCACCTAGTATAAAACATGTTTCCCGAAAAGTTTCACATATTGTGAAACTTTTCCAAAAAGTCGATTATATATTGATGAAAATTTACGGCTAAATCGCTATCTATTAAACTTTCTGACACAACACATACATTGCATTCTTTAACTTTAACGGATTGAATTACAATGGGCCGAACCTAATAGGTTCGTGCTGAACTAGGCGCAAAAAAATTTCCCCTGCTGAATTTCAACTGTCACCAATTTATGTTAATCACTTACATTTCGAGCAGAGATGATATGGATCGATTTAGAATGTTTAGTTCAGCCGAACCTAATTTGTTGGGTTCCACTAGAATTAACTTAGTCATAGCCTACTATTCATAGGGCCTCACAGGAACTTGTGGATTTTGTACCAGGAATGTCGGAGTCGACCTAACTATATTATTACAAAATATAACGATATAAGGTTTTAATAGGTTAATGTAGGGCATAATACCGTATTCTAGACTGTATAATTATTGTTTCGTCTCCATTTCGCATAGAATGTATATAGAAATTCAAATTTAGGATTTAATATTAAATCCTAACAGCAATAAAATACATGTAAGTGTCCAGATCATGTCCCTAAATCTCGGATTTAGGGACAAATGTCCCCAATTACTCCATAAAAACACACTTTTATGGTGGATTTCCTTATAGGGAATTGAGCTTTTTTTACCTAAATTGTGTTGTAAAAAAAGCTTAGCTTTTAAATTGTGTCCCTAATCGTGAGATTGAGAAACACTTTCTAGCGGTGTGTGTATATATATATATATATATAAAAGGTATATATATATATATATATTATTAATCAGCACCGAGTGTGCATAGGTTCTTTAGTGAAAATCAAACTAGCCCTCCAGATAACAATCCAGTCCACCAGATGAAATCTTACAATATTCCCTATAAAGATAATACAAAGCAAGAAATACTATACGAACAGACGAATATCAAAATTATAGCAGTATTACTTACTAAATTTTTTCAGTTTTCGTTTGTCCATACCTTTAGAAATAACAATTGAGCTATATTTTTTAACTATTTTTGCTGGAAAACCGTTAACAACTACAAAATACAAGTTTCTTAAGGAAGTGGCAGCCATCAATTGAACAGAACAATCAGCTATTATTCCAGAAATCACATATATAGCAATCCAAAACAGAATTAGTTGAGAGCTCGACAATAATATTCCTAGATGACGATGGTCCATCCAATAACTTCGCCATCAGGGGCCGTATTCACTAAGTTTGGTATTCACTAAGGTTTTAGTTCGTACTTAAGTTCGAACTTAAGTACGAACTTTAAGGCTAATCAATATCAGCAAAAAATTATGGTCTCAGCTTATCCATTGTTTTACTGTAGAACCCTTATACATTGTATATAATGAAACAACCATTGAAATTTCCATTTTACAAATACTTTTTTTGAAAATTGATTTTTTAGATTTCGTAATGTTAAATTCCTATACCCTAGAGGGTTCGCGCCAACATTCCCACAAAAGTTTATATGCAAGATATCAAGTTGAATGTTATTCTATCGTATAGTTCATGAATAGATCTGTGATTTGTCGGGTTGTATAAGCTCTATCAAATTTAGAAGTAGTTTTTTTTTTAATGTTTAAAAAAAAAATCGGTCAAAAAACCCCTCTTTTTTTGGATTTTCATGGAATTTCGTCACGATTTGGTCGTAAAAGGTGACGAATGCATCGAAAAGCTTATACAACCCGACAAATCACAGATCTACTCATAAACTATACGAGAGAAGAGGATTTAACATGATGTCTGGTATATAAACTTCTGGGCGATTGTTGGCGCAAACTCTCTCTGTCCGTTTAGTGTTTTTTTGAAAAATTTCGTCATAATAGGGGTTAATATTAATAAAAAAAGCAAAAATACCAAAATTTTTAGTTCTAGACCGATTTTAGTAAATTTTTTTTCTGGATCTATATACTACATATATAGATGTAGTGTTTAATGCAATAAACTGTAAAATGAGTGTATTTTAGATCATAAATATTCATTTTGGTTTCTGATATTGATTAGCCTTAAGCAAGCTAGGGAGGTTGCTTAAGTAATTTTGTGTTCGACTAAATTAAGAATTTCCTCGGATTCGTAATAATAATATTATACTTTTATGCTACTCTCTAATTTGGTAGGCATAATACAAGTAAATCGTTATATATCTGCACACTATCTACACTAACCGGCCAAAAGTATTTGAACAGCAATAATTTGCATATAGACATTTGAGGTTATACAAGCATAATAACATTAGTAGATGCTACAAAATGCATATTTACATGAAACGATATGTAAAGTATTATAAAACGGCAAAACTTTCACATATACATTTCTATGGAGGCGTTAAACTCATTAAATATTTAATTAGCTAATTAAATAATTAATTTGTTATCATTAAGATGCAATGTTAATATATTTATTCTGATAGCAGATTTGAATTCCACATGGTTTGATTACTCTAAGTGCATAATTTCAAATCAATCCGAATATTTTCCACTGTGATACAGCCACATTTCAATTTGTGCCACTTATGCCACAAGTGGCACGTGGCAGAAACACATATGCCACTTCTTGGATATTTTCAAAATTGAATTGAAATCACAATATTTTGTAATGTATATCTATATTAAGATATATATAGTTATTTCAGAGTAGAGTAGATAGCCGTAAATAAGTTAACCAGACGAGTATTGTGTGTGCATTAAAATCCCCATTGTTCAAATACTTTTGGCCGGTTAGTGTATGTGTATAGCTAATAACAAAATTTATGATTTTTCTAACAGCTTCTGACGTTTCAGTCTATAGTACTCCCTCTGCTCTTCAATTAGCTGAAGTTGTGCTGCAAATACAACCATCTGTTGTAACAGCACTTCCTGCTGTGAAGGGAGTAAGTCTTCTACCTTTATTTCCGGCTGCTGCTGGGACTCAGTTGGACGTTGATAATCTGCTGGATCACGTCTTCGCTTCCTACTTTTCTTCCCGTTACGATTAACGTTAATGTTGGGTTCTTCGGGAGCATACAAAATTGACGTATCGTCTACAGTGCCTAGCTGAGGAATATGTTCGCTGCTGGCTGCTGTTGATGGTGATACGAAATTATCGACAGCACCTGAGATTCCGATAAAAGCTGGGGTGGTCTCAAACATCTCTCTAATTCTATCAGAATTATTTATACTCCTATCTGCAGCTAAAATTAATACGTCTTCGTCTTCGACAATTCCAGCGGAGTTTGAGCCCCCTCCGGTTATTCTAGATTCCCTGAAGCTAGCTTCAACTTTGACTTGGCAGCTAGCTTCAAGTTATTCCATTTTTTTCTTAAGTCTTCTACCCCTCTATTATTTCCATATACAGCGTTTACTCTTCCTGTAATGGTTTTCCACAGTTCCTTCTTCTCTTATTGAGGTCAGCGCTGTTTCCTGAACCTCTCAATAAGTCGCCAGCAGATTCAATTTCACCAATGAGCGCGCACTCTTCTTCCTTAGTCCAATTTGTCTTCCTGGATTTTTCCATTCCGTTTAGAATTGGTTTTGTTCAACAGCAATTTATACAAATGGGAAAAGAACATTGATCATGAAAATTAATCTTCAATGGAATTATATGCATTTGTTATTTTGGCATCAAAGCTACTTTTGTATATGTATAGAGAACTTAAGGTTAAATTACGGCAGATTCATGTAAAAAAACACATAAATTTCGTTTTGAAGTAAGATGTTTAATTTTCACATATATAATAGAAGACATTATAGCTATATCGAAACTGAAAACGAAATCGAATTATTTTGAATAAATTCGATTTTATGGGGCGTGCAGTTTTATGGTAATACAAAAGTCCCATAGGGGGATTTCTTCAGACTCCACCTGATAAGTGTGTCGATCTCAAGATCATTATTAGCTAAAGACATATTATGTGCGATATATCACATAGATCATCGTTATATGCTGTAGGTGACTGGTTTAGAATTTTGATTTGACCTAAATAAAAAAAGTTGCGACCTTTTGAACTAAAGAAATCATTAAAAAGGTCATGTTTTTTATGAGATATTTGATAAAATGTTTGAAAAATAATTTCAGAGTCATAATTCAAAAATGTAAACCGACTACCAACTCCGTACGCTTATAATCTTTCAATATTGATTCTGATAACAAACATTGATGGCCGCATTGCCAAATTACACTATAATATCGACCACCACTTTTTGAAATCGCCCTATGGGAGATTTGTATTAGCCAAATATTGAAACCGACAAAAAATAAAAAGTATAATATATTGAGACATTTTCTTTTTTGTTTATTGCTTTGTATCGTACCTTGATCTATTTCTAACAATTACAGATTAATACAAGAGATTTCATTCCCGTGGGGTAATTTAACCTTAACTGTTAATTAAATATACTTCAACTTATTATCTTCATTTACATATATAAATTCAATCAAAATTATGAATAGCAAATTGGTTTCTGTAATGCTTAGCAGCCAAATGTCCCAATTCTTCAATTACAAAGGTTCATCCATATGTTGGTCAATAGGCGAATCGTCCAGCATTGGTTGCTTCCAAACTATAGCCATATTATGTAGCACAGCACATGAAGTAATAATGGTACAAACCTTGTCTGGAGCCATTCGGATGTCCCCATGTAGACAATGACCTGAAAACTCGCTCCCGAGCTAGAGATTCTTGTTGTTGTTGTTCAGAAATGATTAGTGGAATCAAACACGCCATTTGAATATAAATTATGAAAAGTAATATAGTTTGATGTATTTACGATATTTTGTATTGATAATTTGATCTTATACTCGTGTCTATACACTAATAATTAATCATAATCTAACAACGTTAATGTAAATTGTTATGTGCGTAGTGATTAATAAATGTGTTTACATTCCTTTCAAAGCGTACAAGCACTTTGACTTTGATTATTTATAGTATAATCTAAGTTATTTTATATGTATTCTTTAATAAATAAGAGATCCACAAAACATTGAAGGCAACAAATATTTATGTAAATATTTAGGTATATTTAACTATATTATTATTTGAGGCTGATTCCAAACTCCAAGAGAATAGAAATTGAGTGAAATAAATTTAAAAGTAAAAAGTTCATACTTAAGTTCAAACTTAACTAAGTTTGAACTTAAGTTTGAACTTAACTCTTAGTGAATACGACTTAAGTTCGAACTTAAGACTTAAGTTCGAACATAAGACTTAAATTCAAACTTAGTGCTTAACTTCTTAGTGAATACGGCCCCAGTTCATTATTATTCTTTAATAATGGTAATAAAAATATTCCAAACCATAACAATGGATTCTAATACTATCTCAGAAGCGTATTTCCAGGTCCCGCGATCAGAGAGGTCTGAAAGCTTAAATTGAGATATAGATAGATCGTATATATTACTATAAGATCTTTATCAATAGTTAAGAAATCTCGGAATATATGACATGACTTGCTACGCTTCAAGCATTGGTGTGTTGAATAGCCAGAAATAAATGCTAAGGACTGGAGGACCTAGAACTACACTCAATGATAGATAGGTCTGATATTGCATTCAAAAATGGCTTTAAATCAATCTCGCAGTCAGATTCTACGCTGTCCATAGAAGAGAATGATTCTATGAACTCTTGTAAAGAAGATGTGCTAGATACAGTCTGACTGGAAAACAAGTATAAGATGCTGGAAACTTTAAGACGACGCTCCGATTCCAAGATCTGAAGGAAAGAAACATGATAGTTGGAACCTGACATCATACGATATAAACCGAAATGGTGTTCCAATGGATCTGTCTGGAGGAATGATGTTAAGAGAAAAGAATAGCCGCAGTTTTCAGTTAAGAAGTTTGTATTTTGAGGTAATACTAGACAAGCATGTTTCAAGCTTGTAAATGTTTGCTTGCTCAATTTTCCTCCTTTCTCAGGCAATAACTTCCAGGCATCAAACCAGTAATCAATGCGCGTTAGAAAAATACAGCGGTCATCATTAGAAATAAAAGGATGAGATAAAGAATCATTTAAACGAATATGTTTATATGGCATATTAATATTAAAGATTTTCCAAAGAAATAATAGAATCTGAACAAATTCGGAGGTATGGGATTTGAATGCTGGGCTGCGTTGTTCATTTTGAATAGCCAGAGCTGCAATAGTGGATCACAAATACAAGATTTAATCGTGTCAAACAACTTCTCAAACTGAGACAGAAGCGCATGGAAGTAAACGGACAACACACGACCATTTCTTAACAAACTGGACACCATAATAGTAAAAACATTTTTCGTAGGATCATCGGCATCAAGATTGGAACCAAGTATCTTACCTCCTTTGTAAGAAATGTCGGACTTCACATGTATTTCATCCATCTGAATGATTACATGCTTTTGCTGTGGAGTAATATATTGCGTAGATTGTCTAAGAAATGTGAATACATCACTATCAAGTCCAAAGATGAATATAATTTTTCTAAAATATTGAAGTGAGGAAGAGATAGGCAAGACATACTCTGGAGATATTTATGACAAGAAGGTGAAATTATATGTGTTTTGAGGGATATATAACTTATATAATACCTGTGTTCATATACTATACACAGTGGCAGGAATTGGCAGTTTACAACGATTAGGTCTTTAGAGCCCAGATAGGCTGCCAAAAGGTATTATCTGCCTATAGGTTATCGATATCTATGAATCGGTTGAGACATTCACCTCAGTTGTACGGCTTCATATGTGTCAGATATGACTTCATCATATTTAATCAAAATATTTATGTTAGACAGTAAACACAACTTATCCCCATATTTTCAACAGATAATGAATATAGTCAACTAGTTTATTCAATCATCAAACTCAATATACTATAATATAGTATATGATAGTTATTAACACACATCAGTCTAGTCCTACCTATAATAATCTCCGAATCTAAAATGTCTAATTGAAATAATCTAAGTCAATCTAAGTTAATTTTTCCATTATACAGTCTTTACACCTTGGGTCATTATCTTCCCTGCCAATAGAAGGCCTTCAACAATCTTATCCTGGGAAGACAAGTGATCAGCTTGTTTTGTTTGGCTAACAATTGAAAGTCGATATTCTCCCAGGACGGGATCACTTTGAGTTGTCAACCGTACAACTATATCCATAATATTCATTTCAAAAGAGAATTTTCTTGCCAAGTGTTCTCTAAACTTTCTGACATATTTATTTAATGCTTCCAAGTCCTCTTCTGAAAAAGACTTAAGACCAAAGCCATTGTTATATTTCTCGATCTGTTAAGCGGGATGTGCTAGTAATTTATGGAGTGATGGAGTAATATTGGCCCAATTGAAATTTACTACAATATATTCATAAGTTTCATTGCAAAGAATACTTAATTGTGTTGTATTGATTTTGTGGCTGCTGTTAAATACTGTCAGGTCTGCTTATTATGAACAAGATTTCGTCTGCTTAATATGAAGATTTTTTATTATGAACAAACCCTGCGGTCCCAATTTAACAATTTACATAGGGTTTGTATTAAGTTGAGTTCGCTTATTATGAAGTCTCTCTATTATGAACACAATTTTTGGTCCCTTGAATGTTCATAATAAAGGAACCTGACTGTACTCTTAAAATTGAAGAAATATTTTTTTGTATTAATTTGATTCGTTCCCTATCTCGCTCGCTAATGGTAGATGTTGCCCACTTAGAAAACTCACGTTTATCATTAAAACAATCTCTTGCGATATTTTCAGTTGTAGTACCGCCATCGCAGGATGGAAGATCAATCTGATAACCAGACTTCAAAAGACTTTGAATAAATCTGAAAAAAATTAGGGTTCGCGCACTTTCGCGGATTCAAAAAGTATTTTTAAATAATGTTTTGTACAATGCTGGTATATTCAATCTATTTTATTTATTGTACACGACTGAACACAAAAGCTGCTAGTCATTATTTCAACATACCTGTAAAATAAAAATAGAATTTCCAATCCGAAATTCAAATAACAAAACCGCAATAATTCACGTATGTATATGAATAGCATTTAGTAGAAGTTAACTTAGTTATTGCATATTCGAAATGAATTTATACCTGTTGTTGATTAGAGCTTAGTTTGTTACTTGAGACTGGTTATAAATATAGACTTCACAATGTAATTTATTTTAATTATGAGATCATATATATAACGTTGCACCTCTGCCGCTGTAATTCTGGTTAGAGATAATATTACAAGATTATCTTTTGAAATTTCTAGCTATTGGAATGTCTAGAATCTAAATATAATACGCATAAATAAATCTATTGATAAAGATTTCTAGCACAATTGGTGTATTCCTGCCACTGTGCTATACCGTCGCCTGTTCTTCGGAAGTAGAATGTTTAGCAGTTGGCAATGAATAAATTGAAGTTTTGAAATTTCCGGAGAATTGTGGAACTCTTCATCTGAGTTTTTATAACTGATATATGGATTACTTGTTGTATATGAATTCCTGCAGACGCAATATGAGAATCATTATAAGTACAGACAATAGACGTTTCCGAACTATCAGAGATAACTGAAATTTCATCTAATAAAGTTTCAAGTTTACGTGTGTCGATCACAAAAATTCGTGAGAGCGGGAAAATTTTGCCATTACGATATGCTCTTACGAATAAATCAATTTCTACTGTCAAAGAAATATTAACTAGAATTTTGTTATTATCTAAACGAGGGCGCATAAAAATCAAAGAATTCGGATTGGGATACAAATATGACTTATCTTGCAAATCCTGGGAACTGTTCAATATAAACCTCTCATTCCATCAATATTCGATTTCAGGCTAAGATGTAATGCTTGTGAGAAGAGCTCTTCTTCTTTAGATTCAATAGAAAGTCGACTACGTTTGTTGGTAGTTTATGTAGAACAATAATTCGGGCATCCGGGTAGCATGGATGGTACAGCGCCTTCTTTAAGCTTTAGGTACTTTCGTGGCATCTCTCGATATGTCCCATCGCCATTCGGTACCTTATAGGTGCGTTCAATTTCTTCTTCCTTAAAATGCTTGAACAAACGTGCACAGTCTTGAGTTCATGAATATCATCTCTGTGGACTGCTCGAATCAAAGCGTGTCGAAGTTCGTATGGTTTGTGTGGCATCTTGAAAACTGGGATTCGCTCGTCATCATAATTGCTTCTACATCCGGGAACTGAACAGCGGCTGGGCATTGTAATCGTGAGGAAATAATACCAGGATCGGCGCGCCACCAGGGGTGTCCTGGGTGTCCGGACACCCACTGCCTCAAGGAAATGAAGCGGTGCTTGTACAGTGACACCCACTAGACTATACAGTGGACACCCACTACACCCACACCTCATAATACGTGGCGCCGGCAATGAATACGTATACTGCTTGAATGCAATGCTAGATCTGAAATTAATGGGAGAAATTCTTTCGAGTAAACATTGGATTTAACGACATCGGCTTTAGCGACAAATCGCTAATAAGTAATTCTATCGGATATTCTATCGAAAATTACGACTTTGGAATGCAGAAATGTTGCACTGCAGAAATGCGTATTGTACATATCAGCAGCTTTGGTCTAAATTTGTTTAATTAGTGAATAATTGAGTTTTGATTGATCTAAATATTAACCAATTAAAATTTTCCCTGTTTTGAATCAACTGTTGGCTTCTTATCAAAATGAAAACGTATTTAAAGCCATTAGTATGTACAATGTCATTTCTCTATCATCGTCATGGATTCGAGCGTAGGTGGCAAAGAAAGCGATTTTCTTTTGCTGAATAATACGAAATTTTAAAGGAGCTTGATGCAGGAGCGAAGAGACCATTCTTGGAACGGAAACATAGTAATTCTCATGAGACCTTAGCTGGCTGCTTGACGAAGCAGTCCTCAATAACAAGTTTTTTGACAGTCTGATGACAAACATTAAAATCCGTCATATAATTTAGATGCTTATTATCCAAATACAGGTACTAGTACATTGCATATCATCATATTTATACCCAATCATTTTTATACCCCGCTCCCATACTTTACTTTTAAATTATATCATTTGCTTTCGATGACACTATAACAAGTTATTAACAAAATGCTTAGAAATCTTCCCAATATACACGTGGAGTTAAAACTAGTAATTCCCAATCTCAGGAGTATAATGGGATATGAAGTACAGTCAACTCCCGTTATAACGAAGTGCTCGGGACCGTGGTTTCATTTCGTTATAAGCAGAGTTTGTTATAACCGGAGTTCGTTATAACAGGAGTAAATCAATAGCTTAGAGGGTATATGGGATTTAAATCACTCAGTTATAAGCGGATTTGGTTAATTCCATTTCTGTGTAGCCAAATTTTTAATAATGTAATATGAGCACCACTGTTTATACCTCCTCAATTGTGATTGGTTCGTAATCAAAAGAGTGTTGCACAATATTAAAATATGGATAAATTTGGGATAGAAAGTATATAATGCATATTTGGAGGTACTTCAGATTTAGAGACACATCGGATATATAGTGACCTTTTTAACCTGCCCAAACGTGTACTTTATATATAATATATATACAGACTGTAATAAACATTTATGGGTTGACTAAAATTTAAATAATACAAATATCAAAAGTAGATTAAAATAGTAGTTTTTTGCCTTTCACTATCTAGAATACGTTATTGTACCCTACATTAACCTATTAAAACCATATATCGATTTATTTTGTAATAAAATAGTTAGGTCGACAACGACATCCCTGGTCCAAAATCCAGAAGTTACTGTGATGCCTTATGTATAGTAGGCTATGACTTAGTCTAAATATGTTCACCCGAACCAAATAGGTTCGTTTGAAATAAACGTATGAAGAATTTTCCAGCTATTTTATCAGTGGGTCCAAACAGTGTTCCCACTAAGGGTTTTTTCGGGGGATCCCCAGAAAAATAGCATTTTTTGCCCAGACCCACTGAATAAAGTCGTATTTTATTAAGGTCCCCGAAAATTAGAGGGCAATAAGACAACCAATTTGGTATAAATATTTCTTCTTCTACTCAAAATCAATAATAATAAATACTCGATGGTTGTGTGTTTGTATAATTTGTTTGTTTGTATGTTTGCCTGGAATGTATTTAAGTGATGGGAGAATAGAAAAAGCATTTACTTGTGTAGTTGAGATAAAAACTAACTTCCAAAACGCTATAATACGTAAACAAGTATACTCATTTCGAATCAGGCATTTATTATTTTCTAATATTAATAATTGTTGTTGTAGTTTACACAAATACGTAAACAAATTGATAAAAATTCAAAATCAACCTAGAAGCTAGCTTTCAACGGCTATTTTAGGTAAACAAGTTAAAACTATGGAAATTGGTAGAAAGGGATGTATATACTGTAATCTCCTCCATGGTGGCTTTCTCCAAGTGGCGTCGTGCTCTAATGACCCTGGGGGACCCGGGCCCCCCAAATTACCTGTGCCCCCCATTTTTAGAGGCTTGTCCCGAATACATTGATCTGGTCGCAAACTACGACACTCTGTACCCCCCAGACAGTGGCGTTTCTAGGGGGGGGCTAGGGGGGGCGACCGCCCCCCCAGTTTTTTTGCTTGCCCCCCATTTGCCCCCCCACTTTTTTAGGATTCACTTGACTAATAATAATTTACCGTTGAAAATTACTATTTCGTATAAATAGAAATTTTCTCCCTTAATTACACATATTTTATTATACGGATTACTTATATGGAGCTCAGTTACTGTTAACTGAACCTCCATATAAGGATATTTGAATTCAAAAACACCCACAACCTCAGAAATCAAATTTAGACATAAATTTAAACCACTTCAGTTACCCGTAACTCAGCTCCATATAAGCAAAATTTTTCTCTCTCATTTTAGATCAAACTTATAAGCCCCCCCAGGATTTGGTCTTGCCCCTCCTTTGCCCCCCCAGTTTCAAAATCCTAGATACGCCACTGCCCCCAGAATGTATTCAAGCACGACGCCACTGCTTTCTCCCATTTCCCATTGAGAAAGAGCGATAAGTAAGGCCGCATAGCGGTCGGTAACATGAGGGGCGAACCACCGATCGTCGCGAAGCAGGGACGTCACTACGATGAGTGCCCTTCCTGGTAAAATCCTTGCCCAGGGCAATGCCCCCCCAAGTAAACATTTTGTAAGTATTGAATTGCTCTAATCCATTGAATTCAATTTAATGAGTTCAAACTGTCCAAAACATTTGAGTTTATTCGCTTTACGAGTCTCCAATTTCCCCTGTACATTGGCCAAGATCCGTGGACACCCCAAATGTTTTTCTCGCTCGTTCCGCTCGCTCCAATAAAATGTAAATCTACATTTATACTGATACGAATTACACTAACTGAAGCATAGTATAAGATATACGATCATGTTATTTATTCTTATTAAGTTTGACATACGTAAATCAAAAGAATCACTTAGGAACGAAAAAACCCTGTACGGTTGACAGGAATGGACTGTTACTTATCTAGTTGCGCCTATAGGATATTCTTAGTTATTTTGGCAATTTTGGTTCTAACTTCTAATCATCTGTCTTACAAACCCAATACATCTAATAATTTAGTCCTATTGCCCTAACAAAATTGACTTTTAGCTATCATTATATGTAGCTTGTAGTTTTTTCCTGTATTATTGTTGTGATTGCAAGATGCTTGTTAATGTATTGATTTTTCGAGGAAACCTTTCATACTTTTGAGAACATTAAACTAGAAAAGTTCATCTCATCGCCTAGTTGTTGGTAACTTCAATTGCTAGATCTAACACCAATAGAATGTTTGCCCCCCCATAGCAATTTCTATGTCCCTCCTAGATGAAAATCCTGGTAACGTTCCTGTCGCAAAGCGACCAAGACCTAAAGACTCGTGTTATATTTATTTCGTTTCAAAAGTGCTTCCCCCGAAAATATCTATTGGAACTGTTTGCACCTCCGGAACTTTGCTAAACACCCCCGTCAGACTTCCTGCACCTCCGAAAATTAGAGGGAACACTGGGTCCAAAGATGCTGGAAATTTGCTCAAACGAGTTTAGAAACGAAACACCAGCTAAAAATAGCCGAATTTCGATAGATTTATCCCGGGGCGAAACACTTGCCGGCCCGGAATCGTTTACGCTTATGTTATTAATTAATTACTAATTCAATTTTTCTATTCGTTCTATTTAACTCCCATTAGTCCGATTTTCCAAAACTCAACGTTTTTGAACGCAGCTTAAGTTGTAAGGCATGAACGAGGCGTTTTACCTAGAATATAAACGTAGTTATTTTTGACTTATTATTGAATCTTATATTTAGGCTAATATTTTTCCCAATGTAATATCCCCCTAACAAATTGTATATTTACTTTTATACAAAATGTTCTGTATTTAATTTGCAAATTCTCAGATAAATATGCGATTTCAATACAATTAACAACTTTGTAGGATAGTATATATACTGCCGCCAAAGTCGTGGGCGCAAACACACGATATATTCTGAAACTTTCCACTTATGAACGATGTCTTGCGCCCCAGAAGGAATGTGAATCCTGCAACACCACTAGATCACTATAGTATCCAGTACACCATCGGGGAGCAGAACAAGAGTTGCATGAGTCAAGAATATAATTAAGCAAGGAGCTAGCATTATAAAGGCAAAGTAGGTGGTTGATATAACCCGGGACGGGCGGGATAGTGGCGGGACATCCCATTAAATGACTAAAATATGGGATATGGCTTTTACTTCCATAAATAGTTCCAAGCTTCGTGGAAAATTTCATTTCGCGAGTTGAAATGTCATTCTAATGAGCTCTTTACATCCAGGTAGCCAGGAATCATATATTACCTTCAGGCAGTGTTTACCATGGTACCACAATTTTCAAAGAAAGCATTGTATCATTGGTACTTTCTTCATCTCAGGCAGACGACAAATGCAGTGAACTGAAACCATCTCACTAGCTATGATCTTTTTCCTTGCCGACGTTCTTTTGCGATCGGGAACATTGAGAACTGTTTATCCTCAAGTATCCTAAAGTAAAGAAGTACTTGGAGTCAGAATCAAAGCAGAAGTTCTTGTCGCCAAAAATACATAATGAAATTTTGAAAGATCTGGACCACGCTCTCCTGAGAAGTCTCATTGCAAGAATTCGAGCTGAGTCTGTAGGCCTGTCAAAAGAACCAGTGTTTTCTATCATTATCGATGAAACTACAGACAACATCAGAATTGAACAAGTTGCGATATGCGTGCGTTTCTGCAACAAAGACATGGAGAGCGAAGAGGTGTTTATTGGATTTCATCAGACATCCAGGACTGATGTTAATACAATGCTCAAACTAGTTAAAGATTCTTTGCAGAGCTTTGGGCTTCCTTTCTCTGGTATTCGGGGTCAGGGTTACGACGGGGCATCTAATATGTCTGGCAGAGAAAACGGTTTGCAAGCTAAGGTTTTGACAGAAAATCCTAAAGCCCTTTACCTATAATGCTTTGGACATCAGCTCAATTTGGTTGTCCAAGATTCCTTGAAAGCCATTCCAGAAGTAGCAATCGATCTGGAACTTATGCACGCTGTGGTTCAATTCATTAAGAACTCCCTAAACTCGGGCGTAGCACGGCTCTGAAAACTCTCTGGCCAAACAGTTAAAGTTATCCGGCCAAAACCGGACCCTCCTATATAATATAGTAGAATAAATGAAAACTGGTCCGGCTATGGCCAGACCGCGTGCTACGCCTATGCCTAAGAAGTGGGACAGATTTATAAGCATTGTAAACTTTGTTTCCTATGATGACTTGTCATTCCCAAAAGACAACCACATGCTGCGCGCCTAATGCACAACCCGGTGGGTTATGAAGTTGCCCGCTGTTGATACTTTTCTAGTTCACTACCACAAAATTCTCGAATTTCTCGAGTCTATCAAGGAACATTATACTGAACCTGTCAACAATAGAGAGAAAGCTGACTCCTTTCTCCGGAACCTCGAGACTTTCAAGAACTACTTCTGCCTCAGAGTAATTCAAAAGATTCTGCAGGCTACTAGTCCCATCCATGCCCAATGTCAGGGAAAAGGAGCAACTGTAGGTCAGGTAGAAAATTGGGTCAACACTCTTATCCTTACCCTCACAGCTGAATGGCAGGGTCATTCAAATTCAAATGAGCTGTATGAGGCCCACTTCTATTATCTTTTGTAGGCCGTGTGTTTGTTCGTAGGCGCTTCAAATTTCGAGTACTAGATGAGTTTGTAGATTGTACTCTCAGACTGAGTTTGACCGCCAGTAAGTGGTAGCATCCGTTTGTAGAAGGACAGCTACAACTTTCTTTGGGGGAAACGGTCACCACACGTGGAACACCAGAAGAACCTTTCTGAGTAAAACTTGTAGCTTGGGATCATAACTTATCTGATTGAATGCCGATAGTTGTTGTGCTCTTGCATGAATAGTCACTGATCGGATTGGTAGATCATTTGGTGGTACTTTGTGAGTAACTCTTCAATCTGTGTGATGTTTCTTTTTCCATTCTTGATCCTCCCGACGACTTTATCAGGAGTATTGGTTGGAATGTAATCAACCAAACCTTGACGGGGTTGAATGTTGGCATATACCGATTTGAGGTGGTATTCTCCAATCAGGGAATGAAAGGTTCACGAACGAACTTATTGAACTTGAACTGAACGAACTGAACGCAGGGCTTTTAAGACATTCACGGTGAACGAACTGAACGAACGCCAACGGTTTCTGAACGGCAATTTGAACGAACTGAATTGAACGAATTGAACGGGTTGAACGAACTGAACTGAACTAACTAAACTGAATAAAGATAAATTATAAATATAGATACATTAAATATAATAGGTGACTGCAAAAGTGCTAATTTCGGACATCCCTAGTGGACTCATGTCTCTTAGCTTAGATTCTAGCTTCTCAACCTGAACTTCAATAACAGCTTGGAGGATCAAACAGTCTATCATAAACGGAATAGTTCGACCCACTCACTCTACACTGAACGAACTGACAAAACGAATTGAACGAACTGAACAAACTGAACGAACTTAATTGAACGGATTGAACGGATTGAACGAACGCGGGTTAACCCGTGAATGAACTGAACGAACGCTAGTGGAGCTGAAGTTAGGAGGTGAACTTTGAACGAACTGAACGTGCGTCAATTTAAGATGAACTGAATTGCGCAATTCAGCCGTTCGTGAACCTATCATTCCCTGTCTCCAATGCCTGCAACCCCTTCCCCGTATTTCGTTTAGATAAAATGCCTGGAGTTGGTACACTGACAGCAATACACAATCAACTGGAGCTTCTTTCCAATCCTGTAGGTCTTTGATAACTCTGTTAAGTCCCTCAGATTGGTTATTCGTCACTCCACTGTATGGATTATATATGTGCAGCCTTTCCAGAGCCAACAATCCAATAGATAATGGAACATCAGGATGTATCTCCTTCTGATAATAGTTTGGAAAGCTCCATCCCACTTCTCACTAATAACAACTAGTTGTTGCTCATACTGAATTTTTGATTCAGAGTGAAACAACTCAAGCAAGTTATCCGAATAATGAGAAATGTCTTCTGAGGGAGCTCCGTGCTTTTTCAACCATAGCCGAATATCCTGGAATCATGGGCGGAAAAGTGGGGGGGCAGGGTGGGGGCGCCCCCCTCCCAAATTTACAACTAGGTCCCATAGTTGTAATAAGTACAACCGATAATTGACAGGTCTCGCCCACCAAGAATTTTAGGAATTTTTAGATAACTTTCCGCTTATTCCTGGAATATGTGATTCCAACTGTGTACTACTGGAATATTGTTCATCTCAGCTTTAACAACCTTTACAATTGCTCTCTCTGTATCAATCACCATTTGGGATTTCGTCTTCTTTAATGCTGGAATCCGTTTGACACATTCCTTAAACATCTCTATATGCGCCTCTGTATACTTCCTTTCGTGGAATTGGAACATAGCCGTAATTCATGGCTTCTCCTCGAATATTGTATGGTGGAAGATAAACGGTGACAAGTAGAAGTACCCGAGTTGACGACAATAATTGCCAATCATCTAAGCACTCGATCAGCTAAATCTAAAAGTTCCTGAAATAGAAAAAAGAATAAGATCTATATGTGTAATAAAAGTTTACAAATGTCATTACTATATTTGATAATTACTTACCTTTAGACCACAGCTCAAAACAAGGTCAGGAAATGTAGTGATCTTCCATACGAAGCCTGGAGAATCATATGCCTGCTCATGAATATTGTAGAGCATATCTTGAGAGATAAGTGTCTGGCAAAGGTGCTTATATCAGTGATTATGGAGCTGTTTCATATTCCAATGAATCTGTACTGCTGCATTTTCTGGGTTAAATTCAATGACGATACTGAACGTTTATACACCAGATTAGTTTTATTTGACTTGCACAATTCTCTAATAGAATTCACGCTAGATGGTACCGCTTGTAGAAAATGATGGCTGATATCATTATCTTTTATGTTTCGATGACAAAAATCTACCGCAAGCTTCTCATCTCCAATGTAGTGATTGAGGGTTATATTTTGGCAGGGACTTCTTTAATATAGGGACTGTAAACTTCGTCTTACGGTCAAATTAGCGTAGACCTACAACAGTATTGTTACTTATTGATATCGCGTAATCCGCTAATGCTAGACACAGGAAATGTATTATTGTCGTATAGGAATTCATATTTGGGAGTCCAACGGTCATATTGGTTTAGCGAAAATATTTGTGGATTGTAAGTTATGCGATTTTCACACCTTTCCATATATGGTAATATTGTTAAAATCTCGAGATTACTTAACTTTATCCATATGAAATTTATTATTGGCGAATGGGAAATGGGAATTCATATTTACGAATCAGTAGATCACATTGATTTACCTAACCGGTTACCGCCCATCCTACTCAATACAATAAATCAATTATATAAAAATTTGATTATACTACAGAATAAAACTCGGGTGTATAAAGTATAACTGCATAAGTATATTAACTGATACATTTCGTGCTTTAGGTAAATTTAAATCAATTTGTCCAATAAAATTTATAAGTGGTGATGAGAAATGGATTTAGGTCTACATATTCTGATAAAATTAAAAAATTTAATACTTTATACATTAATTTCCCAATAACTCTGCTGTTATTCAACAGACCGGCTAACTGGTTAATAAAATCTCTAACCGTTAACCTATGTCAGCAACGGTTAACGGTTAACCGAATCCAGCCTTGTCAGAATAAAAAAGGAATAGATTTGAAAGAACTTATCAAGATTTTTTGATAAACAACATAATTAAAGATATCTGATACATAAGAATTAGCTAAACTACAAAACAGGGTCGGGGCAATCCTCCTGTGGAGAGTGCCAAAATAATAATATAGGCTAAGGGAAACGCCTTAGGTAAATCAATGTGATCAACTGAGTCCCTAAATATGAATTCCCATTCCCCATTCGCCAATAATAAATTTCATATGGATAAAGTTAAGTAATCTCGAGATTTTAACAATATTACCATATATGGAAATGTGTGAATATCGCATAACTTACATTCCACTAATATTTTCGATAAACCAATATGACCGTTGGACTCCCATAATATGATTTCCTGTACGAAAATGATACATTTCATATGGATTGAGTTAAGCAATCTCGAGATTTTACCAATGTTACCATATATGGAAGGGTGTGAAAATCGCATAACTTACATTCCACAAATATTTTCGATAAACCAATATGACCGTTGGACTCCCAAAATATGACTTCCTATACGACAATAATACAATTCCTGTGTCTAGCATTAGCGAATTACGCGATATCAATAAGTAACAATACTGTTTTAGGCCTACGCTAATTTTACCGTAAAAAGAAGTTTACAGTCCCTATATTAAAGAAGTCCCTGATTTTGGTTACTTATCAGCTGATAGGCGTGTCTTTGAAAACCCTGGATGACTCCGTGTGGTGTGTCTGCTGAAAAATAGTGCTTCTTTAAATAAGTTTCCTTCCGTTGCAGTGGTGTCCTTGGTTGACCCATCGGTATTTATCAGCCCTCCAGTCCTCTAGAGTGTGCAGGAGGTAAACAAATTGTTTACATTGTACGAGAAATATCAAATTACAAGTCGTAGTGCTCATATTGCATAGTAAATCAATTACTCAATTTAGCCCATACAGCTAAGATCATTTCAAATCCAAGCTGTACTTTGCAAAACATTTCTCATTAGTGTCATTAACTCATTATTATTTTATAATATCCCACATATTTTCAGATTTATGTTTATTTCCCCTAAATTCAGGAATTTACTGAAAAACGTTGCATGAAAAACGTGGCACGTTGCATTTGAATAATAATTTATAGAATCATTTGTAATCCTCATCTAAAGTAATTTCCTATAGTGTATTAAATAATCAATAAAGATTAATGACAATGAAATCCCCCCGCATTCATTGTGCCATCATTTTTTATTTGAAACATTTTCCATTCAAAAGTGGCTAAAGCAAATATTATCCCCACATGGTATGTAATTATAATTAATAAATCATACCTTGCAGTGGCTCAAACAAGGGGGGGCATGCGCCCCACAGTAAAAGTTGAAGGGGGGAAACATTAATGGTGCGGATGTTACCGTGCCCTCTGGATAAAAAATAAAATGTTCAATATAATTTAGGATAGTAAATATACATATAATTCATTCAAAAATGTCATTTGTTGCAATCAATTTTTTTCCTGGGGGTTACCCCCCCAGACCCCAAAAATCGGTCGCTACACTCGCTCCGCGCCCCCAAATTTAACCTCAGACTTGTAAAACTTTTTGTGAGAGCACGCTGAAACAAAAAAATTCGTCCCATTACTGACCTTATACTATACAGTAAACTAATTAGGTAGTAAGAAGTCAATACACAAAATAATGAAGTTGACTTAAAAATAAATTTTCAGATTGTACGAACCATAGCCTACTCTATATAAGGCCTACCATCAAATGTACCATGGATGAAGTAGTGTACGATGAGATTAATTTTAGAAATTAATCTGTTATAATAAATAATTATAGTAAATTAATAGAATTTCTCTATTGAGTCTTTATTGCTTACTTAACAACATCGATAAGAATACATAAATAATAATGTGGGTTCAAATAACAATAATAATAACAATAATATTAATAGAAGAGTAGCCTTCTCGTGTATTTCATTAATGTGAGAACTTCTTCAGTTTTCGCTTTTCTATACCTTTAGATGCAACAGCGGAGTTATAATTTTTAACCTTGTTAGCTAGTAAACAGTTGGCGCAAGTGAAAATTAGATTTTTTAGGATAGTCAAAATAGAGACACCACAAGAAATGCAACTCAATTTAGCAATCGCCTCAGTCTCTTCTAAGAATATCAAGGTTACTTTCACAATAATTTTTCTGGATGATCCTTCCCTCAATATCGCCAACAAGCTTTCTTTGCTTTCAATTGCAATTAACGTCTTCCCTAAAGTTACTATAGATTCGAGGATAAACTCAGATGGATACTTTAGGCCACCACCGTCAGTTAATTGCAAAAGCCTGAACTCGGGTTGTGAATCTTCATCAAAGATAAAGTCTTTGTCAATGGTCAAAAGATCAATGCAAACATGACATGCCTGAGTTTTTAAAATATATTTATGTACTGCATAACCAGCAATAAAAGCTAATGAGTGAAGAGTCTGTAAACTACATTCAATGGAAGTTAGATCATCAATTTCATCCCAGACTAGTTGGACATCGATTTCATCGCCATTATTCGTATCAAAGGATGAGTATGAATCAATAAATGTTTGAATTTAATATAAGCCACAATCTTGTTGTGAAGCAAAAATCTTTAATATGTTAGATAACTTGAGGCGGCGTTCAGTTTCAAGGATTTGAAGATACGAGATATGATAGTTTGAACCTGACATCAGACGATATAGGTCAAAGTGATGTTCCAATGGATCTGTCTGTAAAAAGGATGTCAAAAGATAGTTAAATCCACAAAATCCAGTTAATGGTTAGTTATCTGAGGCAATACAGTACAAGCATGTTTAGAACTGGTAAACGTTTGTTTACTTAACTTACCTACATTTCCTGGCAAGGCCAGCCAAGTCTCTAACCAAATAACAACACAAGCTAAGAATGAAAATCGTTCGCCCTGGTATGTTAGGGTCTTGAGATATCATCATTCCAACGTTTACCTTTAAGTGGGGAATTTATGTTGAAAAGTTTCCAAATTAGAAGAAGCATTTGGACAAAGTCGTGTGTATTGTTTCGGTCTTCTTGGTTACGGAGTTCATTAAGTAACTTCAGAGCTGCAACAGTTAATTCGTTGAATACTCTCAAAACAAGTTTCACATTTTGGCGCTCAATAGCAGAAGGATAACAAGCTTTGATAGTCAAGCTAGGTGCTAACTTAGCTAAGGATTCTTTCTCTAAATTATAGAGGAGACGCACATCACTAAAAGATGCTGAGTAAACTTGAACAGGATACACACAGTAATCCAGCTTAATGTTCTGAAAGTTGGGAAAGTGAAAGGTTTTCCGAATATTTTCTGATTCAACCAGTTGTTTCGAATACTTTTCAAAATGTGCACAAAGTCAAAAGTAACATAGAGTTTTCTTTTATTATCAGAAGGGTGTGGTACATTTAGTCTCTAACTGTTTAGTTTGAGAAAATAACTTGAATAAGTTCACGTTTAAAGGGTAATTGTCGGTAGAAATAATCTGTACTTTCAAACCGCAAGATTCGATATCCAAAATACAAGACTTAATTATAGGAAAGGTATTCAGCAGATATAGATGCGCAAGGTATCAAACGAGGAATACAGGACCATTTTTTGTGTAAACTAGAAACCATGATAGCAAATACAGTTCTTGTGGGGTTTTCAGGGGATAAGTTAGGACCAAATATTTTCCCACCCTTATATGAGATAACAGACTTAACGTGGATCTCATCCATCTGAATAATTACATTCTTCTCTTGAGAACTAAAAGAAGAAGTTACCTGGCTAAGGTAAGTACAAGAGTCGTTTTTCCAGCCCAAAAGAAGAGTACAACTTTACTAGTGTGTGAACATGTGGAAAGAAATGCATTCTGAACTTTGGAGAAATTTGTAACTAGCAGGAGAAACCAGATGCGTTTTGATGGCCAGAATTTGTGTCATAATATTATATCTCCTTCTCTTCTTGTAAATACCCACATTCTCTAGTTGGCCAAGAATAAATTGTAATCTTGGCAAATCGGAACAATTGGATTCTGTTCAGTGGCGTCGTGCTTGAATACATTCTGGGGGGGCACAGAGTGTCGTAGTTAGTGACCAGATCAAGGTTTTTCGGGACAAGACATTAAAAAAGGGGGGGGGGGCACATAAATTTGGGGGGCCCGGGCCCCCCCGGGCCCATAGAGCACGACACAACTGATTCTGTTTCATCACTATCTAATAGATTACATATGGCCTCCTCAATATGTTCTTTTGCTTTAGAGATATGGTGAGGATATTTCTTCTCAGGGGAAGAACTAAGTTTCAGAGTAATCTCTGTAAACATCGTTTCAATTTGTCGGATATCAGTGATAGAGATAAGTGAGAGAGAAATGGAATCCCCATATATATATCCGTTCACAGATAAAAAAGAATTTATTTCAAGAGAAACATCTGCACAAATATTAATATTTTCCATCTTAGGCAAAAAAATCTCACACAATTATCTGTTTCAATCCAAACTAACCAGTCAGTTGGGATTGTTATCAAAGCTAACTTATCTCGTATTTCTTGTATACAACCAACACGAAACTTCTCCATTTCTGTATTCTCTGATCTCAAGCTGAGATTAGTTGCTTGGTTCAATAAATCTTCCTCTTTGGAGTCGTAAGAGAACCGAGTTCGTTTGACTCTAATTGAAGGGGTAGAGGAATAATAAGACGGACAACCAGGAAGGAGAGAGGGGACAGCGCCAGGATTTAATTTGGGTCTTCCTCGCGGGACCTCATAGGATGTGCCATCTCCTCTGGGTACCGTGTGAAAATATTGAATATCTTCCTTCGGAAAATGCTTACACACACATACACCATTTTGAGGTCAGAAATATCCTCACGATGGAGAGCACGTATCCAGGCATGTCGTAACTCAGGTGGACCATCTGGAAGTTTAAAAACTGGGACGCGCTCTTCTGAAATAATTACCCCTACAACCAGGGGCAGAACAGTTCGGCATTGAGAAAAATTAAATATCTAACTATTTATCAAAAAGAAACAAAGTCAAATATAGTACTAGGAGGTGCTTAAAATATCGGTGGAAGGAGAATTGGATTAATTCATTACTAAAAATTAACAAAAATCAGTAACAAGTTGATTCAACTAAATTTAAAATATTTCTAACTGTACAGAGATAAATGTAAATAACTATGGGTCAATAATAATATCGTACACTACTTCATCCTTGGTGCAAAATATTAGCTTTGATGGTAGGCCTTATATAGAGTAGGCTATGTACGAACCTATTTCCTTATTTGTATACAATAGTGTATACGTATGTAAACAAGTATGCTAAAACGAATTTCGCGTTTATAAATTTGTAATATGAATATTTGTTGTTGTTGTTCACACAAATAGGTAAACAAATTAATGAAAATTCTAAATCAACCTAGAAGTTAGCTTTCAAAGGGTATTATAAGTAAGCAAGTGTTCTGAACACGAATTTCGCATTTATAAATTCTAATATGAGTATTTGTTGTTGTTGTTGTTGTTGTTGTTTACACAAATAGGTAAACAAATTAATGAAAATTCTAAATCATAATGTCCCATTCTACCATTTCCATGGTAGAAAGTGTGAGTAAGGCCGCACAGCGGCCGTTAACTTGAGGTGCGTAGCACCGATCTGTCGCAAAGCGACCGAGACCGAAGGGCTCGTTGATTATAAAGCGTAAATAGCCTTAAATAGTCTAATTTAAGGTTACAGTTTACCACAAAATTTGACAATATCGGGTGCTTTATAACATATTGGTTTTAACTCATTTTTGGATATAACACCTTATGTCTCATCTCCATTCCAAATTTAATAAACAAACATTGAAAACTTTCAATGATATCGACCTTTTTATAACCTCAACCTAATCCACTCCCCTTAGGGGTAATTTCTTTAACCTCGCCATCTCCAACCACAATTTATATTGATTTATCAGACACATTTTGGCTCATATACAACCTAGAAACAAAATCTCAATGGTTTTGGGCAATTCTCAAAGAGATCTATCATATTAATGCAAGGATTTCATCAGTAACGTTTATTTATAATTTTATGAAACTTTTAACGACAATAAAAGTGATCTGAACGTAATTGATGGAAAATTGGACTCATAAGTGATTAAAATAAGTTGTAGACTTATTTGATAGATTAGAAGCTGCTCAAAAGTAATAAAACAGCACTCAACTCTTAAAAATTAACAGAAAAAAAGCTTATCTATTACACCAAATGTGCTTTTATGAAATTATGAAATTTCTCTATGTTACCTAGTAGGTCGAATATATTGCATTTTGGAGATATCTCGCTTCTGGGAATCTAATACAAAATGATTTTTTAATCTGCGAAAAATTGTTACAAAAGTTTGGGGAAGAAAACTGTAACCTCAACAATGTTAAATTTTCGCGATTAAGTCATCATGCGATAATTAGTAAGTATATTGGCAACTGGTGTGACCGCATCATTAATGTAAATGTTCTGTTAAATTTTCAGATTTTTATCTCTTAGAGGGCGCGAATTATGTGAGAATTATTGAATTTTAAGGGTTCTCGAAATGTGACAATGACGTCATAACTTGTCGAGGTGTGATAAATTTTGAGTGGAAAATAGGCATGGGACTCCGCATGATTTATCAACTCCGCCTTTACAACCGAATCCGTGGAGTTAAAAAATTTCGCATCCGCCTAACATCTGCACCGCGGAGTTTTGCATTTCACATCCGTCCCCAATTACAGTCGTTCTCTCTAATAGTCCACTTCCTTAATTGTCTAACATAATTTTGTTATTTAATAATATTGATAATTTTTCAAGTTGTACTAGTTTAATTGCACAGTGTTTGTATGCAATATTGTTCTTCTCTAATGATCAATTCTCTAAGTCCATCTCTCTTATCAGGGGCGTATGAGTAGGCGCGGCAGGCCGGCGCAAGCCGGACCAATAATTTCATTATGAATTTTTGCAAAAGCTATAATGTTAGTCGGATATTATTTAAATTCATTTTGATAATATAATCATGGTTAATCTCCATATTTGTGTAATATTATATTAGTGTTGATTACTACGTATTTTCTAAGATTAGCATTTGATTAATTAACAGTGGAATAATTATCTTCATTTCACCAGGCTAATAGTAGTAATGGCGCAAAAATATTTATATCATGCATCCGAAATTCATTTTTATATGTTTCATGTTCTCCAAGCACGAAGTGGAGAAACCCGCCGGACAATCGGTAATAGGTTACTACGCCCCTGCTTATATTCTACTTATCTAATATTTTTCATAACGTTATCTCAGTAAACGTCTAAATGTGGACCCTTCGCTTACAGTTACAGGTGGACTCTTAGAAAGGCCAGCGGCCGTATTCACTAAGAACTTAAGATCGTTCTTAGTGCTTAAGTCCTAAGTTCGATCTTAAGTCGTCGTATTCACAAGGGGCGTCGATTTGAAAAGAAATTGGGGGGGCGAACATAATGTTGTCTCATATTAGGTGAAAAGCGTAGTTTCGTCCTGAGATGGAATTGGTCATTACGTTGACTCTCGCTAAAACGCAATTTACAAATTCATTAAACAAAGCAGGATAGGTTAACCGGTTTACTGATGTGGTACTAATGACAGACCTACCTCGTAGCATTAACTTTCTTGTCATATTGCCGTTTTTGCTTCAATTGCTCGGACATGATCGAGTCTGGTGCAGACACGTTAACATTTAATCTATGCACATCGAACAAAGAAATTTCCTCGAGAGGTTGTTGAGCAGGTAGAAGGAATTCATCACCTAGTTTATCTATCTCCATCAGTGGCGGCGCTAGCATGGGGCTGGATGGGGCTAAGATCATTCTAAACATGTCAATTCTTTTAGGTGCTAGAGAATTACCAGTATTCCCAACATTAAATACTAATGTTTTAATGTATTTTACCAGTACGTAGTACTTAATAATAAATCAAATGGATTCATTCATCCAGCGTGAGCGTAACGAACTTGAAGTGGACTTGCCCGAACTAGCTATGGACTTTAGAAGAGATGATCTTATAACGGATGTTAAAAATTCAGTGGATATTTCGTCTCCTACTGCAAAGCGTGCATAAACCACACGGGATATCCCTGTTTAGGGCGCACCTGATATTGCGTTGAACCTTTTTGAGGATAAGAGACAGCCGAAACTATCTTCTTACAACCAAACCATGCTTGGCGGTCAGATGCGTTCCTTCCAAAAAAGATGGTATGTCGGTAGACCTTGGCTGGAGTATTCTCAAAAACTCGATGCCATGTTTTGCTATCCTTGTCGGTTATTTCAGGTTGATGGATACGAGTCAAAGTGGACTATCCTTGGGTTTAATAATTGGAAGATTGCAATGGAGAAGAAAAAATGTATCAAACTCCATGAAGAGTCGTTAGCACACCTAAGTTCAATGTTCAAGTGGACAGAATATGAAAATAGCCTTCTAACTGGGAGTATTGAGGCCAAGGCCGAGGTCTACAGTGCCCAAACACTTCGTGATAATCGACATTTCATAAAAACAGTTGGTCAGGTAATCACTCTGTGTGCTGGCTGTCCAAGACCTTTCTCTCCGTGGTCACCGTTAGGGGAGATTGGTGGATGACTCAGGGGAAATTATTGACCCTGGATTCAATTGCGGGTTTCGGAACAGAGGTAATTTTCTAGAGATCCTTACTGCATTATGTGCCCATGACGAAGTGATAAAAGAGAAACTAAACGGACCGCGGAATGCTCAATATGTTCATCACTCTGTCCAGGATTCAAAGGCAGCAGGCTATTTTTCATTATTGGCGGACGAGTCCAGAGATGTTGGCAAGATCGAGCAAATATCAGTATGCCAAAGATACGTTTGCGAGGGTGTGCTGCAAGAGCATTTCTTCGACTTTGTTAGAGCAGAGGGTTTAGACGCGAATTCAATCATGGAAAAGCTGAAGGATGTCCTCGCAGTAATGGGTATATGCGCACGTGATCATATGGTTGCTCAATGCTATTATGGTGCTTCAACAATGAGTGGTCGGCTACATGATCTACAAGCTCTCATGAGACGTGAAGTATATCCAATGGCTTTATATGTGCATTGCTGGGCACACAGGCTTAACTTAGTGGTGGTAGCTTGCATCCAAGAAATTGATATGGCTGTGTCATTTTTTGCGAGCATTCAGCAACTTTACACATTCTTCTCTGCTTCTGTTCAGCACGATTTCTTTGAGAAGACGCAAAATGTATTGGGTAAACATGAAGCGCAACATCATGAATTGAAGGCATTATCCAAAACACGTTGGTGCTGTCAAGCTGAGGCTTGCTCAGCAGTTGCTCTAACTTAGGACCAATCATTGTGGCTGCAGAGCATTTCGCCCAAGATCACAACACTGTTAGAAGAGCTGCAGCACAAGCGATCGTTAGTTTGATTGATGCTGACTTTGTGATCTGTCTTCAGTTGTTCAGAAAAATGTTGACACTTATATCGTATTCAGCGAACTACTTGCAGCATAAACACGTTGATATTGGTATTGCAGTTGATCACAGATTCACATTGATACGCTTAAGATGTCTCTTTCTGCAGAAGGATCTATTTGAAGAAATCTGGGATACGGCGAAGGTACTCATTGACGAAAACCAGATACCGAAACCACTCGAAAAACGTCGCCGAAAATGCAGAAACGATGCTATCAATGCCAAAATGTGGGTCAAATCTGACTACAAAGAGAAATTATTCCTCCCAGTGATCACACTTTTCATTTCTGAATTAGACAGACGTTTCAGCAAGGACACTTGTTCCGTACTTACGGCAATGTCAGGATTTCCTCAAAATCCAAGTAATCAGGCCTTTTGTTGAACATTATCAACTTAACGAGGAATTGCTCAATGGTGATTTATTGTGTTCTCCAACCAGTACAAAAAGGCCAACCCGAAGTTATAAACTATGTTAGAGGTAATCAACTTCATTGAGCCTCACAAAGTGGTATACACTGAACTCTACAAGACATTCAGATTGCCTGTACCATTCCCGTGACTACAGCTGAAAATGAACTTTCATTCTCCTACATGAAACGTGTTAAAACGTATCTGCGAAGCACTATGGAAGATTGTAGACTAGGAGACCTTGCGACTTTGTCAATCAATAGGACACGTATGTACAAAATTGATATGGATGAGATGGCTGATAGATTCGAGAAGACTGGGAATCACAGAATATCATTGAGTTAAACAATTTCTAACATTTAGTGTGAAAAGTACAAATTATACTCAGAATCAATTTTAATTTCAGAGCATTGGGGTTACATTTATCAAAGCTAATTCATTAACACTGGCCATAGATGACTCAAGTATAAGGATATACCATTACAAATGAATACTACACCAAGGATGAGTTCGAAGGCCATTTTATTCCCCAAACACAATATAAATTTTTGTTGTAAAAGTCACATTCAACTATCAGTTTATAAGAGTTTAATTCAAAAATATGGCTGTCTCACTATTATTTCTTGTGATAAGTATCCTTAAACGTTTAAAGTTTGAGGAGAAAGAAGAGCATTTCTTTACTCAGGTGATAAAGGAAAGTCAACAATCATTCAAAGCTGATGAGGAGAAGTATTGTATTGCCACTCTTGATGCATTGAAGCAAAAGCTCAATTTGATATCTCTTCAGAACTGGGTTATTTGGTATTCGAGTGATAGTTCAACTCATTTTTTACTCCCACGGTTAGAAAAATCAAGGATATCAATTGAAGCCAGTCTATCTGTTAATTCTGATTTAATTACCAACGCTTTTTACGAAGACGAACCGATTTCTCTCTCCCTGAATGAAGCTCTTTTTAGTGAAATTGCACGTAGCTCATTTATAAAGACTGGTTCTGAGACTGATTCTATATGTCATCATGTTAATTCAGCTAAAGTACATATCATTGATGCAATTAATGAAATAGAGGAGTGTACCGCAAAAGATCTAAAACTGAATAAAGAAGATAATGTGATATCTACATACCTCCCTCGACTTCACTTCATTTTAGGCTAGGTTGAGAATATCATGGTTCCAAAAAATAGGCGCAGATACCCATTATTACACGGGTACGTACTTATATATTTCAACAACAAGCTCCTTATATATTTGTGAATTTATACAATTTTGTATTTTTAGGTTTTGTCGCTCAAGGCTCATATCTACTCCCACTACTGTTATAACTGCTTGCAATCTCTTGACTGTTTATCACTCCCACATTTCCACACGTTACAGAGGCTGTACCATCCTATTGGGTTAGAGAGCGAATACTTTGTTTTTCTAAAAAATGCAACAAAAGACTTCTCACTCCAGCAAAAGAACGTCATCGTTCAAATTGATCAAGTTCATGTCAAGTCAGAGATTGCGTGTAAGGGGGGTAATATCATTGCACCTACACTTGACACAGAAGATCCAATTAAGACGGTTTTAGCAATAATTTATATAATGGTTTCTAGTCTCCACAAGAAATTGTCAACCATTGTTCGCCTATTCCCTCTGTCCTCTACCAATGCATCAGATTTACATATGTCAATAAAATCTGTTATTTGTGAAATCGAAAAATGCGGGCTATTCGTTCAGGTAATTTGTTCTGATAACTACCCTCAAAATGTTAACATTTTTAAGAAGTTTTCCTCTGATCAAAAGACTCTTACTTCCATTGTTCCTCATCCAGTTGACATTACCAGGAACCTTTTCCTGTTATTTGATGCGGTTCACATATTGAAATGTATTCGGAACAATTGGCTAAACACCAAAGATTATAACCACACATTCCTTTTTCCCTCTATTGATGATATTTCCACTGACTCCATCAAATATCCTCTTAACCAGTACAAAGCTTGTTTTGAAGATGTGAGATTACTCTACAAGCAAGAACAGCACTCTTTCGCCAAAATTGCACACCATCTGACAGCTAAATCGTGCTGGCCTTCGAGCATGGAACGACAGAACGTAAAACTCGCACTCAAGATATTTCATGAATCAACTATTGCTGGCCTGCAAATACAGAATGATTCGCGAGATAATGTATTCAAAACCCAAACAGCCGAATTTATATCTATCATTTTAAAAAACTGAAAAATATTTAATATTAGTACACCACAGAAAGGAACACGTTTGAGAGACGAATTTTCAATTCCCTAGTACGAGACGATCCACGCTATTCTTTCCTAGAGCGTATTGTAGTTTGGATTGAAACCTGGGAAGCAACAACAAAAGAAAACAAAGCGTCACTCACCCGCCAGACATTCACTAGTCTAAGGCACACGTGCATAGCATTGCCACTTTTAGTTCGTCATTTAACTAACAAATGTGGTTTTTTATATGTTTTGACCTCATTTTTACAGAATGATGCGTTAGAGCACCATTTTGGACTGTACAGACAAATGTCTGGAGCCAATTATCATATATCATATTGTCTAATACTAGAGTCTGAGCGGCGACTGAAAGTATGTAGTATGCTTAAATTGTACCAATTAAGTGCAGAACAAATTTCTGTTCAAGATTTTATTAAGCGATTCTCTAATTTTTCAGTAGATGACCCGGACTCTTCAGCTATATCACTTCAAACAAAAGAACGGATGATGAACCAACTCCCAAATTTAGAAGCGATAGATTATGACACCCAAACTCTGCAAGCTTTAGCCTTCATGACTGGTTTTGCTGTGAATCAATTTTACAAACGATCAAATAAATGCCCTATCTGTCTCGATTACCTCACCACCGACAAAGAATTCATGATCGATTTGCCAAAAGATTCAAGGTTCGCATATTTGGAAATTGTGGACAGAGGATCACTTAAGTGGCCATCAGATACTATCTTGGGAGCAGTTGTTATTTTATGGAAAATTTTCGTCGGAATTGATAATGACATCTCGCTAATGAAAGAACTAGTTCAGGGACCTTCAAAACAGATATTAGTTTCTCTAGCTATAGAGTATATAGAATACAATTGCAGTGAAACTTGGGGTGATACTTGTTCTTCATGTAACATGATTTATTGGCATATATTGCAGAAAATGTTTGGTGTAATCGCGAACTGCCTGATCTCCAATAAGGTTAAAGATTATAATTCTCAAGTTAAGTTTTCGTGGAGACAACTCTCGAAAGGCTAAGAAATTTAAGAAAGACTGAACTTAGATCAGTTATATATTTGTTGTTTTGTAATTTACTGTCATTAGTTGACTTAATGCAATGAAAGAGTCATGACATTGTATTTTATCCAATGCAGTAGGATGGCCTTTGAGCTCATACATGGTAATTCAATGGTCTATCCTTATACTTGAGTCATCTATGCTCTGGCATAGTCCAGTCATATATTATTTCGTTTACTAGTAACTCACTTCCTAATTATGATTCCGAAAATCCTAATATAAATATTGTTATATGCACAAGTTTAAATAATAGCTTCCTATATAAAGCAAGGTTGGCTTAGCCCCATCAAGAAAATATTGAGCCCGTGTTAGCCCCATTCATTACGGAGCGTTAGCTCCGCCATTGATCTCCATGTTTTCAGTTGAGGATTGGAATTCAGCATAGATTTTCTCCTCCAGCGCAATATCTTCATGAGGGTTTGCAGTTATATTATTCATAGCAAACAGAAGATCCTCATATCCTGATTCCCTTCCCCACATAACTTTAAACGGGGTGTATCCATGTGATTTCTTTTTTTTACTGTTCATGGCAATAAGCGAAGATTTAAGAAGCACAGACCAATGTTTGCCTGTCTCAAGTGCCATTTTAGTCAACTTCCTATATATTATCGGTGTAAGAATTAACTACTGCAAATTACTGCAATATTCAAAATATCTGGTCTGGATTTATCAAAATATTCTTACGTTTTTAGAATCTTGTTATGTGCCTCAACTAATCCATTTGCCTGGGGGTGATAGGCACGGGTACTGCGATTATCAATATGGAGATTGTGACTGAATTCCTAGAATATCTAAATTATATTATGTATATTTCACTATCAATACAACTTAGAAATAAAGTTACATAACGCACCTTGCTAGTAAACTCCTTTCCTTGGTCATGTTGGATTATTTTTGGAATTCCAACATCAAGATAAATATCCTGAAGTTGGTGAATGATTTCTTGTGACGTTTTTGTTATTAGAGGTCTCGCTATGACATACTTGTTTAAATAACAAACAGTTACGAGCTAATATTTCAAACTTTCTTCACTTATAGTGAGATCACTAATCAGATCCATTCCTATATGCAGCCATGGGCGTTCAGTTGGTGGTATTGGCTGGAGTTTCTTTTGAGGCTGTGGTGGTAAAGAAGCCGTTAGTTGACATACCTCGCAAGTTCTCACCTTAAGAAATTTATTTACATAAGACAATGTACATAAAAAGTATGTAGGGGCTATATAGTTGGGAGTTACATCCCAACTCTAATTTATATGGAACGAGCACTTCGATCTCTGTCGCTTTGCGACGGGTTGGTGCTATGCACCTCTAGTTAACGGCCGCTGTATAAGAACATGCCGGTTATAAGCACCTTAAGTGCAGTTCCCGGCGATGTGCTTATAACCGGCATCCACTGTATTATACATTTAGAAAGCGAAATTCCCCATGTCTGTAAATTTGTAGAGCCAAACAAACAAACAAACAAACAAAGAAATAATAATTGCAAAAGTTGTTGATATTTTTCTTATATATTCAAACTTGTACGGGAACCTCTGTACGGGTCGTATGCGGGTCCCGCACCGCCCCGCATCTATTGGTGATTGTCCCATTCCCCCGCCCCGAAAGCTATCAGGATTCTTTGACCCGAAAAACCCCCGCATTTATTAACCCGCCCCGAGCAGACTTGAAAGAAGCAAAATTTTATGTCTGTACTTACCAGTTCCTCAATCAATTCGGATAAACAAACAAACAAACAAACAAAAAATCATTGAGTTTTTGTATATAAGATACGTATATAAATTACAATTTTTAGAAAACTTACTTAGTCAGTAACTTCTGCCACATTCCCTTCCAGGTGAAACGTTGTTGTAAAGCGCTGTAGGTTGAATTGATGCCGGGATGCCCCATCTGGTCATGGTAACGATTGACGATTCCAGAAGTTTCATCAATTGTAAAAACCTCCACATCAAATTCTTTTCCATCAAGATTTAGTTCCTAAATATACATTACATTAGGACTTTTAGAATTGATTCTGTATTTATTAATGGAGTGAAAATAATTCTAGGAACATGATCAGTACTTAACCACTTAAATCTCAAATATTTTTAATCAAAATTTGACAATTTTAGAATATTAAAAATAACAGCTTTATCTCATGTAACTTGAAAATTCACGTGATTCACCAATGAAATATCTGGCTGTCTTCCTTCTAAAATTCCACTTATCTTTGGATATAGATAGTATAGATGGATAAACTCCATTATAGAGAAACAGATGAATGGCCTGGTATTTTTCTCTATCCATAAGTGGGGAAATAAATAGACATATATGAATTCTAACAAATGATACTAATTAAACGGGATTAACAATATTGTATTCCTGAGTTAGTGTAGTAAGTTATTACTCTTGGAAATACAGTGTAGTCTAAAATACATATCATATAAAAGAATCGTATTCCCAATAGCTTAAACACTCACAATTATAGATATTGTTGCGCAATATATATATTGGGTGACTTGTGTGAAAAGTATGGTAAGGGTGAAAAGTATGGTGAGGGTGAAATATATGGTAAGTGGTTTGAGTGACTCATACTTAGGGATGTTTCAAAATGAAACTAATAATAATCAGTATAATGCCTCAGAATCTCAATCACATGGTAGATGTGTATCCTTGGTTCACCTAGACAAGTGCCTCAAAATATCATGCAACAGTCCTTAAACCACTAATTTATCAATTTGGGAGTTTTTGACAGTAATTGTACCAAAAAGGTGTTTTCATGATTTTAAGAAGTTAACTGAAAATAAATGAACAAAGTGCAATTCTACGGTATCCTCTCATAACATTTTTAACGTTAATTAATTTTTATCATTAAAAGAAAAGCCGGAAACGTCAGTAAACCACGAATTTATCAAATGGTGAGATTTTGGCAGTCATTGCACAAAAATTGGTTTCCTAGATTTAAAGCTCTTAAATGAATGTAAGTGAACGAAGTGGAATTTCAGGGACACAATTTGGCCACTTTTCAAGATATTTTATTATCAGCACAAACAGAAACACCCGGCGACGTCCTTAAACCACGGATTTTATCAATTTGGGAGTTTTTGACAGTCATTGCACTAAAAAAAGCTTTTTCCAGTTTTAGGCTATTAATGAATATAAATGAACTAAGTGCTATTCTAGGGGTTCACACAGTACACTTTTAACGATATTTAATTTTCAACCTGAAAGAAAACTGCCGGAAACGTCCTTAGACCAAAATATATCAATTTGTCTGATTTTGAAAGTCATTCCACCAAAAAATACTTTTTCTAGTTTTAGGCTCTTAAATGAATGTAAATGAACGACGTGCTTTACAACTGAACTCTCAGTAGATCTTTAACGATATTGACATTTACCATCAAAAAAAAAAACTCTAAAAACGTCCTCAAACCACGAATCTATCAATTTGTCTGATTTTGACAGACAGTCATTGCATGAAAAAATTGTCTAGTTTTTGGCTTTTAAATGATTTTAAATGAACGAAGGTCCATTCTGGGGTACTCTCATTACACTTACAAAGATATTTAGTTTTAACATGAAAGAAAACAGCAGGAAAGGTCCTTAAACCTCGAATTATCACTTTGGGGGTTTCTTGACAGTATGGACTAAAAAAGAAAAATTCTAGTTTTAAGCTCTTAAATGAATGAAGTGCTTTTCTAGTGTACACTCAGTAGATCTTTAACGATATATAGTTTTTAGCATCAAATGAAACAGCCGACAACGTCATTAATTCACGAATTTGATCAATTTGGGAGTTTTTTGACATTCATTGCACCAAAAAATGGTTATCGGTGGCATAATATGCACAGTTGTTATTCTAGATATGTACTTTTGCTCAACGTTTTTGACTAATGTATATTTCTTATTCGGGGAGCATAATATACACAGTTGTTATTCTTGTGAGGTAAATCTGAGCACCTTTTATGACTAATGTATATTTCTCAGTCGGGGAGCATAATAAGCACAGTAGTGATTCCTGAGAGATAAATTTGCGCACTGTTTATGACTAATGTATATTTCTTTGTCGGGGAACAAAATATCCACAGTTGTTATTCTAGAGAGGTATTTTAGCGCACCGCTTATGACTACTGTATATTTCTTAGCAGGAACATATAATGCACAGTTGTTATTCAAGATAGGTAACTTTGCTCACGTTTTATGACTAATGTATATTTCTTAGTCGGGGAGCATAATATCCACAGTTGTTATTCTAGAGAGGTATTTTAGCGCACCGCTTATGACTACTGTATATTTCTTAGTAGATGGCATAATATGTACAGTTGTTATTCTTGATAGGTAAATTTGCTCACGCTTTTTGACTAATGTATATTTCTTAGTCGGGGAGCAAAATACCCACATTTGTTCTTCTAGGGAGGTGAATTTGCGCTGCTTTTATGGCTAATGTATATTTCTCAGTCGGGGAGCTTAATATGCACTTTTGGTGTTGTAGAGGAGTAAATTTTCGCACAGTTTATGACTAATGTATACTTCTTGCTTGGGGAGCATAATAAGCACAGTTGTATTATAGAGAGGTATTTTTGCGCACCCTTTTTGACTAATGAATATTCTTAGTCAGGTAGCATAATAAGCACGGCTATTATTTAAAAGAGGTATATTTGTAAAGAGATGATGACTTATGTATATTTCTCTGTTCGGGGAGCATAATAAGCACATTAGTTATTCTAGAGAGTTAAATTTGCACACCGCTTACGACTAATGTATTTTCTCAGTCGGGGAGCATAATATGGACTGTTGTTATTATAGAGAGGTACTTTAGCATACCGCTTATGACTATTGTATATTCTTTGTTGGGGTGCTTAATAAGCCCAGTTTGTATTCTAGAGAAGGAAATTTGCGCACCGTTTATGACTAATGTATATTTCTTGCTCGGGGAGCATAATCATCACAGTTGTTGTTATAGAGAGATACTTTTGCGCACCCTTTTGACTAATGTTTATTCTAATTTGGAGAGGATAATTATCACAGCTATTATAAAAAAGAGGTACTTTTGCAAAACGTTGATGACTAATGTAAATTTCTCGGTCGGGGAGCATAATAAGCACAGTTGTTATTCTAGAGAAGTAAATTTGCTTACGATTTATGACTGATGTATATTTCTCAGTCGGGGAACATAATAAGCACAGTAGTTTTTCTAGAGAAGTAAATTTGCGCACCGCTTACGACTAATGTAAATTTCTTAGTAGGTGGCATAATATGGACAGTTGTTATTCTAGATTGGTAAATTTGCCTCGGTTTATTACTAATCTATATTTCTTAGTTGGGGAGCAAAATACCCAGATTTGTTGTTCTAGGTAGGTAAATTTGCTAACCGTTGATGACTAATGTATATTTCTCAGTCGAAGTGCATAATAAGCACAGTTGTTATTCTAGGGAAGTAAATTTGCACACCGCTACGACTAAATTAGATTCTTAATCGGGGAGCATAAAATGCACACTTTTTATTCTAGTGGTAATTTTGCTCACAGTTTATGACTAATGAAAATTTCTTAGTAGGGGAACAAAATAACGACATTTGTTATTCTTGAGGGGTAGATTTGCGCACCGTTTATGACTAATGTATATTCCTTGCTCAGGGAGCCTCATAAGCACAGTTGTTATTCTCGAGAATATATTTGCACCGTTTACGAATAATGTATATTCTTGGTCGCGGTGCATAATAAGGACAATTGTTATTATAGAGAGGTACTTTAGCACACCTCTTATGACTATTGTATATTCTTAGTCGGGGAGCTTAATAAGCCCAGTTTGTTTTCCAGAGAAGTAAATTTGCGCACCGTTTATGACTAATGTATACTTCTTGCTCGGGGAGCATAACAAGCACAGTTGTTATTATAGAGAGGTTCTTTTGAGTACCCTTTTTGAGTAATGCATATTCTAAGTTGGGGAGCATAATATGGACTATTGTTATTATAGCGATTTACTTTTGCTCACCGCTTATGACTAATGTATATTCTTAGTTGGAGCATAAAATGCACAGTTGTTAATCTAGAGAGGTAAATTTGCTCGCGGTTTATTACTAATCTATATTTCTTAGTCGGGGAGCAAAATACCCACATTTGTTGTTCTAGAGAGGTAAATTTGCGCTGCGTTAATGGCTAATGTATTTTTCTTGCTCGGGTAGCATAATTGGCCCAGTTGTTATTATAGAGATGTACTTTAGCGCACCCTTTTTGACTGATATATATTCTTCGTCGGGGAGCATAATAAGCACGGCTATTATTAAAAAGAGGTATATTTGTAAACAGTTGATGACTAATGTATATTTCTTGCTCGGGGATCATAATAACCACAGTTGTTATTCTAGAGGAGTAAATTTCCGCACCGTTTATCACTAATGTGTTTTTCATGCTCGCGTAGCATAATTGGCCCAGTTGTTATTAGAGTGGTACTTTTGCGCACCGTTTATTACTAATGTATATTTCTTAGTCGGGGAGAATAATAAGCACGGCTATTATTAAAAAGAGGTGTATTTGTAAACAGTTGATCACTAATGTTTATTTCTCAGTTCTGGGAGCATAATAAGCACAGTTGTTATTCTAGAGAATTAAATTGCGCACTGCTTATGATGAATGTATATTTCTCAGTCGGGGAGCATAATAAGCACAGTTGTTATTCTAGAGAGGTACTTTCGCGCACCCTTTTTGACTAATGTATATTCGTAGTCGGGGTGCATAATAAGCAGTTGTTTTTATAGAGTGGTAACTTGTGCGCACCTGTTATAATGAATGAATTTTATATTTGGGAATATAATATGGACTGTTGTTATTAAAGATTGGTACTTTTGCGCACCGCTAACGACTAATGTATATTCTTATTCGGGGAGCATAATAAACACAGTTGATATAAAGACAGTTTCTTTTGATTACCCTATATGATTAGTGTTTATTTCTTATGCGGGGAGCATTATAAGTACGGTTGTGATCATAGAGAGGATCGTTTGCCCACCGTTTATGATAAATTAGATAGTTGGAACATAATAAGCACAGTTGATATTATAAGAGCTACTTTTGCGCATAGTTTATAAGTAAATATATTACTTAGTTGGGAACATATTCTGTACTGTTGTTATTATAGAGAGGTATTTTTGTGAACAGTTTATTAAATATGAATATTTCTTAGTCGGGGAGCATAATATGGAATGTTGTTATTATAGAGAAGTAAATTTGCGCACCGTTTATCACTAATGCAGATTTCTTTGTCGGAACAAAAAACCCATAGTTGTTATTCTAGAGAGGTAGATTTGCGCACCGTTTATGACTAATGTATATTTCTCATTCGGGGACCTTAATAAGCACCGTTGTTATTCTAGAGAAGTAATTTGCGCACCGTTTGTGACTAATGGAAATTTCTTAGTCGGGGAGCATAATAAACACAGTTGATATTGATATAACGACAGTTTCTTTTGATCACCCTTTCTGATTAGTGTATATTTCTTATGCGGAGCATAATAAGTACGATTATGATTATAGAGAGGATCGTTTGCCAACCGTTTATGATAAATTAGATAGTTGGAACATAGTGGATATTATAAGAGCTTCTTTTGCGCACAGTTTATGAGTAAATATATTACTTTTTTGGGAACATATTCTGTACTGTTGATATTATAGAGAGGTATTTTTGTGAACAGTTTATTAAATATGAATGTTTCTTAGTCGGGGAGCATCATAAACACATTTGTTATTATAGAGAGGTGCTTTTGGGGACCGTCAATGACTAATGTATATTTCTTAGTCGTAGAGCTTAATATGCATAGTTGTTACTATAGAGAAATTCTTTTGCACACCGTTTATGACTAATGTATTTTCTTAGTCGTTGAGCATAATAAACACAATTGATATAAAGAGAGTTTCTTTCTCACACCGTTTATCACTAATGTATATTTCTTATTTCGGGGACCATAATGAGAGTTTCTTTTGCACATATTAAAGATTAATATATATTACATCGTTGAGAACATATTATCGACGATTGTTTTTATAGAGACGTTTTTGCGCACCGTTTATCATTTAATATATTACTTGAAGGGGAACATAATATGGACTGTTGTTATCATAGAGAGGTAGTTCTGCGCACCGTTAATGACAAATGTATATTTCTTATTCGGGGAGCATCCTAGACTTATTTGTTATTATAGAGAGGTTCCTTTGCGCACCATCAATAACTAATGTATACAACCTTAATATGCACAGTTGTAATTATAGAGATTTTCTTTTGCTCACCGTTTATGACAAATGTATCGTATGTTGGGAGCATACTAAGCACATTTGTTATTATAGAGAGGTACTTTTGGGCACCATCTATGACAAATGTATAATTCTTAGTCCGGAGAGCATAATAAGCAAAGTTGATATAAACAGAGGTTCTTTTGCACACGTCAATGACTAATAAATAATAAATCGTTGGGAACATAATATGGACGATAGTTTTTATAGAGAGGTTTTTTTGCGCTCCGTTTATCATTCAAAATATTCTTAGCGCGGACCATAATATGGACTGTTGTTATTATAGAGAGGAAGTTCTGCGCACCGTTATCGACTAATGTATATTTATTATGCGGGGAGCATCATAAGCACAGTTGTGAAATTTTGAGAGGTTATTTTGTGCACATTTATCGTTATTATAGAGCTGTGGTTATTATGCTCACCCATTAAGAAATATACATTAGTCATAAGCGGTCCGCTAAAGTACCTCTCTATAATAACAACAATCCATATTATGCTCCCCGACTAGAATGCACATTAGTCATAAAGGGTGCGCAAATTTACATCTCAAGATTAACAACTGCATTTAATGTTCCCCGACTGAGAATATACATTAGTCACAAAAGTTGCGCAAATCTACTTCTCTAGAAACAAATATAGTTATTTTGCTCCCCGACTAAGAAATATACATTAGTAAAAAAACTTGAGCAAATTTACCTCCCTATTATAACAACAGTCAGTATTATGCTCCCCAACTTAGAAAATAATTTAATCATAAGGTGTGCGCAAAAGTACCTCTCTTGAATTACAGCAGTGCTTATTATGCCTCCTACTAAAAATATACATTAGTCATAAACGGTGCGCAAATGTACCTCTCAATAATAACAAGAGTTCTTATTTTGCACCCCGACTAAGAAGATACATTAGTCATCAACGGTTTGCAAATGTACCATCTTAAATAACAGATATGCTTATTTTGCTACCCGAATAAGAAAATACATTAGTCATAAACGGTGCGCAAAAGTACTTCTCCAAATTAACAACTGTGCTAATTATGCTCCCCGAATAAGAAATATACATTAGTCATAAACGGTGCGCAAATTTACTTCTCTAGAATAACAACTGTGCTTATTATGCTCACCGAATAAAAATATACATTAGTCATGAACGGTGCGCAAAAGTACCTCTCTATAATAACAACTGTTCTTATTTTGCTCCCCGACTAAGAATATACATTAGTCATCAACGGTTTGGAAAGTAACTCTCTTTAATTACTGCTGTGCATATTATGCTCCCCGAATAAGAATATACTTTAGTCATAAACGGTGCGCATAAGAACCTCTCTATTATAACAACTGTTCTCATTTTGCTCCCCGACTAAGAATGTACATTAGTCATCAACGGTTTGCAAATGTACCTCTCTTTAATAACATATACAGTGGAGCCTCCCATAACGGACACTCCAAATAACGGACAACCTCTAAATAACGGGCAACCCTCGTGGCACGGATTTATTGATTTAGCATATGTCTAATAGAAAAGCAACCTATAAATAGCGGACAACCTATAAATAACGGACAACGGTTCCGGTCCCAAGGTGTCCGTTGTTCAGAGGCTCTACTGTATGCTTATTATGCTCACCGAATAACTAAATACATTTGTCATAAACGGTGCGCAAAAGTACTTCTTTATAATAACAACTGTGCTTATTATGCTCCCCGACTAAGAAATATACATTACAGTGGAGCCTCCCATAAAGGACACTCCAAATAGCGGACAACCTCTAAATAACGGACAACCCTCGTGGCACGGATTTATTTATTTAGCATATGTCTAATAGAAAAGCAACCTCTAAATAGCGGACAACCTCTAAATAACGGACAACGGTTCCGGTCCCAAGGTGTCCGTTGTTCAGAGGCTCTACTGTAGTCATAAACGGTGCGCAAATTTACCTCTCTTGAATCACTTCTGTGCTTATTTAACTCCCGACTGAGAAATATAAATTAGTCATAAACGGTGAACAAATTCACCCGTTTAGGGTCACAACTGTGCTTATTATGCTTCCCAACTGAGAAATATACATTAGCCAGAAACGGTGCGCAAATTTACCTCTCTTGAATAACAACTGTGCATATTATGCCACCAACTAAGAAATATACTTTAGTCATAAACCGTGAGGAAATTTACCTCTCTAAGTTTAACAACTGTGCATTTTATGCTCCCCGACTAAGAATATACATTAGTCATAAACGATGCGCAAAATACCTCTCTAGACTAATAACTGTGCATATTATGCTCCCCGCTTAAGAATATACATTAGTCGTAAACCGTGAGCAAATTTACCTCTCTAAGATTAACAACTGTGCATTTTATGCTCCCCGACTAAAAAGATTCATTTGTCGTAACCGGTGCGCAAAAGTACCTATCTAGAATAACAACAGTCCATATTATATTCCCGACTAAGAAATATACATTAGTCATAAACGTTTTGCAAAAGTACCTCTCATTAATAACAACTATGCTTATTATGCTCCCTACTAAGAATAAACATTAGTTATAAACGGTGCGCCAAAGTACCTATCTAGAACAGTGTATTATACAGCCATTTGTAAATACGCTCCTAATCCTGGTATGATCCAATTTTCATACGCCTAAATCACAAATTAATGTTACGGTATAGGAGAGGATTCCAAATTTTCTCGCTACTAAATTCAAATTTTCCAAAAATCATGCTCCTAGAGAAGCGTCTCGCGCTCCTGGATAATTCCTTGATTTAGAATATTATTTTTGCATATTATGCCACAGACTAAGAAATATACATTAGTCATCAACGGTTCGGAAAAGTACCTCTCTTTAAATACTGCTGTGCTTATTAAGCTCCCCGACTAAGAATATACATTAGTCATAAACGGTGCGCAAATTTACCTGTCTAGGCTCACAACTGTGCTTCTTATTCTCCCCGACTGAGAAATATACATTAGTCATAAACGGTGCGCAAATTTATTTCTCTTGAATAACCACTGTTCTTATTTTTCCCTCCGAATAAGAATATACGTTAGTCATCAACGGTTTGCAAATGTACCTCTCTTTAATAACACGAGCCCTTCGGTCTCGGTCGCTTCGCGACAGATCACTCTCACAAAAGTCGCTTCGCGACTTTTGTTCGTTCGTGTTAGGCACTACGCAATACAATTAACGGCCGCTTCGCGGCCTTTCCCTCCCCAAAAGCAATCACATTAATAATGAGTTTTAATAGCCAATAAATTTCAGTTGCACGATAAGAAAGCTCGAATCAAAATAATACTAAAGAACAACTGGCAATAGAATAGACAAATGATTGATTGGTTATATAAATTAATTTTCAATCAATCAAATTGGAGCCTCAGAAAATATTTCTATTATGCACAATCTATTTATACTAATTGATGAAATCTGCTAATTCATACCATCAAACCCTCGAATTTAATTGGCAAACATTTTTTGTCACCTTCAAATGTGAATATTTCTCTTCAAAAACCAATAGATCGTTGTCTCAATACAAAATTACCCTTGTATTCAAATTTTCAGCTTTCTGGGACTCGTAGTCTTTCCTATTAATTCTGGACAAACAAACAAACAAACACACTTACAACAATTGCTCTTTTAATATATAGATATATGCTTACAGAATAACAAAATACATTAGTCATAAACGGTGCGCAAATTTACTTCTCTAGAATAACAACTCTGCATTTTATGCTCCCCGACTAAGAATATACATTAGTCATAAACAATGCGCAAAAGTACCTCTCTAAGATTAACAAGTGTGCATTTTATGTTCCCGACTAAGAATATACATTACTCGTACCCGTTCCGTAAAAGTACCTATCTATAATAACAACAGTCCATATTATATTCCCGAATATTTCATATACATTAGTCATAAAAGGTGCGCAAAGGCCCTCTCTAGAATAACAACTGTGCTTATTATGATACGTACTTAGATTATACATAGTCATAAACGGTGCTCAAACGTACCACTGGATAATAACAAAAGTCCGTATTATGCTCCCCGAAAAGAATACACATTAGTCATAACGATGCGCAAAAGTACCTACTATAACAACAATTGTGCTTATTATGCTCCCCGACTAAGAATATACATTAGTCATAAAACGTGAGCAAAGTTACCTCTCTATGATAACAACTGTGCATATTAGGCTCACCGACTAAGAAATATCATTAGTCATAATCGGTGCTCAAAGTTACCTCTTTATAATAACAAGTGTGCATATTATGCTCCCCGACTAAGAATATACATTAGTTATAAACGGTGCGCAAAAGTACCTATCTAGAATATCATTTGTTCATATTATGCCACCGACTTGGAAATATACATTAGTCATCAACGGTTCGGAAAAGTTCCTCTCTTTAATTAGTGCTGTGCTTATTATGCCCCCCGACTAAGAATATACATTAGTCATAAGCGGTGTTCAAAAGTACCACAGAATAATAACAACACTCCATATTTTGTTACCAACTAAGAAATATACATATGTCATTACCTGAAGCAAAAGTAACTCTCTAGAATAACAAATGTCCTTATTATATACACGACTAAGAATATGCATTAGTCATAAGCGGTGCGGAAAAGTACCACTGGATAATAACATCACTCCATATTATGTTTCCAACTAAGAAATATACATATGTCATAAACTGAAGCAAATGTAACTCTGTAGAATAACAAATGTGCTTATTGTAAACCCGGGATCCAGTCGACTCGTACCTATTTCAACTCGTCCATTATTATTTAGTCAACTCGTACCTATTTTTTTAGATAACTCGTCCCTAGTATTTTTAGTCAACTCGTGCCTATTTTAGGCACTAATGGTGTTTAATTTTGGTAAACTCGTACCAATTTCTTTGGTCAACTCGTACCAATTTTTTTGATCAACTCGTACCTCTTATTTCGGGCAACTCTTCCGATTTTTTTGGTCAACTCGTGAATGTTATTTTGGACAACTCTTACGCGTACCTATTCTATAAGAACCTTGTTCATCAACTTATTCCCAATTTGATTAATTATTAACTTGATATTAATATTAAATAATGAGATCGTTTTTTTATAATGATGAGCAACAATAACATATTTATGATATATTATGATATCTAGCTAGATGAGTAGTTGAGCACATCTGTTTAATCCTTAATGACCTTTAGTTTTCCGGGAGTATATCTAATGTACACGACGTTTTCCAAATGGTACACGGTAAAACTTTATGGTACAGTCAAACCTCTCTATAGTGAACACCCTCGGGACCGGAAGTTTTGTTCATTATAGCGAGGTGTTCATTAATCAGAGGTTACATTGGAATAGTATAACAATAACATTTATTAAGCCGATGATTTAAGTATGCAATGTTAACTGTGTATTTAGCTTTTAATTAATTATATTTAAATAATCAGTGAGTTTTGACTGCCTTTGACATGTTCCTTTAAATATTAACTCTTTGAATGCTGATTCAGCTTTCATTGCGGCTTCAAACACCTGACTGTCGTAATTACTGAATGCCTTGATTACAACAAACCACTGCCAAATAAGATCATTTACTTCGCAATGGCTAGACAATCTAACTCTCTTCATTTGTGGAGTACTGTTTTCTTTGCAAGCCATTTGGATTTCTTGTTTCTTCTTAAGGATGTTATTTACGGCTCCACAGATATGCCAAATCGATTAGCTACATCACGCTGGCTATGGGTTGAGGCAAATTATACTACATTGAGCTTTTCGGATATTGTAAGATTTTTCCTTTTCAGTGACATTACGTTTAGAATCTAGATGAATAAATTAACCTGACTTGATAGAGTAATTCAAAACTACTTAGTACGTAATATACCCATTGATAACTTATTAGTAGTCTATGACATATATCTTTTCACGCTTTCCATATAATACCGATTATTATGTATCAGAAACCTGACCCATGCTCACTAATTAGAGGTTCATTCTAATTGAGATACATAGGAAATGTTCACATAAGGTGTTCACTATTCACAGTATAGAGGTGTTCATTAAAGAGAGGTTATTATTAAGATTATTTGATGGGGAAATATTTGGGACCGGAATATAGTGTTCACTATTTGGAGGCGTTCACTAATGAGAGGTGTTCACTATTGGAGGTTTGACTGTAGTTATAAATATATTTTCTTCTGAACCCAAAATAAATTTCTTTTAGTGTTTTACCATCGACGTGAAATGTCATAACAAATGCTTGAAAACCGTTATGATACAATATTGCGTGATTTATAAGGCCAAGTGTGCAATGCATGAAGCAACAAATTTGAAATTTCTTCTCAAAAACTTGTCCGTTCGGTTCCGTGAATTAGGGAAGCTCCATTTTAATCTCAAGTATCATAAAATTTCATCGACTAACCGAATGGTGTTGTTTCCCACAAATTATTCATTGTTCTAATGATTTTGGGAGGTAAACATAAATTTATATAAAAAGGAAGGCTTGATCATTGCATTCTATATGTATAGAACACTATGGCTTGATATTTATTTACTCCTCTTATATATCCAAGTTTTTACCATCCCCTAAATTTGGTTAACTAGTCAAGCCCCTGTTGACCATTGACATAGTACAAATAAAAGTTGGTATTTGGGACGAGTTGATTAGGTACGAGTTGAATGGGACGAGTTGATATTTGGGGCGAGTTGATGTATGGTACGAGTTGAAATAGGCACGAGTTGACTGGCAATCTAAACCCGACTAAGAATATACATTAGTCATAAAAGGTGCGCAAAGGTACCTCTTTATAATAACAACTGTGCTTATAAGGCTCCCCGACTAAGAATATACATTAGTTTAAGCGGAGCGCAAAAGTACCTCTATATAATGACAACTTTCCATATTATGTTCCTAACTACGAAATATACATATGTCATAAACGGAGGAACTAGTAACTCTCTATATTAACAACTGTGCCTAATATTCCCCCCGAATGCGAATATGCGTTAGTCATAAGCGGTGCATTAAAAGTACCTCCCTATAATACAAACAGTCCATATTTTGTTCCCAACTGATATACATACAATTGACATAAACGGTGCGCAAAATTACCCCTCTAGAATAAGTACTGTGCTTATTCTGCTCCCTAATAAGAAATATACATTTTTCATAAACGGTGCGCAAAAGTACCTCTCTAGAATAACTATTGTGTTTATTATGCTCCCCGAGCCAGAAAATACATTAGTCCGAAGCGGTGGCAAAAGTACCTCTCTATAATACCAACAGTCCATATTATGTTCACAACTAAGAAATACACATTAATCATAAACGGTGCGCAAAAAAACCTCTCTAGAATATCAACTGTGCTCCCAAAGTCCCTATAAATAATTTTTATATGTTTTTTTAGTTTTCTAGACAAATCAAATAGTCAATAACACTTACTTTTGAACCAGAATTTTTAAAAATTATTTTTGATATGTAATCTTGGTCTATTTTCACACTAAATATAACAATAATACAAAAAATTCATGTCCAAACTTTTTCAACGATGATCCAAATTGATGCCCCTTAAACCACGAATTTATCCATTTGTCTTATTTTTCAGTCATTGCACCAAAAAATTGTTTTTCTAGTTTTTAAGCTAATAAATTAATGTAGATGAACGAAGTGGAAGTTCATTGGCAATGATTTCCCACTATTAACGATATATAGTTTTTAGCATCAAATGAAACAGCCGGCAACGTCCTTAATTCACGATTTTGATCAATTTTGTAAGTTTTAGTTCATTGCTCCAAATTGGCTTTTCAAGTTTAAGGCTCTCAAATGATGTTAAATGAACGAAGTTTTATTCTTGGGATAATCTCATTACACCTTTAAAGATATTTAATTTTAACATGAAAGAAAACAGCCGGAAAGGTCCTTAAACCACGAATTTATCACTTTGGGAGTTTCTTGACAGTCAAAGGACCAAAAAATGCTTTTCTAGTTTTAGGCTCTTGAATGAATGTAAATGAACGAATGGCTTTTCCAGTGTACTTTCAGTAGATCTTTAGCGATATATACTTTTTAGCATCAAAGAAAACACTGAAACGTCCTTAAACCACGAATTTATCAATTTGTCTTATTTTGACAGTCATTGCACCAAAAAAAATGTTTTCTTGTTTTTAAGCTAATAAATGATTTTGAATGAACGAAGTGCAATATCATGGTCTATGTCTGGACTCTTTTTACGCAAAGGAATTTTTTGCATCGAAAGAAATTTCCGAAAAGTCCTTAAATTCGCGTATTTATCAATTTGAGAGTTTTTTGACAGTCATGACCAAAAAGGTTTTTCTAGTTTTTAAGTTCTTAAATGATTGTAAATGAACGAAGTGCAATATCATGGTCTCTGTCTGGACTCTTTTAACGCAAAGGAATTTTTTTCATCAGAAGAAATAGCCAAAGAGTCCCTAAATTCGCGTATTATCGATTTGAGAGTTTTTTGACAGTCATTGCAACCAAAAGGGTTTTTCTTGTTTTTAAGCTCGTAAATGAATGCAAATGAACGAAGTTTAATTTCTGGGGTCTAGACGAATGGACGGACACTTTTGACTATAAAGAACTTTTTTGACAGTCATTTTAAAAAAATGGTTTTTAATGTTTTTAAGCTCTTAACGCTCCCTACGACTAGTCAGGACTGTGACGTAATGGGTAAATCAAAACTATTAACGATGTCAATTCAATTAGTATATCAGTTCCTTTACCTTTACTATAGAGTATTTGAAAAATAACTAACATCATTGATTTCATTCTTAAACTTGCCTATATTCAATGAAAACATGTATAGCGTTGCTATGTAATATAAGCCATAGATATATCTAGTAGAAAAACATGATAACTATAAAATCTTTGTTTACTTCATAACTCGTCAAATAAATATGGATTCAACTTGCGTATACGATAAAATCACCAATAATATCAAAATTTATATTATTTATTAGGAATTCAAAAATTTAGGTCAATTTTTCGATGGAATTTCCCTATTTTTGAGAAATGTGGACATACAACTTTGCGAAATTAGAAAAAAGTATGGAAATGCTCTGAACGTAATTTATATATATATATATAGACTACATCTACCCGAAATTTCAAGTTGATACGATAATTAATCACGTAGTTCTCTAGCTTTTTCCACAGCCGGTATTAGTAATATTTATCTGGAGAAGAGGGTATAGAAGGACACAATAGTGGCACAAAGCTTCAATACTTCTTACAGATAATGGTTTGAAGATAATTGAAGCAGTTCATATTCCTCGAAAACGATTACTGATAGTGTCAGCAAGTTAGAGCTAAGCTCTTGTACAGCTCTGATTTTCATGATCGATGGTTTGTGATGGTCACATGACACCTCCATATATGGGCATGGGCTTCTTAGCATGGTAACTATTTGGAAAATAGTCCAATTTGTTATTCCAATGATATATGCATGATATATTGATGTGAATAATCGATTAGAGCTAAGCTCTGCTTTCTCTAGTTCATGAAATACAAAATTGCTGAATCATCAAAATGTGGCACATATCCATGCCCATATATGGTGATTAGAAAAAACGGGGCGTCTGAGGGTCACAAAATGTATTAGGGACGCATAGGAAGTCGTATATTGCGAGCCTTTTTCACTAGTGCAATTTAATTCTAGGTGCACGGGATTCTCAGAAATGTATTCAGAGGGGGTGTGTTAGAAATAGGACCCCAAGGATAGATAATGGCCTTTACTTTGCGAATTTTCTCTTTCTATATGATTTTTTTAAATATTTTTTTTTTCCCACAGACTATCTAATGTGCCAGGTATATTCAAGGAAAATCACAAAAAATCACGTCAGTTACAGCAAACAATCCATCTGAAAGTGCTGAACCACTGAAAAAGTACACTCAGCACCCCAAATATCGTACTTATAGAGGTCAAATTAATCGAGATTTTGTACGTTTGACCTTTGTATATCCTTGGGGGCTTAATCAAGCGTCTATAGACGAATAATAATTTTTTTGTGATTTTGTAGCCATTGGCAAAATAGTACTCGTAGGTAGCGTTAAATGATATAGTATGGCAGCTTAATCCCATATTTTGCATGGATGTGGACATCCCGAGCAATGCACCAAATTTTTTCCACGTACAGACCATTGCTTGGACAGTCGATTTTTGGTAGGATCCACTTCCGCCGGGTGCATTATGACCTCCATCATGCATTTTCAAAATGGTCACTTTAATATTATTCGTTCAAAAGTCCGCATTCACGAACTCAAGTCAAATGACTTCGTTTAAGGTTATTATATACATAGTCGTTATCATAACAGTGTGCGCTGTCGAAAGATGGGTAACTCGACGAGGTTGCTATCATTTTTAGAATGGAATGTTCAACATTCCACCGTTGTCAAGGAAACCCTTTTAATCTACTATGGTCATGTGACCCCTTTAATTAACGGAAAGTCCAAGCTGATTACGAATATCCTATTTCTAGATTGGATTAAATATCACTTAAAAAGTCATATTACATTTAGTGGTTAATGATTAGCTACTAAAGTATAAAGTGAGAATTGTGTTAAGACTGTAATGGAATACTAAAATAATGGTTCGTACCATGTCACTAAAAATATTGCTTCTCACAGTTACAACTACAAAATTATGTGCATTTCCAACGCGCTTTTCTGCACGCGCATCTACCGCCACATTCACTTCTACTCCTGAAGCTACATTTTACTAATTCACTGCATGCCTTTGAAGCCACAGGTGAACTGTTCCATAAAGGAACTCATGATTGGCTTTTATCATCAAGATCGGACGACCGGTCTCATGTCGGTTTGGTCCGCTTATTTTGAAGTGCGGTCTGGACCGGTATATTTCCAATCCAATATATTGATCATGCGGTCTGGAACGGTCCTGACTGTCCAGAAAAAAATCATGATTGTCCTGGCCGGTCCATGAAATTTCCGGACTGCTGCATCTCTGGACTGGTCCAGCCCAAAACTTCTGGAGTAAGCACCGTTGTTCAATTTGCTCACTTGTGCACCATATTCCAGAAAGATATGCAACTCGTTTTGATTGTTATAGTAGTTGTTCCAGGTAAGCGCAGCGGAGCCGTTAGCGATCATGCCAGTCAGGCCATGGCCTGACCACTTTCAGCAAGTGGCCAGGCCAATAGCCTTACCACTCTTACGTAACTAGTTAAGCCGGTCAAGCCATGGCCTGACCACTTTATAATTACTTCCGCCGGCCCTGAAGCGGTTTCTCTCATTGTTTTCTCTAATAAAACATTTCTTTTCTTGCTTTATCCACAAACTACAAATGTCTTGCTTTATCATAAAGAATAAAGTGAAGCGTTCCACCAGCTAGAAATGCTGAACATCGGATTCTACTTTGTATGAGGGTTGAGTGCCATGTAGGTAAAGGCAACAGTCACATCATGATAACAGTTCCATGCATCCTATGCTGACTTCTTGCCTCTCCCAAAGAATGCAGATGTAGTATCACATTCCGTGAAACAATGGAAAACAGGAAGGGCCAGAGATTTCTCCCTTCCTAGTTCTTCGTAGATTGCATTGATATGATAGTATGTAAAAGGTATTTCCTGTACCAAAGCTAACCTAAATGTTCACATCTTGGCTCATGGTAGTCAAGTAGTGTAACTTTCGAACAAGGATCACCAATACTACATCGTATCAATTGTGCGCACTAGACACATGGTACAGCTATTGAGAAGGGGATTCTGTAAATGGATCAGCAGTCTGGTGTCATCTTCCCCATGATCACACCGTGCAATAGAACGATTAAATCCTCGAAGAATTGCTGTGGCACAAGTCGTGATGATGATAAAATTGGCTCCGAGAAAATTCACATTGGCAATCTTGTTGGAAAGAAATGCAAACAGTTCTTGTTTATTAGTAGGATCACGTAAGAAATCAGCCAAATTTCATTCTTACTTGCAACCTTTCTTCGAATACCTTTACCTCAAGGTTGAAACCGAAAACTGATATATTTGGTTGAACCGAATATTATTTGCCAAATAGTTGAAATTTGGTTGAAAAACCTGATATCAGTATTCGTATTCGGTTACTCAACCAAATATCAGTATTGGTATTTGGTTACTCAACCGAATATCAGTATTCGTATCGGTAGGGCAACTATTCATGAATACTGATATTCGGTTAGAGAGGTTTCAACTTTCAACCTTGCTTTACCACTCTTTTCTCTAGCTGATTATTTGGTGCTCCTGGGAACCACCAAATGTAATATAACTTTTAAAGTGATAATTAATCCAATCAGGTAATAGGATATTCGTAATCATCAGAGAATTTCCGTTAATTATAGGGGTCACATGACCATATTAGATTAAAAAGGTTTCCTTGACAACGGTGGAATGTTGAACATTCCATTCTCAAAAATGATAGCAGCCCTATCGAGTGACCCATTTTTCCACAGCGCACACTGTTCTGATAACGACTATGTATAAAATAACTTTATACGAAGTCATTTGAAATGAGTTCGTGAATGCTGGAGGTCATAATGTATCCGGCGGAAGTGGATCCTACCAAAAATCGAGTGCCCAAGCAATGGTCTGTACGTGGAAAAAATTTGGTCCTTTGGTCCTGGATGTCCACATTCATTAGCTAATCTGCCCTACTAATTGCAAATCTACGAATTTAATTTCTGGTGCACTGTCTGGACACTTTACCGATAATGATTTTTTGGCATAAAAATAAATAGCCGAAAGGTCCAAAAATTCACGAATTTATCTATTTGAGATTTTGTTTTCAGTCATTGCAACAAAAAGGTATTTCTTGTTTTTGAGCTCGTAAATGAATGCAAATGAACGAAGTGCAATATACGGAACATTGTCTGTACACTTTTGACGATAAAGAATTTTGTAAATAAAAATTAATATCCGGAAACGTCCAAAAATTCACGAATTTATCGATTTGATAGTTTTTGACAGTCATTGCAACAAAAATGGTTTCTCTTGTTTTTAAGCTGTAAATGATTATAAATGAAAGAATTTAAATTTCTGGTGCACTGTTTGACGCTTTTGACAATACTGAATGTTTTGCAATGAAAGAAATAGCCGGAAAGGTCTAAAATTCAAGAGTTTATATATTTGAGACTTTGTTTTCAGTCATTGCAAGAAAAATGGTTTTTCTTGTTTTTAAGTTCTTAAATGAAGCTTGAATGAACTAAGTTCAATTTCTTGTGCACTGCCTGTACACTTTTGACGTTATTAATTTTTTGCATAAGAAGAAATATCCGGAAACGTTCTTAAAATCATCAATTTATCTATTTGAGAGTCGCTTTTCAGTCATTGCAACAAAAATCGATTTTCTTGTTTTTATCTCTAAAATGATTATAAATGAACGAAGTTAATTTCTGGTGCCTGTCTGGACACTTTAGAAGATATAGAATATTTGCATAAAAAGAAATAGACCGAAAAGTCATTAAAATCACGAATTTAACGATTTGAGTGTTTCTGACACTGATTGCAAGAAAAATGGTGTTTCTTGTTTTTATGTACTTAAATCAATGTAAATAAACGAAGTTTAATTTCTGGGGCTCTGCTGGACACCTTTAACGCTAAGCGATTTCTTTCGCATCAAAAGAATTGGCCGGAAACGTCCTTAGATTCACGAATTTATCGATTAGAGAGTTATTTTAAGGTCATTGCAACAAAAATTCTTTTCTTGTTTTCAGCTCTTAAATGAATGTAAATGAACGATGTGCAATATCTGGGGCTCTGTCTGGACACTTTTGACACAAAGGAATTTTTTGCATCAAAGGAAATATCCGGAAACGTCCTTAAATTCAGAAATTAATCAATTTGGTAGTTTTTTGACATTCATTGATCCAAAAATGGTTTATATCTTTTTTAATCTCTTAAATGAATGTAAATGAACAAAGTGAATTTCAGGAGTACTGTCTGGACACTTTTACGTTAAAGAATTTTTGCATAAAAAGAAATAGTCGAAAACGTCCTTAAATTCAAAAATTATCAATTATGGGAGTTTATGAAATTCTTTGCTCCAAAAATGGTTTTCCCTCTTTTTGAGCTCTTAAATGAATGTAAATGATCTAAGTGCAATTTATGGAGCACTTTCTCGACACTTTTATCAATTTAATATTTTTTCATCTAAAGAAGCACCCTGAAACGTCCTTAAACCACGAATTTATCAATTCGGGTTTTCTTGGAAGTATTTCAACTGAAAAAATGTTTTTCATGTTTTTAAGCACTCAAATGATTATACATGAACGAAGTTCAATTCCTGAGGCATATTCTCGACACTTTTGACGATACAAAAAATTTTATCAGCAAAAGAAACATCCCGCAACGTGTTTCAACGACGAATTTATCAATCCGGGAGGTTTTGGCATTCATAGCTCCAAAAATGTTTTTCCTCTTTATATGCTCTTAAAATTTAAATGTTCGCAAATTAACGAAGTTCAATTTCTGGGGCACTGTCTTGACACTTTTGACGGTTTAAATAAAGAAAAAGAATGTTTTTGTGCAATCACTGTCAAACAAATGCGAAATTGATAAAATTCGATGTTTAAGGACGGTGCCAGAAGTTTTCTTTCTTGCTAAAATTTCTATTTCGCAAAAGGTGTTTTGAGAGTACCCCTATAATTGAACTTCGTTCATTTACATTTATTGATGAGCAGAAAAACAATAAAATCTATTTTTTAGAAAAAGAGACTATCAAAAAATTCCTAAATTGATCAAATTCGATTTTAAGGAAGTTGACGGCTGTTCCTTTTGATGGTAAAATTAGATTTCGTAAAAGTGCACATTTAGTACCCATAGAATTGCATTCGTTCATTTATAAATATTTGAGAGCTTTAAAAGATTCTTCACATTTTGACCAAATTTCTTGGTAGAATCTTGATCTAATTCTCTTAATGGAACTTTGATCAAATATGCAAAATCAGAATTTGATCAACGTTCGACTAATGCTATTGATGAAGAATTTTGATCAAATTCACAAAATCAGAATTTGATCAGAGTTCTACTATTGCTATTGATGTAGATCTTTGATCAAATTCACAAAATATTTGTTGAAACAAACTTCTACTATTGTTAGTATTGTTACAGCTGTTTTCTTGCACTTTACACTTCTATTGAATAAACACATTCATGGCAAGCCATCATAAGTAATAATTTTTAATTGAGTACAATACTCAAGGTGTCCATTAACACATGTAGTGAGTAAATACACCATTCCTATTCAAATACCAAACTTAATTTCCTGTTTATATCAAGGGGTAGTATGCCTATTATATTACGTATTATCTTCAGTAAATAATAGAAATTGTTTATTGAAGATTAAATCATTTTGAACTCATAGCTATTCAGAGATACGTATTTCACTATTTAATTTTAATGGAGTATAGTATTGCACGAATAACTATTTTAATGGAGTATAGTAATGGCACGAATAATTATGAGTTCCCAATTTTTTGCCTTCAGCAGAAGGCAAAAAATTGGGAACGCATAATTATTCGTGCCAAAGATATATACAGTGGAACCCCGCGTATCGGGGCGCCATTCACTTATCGGGGCACTATCCCGAAGATTATTTCTCTTGAGTAACATGCTTTTTACTTTTGAGCAGCTTAGTATTCTTTGTAATGGCCGCTAAGCGTCACCCACTCACGCTAGAGACTCGTGCTGAGGTAATCGGGGGAGTTTTTCAAAAAAGAAATTCCGTGAATATCATAGATTTGTGACTCCTAGTGTAGGTAAAGTATAATGTGAAATTGTAATGTGTAGTACTGCTTAAATATCAGCCTTAACTCTAGGTTTTGACTATATGTGTATGATTTGTTGTGTAGGTGCTAACTTAATTGTTTTAACCAAACATATTGGAGTTTTATTAGAACCCCGCGTATCGGGGCACTCCCTCGTATCGGGGCGCTGAGCGCTTGGACAGAGGTGCCCCGATACGCGGGGTTCCACTGTATATAGTAATTTATATACACGTTCTTCTTCAAGTGTTAATAAAAGTATATATTTGAGATGTACTCTATGGAGATCGCATGGAATAGAATGTGGTGGGTTTGGGAGAATAAATAATGAATGCAATATTTTTTATCTTAATGAAAATCACTGTCATACAGAAGAAGCATACAAATCTAAATTAATCGCCCTAAATAATAAGATAAAGCGTGCTGCTGAGAATTCGACAGATAGCCTTAGACAAGGCACGGCTTCAGACGATGCTGGTGCAATGGTATCATACATACAGGTACGTAACACAATGTTCAAAAGAAGACGACTTGAATTACCAGGAAACCCCAAACATCATCAAGAATTTGAAGATATCTTAATGCGAACTCGCTTTTCAAATTACTTTCGTTCAATTGTCATCATGCATGATGTTGCTGCAGGAATATTTGCCTCTGATCTAATGGTTGCAAGATTAAAAGATTCAAAGAGTGTTAGTTTTGATGGAACTTTACGTGGTTCCAGGCCTTCATCTAGTGCTAAGAGATCCACGCGCCCTATGAAATGTTTATTTTACAATCGCGCACCCAAATAGACCAAAAATAAGATATTTACAAAAAAAAAAAAAATTAGTTTTAAAAACACTCTGGGTGCGCACTGCACACCCAATTAATTCCAATTTCACGCACCCTTCGAGCATTTCCTTGAAATCACGCACCCCTGAGTGCGCGCAGCGCACCTAGATGAAGGCTTGCGTGCTTCCCAAACTGTTTTATCAGTTATTTACTATCTTTATCCAAGAACAACACCATGCTAATCCGCTATTGACATTTTAATGTCGTCTAAAAATGATAATCTATATACAGCTGTACTACAGAAGATTGTGGAAATGAGTCCAGATTTCCAACCAGAATTAGCAGTGGGTGATTATGAAAAGGCTTCAAGAAATACATTTCGTAAAATATTTCCCTCGATCACAGTATCAGGGTGTATGTTCCATTATTCAAAGGATATTTGGAAAAAAGTGAAAAAGTTACAACTTTCCTCAACTTATAGTAAAATACAAGCTTGAATGAGTAGATAAAATTTGTCATATCATTGTCAATGTAACCTGAAGAGGAAATTTTTCCAACATTTCAAATACTGGTTAACAAAACCTAAAGATTTTTCACGAAGAAAAGACTTTCTTCTTAAGAAACCTATCGCTTATTTCAGAAGGGAATCTATAGAAAGGAATGATTTTTAAATTTATCAATCAGTTCAGAAAACCAATAACTTATGTGAAGTTTACCATCGAGAATTAAAGGCTATGGTACGGGTGAAATTGCCAAATATATGGTCCTTCATTGAGTTCCTTGAAAAGAATGTGATAAAATATGATCAAGAATATCAAAGATTTATGAATGGCTTACCAATTGGAGAGAGACGGAAAAAGATATTGAAACTGAAAAGAGACGAAATAGATGTAAAGAAAGCTGGAAAATGGAGGTTACACGCCTATGGAGTACATCATAAAACGATTGGTAATGTGCAATTAAACTACACTGAATTCTCAGATTCTGATCAAATTCACATTCAAACCAAAATCGATATTTTTAATGACAAACTTAGTTAAAAAGCTGTCCTATAATAATATACGGTGGGGCATCTAAGAAAAACAGCTAATTATGGACTCCCTGTCCAGGACGTATTGCATTTCCGCATTATCATTAAGTACTCCTATATCAGATAAGCGAGTTGGCGGCGACCCCTCACGCCGCCACTGTAATGTTGGGTAAATACTTGTATTCATCTACCTCAATATGATAACATGAACTTATCATGGGTGTATCATTAATTTTTGATTGTATTTATATAGTATTGAATATTTTAGATACTTTTTGAAAGGATTTAAACATAAATACAAATACGTACTCTCATTTAGATAAAGTCAAAATACAAATACAGTACAAATACTTTTTAAAAAGTATTAAATACTCTCGAATACAAATACAAATGTGTTTGACCGTATGTCTGACGGGAGGATGCCGACCTACGAATTCATTAATGACACTATTCATTTTCGTAACGAAAATGACGCAGAAATTTTGATGTCAATAGCGTTCTATTTATCGTATTTCTCATTTGTTTTAGTGAACTGTTTCATGTGACAATATACAAAGCACTTGTTATTTATATGTTTTGTCTAATCTTTATGTAATAAATGCATTAGATACAACTTAGCTCTTTGATATAGTCCTAAATTATATTAATTGTATAGTAGCGTTTAAATACAATCATAATTCAACTAAACTTATGAAAAAACATACTGATCCATGTAGTGTTTTGTAGCAAAATGCTCAATTTCATCAAATGCGAACGTTTCATCCATCATACTTGCATGATGATCAATAATGGAATCTTCCAACATGGGTTGCTTCCAAAAAATAGCCATATTGTGAAGAACAGCACATGCAATAATAATAGTGCATACTTTATCTGGAGCCATGCGGATCTCTCCGTGAAGGCAATGAAATCTTCTCTTCCACCTCCCAAAGGTTTGCTCGATTAATACACGCGTTTTTTGTGTGGGAATAATTATAATTATCTTGGACATTTGAAGCAAGTTGCCGTTATGGAGTGAATAAATAGGATTTCAGCATATACCCACTATCACCATAGATATCCACTCCAACCAAAAAGATATTCTCCTTATATGTTCCAAACTGAGAGCTAGAGAGCTTCCAAATTCGCAGGGCCGGCGACATAAATTATGGGGGGCCTGCTAAGATTCCTGGCGGGGCCCTCCACATCCTCCGACTAAGATTGAATTTTATAATTCCCGAAACATTAGACAAAAATAAATTGCAACTCGAAACAAATTCCCAATTATACGAAAATTTCAGTAAAGATAGAACAAAGATAATATTATTGTTAATAGTTAAATATACAAACAGTGTTGAATCCATAGTACATATTTGTGGATATCATATATATTTGCGAGAATAGCATAATATTATTATTATTCTCTGATATACTTAAGAATTAGCTTTCTAATTTCTAATTGATTAGCTTTCTAATTTTCTAATTTAAATTTGTTTTTTTGTGTTTTGAATTAAATTAATGCAAGAAAACTTTATTAAACAATCCTATTTCTTGATAGCCTTAAGAAAAATTATTAATTCGAAGAGTATTGAGCAAACTAGGAGACAATAGAAATAAAGTTGATGATTTTCGCTGCCCCCCAAACACACAATAATGTTCCTACGCCGCTGAATGTATTAGTGACACATTGGACCCTTTGTGATATACTGTATATTGATGAAAACAATTATAAGTGTAACGAGGGAATTCATATCGAGGTGAAAGATGTATTATAAGGCACAATAACTATTTTTCAGACTCAATATTATAAAGTCATATAGACAGATTCATATCCCGATCCGGATCCCCCGATTTTACCCCAAGCAAGCCCCCCTATCGCCGGCCCTGCAAATACGTGAGTGATGTACTGAACCGGGGAAACTTGCCAATGCATCGGAAAATCTTCCATCAGGTAGACAGATAGCTTGAACATTTATGGAGTGGTAGAAATGTTTGTTTACATAATCAGCCTCATTTTCAGAAGGCTTTTGAATAGGACATGTGTTCCATCTAAAAGTCCAAGACGCCGGGTAGGTTCGCGAGCTCATAAAACTGGGACTTAATCGTAGCCTTGTCAGTAGAACGGGCATGCTAATAAACTTTGAATAAACAGATTGTAGTCCGAGTGCTACGGCTCTAATGTATCTTCAAGCTGAGGGTTTGCTCACGTAAATTCCATCACCACAAATTATCTGAAAAGTCACAGATGCAAATAATTGTAGAGCAACACAAACTTGTAAATGTTGATGTGCAGCATAAGATCTATAAGTTGAATTAAGATGATCAACTATGATCTCTTTAATCCTTAATATTGCTGACCTTGAGAAGCGGTAACGCTGCACCAATTCTAGATCATCATATAATTACAAAAGATCACTACGATCTCTGAAGACTCTCTCTCGAGCGAGATAATTTTCCGATTCTACTGCTAAAAACAATGGAATCCTTCCTGCCATTTAGATGAAAAGAGAAGAGTATGATAATAGTAACAAATGAATATATGCATGTAATTTTTCACTATAAACAATTATACTCGGGTGAATTTAATCGGAGTGCAAGTAAAGATCACATTGGTATTTCAACAGTATAAATTATTACATTGTACATTCCTAATCACATTCAATATATGTGTTGGTTGTCAGGAAGATTCCTTATCTTCGTTTGATATTTAAGGTCTAATTCCTACTTAGCCAGTTGGAGGTCTTATATAATCCTACTTCTAGTTTATGTTCTTATTTCGCTCCTCTGAAATTCAATAGTGTATAATCATTATAGATTACATACATAAAAAATTGAATTTTAATAATAGAATACAATCAAGTCAAAACAATATTGTCACCACAGGTATCATAAGAGAGTAGCCAGCCGGCGTGCAGGCAGTACAACTACACAAATTGAAGCTATGTCTTACATGAGTGGGAATCATTCTTCCTTGTTCCTAATAATTTGATTTTAATTGCCTCACTGTTGCTCAAAAAGAAAAATGAAGAAATATATATTTTTACTAGATCAATAATAAATATACACCTACCATAACTAAATAATACATTAGTTTGGTAATTAATTAGGATAATGCTCTATTCTATTCATATTTACCTTAACGTTATTTATAAGTTCGATCTTTAGACTTACGAATGATCTTAGTGAATACGGGCCAGTATTAGAAGAGTATTTACCAGGGTTGCCAATCCAATCCAATCCAATCAATAATCATATCCAATCGATGATATGATCTAACAATCCAATCCAATCGATAATCGAAAAAATCATCAATTATTTATCGATTATTTATTGATTTTGAATAGATTATTTATCGAATTTCTATCGATTATTTGTCGATTTTCTATCGATTATTTGTCGATTTTCTATCGATTATTTCTCGATTATTTGTCGATTTTCTATCGATTATGCATTGATTATCCATCGATTGTGTATAAATTATTATAATTTATTGCCTTTCCTCGCTAAATCGAAAAAATCGAAAAAATCGAAAAAATCGAAAAAATCGAAAAAAAATCGATAATCGATATAAATTCGTCGTTAATTATCCAATCGATGAAGACTTTGGGCAATCCAATCGATAATCCAATCGATACAAAATTCAGTAATCGATAATCGATAAGTTCTCTCGATTGGATTGGATTGGCAATCCTGGTATTTACAAATGACTGTCTAATACACTGCATACAGTATCGTTTTATGTAAATAGCCATATTGAATCAGATGTTAATATACAGTAGTGCTCGACAAAATCAAATTTAGATGGTGGCTAATTAAGCCACCAAATTAATTTTTCTGGTGGCTAAAGAATAATCAACGGGTGGTTTAAGATCCACTGATGGCTTGAGAAACTTCTGATGCCGTAACAACACTAATATCCATAATCAATAATTCAACGAACAATATAATCTACACAACATCAAACAATTCCACAATTAATGGTGGATTAGTTAAGCCACCAAAGGAAAAATTTGGTGGCTTATGAAATAATTTTGTAGGCTAACGCCACCAAACCACCTGATTTGTCGAGCACTGATATGCTGCTAAAAGCTTGAATGCGTAAATTCATAATATTGTTGTTCAAATACTTTTGGCCGGGTATTGTACATATTAATAAATCATGGAGACAAGATAAAGATCCCAAAATAAATATTCTATAAATTAAAATAATTTATACTTAATCGATAAATAATCAATGAATAATCGATCTAAAATTGACAATTAATAAATAAATAATCGATTGGATTGGATTGTCAGATCATATAATCGATTAACCTCTAGCAGACAAAATTAATAATTCTATATCTTAAAAGTTCGACTTGGACAGCAAAATTTAAAAAGTTTTTCCAATAATGCAAAATTGGGTCTAGATAAGTGACTTCAAAGTGCTATAACTCCCAAGTTTGTATGCTACTGGTTAGTTTGAAGAATAATCCCGAATTACATATGTCCTCGTAAGTTGAGACTTCGTTTCAAACAATTTGGACCAAATTTGAGAAAAGCTGAACCAAATTTGTATTTATTTTAATTGAAAATTGACCTTTTCATGATGATACACACATTCCTCAGCACTAAACTTGTAGTAACAGGAAAAGTAGGGCTCAGATTCACTTGAAATTTTCAATATATCAATACTTCACTGGGAACTATACGAAAACAGTATAATCTCAATTACCTAATTAAATACAAGGATTGTAATGGTATAAGATATATGAGATGTATTAAATACAGGGATGGATGTTCAGCTCGTGCTAGATCAGATTTGGAATGAGATGTATATTCAGTTAGTGTGAATGCTTTTGTCCGGAATCAACAGAAAATCAAACTGAAACAAGCACGGATGTATCAGAATTAAAAGTAAATCTGAAATTTCGCAAGGAACTCTTCGTGAAATCTTTGATCAAGAAGTTGGTGGAGCTTTCCTCGATTAGAAAATTCCATGTTTAAAAGAAGACGGATGCATAGACCACAAATACCTTGAATGCCAAAAATGCAATATGCCTACTAGAAACTTGTGATGAAGAGTTGAAAGTATACCATGCATTTTCAATTGAAGGTATGGAACAGAGTGAAGTTGCAATATGATTGATTCATTGTTCCTAGGTTGATAACTACATTCCAATCTGATGCAAATGAATCATTTGTGCAAGCAGGTGCTACATCAACTTTGTTTCCATCAGTTTTACCAGCTACTAAATATGGCCTCATCTCATAATACATCCAAAATTATGATATAGCTGCAGCCACAAATATACCATAAAAGACAGGCAATGTAAGACCTTGTCGAGTGTGTCTAGTAAAGGAAGCAGATACACTTATCTTACCATGCCGCCATTTACAAACTTGCTACCAATGTAGCGAGATATTCGCTACTACAGGAGAGTGAACTAGTTGTCCAGTTTGAAGAGGGCCGGTATACTTTCTTCATATTTTTCTTACTAATACACTTGTCTACACAAGTTTGTATGTATTACTATAATCAACATTCATTAAACTTATTATTCTTGTTTGGACATAAATCAGTTCGTTGCAGTGGCGAATATTTTCGGCCTTATCCGAGTAATGGATAATTTGCGGCCTTATGCTAGTATTGGAAAATATTCGGCCTTAGGCCATTCGGTCTTAGTCAAGTTTCCCATAAAAATAGACATCACGGATAAAAACGATGTTCTGACAATCGAAAAAAGTAGAGCCCAGGGAATTTCATCATGCACGAAAATAAATAAGGCTAATCACTATTGTCCCAATCCAAACGCATCATTCACCTGACGCCTTAGATCCGTCACTAAAAAAACTTTGTGAGATTTAGAGGTTGAAATCCTCGGTTGACCTGTGACGTCGTGTGTCAGATGGGGTAAAGAGAGTTATTGAAGTGTGTTTTATGCCTCCTTGCTAAATCAAGGTCTATTTTGAGTGATGCATTTGGAGCATCAGAGGAATCGAGTGAATGATCGAGGCAATAGTACACTCGAATCACCCTTATCCTGGCACTCTCGTTTAAGAAAAGTACATCAATAAGGGCAGGGGCGTGCCGTGACCATTTTGAGTGGGGGGGTGTAAATTCTTGGTTTACCGACCAACATGCATTCTTCCTATTCGTGGAGGTAGATAGAAAAATATTTCACAATTTCCCTGACCCTGCAGTGCTGCAACTTCTAGCGTTACTAACGTTGACTGCATCGACGACACTAATAAATTATAACTATAGATGTGTAAATAATATAAATGTGTAAATCTACTTATTTACACAAAATAGAATTATTAAGACTAATATGATCTAAAATGAATCTATCTTCTAAATTTTGATTTCCTTGTCTTGAAAATGGACCATGAGTCTGCCAGTTTATCTAAGTCAAGGTTGTCCAAAATGTCATTTGCTGTGGATAAAATCATTAGGTCGTCAAGACTATTTTCTTTCATCGTTGATCTAAGATAGTTTTACCAGCCTTAATTTGCTGAAGGAACGTCATTACTTGCGACTGATACTGGAATCGTAAGCGCTAATTGATAAGCTTTAGCGAGGCTAGGGTAAAAAGGTTTATACCCGAAGAAACACTTTGCTGCTTCCCGTAAATTCTTTGCATCACTCTTCTCAATGTCATTTCCCATAATTTCGATGTCTGCCAACAATTCATCTGGATTTTTAAAGTAATCTGGGAATGTTGCGCACAACTTTTCTACCTGTTGCATCGTGCACTTCGCAATATTTTTCGGGAGCAATATGGTCACGGAAAGGACAATGTTTGACAGATATTCTTTAATTTCTTCGATATCTGAAGCTAGACGGTCAACTACTTTAAGCATCTCCTGTCTGTAGTGTTGGATAAATTGCGGTGCTGGTGCACATTAATTCTCCTTGTTCTCTCTCGTCAAAGCGTTTGGGTCTTTTTCGACTACGATGCTTTTTCAAAAACTCGTATTCAACGTCAATTACAACTGACTTGCATTTGTCTGCAGCTGCTGAGATAATACCATCTTGGCCAACATTATCATCACGTATACGAAGCATAGCATCTCTTGTCTGGCGCATCACATCTAGGCTTGCAAGGATATCTTGATCAATTTCTTGGACCTCAAGAACTACAATCTTTGTTTTATACATGATGCTCTTCATGAATAATAGGCTTAAATAAAACTCAAACGACTTGATCCTATCTAACAGATTCACGGCAGTCCTTCGAGCATCACGATCACCGCACTCAAAATTATTTATGTCATTGAGGGTGTCAATTACGATTTCATAGCTGGTCCACACTGCTCTAATAGACTCTGCTCTACCAATCCAACGTGTTTTAGAAAGATTTTTCATTATTAACCCTTCTTGCAAAGATTCAATATTTTTCTTCAAATGTCCAAATCGACTTGTGCTATTCGTAAAAAAGTTTAATAAATCTTGTAATGTAGAAAAGAACTCGTCTATCATGAAGGAAACTTTGCACGAATGCTCAACGCAGAGATTTGTTTTATGGCCTAGACACGTTATGTAGGGAATTGTCCGCCCAAGCCGCTCACTTAACTTAGCCTGTGCTCCGTTGTATGCGCCAGACATACAAGCAGTTGTGTCATAGCACTGGAATCGTCGCTTGTGAGAGGAAGCTGTAACTCTTCCAACATCTTAATCACTTTTTGAGCAAAACCATCTCCAGTTTTGTCATAAATCTCTGATATCATAAGAAGTCGCTCTTCAATTTGAAACTGCTTATCAACGTAACGAATTATTAGAGAAATTTGATCCACGTGACCAACATCTGGCGTTGTATCGGCCAATACTGCGTAGACGCCAGACGAACGTACTTGTTATATTAAAATTTGTCGAATTTCACTACCTAAGATACTAATAAACTCATTCTGTGATTTGGCACTTAAGTAGGTAACATGGTATGGACGGGTACGGGGAGTAGCAATCCAATTTTTTATGAATAGAATCCAAAGAGGAGGAAGTTGACTATTTGTCTGAAGTTTCCATTGATATCATCATCACTACCGCGAAACGCAAGAGCCTGTCTTGATAAATACCGGCAACAGTCTAATAGGGAAACCAGAATATGATCGACTGGAATAAGATCGACTGGAATAGGTATGACTAATTTACAAGACTGGAATAGGATCGACTGGAATAAGTTCGACTAGTTCACAAGACTGGAATAAGATCGACTGGAATAAGTTCGTCTAGTTTCCAAGACTGGAATAAGATCGACTGGAATAAGTTCGACTAGTTCACAAGACTGGAATAAGATCGACTGGAATAAGTTCGTCTAGTTTCCAAGACTGGAATAAGTTCGACTAGTTTCCAAGACTGTAATAATATTGACTGGAATAAGATCGACTAGTTTACAAGACTGGAATAAGATCACCTTGGAATATGTTTGACTAATTTCCAGGATTGTTATAAGTGTGAATAAAAATACATGCATACGAAGGGATTATGTCTACCACCTAACTGTTGTAATATTTCGCTTAATTGTGTAGTAAGATTATAGTTAGGGAATTTTAACTCAAAACCTTGAAAAAAATTGTTACCAAACAATTTCTACACTAGAGTCTTTTTTGGACCCAAATAAACATAGAAAAAAAGTTACAAGCCCAAACCGTGAGGAACTTTTTTACACGGGTTGCAGTTTCTGATTTTCCATAGTAAATCGCCGACATTTCTGGAGATAACTTTCTCAAATCAGCTCCAATCAATTTATTATCACCATATTGGTACTCTGCGTTAAATTTCCAGCAATTTGATATATCACATGTCCATATTTGGAAGAATTTTTCCATAGCAACGCTGGAATGTCTTAGGAATGTGTAAAAATTCCATTATCAAATTGTGTTCCCACTTAATCAAGTGACCCCTCATTCGACTCCATTCAGCTACCTGAGTAAATTATACACATACCGACACTAAAACGTGATTTTATAAAATTATTCGAGATTTTTGCCACATAAAATAAATTACTTGTATCTCATCCATATTTTTCGAGAAATTTGGGACAGCGGACGGGTTTTATTTTTATTTTAAATTCCCATTAATATGCAAATAACATCATCCTATGCCAAAAATAATTCTAAATATTTAATTAAAGTAATGCTCTAAAATTTAGGACCATGGCCTACTATAATACGGCTATACATGCTGCCGAATCATAGTAGGAAATAAGAGTCCATTGATAAATCGTTATTTATAGTTATGGAGACAAATATAAATAACCTATTTATCAATGGACTCTTATTTCCTACTATGATTCGGCAGCATATATAGCCGTATTATAGTAGGCCATGATAGGACTTATTAAAAATCTATGCATATTAGGTACTTTACACAAGTTTATTGCTTATATTTTGTACGATTATGTTCATAAGATAATATTAAAATAGATCCGGACGGATAGTAAAAATTGGGGCGGGCGGGGATGATAAACAAGTTATTTATTTATACTGCCTTACAGTTAATCTCGAAAATCTCGAATAATTTTATAAAATCACGTTTTAGATTGTCGGTATGTGTATAATTTTACTCAGGTAGCTGAATGGAGTGGAATGAGGGGTCACTTGATTAAGATCGAACACAATTTGATAATGGAATTTTTACACATTCCTAAGACATTCCAGCGTTGCTATGGAAAAATTCTTCCAAATATGGACATGTGTAACGACTTAGTATTTATTAGTGTACCATTAGTGTAGAAACCTTAGCTCAGTATAACACATAGGCTTAGATCCATAGTTAGGTATAGCTGACTTATTTGTATTTCTTTATAGTAGCTTCATTATACCATACTCTACTTGTTGTTGTTACATAAATACAAATATTCACGCTTACCCAAATGGCCGCTGCTCCGATGAACATCTCAATCCCCACACTCAAGGCGCATGAAAGGATAGAGGACTGGCAACCTTTGTTCATCGCAGCTACGAGCGCACTCGCGGCTCACGCAGGCGAACGGGCGGCGATACTAATACTACCCTCCTAGGCTCCTACATATGTAGAGACGAATACGAGAGAGAGGTAGCGCTAATTGCCATTAAGGAGGAGTCGCTCGAGGCAGCATTCAAAGTACTGGGCAATACGTTGGACCCTCCTATTGAAGAGTTTGAAGCGACTACGCGGTTTCTTAAAATGACTTGGGCCAGTGGAGTGAGAGTTGAGGTTTACGCTACGAGGCTCTGGAAAGAGGCGAGGAGGGCTAGCTTTCGGAACAGACAGGTGTGCGTTGTGATTATTACCCAGCTTCCGAATAAGGCACGGTCTAGCCTCAAGAAATGGGTTCAAGAGCGCGAGGAAGTCACAGACAATTAAATGAGGGAATTTATTAGTTTGGTACAGCAGAACTTGCGTCAAGCAGAAATCTCGCTGGATTATGGCGCCCGCGAGGTCGAAGACAAATTGGCGAACCACTGCAAGATCGACGCTCAAGAGAGTCCGGCCGACAGTTATTCGAGCGGTTCCAATCAGGAAGCGTTGGAGCCAGCTGTTTGCAAGGTACGCACATTCGTGACAGGCAGCAGGAGAGGACGAACGTGGTCAGACACAAGACGCACCAGTCAAGGTTTTACGTGTTACACATGTGGAAAACAAGGGCAAGGCTACAAGGCCTGTCCTGACCGGGTATGCAGTGGTTGTCATAAACGAGGACACGACGTAGCGACCTGCAGATTTGTAAGGCGAGATAGTTACCAAGATAAGAGAGGAAGCGGTAGAGGTTACGTCAAGACTCGAGCGAGGCGCCCTGGAAGATGAGAAGGCTGCATCTATCACAGTTAAGATTCAAGGACGGGAAACGCGCGCCTTGTTAGATACAGGGGCCAAGGTCAATGTGGTTGACATGCAAACATTGAATGAGCTAGGGCTCAGTCGGTACGTAAAATCCGAGACCAGCCATGTTTACGGAGTTTGCGGAACACCAGTCGAAGTGGTGGGGAGCATCGAAATCCCCATTGAAGTAGATACAGTAACCCAGTGGACTCACGTGTACGTGTTGGATGGAAATGAACAGACATTATTACTAGAGCGACAGTTCCTCAGACATTTCGGACGAGTAATATTTGATTGGGAGGACGGGACCATAACGCTAGGCAAGGCTAGAGCGGAAATACAAGAGATGGCGGTAGGTGGTAACCCAATTTCAAGGGCACAGTCAGTAAAGGTTGTTTGTTCCGGTGAAAAACCACACCCCACAGCAATTAATGCAAACTTGACTACAATTCAACAGGCCGAGTTGTCTGAGTTGTTAGAGGAGTTCGGAGCGCTGTTTAGCGACAAGCCAGGTAGAGCCCCAGGGTGCGAACATGCAATAAACACGGGGAGTGCAGCCCCCGCCAGGTCCAGGCCTAACCGCATACCTCCGAGACGGGAAGACGAAATAAACACGCAGCTAGACGAAATGCTCGGACTAAAGTTGTGTAGGCCGTCTATCTCACCGTGGGCGAGTAACGTGGTCTTGGTGACTAAGAAAGATGGTCGCCAACGCTTCGCAAATGACTATCGTCAGCTCAATAGCGTAACCAAAAAGGACGCATATGGAATACCCCAGGTGCAAATTATGCTGGATAAACTACATGGCTACAAGTATTTCACAGTGATTGACATCTCAGCCGCGTACTGGTGTGTGCCAGTCAGAGAGGAAGATGTGGAGAAAACAGCATTCAACACACCCAGGGGGTTGTTTGAAATGACTGTCATGCCTTTCGGCCTTGTCAATGCTCAGGCCACTTTCCAGCGACTAATGGACGTCACACTTCAAGGCCTTAGGCGGACCGAATCGTATATCGACGATTGTATAATCTACTCCCAGAGCTTCGAACAACACCTGGAGGACTTGCGAGCAGTGCTGGAACGACTACACCGGGCTAACCTTCATGCCAAACTCCGAAAATGTCAGTTCGCACAAGAAGAAGTAGAGTTTTTGGGCCACATGGTATCTAGAAATGGGAGGAAACCGGTACCCGCGGCAATGGAGAAACTAGCCAAGTTCCCAAGACCCCAGGGGGTGACGGAATTACAACGGTTTTTAGGGAGTTTGAACTTCTATCGGGCGTATATCCCAGAGTTGGCTCAGGTAGCAGCACCCCTGTATGACCTGACAAAAAAAGGGTACATCCTGGAAGTGGTCTGGAAAGTGTGAAGAAGTCTTCAAGTTGCTCCGTCGCATGCTTATCGACGAGCCGATAGCGCTGGCCTTTCCCAATTGGGACAATAAATTTGTTATCGAAGCGGACGCGAGCTCGAGAGCGGTAGCCGCGGTGTTGTCCCAGAGAAACCAGAAGACAGGTCAACTACACCCAGTGGACTTCTTCTCTTCGTCGCTTAGCAAAGCTCAGCGAAATTATAGCGCTGGTCAGCTAGAAGCCTGGGCGCTAGTAGCAGCGTGCCGTAAATGGCGCACATACTTAAGAGCTACAGGAGAAGTGGAATTAATAACGGACCATTGTCCGCTAAAGTGGCTTCGTAACCAGAAAGACCCACGAAGAACATTCGCCAGGTGGATTCTCGAACTAGAGGAATACGTATATCACATTTCTCACCGACCAGGAAACGAGAACCAGTTACCAGATTATCTAAGTAGATCCCCAGATGTTCCAGTCGACGTTCAAGTTCAAGACGAGTCAGGTTTCGAGGACAAGATTTTCGCCATACTTACTACAGAAAACCTCGAAACCCGCGTGAATCCTATGCGTGCCCAGAAGGACGATACGGTAGTTAAGGACGCCATCCGTCAGCTGAGGGAGACAGGGAAGGTCTCATCAGGACAACTACGAAATCTCACGAGTGGTCTGAAGGTAGTTGAGGGTATTTTACTGTTCGAGGGTCGCACATTAGTACCAGCTCCCGCTAGACAGGACGTATTGGGAAAAGTTCACGCGGGTGGACATTTCGGACAAAGACGGACACTCCAAGTTCTTTAGAAAAAGCTATTTTTGGTTAGGTATGGCACACGATTCTCGCATATTTTGCCAGAACTGCCTAGTATGCCAACAGGCCAAGTGCTCAAACCAAGGGAAGGTTCCCTTGCGAAAATTCAAAATGGAAGGGTTGGGCCCTGTGATTTAGTGGCGATGGACATCGCGACGCTACTTTGGTCGGACGACAAGTTCCGGTACTTTCTGTGCATTGTCGACGCCTTCACGCGATACGTAGAGCTTATCCCACTGAAGGACCAGTCTGCCGCCTCTATAGTGAGAGAGTTTCAACGCGGGTTGATTTTCCGGGGGCATGGTGTACCCAAAGGTCTTTTAACGGATCAAGCTCACAATATCGACGGTACAGCGATCAGAGCTTTATGTGAGGAGTTAGGGATCGAGAAGCGTCACTCATGGCCTGGTAGAAAGAGCCATCGGACAAGGAAAACAAGTAGCCAGGTGTTTAACCCTCGACCGCAGCCTACGAAAGGAATCTTGGCCAGAGGTTTACCAGAGGTTGCATTCTATTGTAATAACGCGGTAAACTCTTCTACTAAGTTCTCCCCTCAGCTGCTGATGTGTGGCAGGCAGCCCGTATCACCTATAGACGCGGTTATCACGAAAACTCGATGGAACAAGACAGCGAATTACCCCGAACACGTGATAAGAGCGAAGGTCTCGGCCGAGCTGAAGGCCTTAGCTGGCGAGAACGATCGCATCGCCAAGCAAGTGAGAAACAGGTATCACAACACAGGAGCTGTGGCTCCACAGTACAAAAAGGGAGACTTAGTGCTAGAGAAGAATGAGACGAGGAAGGACTCGCTGGATCGAAAATTTAACGGCCCTTATAAGGTGATTGACATTAGGGACACTGGCGTCAAGATCCAAAAAGGTAGAAAACGAAAGTGGATACACGCAAGCCGCTGCAAACGGTTTCCGGAAAGTAGCACCATTGACTCTTCCGAATTGAAGCCAGACCTGCCAGCAACGGAACATCCTCCCCCAGAGAAAGCTTCGCCAGTGGGAGAGCTGGTAGTTGAATCCAGTCACGACATAACCCAGGAGGAAGCCTCGTACATCCAGAGCGAACCTAATGTGGTGCTCGAAGAGTTGGAGGAAGGGTCAAGCCCACGAAGAGAGAACCAAAGCACAAAGGATCCCGTAGAAGAAGAACACCCGATTAGAAGATATCCCCTACGCATGCGTAAGCAGAAGGAGTATCAGGACTACATACTCTGACGATGGGTACTAGTCCCCACACATTTTAGAGGGAAGTGATGTAACGACTTAGTATTTATTAGTGTAGAAACCTTAGCTCAGTATAACACATAGGCTTAGATCCATAGTTAGGTATAGCTGACTTATTTGTATTTCTTTATAGTAGCTTCATTATACTATACTCTACTTGTTGTTACACATGTGATATATCAAATTGCTGGAAATTTAACGCAGAGTACCAATAAGGTGATAATAAGTTGATTGGAGCTGAATTTGAAAAAGTTAGCTCCAGAAATGTCGGCGATTTACTATGGAAAATCAGAAACTGCAACCCGTATAAAAAAAATTCTTCACGGGTTTGGGCTTGCAACTTTTTTTTCTATGTTTATTTGGGTCCAGAAGAACACTCTAGTGTAGAAATTGTTTGGTAACAATTTTTTTCAAGGTTTACCTATAATTTGAGCTAAAATTCCCTAACTATTATCCTATTGATGAACAAACACCAGGTTCATAAATTTGGCTTCTTGTCGTATATAATCTCTCGGAGAGTTTGAAAATTATTTACTTAAAACTTCTTCAAATTACTGTTATTGCTGGAAATCTGTTACCATACCAAAATCATGTCCTTTTATGAAATAATCGAAGGCGCGCGGAAAGGTTCTCATGTGTATATGAGTGGATCGTATGTATATACTAAAGAAAAAGACAACGGAAAATATCGCTATTTAAAATGTGTAGAGTCCAGGAAGGGATGTCCAGGTCGTGCATCTATATACAGTGTACTCCGCTTAATTGGGACACCGGTTAATCGGGACAGCCGCTTAATTGGGACAACTCCCCAAAAACCGAATCCTTTCCATAGAAGCTAATACTAAAAATTTCGGTTAATCGGGACAAACTCCGCTTAATTGGGACAAACTCAACAAATTGGGTTCAAAATTGTGCTCACTTATAATATAAAATTAATATTGATCAAAAAATTGTAATAATCTTGGTCAATTCTGATTAAGGCATGACAAAATAACTAAATAGGGCCAATTTTATTATTGAATTCAGTAAATTCGAAATTCACCATGGATTATGAACTTTGGTTCAGGCATAGTTTAAAACGGTACACAAAATATTAAGGGTCATACTATGGGTTTGAGTAGAATCAAGTGTCCACAGGCGTTGGAGGAATCGTTGTAACATGTTTAAAACTAAAATTGTTGTAATTCGTAGGTAGATCACTACTGTACAGAATATTTTCGGTTAATTGGGATCTCCGCTTAATTGGGACAAGAGGCCTGGAACAAACGTGTCCCAATTAAGCGGAGTAGAATGTACTTAGAAACAGATCAATTTGCTTTGACAAGGGAACACAATGACCACCAGCAACTAACCGATGAAAAAGTGGAAGTTTTGAAATTAAGAACAACTCTTAAGCGAAGAGCGGAAATATCACAAGGTACACTAAAGCAAATTTTTGACGAAGAAGCAAATTCATCAAGAGTTGGTGGTCAGGTTAGTTTTGTTCATTTGAAAGTTCCATGTATAAGAGGCGAAAGTTAAACAGACCAAATATTCCTCAGGATGCTGAAGATGCAATCTCCTTATTAAATGACACGAGTAATGAATATAAACAATATCTTACATTCACAATTAATGAGCCAGAAAATTGGGAATTTGCGTTGGGATTTATGAGTCCAAGTTGGAGTACTACCCTACAAGTTAATTCAGAGTCGCTATTACAAGCTGCTGATGCTACTTTTTATGTCGTCCCAAATCAGTTCTATCAATTATTGAACATATTTCTTCAGTATAAATCTTATACCTTACCCGCAGTCCATATTCTTATGTCTCGAAAGACAAGCGTATTATATAGCAAAATAGTTGAAAAATTTAAAGAAATATTCCAATTTACTGTGTCAGGAATTGTTCCAGATTTCGAGGAAGCATTATTTCAATCATTTTCTAGTGGTTTCCCTGGGGCCGTAGCAAGTGGTTGTATATTTCACTACAAAAAAGCAAAATATAAGACCGGAATACTGAGAAATGGACTTGCAAATTCGTATTATTCCAATCAAGAGTTTAAGAGCTGGTTTCAACAATTGATGAATTTGCCCCTTCTTCCTTCAGATAAAATTATAGAGACATATTATTTACTCAAAGATTCAGTACCAGAATTATTCAGTACCAGAAAAAATATATATTTTTTTACATATTATGAGAGATATTGGCCACGCAAAATTGGTCCGATGCGAATTTCTGTATTTCGAAATGAAAAACGAACAACGAACGACTTAGAAAGCTTTCATTCTAATCTAAAAAGAAAATTTACATCTCATAATCCAAATTTTTGGGATTTTATTAAAAAGCTAAACGATGTGTTTCTCTCCAGTGAAAAGGATATGGAAAGAATAAACAACCATCTACCAATTAGGCGAAGCTCAATAAAACCGTTAACGCTTCAGAGAAAATTTAATGAAGAGATCCGTCAAAATAGATTGTTAATCGGAGAGATAACACCTCTAAACTATCCAAAAAGCATTAGCACTGATTATCAATTGGAATTTCAAACGTTGGATTATTCGACATTTCGAGTGGATACAAACGAATCGGAAGTTGAAACAGAAGGTCAATCAGGTGAAGAGACTAATTCACAATCTATTTGCACCTATGCAGCTCAATCCGGCCCAAGATCATGTCGCGTGTGTCTAGTGACCAAAGCGATACCATCATCTTTCCATGTCGTCATGCACAGATTTGTTACCCTTGTGCAGAAAATTTAGTTACTACTAATGGTTGCAAGCAGTGTCCGATTTGTAGAGGGACAACAATTCAACAATACTTCCATATATTTTTATGATCCCTTAAATTTAAGTAGTTTCAGTAGTAAGATTAGAATAGTTATTTCTATTTGTTTGCTTCATGAATTTCGTTACCTACATATAATATTGCTTTATTTATTTATTAATCAGTGTAATAATCACAGCTGTATATATAATTAAAATCAATTATTATTGGGAAATAGTAATACGTAAGTATTCCTTCGAGCTCAGACGTATTGCAGTCGATCTTATTCCAATTTATAAATTATTCCAGACTTGTGAACTAGTCGAACTTATTCCAGTCGATCTTATTCCAGTCTTGTGAACTAGTCGAACTTATTCCAGTCGATCCTATTCCAGTCTTGGAAACTAGTCGAACTTATTCCAGTCGATCCTATTCCAGTCTTGGAAACTAGTCGAACTTATTCCAGTCGATCCTATTCCAGTTTTGTAAACTAGTCGAACTTATTCCAGTTAATCCTGTTAATAAGGGCGAAAATGAGCAGTCGATCTTATTCCAGTCGAACATATTCAGTCAACTCGTCTAATAGCACGTTTATCACTTTTTCTGTTTTGTAGACGTTCTTGTTCCCCTTGCGCAAGCATTTTCTTTCTTGCACTACTTATCGCCACATCTACATGAGTGATTTCCAGCTTAAAACTTAGCAATCTTTCGGCTGCTAAACCATGAGATGAGCTGCTAAAGTGCCCAAATAGTTTACCCTTTTTGTTTTTACCACGGCTTTTCATCTTATCCCAACGATTCACTCCATAACGTGACCAGCTTGTTTCTGCATTTACGGATCCTGGGTTGTTAGCAAACAAACTGCAGGCAAAACAGAACGCTCTATCCAGTGAGGGGCTGTATTCTAAATAAGGTAACGTCTCTTACCATTTCGAGCTGAATGAATTCTGCTTGGATTTGGAAATCGCTTTATTACATGGGTAACCTTCAAGAAGTGGCTGATACGTTTTCTGATAATATCAGAAAATGTTTCTGTTGCTCAGTTAGTTGGATTCCTCTACTTTCAGCTGGGTCATTGCTGATAACACAAGTTTCAGTTCCAGGGGTTATCGAGGGGGTAAGATTTACTTTCTCTGCTTGATTACCGATAGCTTTTCTAGTTGAACTGAAGAGAAAATGAGACTTCTCTTTCAATTCAGAGGCAAAATCTTCAACTGACGACATAATTATATCTTCACAGTAACCTTCACCTTCACATGATTCGTGCAGTGCTTTTTCCTCTTCTAATAGCTCAATGATTTCTCCTACCATGCCAGATATTTCATAGTCTACTTTGCTAGCAGACGAAGTAGGAGGTCGTTCAATCTATATCATTGTAAGAATAAAATATACTATCAATCCTAGCATCAATCATGGATGTCTCATCAATACTGAAAAAATAAATAATGAATTACCGTTGGACAGCCTCCACTCTCGGTCTCACTGCAACTTTCATCATCACATGAGCTTCCGCAGTCTGAAGAACTACTAGTTTCCTCGTAGACTGGCGAAGTTTCCATGACTATTGTGTTTTCGATATCGTTAATGAGAATCTTTCTTCTTTTCTGTCAGTCATCTGAACATATAGTGGTGAAGTCTTCATCACAAAGTGATGTGGTTTGGAGACATTCAGTGCCTACTTCGATTTTGGATGAGTTTGAAGACTTGCCAGTCGCCGCTTCGAAAGGATTCTTTGGAGAACCAACTAGGGAGTAAGGAATTTTCTTGCGTTTAATTAGCAACAGTTGGTGAAACTTCAAATTGTGCTTGGTCTTGTAATCGAAATCCATCTCTACGCTACATTCTAGGCATTGAATCTTGAATCGGTTTTTGCGATCTTTTGGAGGCATTTTGACAGAGACTATCACTCGATCAGTCTAATAATTGCATTGAAAGAATAATCTGAAAAATTGATTCTAATCGATCGGTTTACCGACGACACAGGAATTACCGACCAAATAAGAAAGTGGGGGTGTCACACCCCCCCGCACGGTACGCCCCTGAATAAGGGTGTCCGGTTGAGGGAGGTGCCCTTATCTGAGAGGTCAGGATGTCGGAAGTTTGATTGTATTTATGGAAGGTAATTGAATATTTTGATAAGTTTGAATCTAAAACAGGTCTTTACTAAAATTTTAGAGTAAACTCCTTCTTTACTTCAGTGATGTTGTAAACAAAACAATTGAAATTTGGTCGCCAAATTCTTTTCAATTTACTATTCATAACAAACAATTAAACTTAATAAATTTAAGTAGACATTGAAATTGGTGTTAAATTAATAATATTTTTTAATAATTATTTATACTAATGAGCTAAATATCATTAATCTCAGAGATGATACAAGATAAAAATAAAATTCTAATTTATCAATTGATCTTTATGCCACGTACTACCACTCTAAATGGGTCTTGACACATTGAGGTGATGATGACATCGTCAAAAAAATGTGTTTAACAATTTTCGAATGGATTGTTTGGGGTTGGGTGAACACCCAACAAGTACATAAAAAATGCTGACTCATCATCTATTATATTCTACTCAAAATATATTATGTCTTAAGGTTAAATTACGGCAGATTCATGTAAAAAAACACATAAATTTCGTTTTGAAGTAAGATGTTTAATTTTCACATATATAATAGAAGACATTATAGCTATATCGAAACTGAAAACGAAATCGAATTATTTTGAATAAATTCGATTTTATGGGGCGTGCAGTTTTATGGTAATACAAAAGTCCCATAGGGGGATTTCTTCAGACTCCACCTGCTAAGTGTGTCGATCTCAAGATCATTATTAGCTAAAGACATATTATGTGCGATATATCACATAGATCATCGTTATATGCTGTAGGTGACTGGTTTAGAATTTTGATTTGACCTAAATAAAAAAAGTTGCGACCTTTTGAACTAAAGAAATCATTAAAAAGGTCATGTTTTTTATGAGATATTTGATAAAATGTTTGAAAAATAATTTCAGAGTCATAATTCAAAAATGTAAACCGACTACCAACTCCGTACGCTTATAATCTTTCAATATTGATTCTGATAACAAACATTGATGGCCGCATTGCCAAATTACACTATAATATTGACCACCACTTTTTGAAATCGCCCTATGGGAGATTTGTATTAGCCAAATATTGAAACCGACAAAAAATAAAAAGTATAATATATTGAGACATTTTCTTTTTTGTTTATTGCTTTGTATCGTACCTTGATCTATTTCTAACAATTACAGATTAATACTAGAGATTTCATTCCCGTGGGGTAATTTAACCTTAAATGAAGTAAGCTAAAAGGAAATTTCTCCACTTCAAGGGTGGTTGCCATCCGAAACACCTTTCTAATTGGTTTAACACCTTCATAGTGAAGATGACATTGCGAAAAATCCAAAATTCCAGTTGTGCAGACAGCATGTCATTTGAATGCGCTATCAATTAACCAGCAAGTATCCAACAAAATATAGTGCATCCAAGGAACATACATAGTCGGCACAGTAATAAAGGCAGTGAGATTAGAACTGGGCCACTATACTATATCATAGACGGCACAGGAAAAAGTGGAGGCAGTAATTTCCAATTATGGCCCACTACATAGTAGTTGCCACAGTAAAATACTAACTTCAGTAAGTAAAGCTAGCTAATGTTTAGTAGATATTGTGGAAAAATTAGATGACAATTTGTCAATAATTTTCACAAGTCTGTATTAACTTAATGATAATTAATTGCATCAATTAGTAAATCAATAGGTGAAAATATTGTTCCCGTAGACAGTGCTTTTTTAACGCAAGTGGATTACAATTAACAATTTCAATTTATGTACTTTCTCGAAATGTAGGCCAGGCGCTTATTGTTTTTTCGCCATTTTGGAACAAAATATTTATATGTACACTAACCAGCCAAAAAGTATTTAATGAATAGGGATTTTCTAAACTACTCTGAAATGAATACAAATATCTTTTTATAGATATTCATTACAAAATACTGTGATTTCAATTCAATTTAGCAAATACCCATGAAGTGGCACGTGTTTCTGCCACGTGCCACAAATGGAAATGTGGCTGTAACACAGTTGAAAATATTCGGATTGATTTGAATTTTTGCAATTAGAGTAATTTAATAATGTGGAATTAATTTAGAGTAATTTAACCATGTCAGAATTAAAGTATTAACATTGCATCTTAATGATCACAAATTAATAATTTAATTAGCTAATCTATACTATTAAAACACAAGGCTGGGTGGGTGTGTATATACATATATATATATTTGTTTGTATGTTCCGAGTTGATTGAAGAAAGTGGAAGGTTTCCAAATGTGATTTTTGACATATGTGGGTAACCTTTGGCACCCGCCAACAAGTTGAGGCTTCCACTAAAGATTTCTCACACCTCGACAAGTTATGACGTCATTGTCACATTTCGAGAAGCCTGAAAATCCACTTAATTGCACATAATTCCCGCCCTCTAAGAGATAAATTTCTAAAATTTAATAGCACATGGACATTAATGATGCGGACACGTTGGTCGCACCAGATTGCCAATATGCTTACTCATTATCGCATGATGACGTAATCACTAAATTTTCACATTGTTAAAATTTGACTATTTACGCTGTATAATCAATATTAAGACTATATAAACCACAGACGAACCGCGAAGCGGTTGTGTTCTGCCGCGAAGCGACCTAGCAAGCGAAGCGCGCTAGTTATATATATATTTAATGAGTTTAACGCCGCCATAAAAATGAATTCGAAAATTTTGCTGTTTTATTATACTTTACATATCGTTTCATGTAATAGCCATTTTGTAGCTTCTACTAATGTTATTATGCTGGTATAACTTCAAATGTATAGTGGAGTCTCCGAATAACGGACACGTTGGGGACAAGGCTTTTGTCCGTTGTAGAGAGATGTCCGCTTCTCGGGCACTAGTCCTTATTTGTATTAAATCAGACAATCAACATCATTTAGATTGCAGTTTTACATGTACTATGTTGCTTAGTTATAGGAGAAAGTTATATTCACTGATCGTAATTTAGAAATGGATCTATAATCCATCACAATCCTTTTTACGAAAATAAATAAACAAATAACTTGGTTTGATTCTTAATGTATACTCAGCTTGTTAAATTATACTGTAAATGCAATTAATCATACGATCCTAATTCCCTACCTATTATTATTTAAATTTGTGATTCTCATGAAAATTATTGGAATTAGTTTCTGGTTGTCCGTGCTTTGGAGCTAACTTTGTAATAAGACACACTTTCGGGCCAATTCCTTTGTCCGTTGTCCGGAATTGAGAGTTGTCCGCGCCCGGTTCTCGGGGACTTCACAAGTATTACATGTATGGCAAATCGTTCCATTCCAGGAGGTTTGTCCGTTGTAGAGGGGTTGTCCGCTTCTCGGAGTGTCCGTTTTTGGAGACTCTACTGTAAATACAATTTAGTGTTGTTCAAATACTTTTGGCGAGCTAAAGTGTATTTTCGAGAAATATCGCAATTTATTTATCATAATCGGTTGGTAATCTTATTAACTCCGGGCAGAGCTAACAATTTTAAATATTCGAGTATATAGTACAGTAGTATCATAATTCAACGGGATAATTGGTTGAAGTAGTAACTAGTAAACATTATAAACAATTGTGTTAATAATAAATTATTATGAAAAGTGGAAAATTGTTTTAACTACAAGCACATCACAATAGCGAATAAAATTACCACAATTTAATTTTTAATAGCAGATTCAAGATAAACTTGTATATACGTTTCAAATTCACTTGAATAATAAATTTCCTACAAAATAGAATTAAAATTGTTTAATAATTGCGCCTCAAAATAAAACAATATAATAAATAATAGCATTTCCATTGTTTATCCAGTGTATCACATAGGTTCCTCCGATTACTACAGCGCCTCAAACACCACACAACAGAGCTCATACTGTTGATTAGGCCACTGTATGATTTATGATGAATACGTTAATAGTCTCATAATAAATAATTATTCTTAATATTGTATAAATTGTCTGACCTTTACCTGTGTATAAATGATTGAAATAACACCATAAACTATTATATTAAAAGACTAAATGGGAGCATTAGGAATAATTGCAATTGTCAATCTATAAGATCTCTCTCTTGTATAAATAAATATATCCAAGTTTAAAGGGAGGATTTTTTGATTCAACAACCTTTTCGTCATTGAATAAAACCCAATTATTATCCTTTAGAATATGGGCTACGTAATGACCACTCAATGTAGACTGTCCGATGTGAGATATAATTGAATACAGCGTATATTTCCCAATACCATCAGTCAAGGGTTTTTTAAGTTTTTTCGAATCTGAATCAAGTAAAGTTGAAATCTCATCTCTATGGGAAAACAAATAGTCCACTGAGCGCTCAAGACTATTATTGGTTTTTTTTAGTGCAAAAATTGATTGAGAACGATCAAATCCAAATTCCATTATCGAATGGATAAGGCTTTCATTCGGCTCATCAAGAATTTCAACATTATCCTTTTGGGAATTTGGGTTAAAAATCCATGTAATAGCATTATCAAAATCATTATTGCATATTTCCAAAGCTTTTTTGGAAAGTTCTAGATCACATCCCAATTCTAACAGCTTATTCAGCTGTTCCAAATTGGGTATAAAACATTGGTCTTTACGCCTTGTCAATGCTCGCAAAAACTGAATATCTAATTTCTTTTCAGTACCCAAAATTTCAAGATCCAATTTTCTTGGGATCCAGTCTTCTCCAACAGAAAATTTTGCAAAGTGTATAAATAGATAATCAGGAAATGATTTTATTTTTGACGATTTAGATGCTTTACCAAGTTTATTGGTAAAAGGTGATAGAAAATCTGAAACAATGTGTGGGGTTTCAAAATAATTGAAGCATTCTTCGATAGTTACTTGGAATCTATTATTCAAAGAAGTATGATCACCGCCGTCTTTTAATTCATCAGATAAACTCTCTTCCTGTATCTAAGAAAACTTCATGTAAATATTAATATTAATGTATTCTAAAAATTTACACATTTACTAATAGGGAGAGCAATTTATCATTTAAAATAAATTACACTGTGAAGAAATTGAAAAATAGTGAACTCGATAATTAAGAAATTTGCCAAAAAACAAAATAACAATAGATGAGAATTTTTTTGAATGAATTAATACAAAACAAATTATTTAGAGGCTTTGAACCTATGAAGTACATAGGAGGACTGGTAATACCGATTATATGAGGAAGTGATGATCTGTAAAATGGTTATAGCATTTGTTCACTTGATTCTGAATGACTTTAAAGAAAGGTTAAATCAGTAGCCCGTAGGATAAGTAGCACTTACAAAATAAAACACGCATAATATTATATAAAATAATTACAAAAAACCCCCCAAATATTCTAATTTGTTCAATTAATAGGCAGGCATCCAGATCTCCATGAAGGTTTACTGTAGAAACTATAAATCCATTATCTAAATGTCCAAAAACAACTATTTTATATCTATAATAGTCAATGTTCTCTAATAGTTAACTTTGGCCATGTGCCCACTGGTGGACTATTAGACATAAGAGTGTACGGGGATTTATCCCACATATACCACCAAGGGATTAGGAAACTTTGGACGAATTTCAAAATGTATACAAAAAAGAAATATATATATATATATATATATATACAGTCAATTCCCGTTATAACCAAGTTGGATATAACTAAGTCATTCAATGGTCCGGAAATAATTCTATCTTATTATATTATTAAAACTTCGGTTACACGAAATTATATAACGAAATTAAATTTAGAACGAAGTCATTTAAATCCCATATAGCCTCTAAGCTATTGATTTTACTCCGGTTATAACGAAATGAAACTTGTAATGAACTATTTTAAGACAAAATCAAGTTATAACGAAATCCGGCTATAGAAAATTCTGGTTATAAAGAAATGAAACCTCGGACTCGAGCAGATCGTTATAACGGGGTTGACTGTACGTATATACAAATTCAATAGATAAATTAGAAAATGAAACAAAGATATAACAAATACGCTACATGCTACAACGATTTCAACGCGCCTCCGAAACTCTTCCGCTCACTTCTCACTTCTTCACATCCATAAGTTTTGGTTTCAAAGGGGAAACTCAGAGCGAAGGGTTTTTGGTGTATAATTGAACAATTACTAATGCGGGATCAAGTAATGATTAAATCTGTTAGTCTTTACTTTGAGGAGTGGAAATTCACTCTTATGCCGGAGGGAGTACCGGATTTACAAGGTAGGGATATAAGCTAAGAGAATGCCATCCGCATGAATTCAAACTGAGTGAGAGAAATATTTTTAACTAATATTTCAATCCGAGATGTTCTTTTAATTATAATGTGTTTTGAGCATGCCAACTTGTATGTCAGAATTGGTTCGATGATCTCATCAATCACTTCTGAATACACTCGAGGTTAGTATAAGATTAATTTAATCCAGACACAATATACTTCCTGTAGATAATTAACGAGTGCTTGAAACTGTGGTATTCTAATTATCTGCATTTAATTTGCAAGTTATATAGTTAATTAGTTTAATACCACCATAGTGATGTAAAGTCAAAAATAATGTTATTTACTTTAACTAACATATCGTCTGTATCAGAGCTCCCTTCGTAAAAATATACCAACGTGTAACTTGTGCACTATGATAACTAATATCCATGCGCAATCAAGTCTCTAATTCCACAAACAGTGGCGCCCACAGGGACAGTATACGCACATGCGCATACAAATTAACTGGATAAATTTGCCATCTAATATTTTACATGCAGCTCACTGTACTTTTCGCACACAATTTTTGTAAATATTATACCCCAACATTGTGAATTTCGTTCTACACTACATTCATAATGTCCTAAGGGTGTTGCTTTGCATGCCAGTCACAGCAACAACTAAGCGTGCGTACAGCACATTACGCATGTTGAAACGTAACTGAGAAGCACAATGTGCGACTCACGACTCACGGGTCTTAATGCACGTGCATCGAGATATCCAGATTGACGTTGAAGGGATTATTCATACATTCATTTTTTTCATCTGGAAATCGGCGAATTGAACTGCTCTCAACCAATAATGAAGACTTACTGTAATGAACAATCGACTAATAATTAGTATAGTGCAATAATTGTCACACCTGATCAATGCTCATTGATCAGTTCATAGTTATCTTGGTACAATTATATAGTATAAGCATATTGTTTGGAATCAAACATTTCATATAATAAAGTTGTGAAAGCATAATCTTTTCTATATTAAATCACAATGATTTTTTGTTTTTGATTGTTTGTTTGTTTGTTTGTCCAGAATTGATGAGGAACTGGTAAGAGCTACAGGCTTGAAATTCGGTAGGGGGGCCGGGGGTGGGAAATAATGTTTCTAGGAACAAGTTCTAATATCTAAGAAAAATATTAATATCTTCCCTCTCAAAAGGTGACAAAACTTTTAGCCCATTAAATTTGAGGGTTTTCCAGTATGGATTAGCAGCTAGCATTCAATTCGTATGAAAGGATTTTAGTGTCTCTATCAAATGTTAAGTGTGCGTTATAGAATGCCTATCTGAGACTGTGATTTAATTGGTCGAGAGGAAGTTAATTTATCCAATCAGTTATTTCGTAACGTCTGTCTACACATAAATTTCTAACATTCCATTGTGTCTATTTGATCCAATCAATTCAATAACTTCTCCACATCCCAAAGTCTGGGGTTCACAGAGTTGTACAGTTCCTTAGTGATATTTAATGAATTTTCTATTTGGAGTTGGTATATTATTATACACGGACATGCGTTAATATCTAGAAAATTGTCCGTTCTAATTAGCATAAATATTCAACAGTAGAGGCGCTGATTAGTATTTCCCAATTTATCACTGTGCCGACACTACTATAGTATAGTGGCCCAGTATTGAAATCACTGCCTTTATTGTATATTATTATTTTTTCTGTCCTTATACGTATATGCCTATGGCTGTGACTCACGGATAAATAGACAACTTAGGGGGCACAACCCTATTCTGAAACAATAGCATTACTGTTACGTGTGTTACTAGAGGTCAAGCAAATATTACCCATATGATTCGACTCTATAGATAAAGAACTACTCAACAAAACTTTTACACTTAGTCTGACATCAGAGAGCGAGGAGAAAGAGAAGTTCAAAGTTTCTAGGATGTGCAAGATAAGTTATCTTTGCTTTCTATACCCAAAACATGGTCATTATGGTATCCAGATGAATATAGCGTAATTTATATGCTCCCTATTTTAGCAGAAAACAATATCATAGTGAATAGGCATTTATTAGTATCTTTCGACTTATCTGTTAGAGCATTTCACAATGGAGAAATTTTACCACTTTCGCTCTGCTCTATAAGCGATATATGACAACTTGAATTAATTATCAGTGAGATTTCTGGATCGCCTCGTCCATGTAAACAGTCCAATGAATCCAAGATCATTAATGAGAATGATTGCAACTTATCTTTGGCCAAATATGATATTGAACGAGTTATTAACAATTTACATACATCTAATGTTGATTTAGAGCTAATTAGCTGATTGCCCCGAAATTTCCAGGCTTCAGTTCATCCAATGTCAGTTAGAAAACAGCCTTGTGCCCAAGAACAGGCGTAGGTATAACATCCTCACACAAGTTTTGGCTCTTAAACCACACTTGATTTCCCCAGCTTGGTATAAATATCTTATGGAAATGCCTTGTCTATCACTTCCTCAATTCAATACTTAGGAAAAGTTATATTCTTCTTTTGGACTTGAGAGCGAATTCTTTCCTTTCCTTAAGCAAGCGACCCATTCTTTCTCCGAAGCTGAGAAACATACTATTATTCAAATGGATGAAATCATGTAAAATCCGATATATCATTCAAGGGAGCAAGATATATGGTTCGAACCTAAGTCCCGAAGATCTAATTATAACTGTATTTGCTATTATGGTTTAAGTCTTCAGAAAAAATGGTCTACTACAGTTCATCTTTTACCTTGTGCATCTCTTTCAGCAGAAAAAATATTTCCCAATATAACATCTTGTGTTGAAGATATAGAACATAGTAGTTTATTTATCGACATCATCTCAACTGACAACTATCCTCTTAATGTGATATTCAAGCTGTTCTCTCCTGTTGGTAAGCTTAAAACTTGTGTACCCCATCCTTGTGATGTTAATCGGCCTTTTTTCTCACTTTCGATTTTGTCCACATTTTAAAAACGATACGAAACAATTGGTTAAATCTGAAGTCAGATAACAGATGTTATAGTATTTACCCCGATTTTAATGATATTCGAATCGATTCTTGTTCTTATCCATTAAAGATGTGCTGTGCTTCTTTTCAATATATACGCATCCTCTATAACTCTGAGAAGCAAAGTCTGGCGAAATTAGCCCCGCGTCTAACATTTAAATCATGTTATCTATCATTCAGTCTTAGAACATCAAAATGTTAAATTGGTGTTGGAAGTAATCCATGAATCCACGATTGCAAATTTAGACATTCAAACGACCAACGTTGCGATGCATTTAAAACAAATACGTCTAGCTTTGTAAAATTTTACTCTCTTTATGGAATATGTTCAATGTTAATGTGCCATATAAGCATGTTCGATTAAATGATTCTTCCTGTCGCCCATTCACAGTTAATGACGAACGATATACTATTATATCCAGGATAGTCCATTGGTTAGATGCTTGGGAATCACTTCCTGCGAAAGATGGAAATTAAGCAAACAAACGTTTACAAGCTTTAGACATGCTTGCAATGTGTTTCTCAAATAACTAATTAACTGACAGAGAAATGTGGATATTCTTATCATTTAACATCCTTCTTACAAACAGATCCATTAGAGAATCACTTTGGACTTTATTGTATGTTGTCTGGTGCAAATTATTATGTTTCACATCTTCAAATCTTAGAAACTGAACGTCGCCTGAAGATTTCTAATAAAGGGTTTTTTTAAGGCCGATCGTGGTGTAAATTTTGCACCAAGATTTCACAGTGTGGAACCATGGGTAATAGGTAAAATTTGACATACCCAAATGCTAATTTAAATGACATTCGATTCTATAATGTTGAACGAATAGAAAAATGTTATTGTCATTTACCTGGTTAAATATTTCATGCCTACACAAAGTTTCAAAGTTATGCATAAAATTTGAAAATTAAATTTCTGAAAAACCACAAATATCTATTGTTAGCCAACGTTGCTATATTTAATTATGTTTGATTTTTTGGTAATTCAAAACATATATGTCTATTTTTATACATCATTTGATAGATTTTAACTAGTTTTCAAACTCAACTAACAATGTGATTATTTTTTATCAATTTTCTTTTCGGGCAATTTTATTAATAACTTCCTGCATTGTGGCAAATATCCAACTGTCCGATATTAGAATCAGTGGCGGCGCTAGCCCTGCGTATTGAATGGGGCTAACCCGGGTTCTTGATGGGGCTAAGCCAACCTTGCCCCATCAGTTTCCCATCAACTGATGGGGCTAAGAAAAAATGTGATGGGGCTAGCGCCCCATCCAGCCCCATGCTAGCGCCGCCACTGATTAGAATGCAAACAATTGCGAGCTGAATTGTTTACGTTTTTATAGTTTGTTTATCTAAGCTTACAACATTTCTACGCCCGCCCAAATATATTTTCGAGCTTAAGTAAAAAGTTGGTCAAGATATCGGACGGTTTTTCAATTTTTCCAATTTTGAACATTCATCTTAATTGACTAATTTCCCTTCTAGTAGTTGTTAACGAATAATGGTTTAATTTAATATTAATTGATTTTGCTTGAATAATAATTATTGTAATCTGTACTAGCTCATCAAATTTGACAATATGAGTGAATTTGTTTCTAACAACGACACATGTGATACTTAAGTAGCTAACGACGGAAGTATCATTATATCTGTACAAACTTTGATTAAAATTAGTCCGTATATTGTGTAATAGCAACCCTGTACTGGTAAAAATCGTTTCAAAGCTATAAAGGTATATAAAGACCCAACAAACTGTGTACAATACACATTATACAATAATTCACTTATGAAAAGCGATCAATATAAAAATGTTAACATAAGGTGAGCAGCTACTGCAGTGTCATACATAGGGCGTAGCCTTCATACTATATAGTTACTGAATTATTTGTATTAGCCTCCTAGGTATATTAACTTTGCTCTTGTTTCAATAAAAAATGTTAACATAAGGTAGAGCAGCTACTGCAGTGTCATACATAGGGCGTAGCCTCGAGTTAATGATTGGTATTATGTACTATGAGTCATCATAGGTAGGGTATTTGGGACAATTTTGATTATGTTTAATAGAAATACTGATTATGTGTAAATTATTGGTAGAACCATGGCTCTATTAAACCTACAGAAGCCTACGCACATGATACACGTTCAATCTTATTAATTAGCATAAAATATAGAGTGATAAATATTTGATTATTATTGACCCAAATTCAAAATAGTTTTTTTCAAAATAAATGAATGATGATGTCATTATCACATATTTCTAGTTGTGTTAAAAATAAAATAATCAAATTTTTGGATTCTACGGAGTCGACTTCTCACCTGTACTAATGCAACTTTTAAGCGTACCATTAACGTAAATACCTATTACCCCATTATCGCCATTTTGCCACACTGTGGATTTTTGGGAGTTACACCACGATTCGGGTCGGCCGCGGCCGCTGCAGTGTTGGAAAAAGTAATTTCGGGTTAATCCATACACCGCGGTTAAGCTAAGTTACAGCAAGGTTTCAACCTTAAAAAAACCCTGTTCTAATATATTGAATCCATTTTCTACTTCCCAGGCTAAATCCACTAATTTTAATTTGCAGGAATTCATTAATTCTTTCTCACATGTTGATTGTCCACCTTCCGATACCGAGATCGACCTTGATCCTTTCCTTGAAGAATTATATTATCAGATCTATTAGTCATTGAGTGTAATTACTACTCAAACACTCCAGGCATTAGCTTTTATTGCTGGGTATGCTGCACACCAATACCTCAAGCGTTCCCCACCTTGCCATATATGTCGAGATAAGTTAATCTTTGACAAAGATTTTCTATTAGATGAATCATTTGGACCCCAGTATAAACTACTACAGCTTACTGATCGCGGTGGTTTGAAGTATCCTTCTGAGCTTTGTATTGGAATGAAAGATTATTGTCTGGAAGATACTCACTATTAACGAAAGCAATAGTGAACTTATGGGTTTATTCATAGAAGGACCATCTAGAAAGATTTTAATGGATCTTGCTCTAGGTTGCGACCCGTGCGGGCTTTATTATAAATCACGGGCTCATGGCCTTTTTCCACAGGCTGCGGGCCCAAAATAGGCCGAAAGAGTAAAAAGATCAATTGATAATTTTTCAATAACTAATAAATCTAAAAGTTTAGATGCACTAAAGCTGCTATCTTCCACCATTAATAGAAAGAAAAAGGAAATAACTAACGAAACAATAAAAGTGTTGCCTATATAAAAAGTTTTATTTATATACTATTTGCGGCTACGATTTCCCGAAATATAGACACGGAAATTATATGAATTCTCAATTCTTAGATAATATATTCACGAATTCAGCCAACGGTGCCATAAAATAAACAAATTTCCTAAATCGCGGGGTGGCGGAATAAATAAGCGGGCAGCAGGCAGCGGGCCGCGGGTTTTGAATAGCGGGCCACGGGTCAAGGGCTTTACGGGTCGCACCCTAGTTCTTGCTTCAAGCTTCTTAATTGATGTTGATAGTGGTCATGTCGTGAAGGCTGGTCATGACGGCTGGAGAAAAACTTGTCCTTCTTGTAATGTAAACGGCTGTTCAATTCTAACTAGGCGTATTTGGATTGAAGGAAATTGTTTAATTGAAAATAAAGTTAAAAACTATAATTCCAGCGTTACTCTAAAGTCTAAAAGAACGAAAAATCGGAAATTGAAAAAGTTCAATACTTAATTTTTGACTTACGGCATAATTTCTAATTCTTTCTCTCTATATTGTATTGTAGTATCTTATTTGGTTTTATATGATTAAATTTAGTAGATAATTACATGATTTATTTTGTGTTTATGTATGTAGCTCTTATTCAAATAATATACAAGTAGTGCAAATGTAAACTAATATAGTATGGAAATATTCAAAATATGGGCAACAAATATTAACATGAGCTATCCCTGACAGTGACTATTATTAGACATGATATTTTTGAGAAACAGGTCACCAAATTGAAATAAATACTAGTAACAATTTTCGGTTCCCGCCGGCGACCGCAACCAGCTCCAAATTTTATACTTTACTGTGAGGCCTTGGTTAACTTAACTTACAAGAATTTACTTTTATTGACCCGTAGACGTTGGTGTTTGATTAGAACATTATATTCGATTTCTAGTAGAACTGCCTTTACTTTAGGGAAGTTTATGATTTTATTTTCAACAATTATTACGTACTATTGGTTGTTGTTTTCTAAAAGTTTCTTTTCTTCTCAGCAAGCAAATCGCAGGAACTTCAAAGAGAATATTCTTTTTAAAGTTAAAATAATTCAGCAAGCTATTACAACAAAATTCCATACATTAATACGCTATGCTATTAAATATAATTGAATAAATATAATTCAATTTCGTACTTAAGTCCGCACTTAGTTAAGAATTACTTAAGTACAACAATATTTCTTAGTGAAACTACTTAAGTATGTACTTAACTAAGTACGAATTTACTACTTAAGTACTAAGTAATCTTAGTGAATACGGGCCCTGATTATAAATATATGATAAATGATCTTTTCCTAAATTGAATAAAAAGTATTATTTGTATTTGTATGCGGAACAAACGATTTTTTGTCATTTTGGTGTAATTAATCCGCTCGGAGGGAGAAATTAGCTAAAAGATTCTTCTCGACAATCTGTTTGAATTCAAGCAGATTGCATTACCTTCTACCGCTACCTATTAACACCAGGTACTCCATCCGAAATAAGCGTAAACTGCCGCTCCCCAAAGTCAAGACTAACCGATTTAAAAATTCTTTGATCCCGTATGGGTTATTTAACTATCAATAAAACACCATTAACCCCTCGGTCTGAGTCTCCCCTTTAGATCCGAAACACCTGGAGTTGAAGAAGACTAAGCGGAAGTTTCGGAGGTGCGATGAACTCGTTGTAGCAGTGTATTCGTGTTGTTTGTGTCATGTAACTTTTTGTTTTGTTTTATTTTTATTTTTATTTCTATTTTTATTTTTATTTATTTTTATTTTATTTATATATTTTTACTTTTATTCATTTTTGTATACATATTGAAATCCGTCGAAGGATTCCTGATCAAGGTGCTATCTGTGGGATAAATCCTGGTGCAGATAGATAGCTGGTTTTCCAGCGTAAACCCTCCAGGCTCCAGGGGATCAGGATTCCTGCCTGTTAATTGGCAAAGTGATTTATTTTTTGGGGGATATTTGTTTCTGGTTTTTGTTTTTTGTTTTTTATAAGTATTTCGATAATAATGTGTAAGAGCAATTTAGCCTACGGGCTACTAATTAAACCTTTCTTTTCTTTCTTTTCTTATTAATCCAAAACAGCCCCCAATTAGTAAATACACTTTCCAAGAATCTATGTATTTAATGAATGACATAGATATTAACAACATTTTCTAGAAATTTCAACCAAATTCGCAATTTAAATTTCGTGAAACATTTTGCTATTATCAGAACTAAATGTAAGGATAAAGGGTGAGATGACACCGAATTTAGCCCAAAATATTGTAAATATAATGTAATGGTATAGGATGCGACCCGTAAAGCCAGTGACCCGTGACCCGCTATCAAAGCCCGCGCCCGCGGCCCGCTTATTTATTCCGCCAGCCCGCGATTAGGAAATTTGATTATTTTATGGCAAGATGGCTGAATTCGTGAATACCTTATTTATTCGAACGGCTTATTTATATGGCGGCCGCCTACAATGTCGGCTAGCCGACATATAAGCAAATCTCGCCGACAAATAATGATTTGGCCGACATATAAGCAAATCTCGCCGACAAATAATGATTTGGCCGACATATAAGCAAATTTCGCCGACAAATAATGATTTGGCCGACATATAAGCAAAATCTCGCCGACATATAAGGAATTCATCTAAAATTGAACGAATTAGAGGAAAAGTCCCTGCAAGATTCAAAATAAATAATCTAATATGGAGGGAAAAACCTAGCTACTACTAAGAAGCGACAATGAATTGGGAGCGAACCAAAAGCCTGAACTTTTAAAGTGAGTATTATGGAGTATTAGAGGAAAGATCCTGAATCAACTCGGCCAAATCATTATTTGTCGGCGACATTTGATTATATGTCGGCTAGCCGACATTGTAGGCGGCCTACAAATAAGTTATTTCTTATTCGAATAGTAGCCTAGGCGATTATTGTTTTTTAGGCCATTTTCTGACCAATAATTTTTGTGACTTTTCGAGAATATCACATGTTGATACAATGTATTTACTATAGTCGGTTGATAATCGTATTGCGACTAATATTAGATAAAGAAATTTTCTCAGGGTATCCGTGATAAATTTGTATTTGCTAATTTGGGGGGGCTATTATTGGAGGTAGGCGATTATTCGAATAGGGGCTACTATTAGAGTATAGAAATAACTTATTTGTAGGCCGCCTACAATGTCGGCTAGCCGACATATAATCAAATGTCGCCGACAAATAATGATTTGGCCGAGTTGATTCAGGATCTTTCCTCTAATACTCCATAATACTCACTTTAAAAGTTCAGGCTTTTGGTTCGCTCCCAATTCATTGTCGCTTCTTAGTAGTAGCTAGGTTTTTCCCTCCATATTAGATTATTTATTTTGAATCTTGCAGGGACTTTTCCTCTAATTCGTTCAATTTTAGATGAATTCCTTATATGTCGGCGAGATTTTGCTTATATGTCGGCCAAATCATTATTTGTCGGCGAAATTTGCTTATATGTCGGCCAAATCATTATTTGTCGGCGAGATTTGCTTATATGTCGGCCAAATCATTATTTGTCGGCGAGATTTGCTTATATGTCGGCTAGCCGACATTGTAGGCGGCCGCCATATAAATAAGCCGTAGAGTATATACGGTAAATTCTCTAAGAATTGAGAATTCATATAATTTCCGCGTTATATAATGCGGGAAATCGTATGCGCAAATAGTATCTAAATCAGTGGTTCCCAAACTTTTTGAAAAGAATGGCATTTTGGTACCATATTCATTTGGGAACGTATTTCGGTCCCACAAGAAATAATATACAAAAATTGCTAAACTTGAAATTTAAATACTTTTGAAAAAACTACTAAATTAGGACAGAAAAAATCGAAACTATGGTTATACTACATATTAAACCTGTATTACTAAATCTTTGCTTACAAGAAATGATTATTTATACAGTTTGATAGTTTCGTTAGTTATTTCCTTTTTCTTTCTATTAATGGTGGAACTTTAGTGCATTTAAACTTTTAGATTTATTAGATATTGAAAAATTAAAATTGATCTTTGTGACTCTTTCGGCCCATTTTGGGCGCGCAGCCAGTGAAAAACGGCCCAGAGCCCGTGATTTACAATAAAGCCCGCAGGGGGCGCATCCTAGGTATTGGTCGAATACATTTGTCCACTTTCTAAATGTATAATATAAAAACACAAACCTGTGTGCAAATATGTGTGTGTATATATGTCTGTTATGTTCCGAGTTAATTGAAGAAACTAGACGGTTTCCTAATGTGATAATTGGCATCAGGGGTAAACTTTTGCACCCGGCAACAAGTTGAGGTTTCCACAAAAAGAATCTCACACCTCATAAAGTTATGACGTCATTGGCACATTTCGAGAATCATGAAAATTCACTTAATCGCACATAATTCCCTCCCTTAATAGAACATGTGCGATAATGATGCGGACACGATGGTACACCAGATTGCCAATATAATTACTCATAATCGCATTATAACGTATTTACCATATTCTCACAATGTTAAATTTGACTATTTTAGGCCTATTTACGAATAATAATCAATGTTATAAGTATATAAGCCGACCCCCGCGCCCCCCCTCGCGGCCACTGTTGGCAAGTATTTTCTAACTTGTAAATTAGAATTGAGTCAACATGTAATAATTATGGATTTATTGCTAATTCCCTTAAAACCCTTTAACGCCACTGACTGCATTAAATTTGATAGGAATTTTGTAATTTTCAGTACTCACTTTTATAACGAAATTAATTAATTATATTCAATTCATCTTTGAAATGAAGGGATAGCACAGTGGGAAAAAACACGTGCATCAGCGGTCATAGATATTTAGGTGCAAGATAGAGGCGATAAAAGGTATTAGTTACCTATGGGTTATCATATATGACAAAGTGATTGGACAAATATCTTTTGGCATGGCTTCTATTTTTTAAGTTGTGATGACTTAGCAAATATGAGATAATTCGAATTTCGCAAATATTATCACCGATCTATTCGGACTATTCATACTAGTAGAATGTGTCGGTATGTAGAATACAAATGAACATCTTACAACTGATAAAAATCATATACTATGCATACCTGCCAACCTACTTAAGATATATCCCTGCACGAGGCTCCTATTTTCCCCTGTACATTGGCCAAAATCCCTGTACAGCCCAAAAAAATCTTTCATGTAAAGGTTGAAAACATTAGTTTATATAGACTGTACAGGGAATCCGTGTATGCTCGAATAGGACATGTTTAGGTATTAATAGACTCACAATCAATAATTTTTCCCAAAGCTAAAAATCCCTGTACGGTCCAGCCAAAATGGTCAAAATCCCTGTACTATACAGGGAATCCCTGTACGGTTGGTAGGTATGACTATGTGAGAAGCAACAAATTAAGAATTACGACAGAACTCAGAAAATATTTCTTATTCTGTTTTGGGATTTTAAATTAACGGACTATCTTTTCGGATACTTCACTAGTATTATCGTTGCGAGTTTCAAGAACAATAAATGCATCAATATTATCCATTTACATTGATTTAACGAATAAACACAGTAGATATTACATATTTTACATTTTATACTTAACCACAAGTATTTGAATATTTAATAAACAACTCAATTTTTTGAAATTTTAGGCCGATACAGTTTAATAATGTATGTAACATTTTGGGTCAAATGATGTCAATTAGTGACTGGTTACATGCTAAAGATAATTTTCTGTAGTTTAAGATAGCATAGGTGCAATAATTGACCATATCTTACCATATAAGATCGGGCACTAAATATACAAAAGTATCATCGAAAACTGAATAAAATAAATGATAACGATTTCGGAAACCATAATAGATATCGGGGAAAAACTGATACTAGTATGCTTACAAATGCTCTAGAAAGCTTCTTTTATGTTGTAAATTTAACACTTGAAACTTTATACTATTTGAAAACTCGATTTTTATCTTGGAAAACATAGTTAATGATCGTAATTCAAATTATAGTATCTTGACTTGCAGATGGAATTTGAAAAAAAATTTATATTTATATGGCCCTTGACTATCCTAGCAACACATATTTAAGAAATTAAGCAAATACACAGGCCTCAAAATTTGAGCTAACCGCTGATTCTCCCACTGTGGACAGCAAGTTAAATTATGTGCATATTTGTTATGTAGTACTCCCTAACCTAAAACCCAAGAGCAGTTGAGTATTTCCATAGGTCTTTCGGACTAAAGCCCTAAGCCCACTTAGTTCTTGAGCCCAGTTTAGGTGATGAAATTGATTAGGAGAATAAACATTTATCTTCGTTTCCAGCTAATAACACATAAATATTCAAGGACAATATTGAACAGTCTGCTTAAGATAAAACCGCAAAAGCTACAATGAAACATTAGCTACATAAGACATATTCGTAATTAATGACTCTGTCTCAATAGAGTATTATAATACTAATTCGTAATTAATAGCAACAAGCACGCTTCGCTTGATGTGCTGAGCGCCTTCGGACAACTCTTTTTGTCCGTAGGGTACCTCATAAGTCCCAACAACTGCAGTCTGAAAGATGATATTTGAAAGTAAAGAACATGTAATCATATCAATGGATAAACAATATCATACATATTTAGGATAAGCATAGGCGATTAGCAAATTAGTCGTTAAAACCAATTGCCTGCGGAAAATTTCAAATTTATTCCATTCAATAACATGTATCATGAATTACCATGTAAATAAGGAATATCATCAAATAACAACATATATTAAATATTACAAGCCCTTTGGTCTCGGTCGCATCGCGACGGATCACTCTCTCACAAAGGCCGCTTTGCGACCTTTGTTCGTTCGTGGTAGACACTATGTAATACAAATAAAGGATACAAATTACCCACCGTGAGGTAGAAAACAGAATAGAGAAAAGATTTATCTAGTTCAAATAAGAATTTATATAAACACTTATTCATATCTAAATATTTAAGCTTATGCATTTCTGTATGCTATTAATAAATCACTAATAGACATGTTGCATGATATTTTGAGACGCGTGAGATTCTGAGAAACTACTACTAGTAATCCATGGATGTGCTATTAGAAATTATACAGTAATATTTTGAGACTATAAAAGGAATTTTGGCTTATTTTGAGACGATACCATTATCAAACCATGGATGTGCTATTAGAAAAAACACAGAATAATTTTGAGACGCGTGAGATTTTGAGACACAACTATAAAAGTAATTTTCTACTTAATATTACTTTTTATTATGAATTTAAGATTCTTAAAATTTTGAGACGATAGTAATGATAAACCATAGAGACATAGATGTGCTATTATATATTGTTATGAGAAGCTGCACTGGTATACTTTTAACAATATGTGACTTGATTACTTGTTAGGAACGTCTTTCACTATATTTTATATTAAATAAAATATTTATCCCTTTTTAATTAATTAACTTAATTACTGAGAATTATAGCAAGGTATACCAGTAACCCAATTTCAATTGTATATCTAATTTGACTAGTTTTTCCTAATCTAATAATTTCCCAATTCAGCATATGGCTATAATACTAACAATTACAGGGAGACAACTTTAATTTTTAAAAATATAACTATTACAAACAAACAGAATAAATATACTAAATTAATTAAATAAAACACACTAATAAATACATAAAATAACTAAGAATTTAAATACAAAAATTATTATAAAACCACAATAGCATCCTCCTTAATGTCAAAATATCCCCTTCTCCACTGCACTTAATCTCCTCCATCGCCCTCCTCTCCCCTTCCCAGTTTCCAAAATAAAACCAGAGCAAATAAGTAGTAACATATAAATTAGGCAAGTTTGTTACTTATTACTTAAAGTAAACTTTGTATTGTACACAAACGAAATTTAAATACACAGTGTCAATTACGTCAATTGCCAGCACTACCTTTTCTGGTTACGATTAACAAAATAATAAAAACAAAAATATTTATCCAAAATTTGTAGTTGTGAAATAAAACGATTTAAAAAATGTTTAAACCTTCTATTTTCCTGAATTTGAATAATCTAATCCTTGATTTCTTACGACTTAAGGATACTATCCTACCAATTTTATTGGTTACAGAAATAGTCACAACGATTAACTTCTGTCTAAATGTACTAAGCGAATGTCTAGAAAGAGATATACATATATTTATAAGATAAATAAAAGGTAAACTATTTTTCGATGAGTTTTGATTGTATTAACCAATTATCTTTTTTGGGGCCTCCTCCTTTTTCCCAACAGCCGCCCTGTCCTCTCCATTCATACAGTGGAAACCGCACTTATATATCCATTCATCGGCCCCAATTTTTAATTAAATTAGCCTTCGTTCGTATGTGTGTAACGACATAATAGAATGAGCATCGCATTGATGCGCCCTGATAATGGGGTTCCCAGTGTACAAGAAAACTCTCAAAGGAATATAGGTTAAGTTACACTTAATTACTCAAACTATGAAAATAAACAGTATTACAGTAAACTCCAAGCAGGGCTTTGAATATAACATATCAGATATATATCTCATATGATATATGATATACTAACTGTCCATCCCGTCTCCTCGAAGAACTCTCGAAACAATTTGGGTCCACTCGACATACTTAGTATGTAATACGCAGCTAAGTAGCAACACATGAAAATGGTGGCAAATAACAAATGATAAAAATTAAAAAATCTTTATACAGATGAAACTGAAAGCATCAATGAACATTCAATGTGATATATAGATATCATAAAATTATATATATATATATATATCCGATTCCCAAAGTTCAAAACCGCGAAGTTACCTCCCAACGTTATATATGGGTGTCTGCAAACTAATTCAAATGATATCCCCAACATATCGTATTTACTACGCTGCCAATTTTCATCTGTCCCATGATCCTCGGGTCCATCGGTGTGGTGTGTCGTATGGATTACGTAGAGGAACTGCGTCGTGAAATGAGTCCCATAACATTGTGTTAAGATAAAGCATACCCAAATAATTTTTATTCGTTTGCAATTAATTAATATATGAATAATTCTAATGTTAATGCCTGCTTTCGAAGTTACGCATAGACTGAACAAATATACTAATTAACTAAATTTGAGTTGTATGATCGTATTGTAAGAAATTTTTAACTTACCACGAAATACAGTACTTTGTGTCTTATTTAGCACGTTATTTAGCACATCTGTATAGCTGGGGGATAGATTTGTTGCCCATCCCAGTATAATCTCCATAATTTTTCTCTTCTACAAAAGATTGATAAAATGATAATCTGTAGTTATTGTATGAATCATTGTTAACTTACGACTTCCTCTTCTTTTTCACCATCCAAATACTCGATAACATCGTGTTGGCAGTGTAGTCGTGAGCTTTGCATAACAAGTTGTGCAGCTCATGTAGAGGAGTCATGAAGGTCTGCCCGCGTATATTCTGCATTAGAATTTCCAACAAATGACAACATTGTCAGAAAATTATTACGGAATGTTACAAATATTCTGGATTGACGTAAATTCAAGGTGCAAAGCTAAAATAACAATGAGTGTCAATAAAGATTACACTCAATGAATTAGACTGTAGATGTGAGAACCGACCCTTACTTTTAAGGAATTAAGGTGTTGAAATATAGGTTCCGTAGAAAATCCGAAGATATTCTGGTGCATCTAAAAGAGGAATATTTACTATTAACACTATATTATTTTTAAAATAACAACTCAATCACAATGAATTTACCTGTGAGGTGTTGATTCCTATGCTAGTATCGAGGCTCACTTTCTTCTTAGTATTATTGGGACTAGCGGATCTTTCGAAGTAGGGTCTTGTGATATGGATTTAAATATTTTTGTCCTTCTTCGTTCCTAACTCTTTTTTAGAAATTGTAACATGGATTTATGTTACTTTCGACACCGTGTATGGTCCAATATGTTTCGTTTGCTTCTTTGTTTTGGGCATGTGTTAGTTTGGGCATGTTGGTATAGATTATCTTCTCATCCTTCTTTAGAGGTGAACTAATTACAGAGAGAATAATTATGAAAATAATTATAATCAAAAGAATCAATCGAACATTAGTATGTATGAATTAAAAATCGTCACCAGTTCAACTGACCGACTAGTGTTAACTTTCTTATCATATTGTATCTTCTGCTTGAGTTGTTCAAAATTGATACAGCCCATTCGTTTATTCCTTCGATATCATCTAGTGGATCTGTGACTTCAGAGAAAATCGATTCTTCCAAATCAAAGTCTTCTTCATCGTTGAATGCAGGTCGTTAATGGTGGACAAGAGATCTTGATGTAGGGACTTTCTTCCCCACATAACCTTGAATCGAGTTTGTCCGAGGGATCTTTTCTTCTAGGAGTTCATTGCAAGCACAGCCTGTTCAGCAGTTTGGACCAATGATCCCCTATGTGGCTCTCCATTTTAATCAGTTTTCTATATGGATAATTCGTAAATGGGTCTTAAAATTATATTACAAATACTAACTGTTTCAGAATCTTGTCGTGCGCTTCGACTAAGCCGCTAGCCATCGGGTGGTAAGCACGAGTGCTACGATTGTGTATACCCAATTTCTGGTCGAATTCCTTAAATATCTGTTAAATATAATAAATAAATATATTAAATAAATACAAATAACATTACTCTACTGTTATGTCCTAAAATTAGATTACAATATATCGGAAGATTTCTAACAAACAGTATTACATTATACTACTCACACTAGCTGTGTAGCCTCTTTCGTCATTGATTTTTTGTTGTTGCTTGTGAACTATTTTCGTCATGGAACTTCCCATAGATGTTGTCCAACTCAGACTGCAATGGAACTTCCAAATCTGTTTCTGTGCCTTCCACTTTTACTCTCTAAGGGAGAATTCAATTAAACCAGTGGTCGGCTACTTGGTTTTTCGTTGGCCCACTTTACAAGAACAAAATGTCATGTGGTTCAGATTTAAATTATCATGGGTAGTTGAACATTCTATTGTATATCTACTAAACATGTCAGAAGTTTCATGAGGCCCATACAAAATAGCCTCGCGGCCCACTGGTTGCCGATCACTGAATTAAAACATGGGATATAATTAATGGTATAGGCCCTAGGTAATATTGACTTCCATAAGGAAGTCAATATTACCTTGAAAAGTCTGTTGGAATCTCCTATAAAATAGGATGGCAATCTTCTTTTGAAGTTTAATTTTGTCTGACGTGAAGCTTGAGATTCTTCAGGCTATTTTCTTCCCCAAGGAGGTGGATGATTTTGTCATATTCATTGGATTCATTTCAAAATAAGAATAAAATTGATTGTTTGTTTGTTGTAAATGAATAAGATGTAAGTTTATTAGACAATGAATGCATACTATATTAAGTTTATTATATAGTAAATTACATAATGATATGTGGTTTATCTATACTATGATCTCAAAATTATACTATTCTTAAATTCATAATAAAAAGTAAATAAGCCAAAATTACTTTTATAGCGTCTCAAAATATCACTGTATAATTTCTAATAGCACATCCATGGTTTGCTAATAGTATGTCTCAAAATCTCACGCGTCTCAAAATATCATGCAACAGAACTAATAAAAAAACTGAAATCTGCAGGTGGAGCCAGCAGATAATCACCAAACCTCAATATGTGCAGTATTAATATGGAGAAGTATTTTTCACAAAGTATGATTTAGAAAGGAATGCAAAAATTTCCCCTCTAAAAATTTAACGTGCCCCTGCCCAGCCAAATCAGTAATTACACACCGGCTACGACACTGGAATCAGGTACAATAAAATATTTCAAGGCCTCGGTTCCCCTGGCACTGGCAGTGTACTTTGGCTAGCTAGTCTATCTCAAAAAAATCCCTGTAGATTAGCCATAATTCAAAACAAAATTTGACTCTCTAGCTCATATACATTAACCGGCCATAAGTATTTGAACAGCAATAATTTGTATTTTTGAGGTCATATCAGCATAATAATATTCGTAGATGCTACAAAATGGCTATTTACATGAAACGATATGTAAAGTATAATAAAACAGCAAAATTTTCGAATTTACATTTTTATGGAGGCGATGCAATGACAATATATTAATTCTGATAGCAGATACCACATGGTTAAATTACTTTAAGTGCATAATTTCAAATAAATCCGAATATTTTCTACAGTGATACAGACACATTTCCATTTGTGTTACCAGGGACTTCTTTAATATAGGGACTGTAAACTTCGTTTACGGTAAAATTGGCGTAGGCCTAAAACAGTATTGTTACTTATTGATATCCCGTAATCCGCTAATGTTAGACACAGGAAATGTATTATTGTCGTATAGGAAGTCATATTTTGGGAGTCCAACGGTCATATTGGTTTATCGAAAATATTTGTGGAATGTAAGTTATGCGATTTTCACACCCTTCCATATATGGTAATATTGTTAAAATCTCGAGATTACTTAACTATATACATATGAAATGTATCATTTTCGTACAGGAAATCATATTTTGGGAGTCCAATGGTCATATGCGATTTTCACACCTTTCCATATATGGTAATATTGTTAAAATCTCGAGATTAGTTAGTTTTATACATATGAAATTTATTACAGTCGAAATCGGGGTTTTTTGCCCCCCAAAATGCACGACAAAAGGAGGCAAAAAAAACCCAATAAGCAAAAAAACCCGATGGAAAACACATTAAGATATCAGATTTTTGGAGGACAAAAGGAGGCAAAAAAACCCGATGGAAAACACATTAAGATATCACATTTTTGGAGGACAAAAGGAGGCAAAAAAACCCGTGGCAAAAAACCCCGGTTTCGACTGTATTGGCGAATGGGGAATGGGAATTCATATTTAGGGACTCAAGTAGATCACATTGATTTACCTAAGGCGTTCCCTTTAGCCTATATTATTATTTTGGCACTCACCACAGGAGGATTGCCCCGACCCTGTTTTGTAGTTTAGCTAATTCTTACCTATCTGATATCTGTCATTATGTTGTTTATTAAAAAACAACAAGGCTGGATTCGGTTAACCGGTTAACCGTTGCTGACATCGGTTAACGGTTAGAGATTTTATTAACCAGTTAGCCGGTCTATTGAATTTTATTAACCAGTTAGCCGGTCTATTTCGATAAACCAATATGACCGTTGGACTCCCAAAATATGATTTCCTGTACGAAAATGATACATTTCATATGTATATAGTTAAGTAATCTCGAGATTTTAACAATATTACCATATATGGAAGGGTGTGAAAATCGCATAACTTACATTCCACAAATATTTTCGATAAACCAATATGACCGTTGGACTCCCAAAATATGACTTCCTATACGACAATAATACATTTCATGTGTCTAGCATTAGCGGATTACGGGATATCAATAAGTAACAATACTGTTTTAGGCCTACGCCAATTTTACCGTAAACGAAGTTTACAGTCCCTATATTAAAGAAGTCCCTGGTGTCACTTATGCCACAAGTGGCACATGGGAGAAACACTTGTGCCACTTAATTGATTTTTGCTAAATTGAATTGAAATCACAATATTTTGTAATGTATATCTATAATAAGATATTTATAGTCATTTCAGAGTAGTTTAGATGGCCGTTAATAAGTTACCAGACGACTATTGTGTGTGTAAAATACTAGTTGTTCAAATACTTTTGGCTGGTAAGTATACATTCCAAGTTACAGTCAATTATTTGAATCTGGATTCCTGTTATGATTTTAAACATTAATTGTAAATTTACTATATAAAAAGTCATCCCATAGAACTGGTTAGATACCAATACGATGTTAATGCCTATACAGTTAATACTAACTCTAAAGATTCTGGGAACTACGGTTTGTGATAAAAAAGATTTGTAAGAAGGTTTTGGACACAACTAGGGGATAAATATAATACAGTAGATGTCGGATATAAGCACACCGTTATAATAACATATCGGATATAAGAACACTACGTTGGAATACAGTTGCCATATACTAGGGGTCTTCAACCATTTTCTTATGAGAGCCAAATGTTAGTACTCTGTTAAATTGGTATTCTATATTATAATATCGCACTGTATTATTGTGAATGATTTATCAAATTACTTATATAATAAATATTAGTGTGAAGGTTAATATTGTTTGATTTGTTGAATTAAGATACCATCTAGATTAGATTTCATATCAGTTGATGAAATACAAGAACGTCTTATAGGTGGTCATCAGTCAGATTAGTTCTATATTTGTTCTTCATATATTTCATTTTAGAGAAGAATGCCTCGCAAGTATAAGTGCTTCCAAATAAGCTAGCTATCCTTCTTGCGTGTTTCCAAATAGCAGGATAGATATCTGAAGGAAGTGTTTTATAGGACCTAATTACTCTAACATCCTTGAAGTCTGCCTTGAGATCTATGCTAGACTGCAGGTCAACGAGTTAAAGTTAAAGCTCCTGTGGAGCGTATTGCCCATCAAAACTGAAAGGCTGTGCAAAAATCTCGAAGCTTGCTGTTGATGTCTAAAATCTCCAAAAATAGAATAAAGTTTTTCTTGGAGATTTGAGATAATTCTAGCATATTTGTTTCCATCGGCATTATTTAGAAAGTTTAGTGATGGAAAGTGAAAGAAATTGGTAATATTAAGCTGCAGCTTAAATAGAGCGAGTTTCGTTTCAAAACTTCGAATTGTGGCATAAAGTTCATGAATCAGCTTGTTTTTTCCCTGGAGTGTAGAATTTAGAATATTGAGTTGTGTAGTCATATCTACAAGGTAGGCAAAGTCGCTAATCAACGTTGGATCTTCGAATTCATGCTTTTTTGGCACTTTGAGGCTAAGAAATTTGATATTTCATCTCGTATTTGCCAAACCCTTTTAAGAACAGCTCCTATACTCAGCTACCTAACACTTGTAAAGTAGATAACATCCCCGTAATCTGAATCGAGATCATTAAAAATTCTATAAATTCTGTATGATTCACTGCTTTAGATCTGATAAAATTGACAACGTCTACTATCAACTAGATGACATTTTCTAAGTGTTTTTGCACAAAGGGCCTCTTGATGGATAATACAGTGGTACCATGTTACTACTGTAACGCTATTTTCTGCCAACCATCTTAGAACTTGACCTTTAAACCCTGTACCTGTATCAAGCATTGATGGAGCTCCATCTGTTGAAATGCCAGCTAACTTTAGAACAGAACTGTTGCTTTCCGATACAGTCTTAAGAACTCTTCGAAAATATCAATGCCACGAGTTCTTCCATGCATAGAACGAGGAGACAGTAATTCTTCCGCAATGGTGAAATTTTCATCAACGGCTCTTATCCAGAATGCCAATTGCTCTGCATCACAAATATCTTTACTTCCATCAATTTCCAAGCTACAGAAACTAAACAAATTATATTTTCTAATAGTTGTGCATGAATATTTGTTGAAATTGATTATACTCGACGCGTAGCCTCAGGGAGACTTGCTGTATTAGTTGTTATTTTGTCTGGACAAGATTGACCAGCGAATTCATCAAGGCACTCCTTTATATATTCACCGTCCGTAATGGTTTCATACGTTTCGCGATTATATTACTAATAGCAAAGCTAACTGCTGTAACCGACTGACCAAACTGTCACTTTTTGAAAAGATTGACTGTTCACTCTTTAAGTTTCTTTTCAGGTTGTCAAGTGTAGTCTTTCGAGCTTCCCCAAGAATTCCTACAAAATTTGACTGGTGTTTGGAGTTGTAATGTCTTTCCAAGTTTCCTTTTTTAGCGGGGGCAATTGTTTCACGGCATAAAAGGCAAATGTATTTGCCACCGTCCCCACGAAAAAATACTTGATTTCCCATTCTATCTTGAATGACCTATTTTCTTCTTCTATCTTCCGCTTTTTCGACGTTAAAGTAGACATACGTAAATAATTTAAGAATAAGAAAAATGTGTAATTGCAGAGTATTTCATATCCGAAAATTAAATAAGATATTGTCGAATACTTCTAATTTATACTTGGAGTTTTGAATATTGAGAAGACATAAATTAATTTCTGAAGACAACAAAAGTCTTCTATATAATGTAATCGCCATTAAAGTTTCCAGAATTTAGAAACAATAAAGTGCTACTACTTAAGTATATTCGCAATATCTGTTGAATAAAATACCTACAGAGTACTTATAACACATTTCAAAATAAATAAAATGAGTGACTCATAAGAAATTGCCCTGCAAACCGCACGCTTCATGCTCAAGAGCCGCAAATGGCTCGCGAGCCGCAGGTTGAAGACCCCTGCCATATACCCTATATACTTTATGTCGGTTATAAGCACATTAAGTGCAGTTCGCGTTGATGTGCTCATAACCGGCATCCACTGTATACTCCTTGGAGGAGCTAGTACAGGAGTAAAAGGCTACTAAATACAAGTGGTCGTATAGCATACAGGAGAAGTATAATTCATTGATAGTGTATATAAAATAAAGTGGAACACGCTTAGTACGTACTTTTCTTAAATAACCGATTATTTTCTCTTATCAGATACATTATTAATGATTCGGTTAATACATACTCGGATAAGACGTACCATATTCTATTCCCACAATACTTTTATTTTATCGTTATTTATGTTGGAGACATGCATACCCTACATCGTGTTTACATAATTTCGACTCATGGATTATGCATACGCGTAAGACGTACCTCGGTTTGTACGTACTTTTGCCTGTTCCCAGGCTGGACGCACATCGCATACTAACATACATGACAATAGTCCAGAAATCTTAAGTAAGAGCAAAACTATTGCAATTCATGTGTCCAAAAAAATAATGTTATAAATATTCATCGCATAAATATCATCTTGGTAGTGTATACTTTTGTGACAATTCAACTATTCAGGGACTCATAGACATCAAATGTTTGACATGTTTCAATTTTTGATAAAACCAAGCTAGCGTAGCGAGCAAACAAAGGTTTTAAGAAGTTCGAGTAATGTAAATTCGCTAGTGAATTAGTTGCATATGTAGAGAAATTTTACTGGAAGAAATAGGTAGGTATTGGTAACAGGGGCGGGCGGTGCCCAAGAGTCCACCGGGTTAGGGGCTCCTATTTGGGGCGCCTTTTGGGGGCGAATTTTGGAGACACCGCCCTAAGAAATTCGGTTTACACCCGATCTGTTTTCATGGCCGCCCCGCCCCTGTATTGGTGTGACATTGATTGGTTTCCAAACTGCTAGTAAAAGTTTGTATTATCAACTGATCAACTACGTGAATGGTGCATTATGAAATCATATACAGTATTACAATATGCATCACTTTCCCATCCAATCAATTCTCTGCCTATCAAAACCAGTCTTAACTTAATGAAATTTGACTAAAAATACAATCAATAAATCTTCTGATGTTTTTAATATACCTTCTGAAGCTTCCAAAATTATATTGTTTCTAATGAACAACAATGTAGCTTATGATATTTAACTCCCCTAAACTGCACCTTTTGCGCAATTTACTGTAGATTTACCATTTACAGGAAATCAGGTGCGCCCTTGATAGCTAAAAGCTGATAAGTAACTTCCTCAGAGTTATAATTCTTGAAAACTAGTAATGTAATAAACTTTGTGAGATGATCTTGATAGTTCATAATGAATCGATAATCACCTTACTAACTGTGAGGCTAATATAGTACCTAAACAAGAAATCAATTTATATAATGCAAATCCACAGTTCGTATTCCAGAGTTGAAGGATTCCAAGTACTTTATATTTAAATCTTATTCAGTATAACTAACATGATAGTATATCTTGCCATGCATTCTGTATTAAGCTCACAATGCAATGTCTTGGTGAGTGTATACTTCTTAGTATAAATGTAAAGGAATTCATTAAGTGAACGAGCGCAGTATCGAGAACATGTGTGGAGAAATAGAGCCCCATACCGAGAGATTACTCAAATAGGATGTCAGGTATGGATTGTGGATAATTGAGGTTTCGAAATGAACTGATGTCCTGAAGGTTGAAACCGGGAATTAATGATGAAGGAAAGTAACCTGGTAAATTGACAAGACTTGGAACAGGGTAATGACATTAATGAAAATTTCAAATAATTAAGTAAGTGACAGCTCTACATATAAAAAAAGTGGATTGAGTCAGAATGATATTTTACAATAGCTATTACAAACTAAGTGGTCCAATTGCTGGCACTATAAATTATTATCTTTACCGAAATAAACTCAAATAATATAAATTAATAGACAGAGATGGAGGTTTTCAAGGTGCAATTTTTGCACAATTTATACAAACAACGAAATCAGTTGCAAAAATAAGCAATTATAGTAATAAAGCGTTTGGAGTACTATTGAAGGATAATTTCAAATTTTTCTTGATTAAATCCCAGGTACTAACTTAAAATAATGAAAAATTCCAAAAATTTGAAATTAGATTTGTCCCTGAATTACTTAACAAGATTTTTCCATAATTTATTAGTTTGTCATATGGAAAAGTTAATGTATTTTAAGTACCTTGACAGGAGAAACACTAGAATCGATTGGAATAGATAAAGAAAGTACTGATTCTGTATGGTCATAATATTCAACTTGATTTGTTTGGAGACATTCCACACGATCTTCAATTGTGAAACGAAATATCTCACAAGGACAATAATCAGAAAAGAACAAACTCCTGTCAATCAAACCTAACACATACAATAAGTATTCTTGAGCATCTTGTTGTCTGGCAGATGAAAATTCTCGATGGTCTTTGCCAAAAGCGTTTCTTAAATGAAACGGGGAGATAGCAGTTCGTTGAATTTCCTTTAGAGTAAAGTTTGGAAACACTTGATTCCCAACAGTAACATTTGTAAAGATTCCATCAGTTAGAAACCTGTTCAAATCTGGTTCAATAGTAAGGTTTATATTGTACAAACCTTGAGCAAACTTTTTTAGCTGGAAGTTTATGTTAGACGAAAGATCATTAGGTTGAAAGAGAGAATCATAATTAATTTGTTCATAATAGAAAGAATAAAATTCAGGAAGAGAGAATATAACTTGAAAAACTGCATTTAAATAACAAGAATTCCCCAGATTGTTAAGACCAGTTAATCCAGGTCCTTCCAGAGCCTTCAATGTTGAATCTGACTCCTGAATTATTGATGCCTCACCAATCTGAATGTTTAAATCAATCTAGAGGAAAATTAAGGAATTAAAAAAGAATACTTCTTATTTTCGAAATTTGTAAATACTAAAAAGAAGCACATAAAGTGAATAAAGCTGACAGATATATAAATATATGAGTAAATGTTCAAACTAATAGCTAAATTACATAATTTATTTTCTAGACAGGACGCATTTTCAGAAATATAATTGGTTAAACCTGACCATTTGTGTCACGTATTCCAATTGTGGCAAATTGAAGGGAGATACAGTATATAATAATATCACTTCAAGGATATCTACATCACGAACGGAAACCATAAGTATACAAAATCCAATTTATTTTAAGGGATTCAGGATGTAAACTCTAATAAAGTTTTAATACTACGTACTTTAATAGCTCGATCTTCTATGTCCCAATTTGCATAAGTCAGACATTTATTTTACTTAATTCTCGAGCAAATTCTCATCATGGTAGTTGATATTGCTGTGTGCAGATTTTATCTACAATTAATTCCAAGTGGTCTTTCGGACTAAAATTAGATCAATTCTGCAAGAGGGTATTTCAATAAATCTTTGTGGTTCGCTTTTAAATTAGATTTAAAAAAATTAAGTTGTTTATTAACTATATTTATGGTAATTTATCTAAATAAATTAGCTATACGGAAACATGACAATAATCAAGCGTTTTGTAATCTATTTATCGACATATACAACTAGTATGACCACACTAATCGTCCAAAAGTATTTTAAAAACAATATTTTGAATTCATACATTCAAGTTCTATCAGACAAATACAGGGGCGGAGGGAGGGTTGGCAAGATGGGGCCTGTGCCCCACCTGAGGCAAGCTGTGCTTGACCTGTGTCCCACAAGTGGCAAGTGGCAGGGACATCTATGTCACTTGATGGATATTGGATAAAAATTACATAAAATAACAATATTATGAAAATATAGATATGTATTTAAAGTCATTTTAGACAGCTGTTAACAAGCTAGAAGAACATATTGTGTTGTAATATAATTACTATTGTTCAAATACTTCTGGCCAATTAGTGTACACATTAGCACACCACCTGGAAGTAGGCCATTTCTGGTATGTCAGTGATCGTTACAATTTAATGTAATACTGAAAGCGAAATTTCGAAATTTCCAAAAATATAAAAAATGCTCTAATAGCTCACTTTATTTAGCTACAATTGGAATTTGTCCAGTGTGACTATACTTATTGTTCAGAAAGAATTATTCAAAACCAGAAATGAACAGTTGCATCATCACGCTTAATTCATAAAATATATACAGCATGTGCATTCTGATGACTTTTTTGTTGCTATTATAGATGACATTATGACCTTGAGAGACCTGTTAATGATTTGATGTGAATTTTGCATGGAGTCAGTTAATTATACAGGCGAACATTTTGTTAGTGAACGAATTTCAATTTAAAACATATTTATTTCCAATAGTTTCTATTCTCCCATCACTTGAATATAATCTGGATCAATAAACAAGAAACGAGTTATAATAAGATAGATATATCTTAACCGTTGTGAAATAACTAAAAGAGAGTTATTTCCTTGACAAATGTTATAATACATTGAATACAATATAACGAGGGTAGATTGTTACCAAGTGTAATTATACCTGGTACAAATACTTTTAGGCACTGAGATGGTGTTATATAGTGTAGGTGGCAAGCATGAATAATGTATTTTTTTCATTAAAATTCCAATGAAACTGATAAAGAATTCATAAACAGCTCTGTTGTATGAAAGAAACATGAAAAGTAATAGCTTCAGAATATTTAGACGAGTAACATAGATTGATTGATTGATTGTTAATTGCAAGAAAAAAATAAATGAATGAATAAATAAATAAATAAAAATTATATAAAATAAAAATAATCAAATATTTTTCCTCTTTGTGGGGGTGCATTAAGTTTCATCTTAAAACCAAGCTGTAGATGAATCACTTGAAACATTAAAATACCTGGCCAGCATTGGACCTCTAAGTAGAGTCGGCATAATTTTAAGAATTGGTGCATCCATAGCCTACTCAATATATGGCCTGACAGTAGATGTACCAGGGATGCACAAGAAGATGGGAAATTTTAATTTTTTAATGTTTTCTATATTGAACTACTAAGTTCTTTATGGGTCTCTAGGTCGTAAACATAACTCAGCCGTGCTAGCCCGTGATTAATATTAACTGTAATGAGAACGGTTATTGGATCTTCATAATTTAATAGTAATAATAAACACAAACAGTACAATTTCTAAATTAATATACAGTAAATAATACACAATTATTGCTTTCTTTCCTCTCTCCTGTTTCTCTCTCTGGCTCTAGCAGTGACACACGACACACTTAACTACATAATAGAAATAAGAATAACAGAGTAATACAAATCATGGTAAATACAAATAAGTAGACACATAATTAAGAGAATTTCTTAAATTTACGTTTTCAATACTTTTTGAAAGAACCAGCGAGTAATAATTCTTAACTTTGTCAATGTTTGCAAGAAAGCAATTCGCTGCAGTAAAGACGAGCTTCGATGAGATGTTCCAAGTTCCAACTAAACACACAACAGCTAATACAAGTAGACTTCCAAATACTTGGATCACGATTATCGCTATCTTCCAAATACATCAACGTGAGTTCAACTAGTATTTTTCTAGAAGGCCCACTTACAAGCTTCGCCATCAGCTCTTTATTGTTTTCGATGGCACTAAAGGTCTTCAATATAACAAATATGGAATTTAAAACTGGCTCAGATGGATATTTAAGTCCGCCACGGTCCGTTAGCTGCAGAAGTTTATACTGAGAGTCCAGGTCTAAATCAAGGAGAAATTCTTTATCAACTGTTAGCATATGTACAGACATGACACGGTTTTGTTTGTTTCAGGTACTGATGGACAGTATAGCCTGCAATAAAGGCTAATGATTGAAGCAACTGTGAACCACAATCAATTGTTGATAAATCACTAATCGCATCAAGAAATGGCTCCAAATTGAACTCACCATCAGTAGTGGAATACGCTATACGGAGAAGAAAATGACTTAACAAATGACTGAAAGGAAGTGTCTGTTGGTCAGTAAATATGTTTGATCATAGCCTACTCTATCATAAGGCCTCCCATCAAAACACTAAAATTGGACTAGGGATGCGGTCGAAGATGGATTTGTTATTAAACCATTATTTTGAAAGTCAACTCTAAGTTATAAATCAACCACAATCTATAATAATATAATTTTACTTAGTGTTTCAGATGGACTTTGTCCGATAAATGGAACAAATTATGGTTATTAATGTTCTCTATTGACCTTTGTCTTCCAATAACACAAGCTAACTATCCAAATGCCCAATTCTTGTTCAGCCCCAGGTTGCAAAAGTAATTACAGACCAGATGAACGCATCCCATGCTTTCGGATGCCAAAAGACCCACCTGAATTAAAGCAAGCCTGGATTCGAGCTCTACATCGAGAACATATTGACGAACTGAAAGACGTATTCGTTTGTATCGAACATTTTAGAGCGAAGATGTTGAACATATACACAAGGTACCGAATGGAGATGGTACATTCAGAGAAATCCTCGAGCAAGTCCTAAGTTAAAGGATGGGGCAATCCCATGTTTCCTACCTGGATGTTCTTCATACTACTCTAGCCAGTCCACCAAGCGTAGTCGCCTCTCATCTGAATCAAAAGAAATAGATCTAGTGAACCAAGCAATCAATCTCAGCTTACAATTTGAAAACCAAGAGAAGGAGAAGTTTGCTGTCAGATCTTTCCAGGATATCAAAGCTAAGTTGTCACAACTTAGTTTAACCAATTGGTCAATGTGGTTTCCTGATGACCACCATATAATTTTTATGCAGCCGAGGAAGATAAAAAACATTATATTTGTTGATCTATACTTACAAGTAGGTACAGATCTGTTAGCCAATGCGTTTTTCCGTGGAGATCCTTTTCCGATATCTAAGAGCTGTATCAGTGATATTCGAGAAGTTGAAACCCTTCTATGTGAGATTTCATTAAATTCTTTAGATACACCACCACTAACATCAAACAGTTCTGTATCTCCAGATAAACATATTTGCCAGGCTAAGGTGCATATTACTGAAGCTATTGATGTACTGCATTCTACAAATTTAGAGTCAGATGTGACTGATTGTCCTGAAATTTGTCACCTTAATTGTATCATGTGCCAACTAGAAAATTACAATATTCCAAAAAAAAGGCGTAGGTATAATTTGATTACCCAGATATTGGCACTTAAGGCTCATCTTATCTCTCCTACTTGCTATCGATACCTTCAGAATTTATCTTGTATATCTCTCCCTCACTCTAATACATTGGACAAACTTTAATCTTCATTGGGACTTGAACATGAATTTATTACATATCTTGCGAAGGTAACTTCAGGCTTTAGTATGGAACAAAAAAACATCATTGTTCAAATGGACGAAATTCATGTAAAAGCCGACATCTCGTACAAGGCTGGAAAAATATATGGTACTAGCTTGAACCCTGAAGATCCAACCAAAACCGTGTTCGCAATAATGATTTCCAGTCTGTATAAAAAGTGGTCTTGTATCGTCCGTTTGTTACCTTGTTCGCTATCAGCAAAAGCTTGTTACCCATCAAATATTGAGCGACAGAATGTCAAACTTGTTCTCAAAATTATACATGAATCTACCTTAGCAGCTTTAACCATCCAAAATGAATCTAGACATCCTGAGTTGAAAACACACACATCTCATTTTGTTGATATTATCTTAAATTTATGGAAAATATTTAACGTGAATACTCCCTATAAAAATATTCGTTTGAATGAAAGTTTGTGTCGTCCTTTAACACAAAATGATGAGCGTTTTTCCTTTTTATCCCGAATAGTGAAATGGTTAGAAGTTTGGGAAAGTTTACATAATAAAAATGGCAAATTAAGCAAGCAAACATTTATTAGTTTTAGACATGCTTGCACTGCATTACCTGCGATTTGCAACTATTTAGTTGAAAACTGTGGATTCTCATATTTGTTAACCTCATTTTTGCAGACCGACTCATTAGAGCATCATTTTGGCCTTTACAGGATAATGTCTGGTTCAAATTATCATATTTCTTTTCTACAAATTCTCAAAACCGACGCCGTTTAAGGGTATCTAACATCTTAAAATTATTTTCTGACCAAGCAGAAACTAACCAACTTTCTATCCAAACCTGTATTCAGTCTTTTACCTCAATGACTCCTGAAACTACTGATGATCCAATTTATTTGGATCCTTTTCTTGATGAAATTGAAGATCTATCAGTCATAGAAATTGACTCACATGTACTTCAAGCTTTGTCTTTTATTGCAGGCTATTCTATTCACCAATATTTGAAACGCAAGGAAGCATGTACTTTATGTACTCAATTATTAACTCTGAAGAAAGACTTCCTTCTTGAAGAATTGGCACCACACAGTTCGAGCTCATATCTCTCTGCGATCGTGGCCAGCTCAAGTATCCTACTGAACCTGCTCTTGATGTTATAGTGACAGTTTGGCAGCTATTTATTGCGATTGAACAAAATACCCAATTAATGGACAGCTCGTCAATGGAGCATCTAGAAATATTCTAACCGAACTTGCCATCATTTATTTAGAGAATGGAGGTTACTCTGAGATGTGGAATGAAAATTGTCGTTCATGCAATACTTCTGGATGGTTTATTGTTCGTAGATTGATTTGAGTAACTGCAAATTGTCTATTGAACAATAAAGTACTCAATTACAATTCACTCGTAAGATCTAATATTTCGCGAAAAGCGAAAGTTAAAATAGAATTTACATTTAGACAGCAGATCTTAAACGTAATCCTTTTTATTATTATTTCATTAACTATAATTATCTTTATTTTTGTGAAGCTGTAATGATCTACCTGAAATCGATCAAGGAACAGAACTGGACCAACTCATACATTATTTATTCTTGTCTTTATTTTTTGTGACCATTTATTAGTTCATTTGTATGTGAAAATTGTAATATTATTAACTAATAGTGTATTCATTTGATCACATTCATTAAAAAGTTAATTAATATTGACCTATTTCATCTAGAATTCAAATAGATTTAGTATTCACGCCGAGAATACTTGAATTATATTTAATCTATTAAAATCCATCATTAAAACGTACTTTACAATCCATCTTCGACCGCATCCCTAGTCCAATTTTGATATTTTGATGGGAGGCCTTATGATAGAGTAGGCTATGGTTTGATTATGCTAGAAAGTGTAAGTCGACGCTCGGTTCAAGGATTTGAAGATAGATGTGATAATTAGAACCCGACATCATAAGGTATAGACCGAAATGGTGTTCCAAGAATCCGTCTGTAGAAAGGAGGACAACAGATATGTAAATCCACAAAATTGAGTCAAATGATTGGTAATTTGTGGCAAGGTAATACAAGCATGTCTAAAACTGGTGCATGTTTGTTTACTCAGTTTGCCAATTTTTTAAGGTAAAGTTTGCCAAGCATCTAACCAAAACTACATGAGTCAAAAATAGAAATCGCTCGTCATTAAAAGTCAAAGGTCTAGAGAAATTATCGTTCAAAAGTATTCCTTTAAATGGTGTGTTAACGTTGAATAATTTCCAAACAGTAAGAAGGGTATCAACAAACTCAGGAGTATTCTTTCTATATTCTGGATAGTTAGCGCAGATATTGTTAATTCATTAACGACTTTCAAAACCAGTTTGACATTTTGACGCTCATTGCTAGACGGAAAACATGACTCCATAGTCAAATGAGGAGCTAACTTGGATAAACTTGTTCTTTCTGAATTATATAATTGACATACATCTTCAAAGGATGCACAACCGAACTTAAGGGGATAATCACAATAAGAACTAGAGTTGTATTTTAAAGCAAGTTCCTGCAAAACAGATTCAATTTCTCGGATGTCACTAATTGCAGCAATGGAAACGGATATACTCTGTCTATTAAAATAGGTTGAGGTGGATAAATAAGCATTGATTTCAAGGTACAAATCTACTGAGATATTTTTTCAGCCATTTTAGCGAGAACAAACGTTATGTTGCTTTCATTACGGAACCACACCAACCAAATATAAGGTAAAGAAATCAAGGTTAACTTATCTTTCAAGTCCTGTGGAGAGTTACCACAAACTTCTCTTTCTCTTGACTCTCGGATCTCAAGCTGAGTTGTAGTGTTTGGTTCATCAATTCTCCCTCTTTTGCATCGTATGAGAAGCAGGAAATGAAAGGTTCACGAACGGACAGAATTGACGCAATTCAGTTCATCTAAAATTGACGCAATTCAGTTCATCTAAAATTGACGCACGTTCAGTTCGTCCAAGTTCACCTCCTAACTTCAGCTCCTCAAACTTTCGTTCAGATCGTTCATGGGCTAACCCGCGTTCGTTCAGTTCGTTCAATTAGTTCAATTAGTTCAGTTCAGTTCGTTCCGTGTACAGTCAGTGGGTCGAACTATTCCGTTTATGATAGACTGTTCGTTCCTCCAAGCTGTTATTGAATTTCTGGTTAAGAAGCTAGAATCTAAGCTAAGAGACATGAGTCCACTAGGGATGTCCGGAATTACCACTTTTGCAGTCACCTATTATATTTAATGGATCATTATTTATAATTTATTTTTATTAAGTTTAGTTCGTTCAGTTCAGTTCGTTCAATCCGTTCAGTTCGTTCACCGTGAATTCCTTAAAAGCCCTGCGTTCAGTTAGTTCAGTTCAAGTACAATAAGTTCGTTCTTGAACCTTTCATTCCCTGATGAGAAGCGATTCCGTTTGTAAGGTTTGGATGAGTAATATGATGGGCAGCGAATTAGTAAACTTGGTACAGCGCCTTCCTTCAGCTTTGGTTCGCCCGCGGTACTTCAATAAAAGTACCATCTCATTTTGGGACTTGGAAAGTGTAGTCTATGTCTTCTTTCTGAAAATGGTCGATACATACATAGACCACCTTCAGGTCACCGATATCCTCACGACGAAGAGCGCATGTCCAGGCATGAGTCAGGGTTGATGGATTTTGAGGCATCTTGAACACAATTAACATGGTCATCTGGGTTGTAGTTGCTCTTGCATCCGGGGACAGAACACGAGTTAGGCATGAATATAAGCTAATATGAATAAAATACCAAAGCGAAATTAAAAGGATGAGATTTTACGTCAATAGAAGAGTTTGGAATAAAATCTGATCAATAATTGTATATATTTCAAGAATATTTCTAATTAATGTGGTTGATTATGATTATTATTTTTGAAATTAAATATTGTGGTTGGATGAATATTACAATCTTCTCCTTCATCCTTGGTCCACATTTTCTAGGTTACTGTCAGGCCATATATAGAGTAGGCTATGGTGTATCCAATTAAATAGTTTAATGTAGGAACTTATGGAAATTAAGAAATAAATTGGATAGACACAGAGATTAGGTTTTAAATCGTGAGAAGTGCCCAACGAACAATTGGGTAAATCAAGGTGGTATTAAATGAATAAGTCAGATAGATAATGAAGTTGCTGTTGTAGCATCTAGCATGTTTTTAATAATAGAATAATTAATTAATTCTTACAAGCACTATGATTTTAGAAAATCAAAAAAGAAATAAGAATCATCCCATAAATAATAGGACAAGTTATCATAAAAATTGTATAATAACAGAACTTAATCTAAATCACAATAAAAATGTACTCCCCCTTAAGTATTATGGACCGGGCCAAACATTCTGAAGGAAAATGTATTATAGAGGCATAGGAAGTCAGCGATTGCGAGCATTTCTCACTAGAGTATTTTGAAACTAGGTGCTCGCGTGTTTGAGGACTAGACAACCCATAGAGTAAGACATGGGTTGTGTAAATAGCTACAACGTCAGTGATTGTGTTGAATATTATAGCACTCATTAAATCTAGAAGAGCTGAAACTATGCAAACAAGAGGCCGCTCAATAAAATCGATCATAACTCTCAAAATAAAACCCAATACAATCGATATATAATACTATCCCTAAATAATCAATTTTTGTTTTTTTGGAAATGTTGAAGCGCTTTGTTTCGACTAAATGTTAAAAATTATGTAAAGTCTCCATAAAAAAGAGAATTAATTGTATGAAAATCATAGATAAACCGCGTAAACGAGTTGAGGATCGCGTAAAAAAGTTTTGGTTATAAAAAATTGTTCCGCGTAAAACGAAAACGCGTAAAAAAAACCGCGTAAAACGAGGTATTACTGTATATACAAAGCTCATTTGAACAGAAGTTGATGTAGAAAAAGCATAGAAAAAGCATCCGAATTGTATCTCCAATTGAAGGTAATTTTGAACTCCTATTCTTTCAATTGGCTGTCCCACCAAGAAAAAATGATTGTCGACGTTTTAAGAATGACAATTTATAAGCCATATTCTAAAACAAAAAATAAAGAAATGGAACTAAACTAAATTATCATTTATATACTATACATACAATTATGGAATATACTACTTTATAAATATGGAAATTTTCACAAATTAGTGGAATATTTGCTAAGTTGAATTATTCTAACAAAAAAGTAGTCTAATATTTTGGCAATGTGACACCTCTAAATTATTTGGTAACATGCAGTTACATGCTAATATTTCTCAGTTCCAATTTCTGACACAATATAACCAAATTTTAAGGGGGCCCATATACAATGATGATTTTTATATTTTTCATTCAATTAAGCACCACCCTACTACATACCCAGACAGTCGATCGGATTGTATTTTAAATTAGTATTGATGACAGTGACCATCCTTTAAATGTTAAAGTGTCCGAAGAGTTAGATGATTCGGGATGTCATCGTGGCTATGAACAGGCAGGTCCGAATCACGATTCTCTCAACATAGATATTTTTATTATTCGGATTTAGAGTTAATTCGATTTTAAATAAGAAAGATTATCCAATCTGGAAGGATGCATCCCCAAACTCAACACAATCTACACGCCCAGTTACTATCCTAGCACTTCTGAAAATGAAGTAAATGAAAGTTCATGTTCAATTTAATAATTAACCCCGAGACTTCTTTAATCGAAGAAAGTGGAATATCTCTAAAAATGGAAAGGCAAAAGTTTTTTTGAAACCAAAATGGCTAAGAGTTAACTGCTTACAGCAACGTTTGCACAACTGTTACGTTAATCAATATTATGAGCAATATTGAGGATGTATAACACAGCCGGAGAGTGAATACTGAAAGACTTGATGATTTATGCAAAGACATACTATGATTGTATTTAACAAATTTAATCCCACATTACACATGATCTTGGCACATGTACCTCAAATAATTTCCGAGTATAATGAAGGATTTGAGTTGAAGGAATTATCTGAAGAGGAGATCGAAGCCTGTAATAAGCCGATCACAAGATATCGGGAAAAAGTATCTTGAAAATTTAGCAATGAGGACAACATAAAAGATGTCTTCGTAGGACTCATCTCTCAAAGCGATCCAATTCTGAATTCATTCCGTACTGTTGGGAAAAAGACTAGGAAACTGATAAGTCACACCACATGAGCTATCAAGATTATCTTGTAGATTCATTCATTGTTGAATTTAACTAATAAACGATAATTTCATGATGACGTTCGCTTTGACTTTTTAGCGAAAGTATGACTAGCAAAATCATTGAAAATCTCTTCCAGAAAAAGAAGATAAAATAAGTCCTCAAATATTTACCAGTATTAAGCACTCTTGGCTCCCGTTAACAAGAATAGTTAATTATTTTACAATGGAATGTGAATTCACATACTTTTGGCTTTTTGCAAACAGACGCATGGAACATCATTTCAGTTTATATCGAACGATGTTAAGAACCAACTACCACAATTTATTATTGTAAAGTCCTCTACAGTGGAAACGGCTTAAGGTCTCTATTATATCAAAATTATTTTCCACTCAAATGAATTAAATTTGGGAAATTTTATACGACAACTGGTGATACTCAACATGATAACAATACTCACATGATTTCAATAAGTAGTCATCTGTGATGTGGAGATATACTGTTCAGCATTTATGGAAGCATCTTACTCCTTGAAATAATTGTATGATGTATTTGAAAGAGAATAAAAATTAATATTGACGCTCTGGATTCAAAATACAAAATTTTCGATTATAGAGATCGAGTAATGCTGAAGGATGCTGAGGTATAAGTTTGAATGATAATTAGAGCAATTGACCTGGATAATGATCTGCTTACACAATTCGCTGCAAGGTCAACAATAAATTGTTTACTAAACCTCTCAATAAAAAAGCTAGATGTTCAATACAAACATTGAAGTAACAAATCGCACAAGTTGAAAACTTTTTGGATGGGATCATCTTAGAAGAATTTTAACCGAAAATTTATTGCATATTATATGTTTTCATATAAACAAGAATTTATATGTAAATAAGGATGTAATGAAGCAAATTTAACATTCCTTTGAATTAATTGTACGCTGTAGATCATTAAGTGAAAATGTAATCACATAAGAGTACATTAGAATCGTATGGGTATAAGTCATGATACCTGCTTAACCGAGGAAAGCCAAAATGTGGAAGAGAAGATATAAATAATTCGATTAATGACAAGGACAGAAAAGCTTTTAATTAATACAGTAGATGTCGGAGATAAGCACACCGGTTATAAGAACATATCAGATACAGTGGAACTCGCTTAGTACGTACTCGGCTTAAGACGTACTCTCGGATATTACGTACTGTTCGCTAATAACCGATTTTTTTCTCCTATCTGATCCATTATAAATGATTCGGTTAATACGTACTGGGGTAAGACGTACCTGGGATAAGACGTACCAATTTATATTCCCAAGTAAAAAATGGGGAAAATTCCAAAATACTCAAGTTTTTTAAAAATTTCCAAATATACTCAACTTTTTACTGATACTCAAATATAAAACTAGATCTTTCCGAATCTACCCAAGTTTTTTAAAATAATTCCAATTCTACTCAAGTTTTTTCAATAAATTCCAAATCTACTCAACTTTTCAGTAAATTCATAGATCTGCTCATGTTTAGAAAGGTTTTATTTAGTTTATCTTATATCTTAAATCACAATGTTTTTGTGTTTGTTTGTTTGTGTGTTTGTTCAGAATGGATTGAGGAATTGGTAAAAGCTACAGACCTAAAATTTGGCTGGGGGGTGGGGAATACTGTATGCACAAACAAGTTCAATATCTAAAAAGATATTCACATCTTCCATCACAAAAGATGTCAAAACCTCCAGCCAAATAAATTCGAAAGTTGTTCCAGTATGGATTAGCAGCTAGCATTCAATTAATATAATTGAATGCTTTAGTGTCTGTCAAATGTTAAGTTGCATTATGGAATACTGAGACAGTAATATAATTGATCGAGAGGAAATTCAGGCATCTAATCAGCTATTTATGTTCTGTCTGTCTAGCCATACATTTCTAACATTCCATTGTGTTATTTGATATCAAATTATTATCAATCAATACAATAACTTCTCCACATTCCAAAGTTAGGGGTCCACTGGTACAGTTTCTTAGTGATATTTAATTTTATATTTGGAATTGGTATATTATTATACACGGACAAGCTTATATATCTAGAAAATTATCTGTTCAAATTTGCATAAATATCCAAATTATTTAATCTGTCCTTATAGAAACCTGTAGCTAGGATGAACGGATATAAATAGACAGCTAGGGGCCATTCATCAAGAACGACATTTAATTTGAAAAGGAACATACTTTAAATACAAGCGAGGGCCGTAGGCCCCAGTACAAGTTGTAAGGACGCGCGAAGAGCAGAAGAGCAGATTGTACTAATAAATATTTTTTGTGGTTGGGATCTCCATACTAGTTTCAATAAGTAAAACTTGAGTATATTTGGAATAATCCGGTAAAACTTGAGTATATTTGGAAAACTTGAGTATATTTACAAATTAGTTGAATATTGTTGAGTATATTTGGAAATTTTAAAAAAACTTGAGTATTTTGGAATTTCCCAAACAAAATGTATGTATTTTAATTCGGTTAGTACTTAATCTAGAAATGTATCAGCAGAACTCAGTTATTATTTCGTTTAAGTGAGCATGTGACAATTAAAATACTTTAATCTTATCGTTAAGTATGTTATGTACTTGTATACCATACATCGAATTCATATCATTGAACAAGTCAGTATTTCGACTTGTGGATTATGCATAGGGATAAGACGTACCGCGGTTAGTACGCACTTTTAATCGTCTCCCAAGGTGGTACGTCTTAACCGAGTTCTACTGTATAAGCACACTTTTGTTGGGAAACGTTGCCATATACCATGTATAATTTATAACGGTTATAAGAACATGTAGGTTATAAGCACATTTAGTGCAGTTCCCGATGAAGTGTTTATAACCGGCATCCATTGTATTTCCCTTTCGGAGACATTTTGAAAATATTTTGGGCTCTGAAATTAAATTAAGGCCAAGAGATCTTAAATAAAATATAAATATGGATATAAATTCGGTTTGCCTTTCATCCGAAAGCAAATAAAAATAGTTAATTGCATAAACGATTTATAGATAATTCGGAAGAGCAAAGTATTGAAGAGTGGAAGAGTATTTAAAACTCAAAATATAGGAATTTCCTAATACGAAAAAAGATACAGTCTACTCCGCTTAATTGGGACACCTTTGTTCCAGGCCTCTTATCCCAATTAACCGAAAAAATTCTGTAAAGTAGTGATCTACCTACGATTTACAACAATTTTAGTCTTAAACATGTTACAACGATTCCTCCAATGCCTGCGGACACTTGATTCTACTAAAACCCATAGTATGACCCTTAATATTCTGTGGACCGTTTAAAACTATGCCTGAACCAAAAAGTTCATAATCCCTGGTGAATTTCGATTTACACAATTCAATAATAAAATTGGCCCTATTTAGATATTTTGTCATGCCTTAATGAGAATTGACCAAGATTATTAAAAATTGTTTTGATCAATATTAACTATATATTTTTCGAGCACAATTTTTTACCAAATTTGTTGAGTTTGTCCCAATTAAGCGGAGTTTGTCCCGATTAACCGACTATTTAGTATTAGCTTCTATGGAAAGGACATGGTTTTTGGGGAGTTGTCCCAATTAAGCGGCTGTCCCGATTAACCGGTGTCCCAATTTAGCGGAGTACACTGTAATAAAGCAAGTGAATTAAGGACAAATTTCTATCTCGGGGATACGAAAAACTATTCCAATAAATCAGGATTGTAGATCACCCGAATTCAAAGTAATCTCGGTCATAAATAATGAAGAACTGGTAGAAAACGTGATTGAACGGTATATTAGCTAAATTTTCGTCCACCTCACATTTGGTGGCAAATTGAAAGTTGAGAAAGTGGAATTTGCTATTTTGTAAAGAGGTGAAACATGCATTTGCTTTTTATATGTAATAGGAAAAGAAGCAAGTTCTTTATTTTGAATGATATATTAATTCTTACATTGGACTTATACTTTTTGAGTTAAAGCCTGAAAACATGTTTTGAATCCACTGCTGAATACGCTGTTCAGAGTAAACGATAGTAAAGAATGTGTTCAAATAAAGAGATGCGATAAGTTCGATTATAAAGAGATAACAGATAATCGGAAGTTTCCTATTATACGGTTTGTTAAGAGTAAGTTAAGTTATAGAAAAAAATTGAAGGAAATTAAATGAAATAGAATCCCAGGAATATAGGGATCAAAAATACTTAGATACAAACAGTGGTACGAAATGGTAACATCCTGGAAGTAGCTATTTAGGTATAAGATAGCACATAAACTATATTATTTCCTATGGGAAATCGCTTTCATAGAATCCATTGGCAAAATTAGATTTTTCTATTACTTTAAATGTGGAGTTCATGACGTTAAATGTCACATTTTTGAAAGCGTTAAAATACACCTAATTCCTCACTACTCACATTTCATTTGAGATAGAAACGTTAAGATTTAAGAGCATCCTTATATGTAGACCGTCTAGAAATAGACGGTCTATAAAAGCCCATACAAATAAGCCAAAAATTTGTAGACCGTCTATAAATTCTGTAGACCACTTGCCCTGCTTTTTATGGGTAATACTAATGCATAGGGAATAAAACCTGGTCTATTTCTAGACGGTCTACATATAAGATATCTCAAGATTTAAACCTCACCCAAAATCACTAATATGCTTATTCATTTCTTCATGATAATACAAAATTGTGAAAATTCATCTAATTGACAATAATTCGCGCCCTCAACAAGATTAAAATATGAAAAAATCAGAAAAAAATAAATATATGAATAATCTCTTCGAAATTATATTGACACAAACAACTATAAAGTTAACTCGGTTGATAATAAATTTGGTTGATAAATATTCCGTACAGAGAGATCGAATTAATTTGAACATACGGTTCAAATTTCTATGTAGAGATAATTATGAATCTTACTAAAGGCTGAAACAGTTAAAACTAGTAAATAATATGTGTAAAGCAAGATAAATATAAAATTAATGGGCATCAAAAATAGAAGCGATAAATTAAACATGGAATTGCCATTACAGTCGACTCCGCTTAATAGAGTCACCTCGAGACCAGGTTGTTTTGACACGATTATTCGAAGAAAATGATTAACAGAAAATATTGTAAGCCAAACTGTAATTATGTCCTATAAATCCTGTGAAAGTTGGACGCGATTAAGCGGAGAAACCGATTAACCGGTGGCTCCATTAAGCGGAGTTGACTGTATAATTATATAAAGAGGGTGAAATTGCATCCTGTTATTTAAAGTAGATAGTATAGTTAAGGGTAAAATATAGATTTGCATCATTTATTGTATATTGAATGTTCACCTGAAGTTCATTCATTGTCCATTCGGTTTTATGCATAGATGCGATATTAATTCCAAAATGCTCAAGATGTACAGAAAGATTAGAATCAATTACCATTTCATCCTCATCGTAGGAATACACATCACCTCCAGTTGGAGTTATTGTTCCTAGCTTAACAGCTAATGGGTATCTAAATAATATAATTAATATGAAGAAAAATAAGGAAAACTTATAAAAAATGGGCTGGAAGAAGAGTTGTTAAAAGGAAAATATTATCCATGAATATGCAACATGAGGTGATTAAAAATTTAGCCATTGATCGCGAAGATTCGTATTTGGTAGTAATATAAGTTATAGAAAATGCAGTTTATAAGACTGTTTCAGCAACAAAGGACACGTGAAAAGTCGAAATAGTGAAATCGAAATCTGGAGTTCGAATTCAATGATTCAGAATTCAATGGGAATAAAGGGAAGAATTAATGCGCCATAGAGGGAGAGTTTTAACAAAAGGTGATAATTTGAAGAAAATGAATTTATTGAAATTTAGCTTTAAAATATGTAGGGGATATATAAATGGAAGAAGATACATCACCCAGAAATGCATAGAAAAATATTCATTCATGTAAACCAAATTAGTGAATCCTCAATTAATATGCAACCTCAACTATGTAACTACACTGAACTACCCAAAGTATTCGTACCAATCGATAATTTGTGCCACAAATGGAACATGGCGGAAATAAATTGCGAACTCCACAAAATGTGGAACCATGGGATACAAAGGATTTATCCAGGAGCGAGAGACGCTCCTTTTGGAGTAGGATTTTTAGAAAAAATTAATTAGGAGCGCGAAAATTTGGAATCTTGTCCTATACCGCACAGTAATTTGTGATTTATACGTTGAATTGGATCAAACAAGGATTAAGAGCGTATTTATAAATGACTGTATAACATCTTGATGTGACAATAGGTCAAATTTTGATATAGGTAAATGCTAAATTAAACATACATTCGATTCTAATACAATATTGAAAGATTCGAAAAAAAATTATCATTTGCCTTGCTAAATATATCATGATTACACAATGTGCAAAGTTATGCATAAAATTGGAAAATTGAATTTCTATAAACCACAAATATCTATTGTTATCGCATGTTACTAAATTTAATTATGCTTGATTCTTTGGTAATTTAAAACATATATGGATATTCTTATACATTATCTGATAGATTTTTACTAGTTTTCAAACTGAACTAATAATGTGTTTATTTTTTATGAATTTTTCTTTCGGGGTATTTTAAAAATAACTCCCTGCATTGTGGCAAATTTTCCAAACGGCCGATTATTTAATCCAAACAATTGCGAACTGAATAGATTGCGTTTTGATACTGTCTATTTATCTAAGCTTTGATTTAAAATATTCTACGCACGACAAAGGCGTCCAACTAAATTTTCTAGCTAAAGTAAAGTTGATCCTAATATCGGTCGGTTTTCAATTTACCATTTTGAACATTCATCTTTAATTGACTAAATTCCCTCTTAGTAGCTAACGAATAATGGTTTAAAATTATTTTAATTGATTTTGCTTAATAATAACTAAATTGCAATCTGTTCTAGCTCTTAAAATTTGACAATATGAGTAAATTTGATTCTAATAAAACACATATGATACATACTATTTACTCAATGAATTATTTTGTGTTAGCCTCCCTGGTATATTAACTTGGTTCTTGTTTCCACAAAATGTCAACCTAAGGTAAAGCAGTTATTGCAATGTCATACATAGGGCCTAACATCGAGTTAAAGATTGGTATTATGGATTATAGGTAGGGATCGACCGTTTGCCGAATTCTGCCGGGGCTGGAATATTTTTGGCCGGCACCGGACAGTGGCAGGGGTTAATCTTGATACTCAACAAATACAACTATAGAGTAGCTGTTGTGTTTCCAAAGTAATAATATACATACAAAGTTGTCAAAGTGCTGCTGTACATTAATATGAATGTTATTTATCCAGGTGGAACACTGATATTTCTCCGATCAAACGATGCATTATATTCCGCAGTGTGTTTGAAATGTCAACATCTAAAATTCTTACACAATGATTCTATAATCAGAAAGAACCATATAAAAAGCTATGAACTCTGTCTGAATATGCGTCTAGATAATTTTTCCGATCAGGAAATATTCTCTGACGCTGCATGCTACCTTGCATTACAGTTTGGGGCTAAACACTTGTGGTCAAATGATTTAAAATGAGAGGAGAAAAACATAATGTCTAGAATTATTTGACAAGAATTTTACCCCTCTAAAAACACTAAATCTATTCTATAAATGAATTTGAAGTTTGAATTCAACTAGTTCTAAGAATTTGTTCAGAATTAAACACAGTGGCACGAAATGGTCATAATCTAGAAGTACGTGGATTTTTCTCCCAGATATTGTGCATTTAACTATAGTATTTACGTACTTATGAAAAATCTTATCCGTATAATCTATTGGTTGGTATAATCAGATATCTTCTATAAATTCAGAAGTTCAAGTTATCTGTCATTGATACATATTCCCCTATTGGATTTTTATCAAACTTACTATTATTGCACTCATGTACTATTTGAGAATTTAATTTTCAATTACGAGCAAATTTTCATTGATCAAACATATTATGTAAATTTGTGCCCAATTTTGTACCAATTATTTTATAAAATATCACTATCCATAGCCTACTCTACATATGGCCTGACAGTAACCTAGAAAATATGGACAAGCAGGGCCGTAGCCACTGGTCAGGTTGATCAGGTTTCAACCTGACCACTTTTGGTTGATTAATTTCCCAATATGGCACCACTCGGTCAGGTTGGTCAGAATAACCTGACCACTCGGTCAGGTTGGTCAAATTAACCTGACCACTTTGATTTTGGTGGCTACGGCCCTGCCACGGATGAAGGAGAAGATGGTAATATTTATCCAAACAAAATATATATTTTCAAAAATATAATCATAATCAACCACATTAATTAGAAATATACTTGAAATATATACAACTATTGATCAGATTATTCAAAACTCTTCTATTGACTAACAATTTCGTCCTTTTAATTTCGCTTTAGTATTTTATTCATATTAGCTTCTATTCATGCCTAACTCGTGTTCTGTCCCCGGTTGCAAGAGAAACTACAACCCGGATGACCATGTTCCTGTGTTCAAGATGCCTCAAAATCCAACAGCCCTGAATCATGCCTGGACATGCGCTCTTCGTCGTGAGGATATCGGTGACCTGAAGGTGGTCTATGTATGTATCGACCATTTTCAGAAAGAAGACATAGACTACACTTTCCAAGTCCCAAAAGGAGATGGTACTTTTATTGAAGTACCGCGGGCGAAGCCATAGCTGAAGGAAGGCGCTGTACCAAGTTTACCCACTCGCTGCCCAGCATATTACTCATCCAAACCTAACAAACGGAATCGCTTGTCGTACGATGCAAAAGAGGAAGAGTTGATGAACCAAACACTACAACTAAGCTAGAGATCCGAGAGTCAAGAGAAAGAGAAGTTTGTGATATCTCTCCACAGGACTTGAAAGATAAGTTAACCTTGATTTATTTACCTAATGTTTTGTTGGTGTGGTTTCCTTAATGAGAGCAACATAACGTTAGTTCTCGCTAAAATGGCTGAAAAAAATATCTCAGAAGATTTGAACCTTGAAATCAATGAATATTTATCCACCTCAACCTATTTTAATGGACAGAGTATATCCGTTCCCATTGTTGCATTAGTGACCACCGAGAAATTGAATCTGTTTTGCAGGGACTTGCTTTAAAATTCCACTCTAGTTCTTATTGTGATTATCCCTTTAAGTTCGGTTGTGCATCCTTTGAAGATGTATGTCAATTATATAATTCAGAAAGAACAAGTTTAGCCAAGTTAGCTCCTCATTTTACTATGGATTCATGTTTCCCGTCTAGCAATGAGCGTCAAAATGTCAAACTGGTTTTGAAAGTCGTTAATGAATTAACAATATCTGCGCTAACTATCCAGAATATAGAAAGAATACTCCTGAGTTTGTTGATACCCTTCTTACTGTTTGGAAATTCTTCAACGTAAACACACCATATAAAGGAATACGTTTGAACGATAATTTCTCGAGACCTTTAACTTTTAATGAGGAGCGATTTCAATTTTTGACTTGTGTAATTTTTGGTTAGATGCTTGGCAAGCTTTACTAGAAAAAATGAGTAAACAAACATCACCAGTTTTAGACATGCTTGTATTGCCTTACCACAAATTACCAACCATTTGATTCAATTTTGTGGCTTTAAATATGTGTTGTCCTCCTTTCTACAGACGGATCCCTTGGAACACCATTTCGGTCTATACCGTATGATGTCGGGTTCTAATTATCACATCTCCTATCTTCTAATCCTGAACCGTGCATCCACTTGAACTTTCTAGCATAATCAAACATATTTACTGACCAACAAGACACTTCCTTTCAATCTATTCAGTCATTTGTCAAATCATTTTCTTGTCCGTATTCCACTACTGATGGTGAGTTCAATTTGGAGCCATTTCTTACTGAGATTTATGATCTATCAACAATTGATCGTGGTTCACAGTTGCTTCAGTCATTAGCCTTTATTGCAGGCTATACTGTCCATCAGTACCTGAAACAACAAAACCGTGTCATGTCTGTCTACATATGCTAACAGTTGATATAGAATTTCTCCTTTATTCAGACTTGGACTCTCAGTATAAACTTCTGCAGCTAACGGACCGTGGCGGACTTAAATATTCATCTGAGCCAGTTTAAAATTCCATATTTGTTATATGGAAGACCTTTAGTGCCATCGAAAACAATAAAGAGCTGATGGCGAAGCTTGTAAGTGGACCTTCTAGAAAAATACTATTTGAACTCACGTTGATGTATTTGGAAGTCTACTTGTATTAGCGGTGTGTTTAGTTGGAACATCTTATCGAAGCTAGTCTACCGCAGCGAATTGCGTTCTTGCAACAAAGTTAATAATTATAACTCGCTGGTTCCTTTCAAAAAGTATGGAAAAGCATAAATTAACGAAATTCTCTTAATTATGTGTCTACTTATTTGTATTTACCATGATTTGTATTACTCTGTATATTCTTATTTCTATTATGTAGTTAAGTGTGTCGTGTGTCACTGCTAGAGCCAGAGAGAGAAAGAGGAGGGAGGAAAGAAAGCAAATAATTGTGTAGTATTTACTGTATATTAATATTAGAAATTGTACTGTTTGTGTTTATTATTACTATTAAATTATGAAAATCCAATCACCGTTCTCATTACAGCTAATATTAATTACGGGCTAACAGGACTGAGTTATGTTTACGACCTAGAGACCCATAAAGAACTTAGAAGTTCAATATAGAAAAAATTAAAAAATTAAAATTTCCCATCTTCTTGTGCATCCCTGGTGTATCTACTGTCAGGCCATATATAGAGTAGGCTTTTGGTCAATTACATAATTGGACACGATTTTCTAAAAGCATTTCAAAGCTCTAAAAATTCACAAATTATTTGTTATGATCATAATTGTTTTGATTGAATCCTTAATTTCTATTCTACAGTAGTGTTCGCCTAATAGCAATTACTCTAATAGCAATATTGCTCTATTAGCAAGTTATTTTTTGTCCCCAAGCGAGCATTTAATGTTAAATTTGTTCCTCTAATAGCAAGTTCGCCTATTAGCAAGGAAATTTCGTGCAAAATGCGACTTGCTATTAGGCGAACACCACTGTACTTGGATATTTTTAGAATAAGGATATGGCTCTCCATAGGCGCTAACATAGTTATTATAAAGAGGGATTCATACAAATTGTTTTTATACATACTTCATTTGGATAGATCCATAGATATTCTCTTTATTAATTATTATTTCTCCATTTTATCCATTTTTAGATCAATTTCTGTCCAGAACACACTTTAATCATGCACCCTATGGTCGGTTTTCGGAATATTTCAACTCGGCTCGTTTAACGTGTAGAACTATAAGTAGTAGTAGTGCAGCGACTCAACCATGCAATTGTTCAATTTTTGATAAATGTAGTGCGAACAATTTTTGAATATTGAAGCAATTGAATGAGTGTCTAGAACGGGCATAACAGTCGCCAAAGTAACCAAGTGCGATAGTATTCGCCGGACTTGTCTCTCATAAAAAATTAAATTATATCGTCTTTTTATTGTTGAATTCAGTTTCGAAGTAAATTCCCAATAATTTGATATATCACATGACCATATTTTGAAGAGTTTTCCATTGCAACGCTGGAAAGTGCCAGGAATGTGTCAAAGATTCCATTCCCCAATTGTGTCATTACCAAATCGAGTGACCGATCTTTAGACTCCACTCAACTACATGAGTATAATAATATACATAGGGGTAAATCACATTTATCATTTGGTGCAAGGTCTATAACTCAGAACATTGGGCCTCGCCTAGATGTCTCTTAAGGTTTTCCACTTCAGCCTATGTAATGAATGAGAACGCCCTAGCATTTTCGTTGGTACTTCAAGGACTCAGTTGATTTAGTATCAGTTTCACTTGTTCAGAGGACCTCATGTATATCTGAAGGCGCCCCGGGACAATCAATCTGTTGGGGACCTGAAATTGTGTTATTGTACTATAATTTCAATATATTTGTAGTTATTATTTCTATTAACATTCTAATATTAATAGAATAAGTAAACGACATGAAATTTCTATAAAATATGTTTACGTACTTTTAGAGAGTCAAACATTTCAATAATATCTTTAAAATCCAGTTCACGGAGTAAATCATACTCGATACATAACAAAGTAAGCCATTAGTGGCGATATACATCCATGGTGTTCTTGATGATCTTCATCATGGAAAAATGATATTTCGCTACTGCAGTTGGAAGTAAGTACATCCTCAGTGCGATTTCAACATTTGGAAATTCAGCAAATAAAATATATCAAATAGCAATTGATAGAAGAATAACTCTTTTGGAACGTTATCTTAGTAGTCTTCTTTGAAAAATCCACAATGACTGTAAATTGAGGCTTTAGGTCATTTCCATATATAAAACAAGATTGGCAGCAGCATAACAGAGGTTTGATGAATTTTTATGTCTATCTGATTAAGGAAGCCAAAACATTAATGGGCTAAATGGTAGGTAGTTATCCTTCTGTTAACGAAATAATGAACTGATTGATGACTGGTGAGAAAGAATTTAAATAGAAGTTCTCTTTAGAATCTAAAGAGAACTTCTACGCAAATACTTAAACTTTAATAACAGAATACAGCAATATAAAACAAGTAAACAGTATATACTTGTTTAATAAAGACTAGCGCGCTTCGCTTGCTAGGTCGCTTCGCGGCAGAACACAACCACACACCAACCGCTTCGCGGTTGGTGTGTGGTTTATATACTCCTATTATAGATTATAAAGCATAAATAGGCCTAAATAGTCAAATTTAACAATATGAAATTTTAATGATTACGTCATCATGCGATAATGAGTTAGCATATTGGCGATCTGGTGCGACCAACGTGTCCGCATCATTAATGTGCATGTTCTATAAAAAATTTCAGATTTTTACACTTAGAGGGCGCGAATTATGTGCAATTAAGTGAATTTTCAGGGTTCTCGAAATGTGACAATGACGTCATAACTTTTCGAGGTGTAGAAATTTTGAGTGGAAACCTCAACTTGTTGGCGGGTGCCAAAAGTTATCCCTATATGCCAAAATCCCATTTGGAAACCGTCCATTTTCTTCAATCAACTCGTAACATACAAACAAATATATAAATACACACACCACATATACACCCAGGCTTGTGTTTTAAAAGTATAGATAGATTCTTCATGGGTCTTTTTGAACAGAAGCGTGAGAAGGTTCAACCGACCCCTCACCCTTGTATCGATCCAAATTTCGAAGATACAATGAGCATCGAACCCAAACAGCAAAATCAAAAGCAAATTAACAAAATAGATATTTCCAATTAAACATTGTTGCCATCTCATTCGTACACAAACTGTGCGCCCAGGAATTCTTTTGGTGAGGTCGCCCCTTCGAACACCCTGTTTCTGAAGGTCCTGACTCCCTAAGTATGTGGGACACAGGGAAAATGTCCCGTTTGCTCTGCCTTAAGCCCGCCCCGTGTTATGATTGTTTATATAGACGAAGGAGCTCTTTCTACAGGAGTCTCATCATAAGACACATTAAGCGATTTCGCTCAGCATCCGTCATGAACAGTTTACAAATTGGAAAGTTTTTATCAGACATTCTTGAACATAATTTAGTTTTGAGCTCTATACAGCTAATTATATAATTAAGAGCTTTCTGCATTAATTCTAATTTAATTAATACTTCCTGAATACATAAAGCTATTATGTATAAATATACTAAATTAATTTAAATAATCTAAGTCTAAAATTCTTATTGATATTTCACTATTATTACATAATAATTTACCGAATGAAAGAATTGCATCATACTTATCTAAAGTATTATATCTGGACACTGCATTTAATTCTAAACTACGATAAATATTCATATTATAAAGATAGAAATTCGAAATTCGTAATCAGCATACCTGATCAATGATTACCTATAATACTCCCTGAAAACTGAATTCTAGGTTGATTAAGAATTTTCATTAATTTTATCTACACGTATTTTTGTAAACAACAATAATAAATAATCATATTATATACAGTGAAACCTCCAACATCCGGACCTCCAAGTTCCGGACACCTCTATCAATCAACCGGGCAACATTTTGTCTAAGTTCAAAATTAATTCGCGATTTACATGGTGATTAACCCAGAAATTTAGTTTATCTATGCATGATTTGAATGTCAAACACGTTACTAAAGGTAGAACCACCCTTATCTGGGCAGTATGTATTGTTTGGATTTGGCCATATGGAAAGTTCGCTAATTTAAATAAGATTCATTTTCGAAAATATGAACTCCTTGGGTAAAGTTATACTAAGATCCGATGTCGGAGGTGCGTATCAGGTTAAACTATAGTTTTTGAAATATCAGACAACAAACACTAGCTGATACAATAGATATTATGGTTATTTCCGACATCCGGGAAAATCTAAGTTACAGGCACCCTCCGATTCGACTGTATTTGTAAAGCGAAATTCCTAATCAACATACTTGTTTAGCAATTATAACTATTGGAAGTTAGTCTCTATCCCAAATATAAATGCGGTTTCGAATCCCCTATGGCCCCATCACATTAATAAAATCTGAACAAACAAACAAACACACAAACGCACAACAATCGAGTTTTAATAATACGAGCCCTTCGGTCTCGGTCGCTTCGCGACGGATCACTCTCTCACAAAAGTCGCTTCGCTACTTTTGAATTTGTTCGTTCGTGTTAGGCACTACGCGATACAATTAACGGCCGCTTCGCGGCCTTTCCCTACCCAAAAAACTATAATATTGCTAATGAGTTCACCTGTGGCTAGTGAATTACACACTATTACTTAATAACGCGTGCCTAAAATTCATTTTGGGTTGTGATTACTGTAAATTTGTTTGGGGAATTATGTTGAGTAAGTTATTCTCATTGCTCAAATAGTTATTAATTATTAGTTAATTATAGCTCAATATTTCTTAATTATTTCAGTAAATTGTATTGCAAAGTAATTTACTAACTCTGGGTGTAATCTCTCCATAATAATGGTTTAAAGATGAGTTGCAAAATATTTGATTTAATAGTAATAAACATTAATAGATCTCACCATAAACAACTCATTTTGCAGGAGCTGGGTTAGTGAATTATTTAATTTAATTGATAGCAATAATTAACATAATAAATCTCATCGTTAGGCAGAACCAAAATCCTAGATTATTTAATTAACTTAATTCATTTCTAGTAGAAATCCTAGGTTCCATTGATAGTCTTATTATAGAAGCCAATATAGGTGTAATAAATAAACAATGCATTAGGGACTCTAATATTATGCATACTTATGTCATTGACGTAAGCTAAATACATCACGAATAGAAATAAACTGATGGAAGCCAAACTCGATTAATCAAGTATTCAATTTCGGGAATATTGTAGGTGGAGATTAAATCATAAACCTCAATATATGCAATGATGCAGCAATTGGAGGTTACATTTTTGTTATTGCCTGGCTCAGATGAAATGCGAAAATTATAAAAATTTCTAGAGACATGCAATACATTCTGTTTCATAATGTGACAAAATTATTTGTCGATTGAACCAAAAGTGTAAGAGCTGAATCCAAATTAGTTCCTACGTGACGTCACATTCCCATAAATCGGTATACGTGTGTCTCATTGTATGCTGTGTTATCATCTAAAATTGTGGGCGAATCGAATAAAAACTGAGAGTTATTCCCAAATATGTGCGTTTATGACGTAATAATCCCGTTATTTCGCTTAAAAAACCAATAGATAGTTGTCAGCGTGTAAAATTACCTCTGCATGCCAATTTTCAGCTTTCTAGGACTCGTAGTCTTTCTTATTAATTCTGGACAAACACACACACACACACACACACACACACACACACACACACACACACACACACATCCACAACAATCCCGCTTTTAATATACAGATAGATCATACACAACAATAAGACTCCGGACAATTTCTTTTCCTATAACAAAATTTTCTGGCTTGTAGCCCAACATACTCTTTTTAATATAAAATTATAATTTTTAATCTTATATTACCCTAAATATTCTTGCAAAACATCAATTATACGTAAAAGTATCACATATCTTTGAATTGAAAATGATGATGATAATCCCTCTAAATCGCTAATTTCTTGTCGGTCAAATTTAGTGTCTTGCAAATTATTCTTTCTCCATTTAGATCAAGCTCTTTAAAACATCGATTTATGGAAAGATAGAATATGCATTTTGTTCAAATTTAAATTTAAATGTACTACTTATAGGGATTATTTTTTGTGTTGTTATGAAACAGTAAGTTTAGTGCATACTTGGTAATATAATCAGGATTGCAATATTCAATCGAACTTTTATCAAAATCGTCTAAAATGGTATAATAATCGTGTAAATCGTTTCCTCCACTATCTCCATAACAAAACAAATGTACCTATATGCTCGAATCACCTCCAATAGCTTTATACAATTTATTTTCTAAAATTGCTGCCCTTAACTTTTTAGTTAAAAAAATGCCTAATTATTGAGTGTTAAAAAATGAGCTGTTAATTGCCAGAAAACGGCAGTTAATTTAACCCACGGTGACTCAAAGTGACTCACCTCACGGTGACTAAAAGCTTTGTATAACCTGCACAGGCAAGTGAAGCCTAGAGACTGTGTTAGAATTTCCCCTGATCCCACATACTTAGAGAGTAAGGACCTTCAGAAACAGGGTGTTAGAAGGAGCGACCTCACCACAAATTGCATGTGTGGACAGGTGCACAGCTATTATTTTATTATATGCCAACCTGCTGTCGCTGCATAAGTAAAGGGGATTGCAACGGATGCAGATGCAGAAGTTCTGGTAGAAGATGTAGAAATTGTCTACCATCGGCACTGGGAGCTGCAGTAACCAGATTAAAGAAACCACTCAGGACATACAAGTAGCACTGTGTACGCTGCCCACATTACCAACATGCAGGTCGATGGACACTGGGAATGGTTCATGGCACAATCTGACAGGAGACGAATTCTCTATAGCAATCGAAACCGCCTACACACAAATTGTCCAATGGAAACACAACCTATTTAAAGTCCCATCTGGTACCTTTGGAAAGGAGTTTGTGGGTGAACTAGATCGCCTTTCCACCGATTACGCCAATAAGTCTACACTTGAGGCCTTTCTGATGAAAGCAACCAAGAGTATGCCTGCATTGGTGCTGCAGAAACTGAATGCCAAATCTAAAACTCGAGAACACATTAACTGCCTTGCGAGAAGACTTGAACTTTGGAAAAAGGGAGACACAGCTGAACTTCTCAAAGAGGGTAAAGTGATTCAAGGCGCCCTAACATCATCTAGGAAAACAATACGAAAAAGGATGATAGGACTGCACGAAGGTTCGCGAAATTAATGATGGAAGGAAATAGAAGGGGTTCCTTAAGACTTTTAACCAGTATTACACAGAAAGGCCCCTAAAACTGGATCAAACCATCAACGAAGGCGCACAAGGTCCAAGGAAAACTGTAAAGGATGCGTTACGAGACTGCATCCTGAAGCCAGGCCGGCAGAAATCAATGCAATTTTGACCCGAAATTCAATAAATGGAAATGACCACCACCCAATACTGTTTGAAAATATAAATGCAGATGCAATTAGAGCTTCTGCTATTCATACGGAGGGCTCCGCGGGCCCATCAGGAGTTGACGCGATGAGTTGGAGAAGGTTTTGTACAGCATTTGGTCAGAAATCAATGATTTATGCCATTAATTATCTAACTTTGCAAAATGAATCTGTACTACCCATGTTGACCCATCGAGCTTGTATGCATACATAGCCTGCCGCCTTGTCGCACTAGACAAATGCCGATGGGTACGTCCAATTGGTGTTGGTGAGGTTGTCCGTAGAATAATTGGAAAAGCAGTCATGAGAACAGTAAAAGGGATCTTCAAAAGGCTGTCGGATTTCTGCAGCTATGCACAGGACAAGATGCCGGGAGAGAGGCTGTTGTTCATGGAATGACAAAGATCTTCTCTGATGACTCCATGAAGCAGTTATTCTTGTAGATGGCACTAATGCATTAATGCACTCAACAGCAGGTAGCCCTACTAAATTGTCAAGCAATATGCCCCTCTATGTCTCATACTATATTAATTAACACCTTCGATCCGATTCTTCCCTATTTATTGATTGCCAAATTTTATGCTCGAAAGAAGGAACCACTCAAGGAGACCCTCTTGCAATGGCTATGTATGCAATTGGAACGCAACCGCTAATACGTAGGTAGGTTGGATGGTATCGCCAAGCAAGTGTAGTATGCAGATGATTCAGCAGCAGGGTCAACTATAGAAAATCTCAGGAATTGTTCGGAATTGTGAATCAAATAGGCCCACTATATATGGCTATTTCCCGAATAGTACGAAGACCCATAACTTGACGAAACCACAACGCATGGATAAGGCTAGGAAAGCCTTCCAAAATACAGGAATAGAGATCTCAAAGGAAGAGAGAAGGTATCTCGGTGGATCAATTGGTGTCCCACCCTTCCAACAACAAGCCATTAGAGTAAAGGTCCACGAATGGGCAGAGGAAATAAAAAAACTGAGAAGTTTCGCCACATCACAACCTCATACAGCATATGCAGCTTTTACACATGGACTTTCATCAAAATGGAATTATCTCTTACGTATAACTGATTGGGAAATAATCTCAGATACAGATCTTCTTCAACCAATTGAAACAGCAATCAGGACCCAGTTAATTCCTGCTTTAACTGGACACCTCCACCTAGCGAGCTGGTGCGTGAATTGATGGCACTTCCAAAATCCCTCGGAGGTCTAGGCCTGATCAATCCTCAAGGAATTGCAACAGTAAAGCATGAGAGTTCGAAACGAATTAGTGCTCCTCTGGTTGATCTGATTCTACAGCAAGACCATCAACCTTTAGAATGCCATTCTATTCAGAAAAATATTAAGGACATATTTCGAGCTGAAAAACGCACTATGCAAAAGAGACGCTGCTAAAAACTTGCAACGACAGCTACCACCCTCTTCAACGCTGTATGGAACTCACACAAGAAAAAGGAGCTTCAACATGGCTGTCAGCACTAACTATTGACAACTATGGATTTGCTCTCCACAAATCCGCCTTTAGGGATGCTCTGTCCCTTCAATATGATTGGTCTTTCGCTAACTCACCCTCACACTGAGCTGCGGGCATACCTTTAGTGTCGAGCATGCTTTGTCATGCCCGACGGGAGGGTACCCATCAATCAGACATAAAGAAGTCCGAGACATCACGGCCTCGCTCATGTCCGAAGTCTGTAACGGACTGGTAACCGAACCTCACTTGCAGTATTTGTCAAATGAGACCATATCTAATCGATCAGCAATCACAGAAGATCAAGCACGCCTGGACATTGCTGCATATGGTTTGGGGGTAGATTCGAGAGGGCATTTTTTGACGTAAGGATGTTTAACCCATGCGATCAATCGAATCGGCAAGCCGCCTTACCTTCCACATACAGATGCCACGAACAAGAAAAGAAGAGGCAATATGAACAACGTGTAAGAGAGGTCGAGCAGTCTACATTTACCGCCCTAGTAATGTCAACAACAGGAGGAATGGGGAGAGCCGCTACAACATTCTACAAAAGACTCGCGTCTATCATGAGCGAGAAGAGAACATCGCATACAGTGAGATAATCGACTGGATTCGCTGCAGACTCTGCTTTGCGTTACTAAGGGCCTCCATCATGGCCATAAGGGGTAAGAGATCATACACTAGTCAAAAGGCACTACAAACAACACACGAACCTACAGACCTTCAAATTGCCGAAGGAAGGATAAATTAATAAACAGATTTAGGATTATACATCCCCTGTATATTGCACTGTAAATTCCAATGCACTTGTTCACTGTACATGACATCAAAAAAATAGAATGTTTGCCTGTTTATATTACTTAATTATGTTATTTAGGTTAGATATTATCTTTGTGATAATGTGTAACAGACATAAAACTCCACGTCTGTATGTAAATGGTGCCGAAAAGCGGAATTTAGCTTAAGAACGTAAAAGGAAAGAAGAGAAAACTCTCCCAAAGGTGCCAAAAATTTGTGAATGCTTCATCAGCTGCAATCAATCAATTAAAATAACATTAACAAACTCTGACAATAGAAAATATGGCTAAATCAAGTGAACTTATGGAATAATTCCCAGTTTATGTATATTGTAAGAGCGATTTGGGATCAAAACCACTTAGTTAGTAAATGATGTTGGCCTATGGCATGAATCATCTACACAAGACATGTAGATCATAGGCAGCTATCCTTTCTAAACTGATTGATGACTGGAGTGAAAGTATTTGCGTTCTCTTTAGATGTCTGCTCGACTTCCGGATCTTGGTAATGATCTAGTGGATTAGGCGCACATTTCTCCTTCGAATATGAACTTGAGCATAGTCCGTTGTTCCAGATAATACTTTCCCTAATTCCTAATATTCATCAAAGCTATCTTTATTTGACTCTACAAATATCTTCTGAGATTTCAATGCTATCACGGGAGAATGGAGAACCATTTTACGATCCTGTAAAAAGTTCTATATTGCATTGAACCTTTCCATAATATCATTCTAGAAAGAAGCATTCCGGTTTTAGTTAGCACATTTTCTCATAAAGACCTATAGCTTGATTCCGAACAACATCTTTCTGCTGGGTCTACTAGATTCATCGAGAGCTTGCTTTATCTTATCATAACTCTGTACTAGGGCTTTTGTTGCAAGACCAACGAGTTTCGTTATACCACTTAGAGACACACAACTGCATTGCTGTTACAAGCAAACAATTGGAAATTAATTCATAACGAGCAGGAGATGCAATGGGAAAGGGAAAGAGCTGTTCAACAAAATTAAAGAACCGCACAGCTGTGGGACAAGTGTTAGCCGCCGATTTCCAAACTAAATTAAGAAAAAGTCCACAACATGGTGCAAAAACTGTTAAATGATCCTGTAATGAGAACTTGCATTCCTCTGTATTTCCCACTTATATTCGCAGCATTGTCGTATGACTGCCCACGACAGTCTTTAATTTCTATGTTGTGCTGAACCAGAAATTCAAGCAGTGCATTTGCCATAGCAGCACCAGGGTGACCGCGATATGGCATGAATGTTAGAAAAGTTCCTTTGGAGTAGGTTTTCTATGTAATGTATTACTACCGTTAACTGGTCGATATGAACCTCGTCAGGTGTGGAATCCCCTGACACATTATAATATTTCGACTCTTTAATCTATCCAATAATCAAAACGTGTTCTCCCATAATTTCAATCAACTCTCTACAGATTGGAGATGAGTGGTAATTTGTGTGACCACTTTCCTTATTCGCATGTAGTTTAATATGGGCTGAGAGAAATATGTAATATTCAGCTAGTAGTTCTAGAATACCGAGATAATTACCATCTGTTGGAGAGCCAACAACTTCATCTGCTCCGCGAAATGCCAAACAACGCCCAGCAATAAATTTGACAGTACTTACAACACGCATGAGTACCTTGAACCAATATCTACCCATCTTAACAGGTTCACTTCCAAATCCTGGTTAATACGCCCAAATTCCTTTCCACGTTTCGCAAATATCAGCACTACTTCTTAATGTGAATCGCTGCATCCAATCTAGGCAGTATATATGGAAATGACCTAAATCCCAACCTTGGTAATGAATTAACTCAATTTCCAGTCATTGTGGATCTCGGCAAAGAAGACTACAAAGATAACGTTCCAAAAGCGTCATTCTTCTATCAATTGCTTTATGAGATATATTTTTAGCTGCATTTCCAAATGTTGAAATCGCACTGAGGATGTACTTATTCCAACTGCAGTAGCGAAATATCATTTTCCATGATGAAGATCATCAAGAACACCATGGATGTATATCGCCACTAATGGCCTACTTTGTTATGTATCGAGTATGATTTACTCCGTGAACTGGATTTTAAAGATATTATTGAAATGTTTGACTCTCCAAAAGTACGTAAACATATTTTATAAAAATTTCATGTCGTTTACTTATTCTATCAATATTAGAATGTTAATAGAAATAATAACTACAAATATATTGAAATTATAGTACAATAACACAATTTCAGGTCCCCAACAGATTGATTGTCCCGGGGCGCCTTCAGATATACATGAGGTCCTCAGAACAAGTGAACTTAGGCTAAACCAGCTGAGCGTTGAAGCACCAACGCAAATGCTAGGGCGTTCTCATTCACTACAGAGGCTGAAGTAGAAAACCGTAAGAGACATCTAGGCGAGGCACAACGTCCTGAGTTAAAGGCCTTGCAGCAAATGATAAATGAGATTTACCCATATGGCTCACAAATCAAACACGAAGTTGATCGAATGCGAGGACATCAGGATGATATTCAGAGTTGATGGTTGCCCAGACCCAAGCAGATACAATGCTCCTTCTGCTCCTGAAGTGAAAGTGCTGCTCCTTGGTGGAGGCCATTCAGAAGGAGCGGCTACCAGGGTTACAGCGGTGCATGCCCACCAGGGTTTCATCCAGGCGGGTAATTTCAAAAGAAATCTTTTCTAGTCGCGCGAAAATCGAGAGATGCTCCCATAGACGTAATACAACTTGTGCATTTTAGGCGCGTGTGAGCATGCTCAAACTAAATCTAGGCACGCGGGAAATTTTGCCTGGATTAAATCATAATGCCCACAGTTGTGGTCTCAAAAGGAAGACACTGTACGTATGACTCGCTACATTATGATTTGCTGTTTCCCATAGGAAATGATGGCTGGCACCTTCATATCCCTTATAACAGAGATAGATGCGATGCTACGGCAGTGGAGTTCTATAGGTATCGCCTGATGCTCATAGGCGGGATTAATCACCAGCACCTCTCAGGAAGGCTATTTCACCAGTATATCGTTGACGTGTACACTAAGATTGAGCAGCAGCGACTCGAACTACATTAAGACCAATCAGCAGAAAATCCGAGTTGATCTGTATTGTGGAATGGCTGATGCTTTTGCCAAAGGAGACACTAATGCGACTGAGTTGGGACGGAATATTATTATACTCTCGAGCTATACTAACTCTTCGAGGAAAATAATCGAACTTTTATCTGGACGGAAGGAAGAAAAAAATTCATTATATTTACACTTAGTCCGCTTTGGGACGAAAGATCGTGTAGTCTTTTGCTTAACCAGTTATCAACTGATCTTACCCGATATAATTGTTCGTGTTTAAGACAAAAGTTAAGGGACTAAAAACAAGTTCTTGGTAACCTTTCAGAAGCTTGGTCTTCCGCACGCTAATTTTCCAAAAACGTGAAACTTCTGATTACGATAAGATTGTGTGTGGTGAATTCCTGATCCTTATCACAATACAAGATTGCATTAGATTGTAAAGCGCTTTATGTTACATAGTCCTGTTGTACTGACAAAGGATTGCTCTTTGCACCGCCATGCTTGATCATCCAAACAATTCACAAATAAATTATTAGTCTCTATCAATTGATAAAACAATTCACAAATAAATTATTAGTCTCTATCAATTGATTCATCTAATCAGTTATCGTGTTCCGTCTGTCCAGCCAAATATTCCTAACATTCCAATGTGTCTCTTTAATATCCAATAATTATTCATCAATACAATAGTTGTTTTCCATCAAGGAGTTGTACAGTTCCTTAATGTTCGTTAATTAACAAAATTTTGATTCTGTATTATAAACATGGACAAGCTTATCTATAAAATTGTCTGTTTAAGTTAGCACCAATATTCCGGCGCGTACTGGCTTAGAATCTATACTATTAAAACACAAACCTGTGTGTGTGTATATACGTGTATATTTAATTGTTTGAATGTTCCGAGTTGATTGAAGAAACTGGACGGTTTCCAAATGGGATTTTTGGCAAATAGGGGTAAATTTGGGCACCCGCAAACAAGTTGAGGTTGCCACTCAAAATTTCCCACACCTCGAAAAGTTATGACGTCATTGTCACATATCGAGAAGCATGAAAATTTGCGTAATCGAGAGATGCTCCCATAGACATAATACAAATTGAGTATTTTAAGCGCGTGCAACTTAATCTAGGCGCGTAGAAAATTTTGCCTGGATGAAACCCTGGATATTATACATTATATTATGGTAACATCTAAATGAATTACTAGATTGATGAAATCATTTTTGTTACGTATATTTCAAAATCATACCAATAATATACCAAACTAAAATCACACAAAATCGAGTAAAGCAATTTGAAAAAGAAATTCCCCTTAATTGGGTCACTTAGGTCCGAGGGTAGAAGCATTGAGCATCTTTTGGTGCCGGTCTCGACTTTCTACGAACGCTGGTTCATACCGATCGCTGCTGAAACACAGATAATACACACACTGCTATTTTAATAATACGAGCTCTTAGGTCTCGGTCGCTGCCCAACCTTTGTTTTGTTCGAGTTGGACACTAACTAAAACAATTAACGGCAGCCGTACCCTCCTCAAATAAATCACCATAATTAATAAGTTTTACCTGAGACTTGGAAATAACACATCTTAATTCAGTTCAGCATTGGGAAGCAAGGGTATGTCAACTAATTAATGCTATTAACTAACCCAGGATTTACTTATGCATAATAAATTGTTTAATTATTAATTCGTTGCATTACTACCATCAATATGTAATATATATATTCACAGATAAAGGTTAGTAAATCGCTGAATAACTTTGATAGAATATCATAAAAACTTAAGTGATTAGCGTATCTCATAATAATAATAATAATAATACATCACCAATAGAAGTAAACTGATGGAAGCCAAACTAGATTAATCAAAGGAAGCAATTTCGGAAATAATGTAGAGGGAAAGATTAAATCACGAAATCATGAGGCAGCAGTAGGAGGATACGTTTTTGTTAATGCCCGGCGCAGATTAAATGTGAAAATTATATAGATTTGTAGAGATATCAATACAATATATCCTATAATGTGACGAAATTGTGCAGCGACTGAATCAAAATTGTAAGAGCTAAATCAAAATCAGTTCCTAGCGACATCATAATCCCATAAATCGGAATATGTTTGTCTCATTTAAAGTTGTATTCTCATCTATAAATGTAGGCGAATCGGATAAAATTGAAAGTAATCCATAAATAAGTACTTTATGACATCGTAATCCCGAAAACCAGAAAACCAAAAGATCGTTGTCAGCGTGTAGAATTACCCCTGCATATAAATTTTGAGATTTCTAGAGCAGATGATCATCCTATTTAATTCTGGACAAATAGAAAATACACACACAGACAGCAATTTGTGCTATTAATATATAGATATGTAGATTGATACTATGATATAAAAAGAAGTATATATATAAGTATATACTATACCACTGGTTTGAAAACCCTGGGGTCCGCGAAATATTTTAAGGGGTGAGCGGGGGTGTACAAGGCATTTAACAAATACATTTCAACAGCTCTAAAAATTAAATCATATATTTTAACATTTTGTAACCTATCACGATAATAGTATTATATTAATTAATACATGTTTTCAATCGCAAGAGATTTTGTACTACTACAAGGGGTCCGTATTATTGAAAAGGTAGAGAACCACTGTACTATACTACACGAGCACACTAAATTTTAAACAATTGAAAGAATATTGACCAGATTTAAACGGTGTTGACAGTATTTCGAAATAATTTCAAATGAAATCATTTTTATTTATTTCTGAGATTATGAATAGTTAAACTCCGGGCCACATTAGACATGCCCACCTATGTAATTAAATTCCCGCCTCCGACTTCAAAATTTTATTGTACACTAGCTATTTCCCTATAAACCAAATCTTTTATCGCGAGGTACGCTAACTCATATAAAAAATAATTACGTAATAGCAATTGAATCGCCAGTGCCTTACAAACTATGCCAGTCAAATTTCGGAATAAAAAAAAAACGTTGTAAGCTAAGCACCATATGAATTGAGCACCCCAAAACTTGGCGCCTATGGGTATAAAGGTCCAAAAGCAAGAAATTTGTTAAGTACATACTTGGGGCTTGGCTGGGGGTAGGCCCTAAATGTATTTACAATGAAGTTACCTACCAGTTAGTACCCTGTTGATTGAGCCACCCCTGAAGAGCCAAGAAATTGAATGTTAAAATCAGAATCAAAGTAATTTAAAGAAAAATACTTGGTTAATTTGTAGTGTTCCAATGCGTGATCATTTCCACCGGTACCATCATATTGTCTCCTACCGCAAAGAATAGAACCATCTGTTAAATTGAGCCAAAGGTTAGAAGTAAAATCACATTTAGCACACTTCCAACCAGATGGATGAATTTTGTTAATAGTGAGTAGTTGAATTAATGATTCAGAATGCTTAGAAATAAATAATGTCTGTTCCCAAGATTGAACTTGGTTGATGTAAAGATTGTTCGTTTTATCTATAATAAAAAAAATAAGGAACGAATCCATACAAATCTACCGGTGACCTTCGTTATATAAGGCCTTACTACTGAGTAGATTTTGCTGGACCATGGATTACTTAAAGGTCATTGATTAATAGCTGACATATATTTATCTCACTAGCTAGTAATGACAGACCTGAGAAATGCATTATAATTATATAGGAAGTTAGGAACATGATATCAAGGCATACATAATACCCTTTAGAATTGTGATATATCACCATTTGATTACGTAATCGCTATTTTTCGTGTGTATTATCGTGTTTTTATAGCCTACTTTTAACATAGTTAAACGCGTCAAAAATGTTCAAAATTGGAAAATGAGGATGTTATAAATGGAATGTTGACACATTCGTCGGTGGCCAGGGAAATGGATAATTCTTAAAATGAGCCATAACTCAAAAACTATCGATTTTATGTCAACTATGTTAGTACTGATCTATCCGCAATTGGTAACATCCTATTCATTGATAATACATTTTCCTGGCCTAACTTCAATAATCATTGAGATAATGAGTGTAGTGTTACCATATAAAGAATTAAGTGCTAATAATCTCATTATCTCAAAGATTATTGAAGTTAGGCCTAGTAGAATATCTAGAAATCCTTATCTACTACCGCACAGTTTCTACTCCTTAATAGTTAGCTCTATATTCTCGATTATAAATGCTTTTACTAAATACTTTACTTTACTAGATTAACTTTAATGTTAATTAATTTTCCCCTGGATAAGCATTACCCCTTCTCTTCACAAACTGTTGGCACATACCACTGAACTTACCGACAAGTACAACAAAGGATTCGGGTTAAAGTTGTGCTCTGAGGAGTGTATATAAACTTTAAATAAGCATATACGCCATTATACTAGAGACAAACTTGCTCGTAAACATCCTTTAATGATAACGTTAGAAATATATTAATAAGGTTTATAACTCAAAGCGATCATATTAATCTGATGGTTAGGAGAAGTTGTCATACAAAAGTAGAATCCAAGAGAAACAAAAATTTATCCAAGGAGCTGACATAACAAGATTTAATTGTAAATTCATTGATTATTTGTGATATAGGTAGTAATAATTGTTTCTGTAGCGAATATAATCAATAAGAAATTTATGTAAACTGTTGAAAGTCAGAAAGATAATAATGTTTTGTTATTGGATAATTGAATAACATATAAATATTTCAAAATAATAAATAATCCCAATCGATATCATAACTAATTAAGATATTTCGGTACTCTATCATCAAGATAAATAACATATTAGATATAAAAGACATTTTGTTAAATTTGATGATCATACCAATCTCTTCCTTAGGATTGATAACCCATACCCAAATAATACATTCTATGTGTCATAGCCGTAAACAAGGGGGGTTTGGGGGGGGATATATTAAGCCCCAAAAAAAATTCCTATTAATTCTAATCGATCACACTAATTTATAGTTTGGTCATAATTTTTTATTTAATCCCACAAAGTCCCCCAAACTAAAAATGTTGTCTACGCCCCTGTGTGTATATTGTCCATTTAGAACCAATATAGAGACGAAATGACATTAGATGTACACTGAGTTGTCAGGGTGTAAAGGAATTATGAAAATAGACCACGCATCACATATGTTGATAACAATTCATGAGCATGACCATGATGAAACTGTCTATAAAAATGGCGAGTCATCAGTAACATTTAGACAAATGCAGAGCAGTATGTGTAAAAGAAGAAGAAAAATGCTCCCAACAATCATTGGGATCCTCAAGATTTACGTCAGCATATTCATGACTCCCTTTGTGCATTTATATAGAGGAAGCGTCTGTAGTGAGGGATCGTATGCAATCATACACGTATATGCATCTGATTTCATGCTACAGAAGATGAAAGATGTTGAAAAATCCAATTTGATGGAACGTTCTATACAGTACTGTCGATTTATATTAACTCTTTACAATATTTATAAAGTTTCATGCACATTGTATTCCAGCTATGCACATTGTGATGCAGAATAAAACTGAGGCTCTAGATACACTTGTTGTACTAAAGCTACGTGAGCTAATTCCTGATTTATCTCCTAAATTGCTGTCAGTGATTTCGAAAAAGCACCTTAAACATTTTACCTGATGAAAGAATTTGGGCGTTGGCAACATTTACTCAAGCCATCTGGAAGAAAACACAATCCTTAGCAGGGGCGTATACTCGGGATGGGGATTGCCCGGATTGGTAGGGCCATTTATGCTAACTTGCATCATACTTAATAGAAGATGATGGCTCTTGACAAATTATTGGTAGGGCCATGGCCTCACCTACCCTACCGGAGCCTACGCCTATGCTTAGGCCTGGGAAAATTATATAAAAATAATGATACGTTTGCAAATTGGCTCAGAAACTAATGACAGTGCCTTTATTACCCGAAGATAAATTATTAGGAGTTTTCTCAATTTTGGAACAAGAAGATTTTCATCTTATTGAAATTGAGAATGAGCTAATTAAAAAGTTAAAGTTTTACTACAGAAAGACATGGATTGTTGGAGAAAAAGCATTGTCAAATCAGCCGGTGCTGAATTATCGACTTTTCTGCAAAATATTTTGGCGACATATTGTACGTTTATAGAATCGAACTTAGGTTGTGCAGCTCTATTTGGATCAGTTAATAATCCTAATCCAAAGCAAGAATGGACAGAATATCGTTTCCCAATTTAAAGCACTGTCTTTGATTTAAATGATACCTTTCATCATTCAGATTCGCATAGGTTTTGGACCGTGAGTATGGGATAAATTAATGTCAAATTTATTGGAGGATTTATCACTAGGCCATTAATGGTGGTTTGTAGATACACACTGTTCTCTATAATAGTCCACCAGTGGGAAATTGGACCAAAGTGCACTATTAGAGAATATGGACTACTACAAATATATAAACAGTTGATTTGGACAAGTAAATAAGTGGACCATCAGAAAAGTGGACTATTAGAGAAATGGACAATTAGAGAGAAAAGACTGTACCGCGTTATTCGTAGATCTCTTGTAAGTGCGGATGACAAGACCTTCTAGGGTATATCAAAAACCGTCAATGCAAGAAAATTCAGTGCATTTTCTCGAATTTAAAATTTAAATTACTATATAAGTATAGGCCATGGAATTTGCAGAATAAACACATTTTCATCATTACACCACTCCATATACATTGCATCCACACAGGGGCGGTGGGAGGGTGGGCTAGGTCAAGGTCGGGTCATGTCCCACCTAAATTTCAGCGTGCCCCACCTCAAACCCCACGTCATGTGGGACATAATGTTAGTGTGCCCCTCCTGAGGTAGGCTGTGCCCCACATGTGCCCCACCTGTGGAGCCGAGCTAGCGCCGCCACTGTATCCACATCAAGTACTGGACTTTTATACTTGAGAGGGAAATCACCAGGAGACATTCCAAATAAGAAAAATAAATAATTGAAGATATTAACAATTTGGAAATTACAAAATCTAACCCAGAAACAGGACAAATTGCTCGAAAACCGAACTGTCTGACTAAAACAAGGCGAATTTTAATCTTAGCTTTTTCTTAGTCCGATAATTTATCACAAATAGAAAAGAACTTAAAACTAATCAAATTATAAATATTTGAGCATGCCTAAAAGACAACTTCCTTAACAACTCTGCCATAGCTCCTATAATAAAATGAATTAGATCGAACTCTTGAACTCACATTGAATTTCCAAATCGGCATGGAAGACGTTGGTGACCAATTCGCACATTTATCAAATAGTAGAATAGTTCATCAGTGATAATTAGGTATGACAATGATTGATTCACAATCTTTCAAAATTACTACGACAGGTAAAATCAAGTTGAGCTAATTAGTGATAATCGTTAATTAAAAAGTTAATTAAATGTGCTCCCGAGCGGCTCCACTACCGGAAATATAACCTACACATATAGGTCTAAATTAACTCGTTATAGCTTGAATTTGTGTGGATAGTGCAATTTAGAACATAGAATTTAGATTTTGGGATAGAGAGATGGATGAGAATAAAACTCCAGGGCTGTGAAATTGTCTTAGATTTGTGCACTTTAGTTAAAAAGTATAAAGAATATCCAATAGAAAAAGAGAACTTTTCAAAGGAATCCGTTTTCAACTAGTGCTAATTTTAAGAGCATGATTTGCAACTTCTTAATGAATTAGTTCTAAACTATCGGCATATTCAATAATTCACTAAATCTATTTCGTTGGGTTCATAACTCACTCATATCCCATGGGGGAATAGAAGAATATTTTGAGTAAAGTGTAAGCAAAATATTTTGAAAAAATCCAAAATTGCAACTGTGCCGACGCATGTTCCTTTGAGGCACTATCTTTTGGTGGCTACTGATTGGTTAATTGAGTGCCTCCGAAGGAAATGCTGTCTGCACAGCTGCAATTTTGCATTTATTTCGCAATGTAATGAACGCATCAAGGTGTTTGGACCCATTTATCAAGTTGTTACGGACAAAGGAACGATTGATGAATTTGAAGTTTGTTTCTGTCTTATACCATCTTGAGTTTAATGAATTATGTATAGATAATAAATAATAGAAATATTTAATTATTTTAGCAATGTTATCCACGGTGAGTTGAGTTAAGTCAACAAATTCCTTATTTAATTTAAAATGCCTTAATTAATTGTATAGTAATACTACAATTAAATTGAAGCCAGCTCGATTTCATTAGTTAATTAATTAATAACCCTAATCTGACTCGGAATGTGAAAATTGAAACTGAAAGTAAATACAATTTCAATTGAAAGTGAAAATGAAACTGGGGTTTTTACTATTTATACTAAAAACCCCAAGCCATCTTCGGGTTAAATCAAAATAATTATCGCAAGTTGAAACAATAGAGTAAGATTTTTTCAAGTTAAATCAATATATTTATTACAAGTTGAAAGTATGGAATTAGATTTAACAGTTTTACTGAAACTGAAGTGTGAGTAAACAAAGAAATTTCAAACCCCATTTGTGGCATAAATTAAACCTATTAGAAAAACTTTTCTTTAAACATCAAACGCAGAATTTTATTGTGAATCCAAAAGTAAAAAAAATTGTGGCTTTAGTATAACATTTTTTGAGTGATGGAACAGTCAAAAGTTGAAAATTGTTAAAAATGTGCCCAAAATTTAATAATCAAAAATCGTAACCCATGTGCAAATTAGACTGTCCATCCGCACCTACATGCAAAGTTTCAGCCCATCAGCTATAAAACTCATGCCAGGGCACCGTCTACGGAGAAAATAATAATAATAATAATAAATAAAAATATTAATAGTTAAGGAATTTTAACTCAAAACATTGAAGAAAATTGTTACCAAACAATTTCTAAACTAGAGTCTTCTTCTGGACACAAATAAACAAAGAAAAAAAGTTGCAAGTCCAAACACGTGAGTAAATTTTTTACGAGGGTTGCAGTTTATGATTTTCCATAGTATATTGCCGACATTTCTGGAGCTAACTTTCTCAAATCAGCTCCAATCAACTTATTATCGTCATATTGGTACTCTGCGTTAAATTTCCAGCAATTTGATATATCACATGTCCATATTTGGAAGAATATTTCCTAATCTCGAAAATCTCGAATAATTTTATAAAATCACGTTTTAGAGTGTCGGTATGTGTATAATTTTACTCAGGTAGCTGAATGGAGTCGAATGAGGGGTCACTTGATTAAGTGGGAACACAATTTGATAATGGAATTTTTACACATTCCTAAGACATTCCAGCGTTGCTATGGAAAAATTCTTCCAAATATGGACATGTGATATATCAAATTGCTGGAAATTTAACGCAGAGTACCAATATGGCGGCAATAAGTTGATTGGAGCTGATTTGAGAAAGTTAGCTCCAGAAATGTCGGCGATTTACTATGGAAATCAGAAAATGCAACCCGTGTAAAAAATTTCCTCACGGGTTTGGGCTTGCAACTTTTTTTCTATGTTTATTTGGGTCCAGAAGAAGACTCTAGTGTAGAAATTGTTTGGTAACAATTTTTTTCTAGCTTTACCTATAATTTGAGGTAAAATTCCCTAACTACAAAGGCAGTGATTTCAATACTGGGCCAATATAGTAAAGTATAGTCGGCACAGTAATAATAAAGGCTATGATTTCAAAACTGGGCCACTATACTAAAATATAGTCGGCACAGTAAAAATCCGATGTTTTGGTAAATAAGAATATTGTTATAACCTTAGATCAGCGATTTCCAACCTTTTTAAACCGTGGACCCCATATAGTAAATAGTAGACATTCTGTGGACCCCCTCCCAACGGCCGTAATACGTCTATCTAGCAGTGGTTTCCAAATTTCACTAATAGCCCTGAAAATTCCCAATGTGGACTTGGGCAGATAAAATATGTCACACGGCCCTGAATGTATACACCGACAAATCGGACGAACAAACATATTTTTGAAATAGATGGAATAAATTTAAGAAGCTAGTTAATTGAATGTATTTATTTATAGTGCAATGAAATAAAGTTAAAGAAACTTCAAGTAGATTCAAATAAAACAATAATTAATATATCTAAAAACTACTCAATAAACTATGAAATTAAATATTTCTAACCATAGACAGGAAATTATAACTCAAAACCTCGACAAAAATTGTCTCAAACAATTTCTACACTAGCGTCTTCTTCTGTGTCCGAATAAACATAGAAAAAAAGTTGCAAGCCCAAAGCTGTGAGGAAATTTTTTTACACCCCTTCAAACCTGGGGACCAGGGGCCAAAAATCGCCGATATTTTTAACTTTTTTTTTTCATTAAAATCAATTTATATGGTGTATTTTGGAACAAGGAATTGTTTAGAACCACCCATTTTATGCTAGCATTAATAGAACCTCTCGAACTTTGAGCATTTACTCGAAAAATTCGAATATCTGAAACCTAATACTACAAAAGTTAGGCCCAAAAAATAAATTACTTGTTTAATATTCCCGCCCGTCCCAATTTTTACACTCCGTCCGGATTCATTTACTATTAACTTATGAACTTAATAGTGCAAAATATTAGCTATTGACTGATGTTAAATATTCCTAATGTATCAATTTTAATAAGTCAAGAATTTTAGAGCATTATTTTTATATTTTGGGCATTGCCTTGTGTTTTTCTAATTAAATTAAATCAGAATATGTATTTTATTTGATATTGGATATGTTGTTTCATATTAATGGAATTAAAAAGAAAAAGAAAATCCCGTCCGCCGTCCTTATTTTCTAAAAAATCTGGATTATAAACAAGTAAATTTTTTACATGTATTTATGTTGCGGTGTGTACCCACACACACTGTCATGTTAGTGTGTGCAGGTACACACTGCTGTATGACCGCACACAATCAGTGTATTAGTGTGTGCGGGCACACACTGGTACCTGCACACAATTAATGACTAGACTACATTGTATCAATAAACACTAAGGAGTTTGTGTAATTGCGAAAGAGATCGAATGCCAGCTGCTATCCTCGTGTATTCGGTACATACAAACTATAATTTTTACTGTGCCGACTATACTATAGTATAGTGGCCCAGTATTAGAATCACTGCCTTTATTATTACTGTGCCGACTATACTATAGTATAGTGGCCCAGTATTGGGATCACTACCTTTATTATTTTTATTATTTTTATTTTTTCTCCGTAGACGGTGCCCTGGCCAGAGCTTTATAGTTGATGGGCTGAAACTTGACATGTAGGTGCGATGGGACCGCCTAATTTGCACCTGGGGTTACGATTTTTGATTAACAAATTTTGGACACATCTTTAACACCTTTCAAAATTTGTCTGGTCCATAACTCAAAAAATGTTTTACTAAACCCCCAATTTTATTTCATATTTGGATTCACCATAAAACTCTGCGTCAGATGGGAGAAGAAAACTTTCAAAAAAGAGTTTTATTTCTGCCATAAATGGGGGTTGAAATTTCTTTGTTTACTCACACTTCAATTTCAGTAAAACTGTGAAATCTAATTCCATTGTTTCAACTTGTAATAATTATATTGATTTAACTTGTTAAATCTTTCACTATTGTTTCAACTTGCGATAATTAAATTGATTCAACTTATAAATTCCAGCTGGCATCTATTTAATTGTAGTATTACTATACAATGGATTAAATAAAATATAATAATATAAGGAATTTGTTGACTAAACTCAAATCACCGTGGATAACATTGCTAAAATAAATAACTAATAATATAACTCATTATCAATACATAATGAATGAATGGCATTAAACTCAAGATGGTTTATGATAGAAACAAACTTCAAATTTATCTACCGTTCCTTGTGACTCCGACCAATTTACAAATGCTTCTTCACACCTTGGGCGTTGATGACTTGGCGAAAAAAAATCCAAAATTGCAGCCTGCGCCGACAGCATGTTCCTTTGGAGGCACTATCAATTAACAACCAACAAAATATAGTGCCACCAAAGGAACATGCGTCGGCACAGGCTGCAATTTTGGATTTTTTTATTATTATTATTATTTTTATTTTATTTTTCTCCGTAGACGGTGCCCTGGCCAGAGCTTAATTGTTGATGGGCTGAAACTTGGCATGTAGGTGCGATGGGACCGTCTAATTTGCACCTGGGGTTACGATTTTTCGTTAACAAATTTTTAACACATCTTTAACACCTTTAAAAATTTGTCTGGTCTATAACTCAAAATATGTTTTACTAAACCCCCAAATTTTATTTCATATTTGGATTCGCCATAAAATTCTGCGTCTGATGGGAGAATAAATTTTCCAATAAAGGGGTCAATTTCTGCCATAAATGGGAGTTGAAATTTCTTTGTTTACTCACACTTCAATTTCAGTAAAGTGTTAAATCTAATTCTATTGTTTCAACTTGTAATAAAATATTGATTTAACTTGTTAAATCCTACTCTAGTGATTCAACTTGCGATAATTATATTGATTTAACTTGTTAAATCCTACTCTAGTGATTCAACTTGCGATAATTATATTGATTTAACTTATAAATTCCAGCTGGCTTCTATTTAATTCTAGCATTACTATACAATGGATTAAATTAAATAAATTTATATAAGGAATTTGTTGACTTTACTCAACTCACCGTGGATAACATTGCTAAAATAAATAACTAATAATTTAATTTATTATCAATAAGTAATGAATGAATGGCATTAAACTAAAGATGGTTTATGATAGAACCGTTAAGATTTTACATTCCACAACAACGACAGATTAAGTGATTATATTTATTCGGCGAGAATATTCTTTTTGCACAATTAATGTACTGAGGTGAATTTATTATAATTAATTCCTTTTGTATTTAACTTATAGACGGTTCCAATTGGATTATTGGGGTTATCGAGTGCGCTGAATTCAAATATGATAGTGAAATTCGATTTAAATTAATAATAAGTGCAAATAATTGAACTTTATATATTTTGCTGTACATAATAATGATGTTAAATTATTAATTTATTAATTAAATATTTATACTAATTAGCTAAATTTCATTAATCTCAGAGATGATACAAGATAGAAACAAACTTTAAATTTATCAATTGGTCCTTATGGCACGTACCACCTATACAAGTGGGTCTTGACACCTTGAGGTGATGATGACATCGTCAAAAAAATGTATTTTTACAATTTTGTGAATTAAATAATTCGCATGGGTTGGTTGGAGTTGGGTGAATACCCAATACGCACTTTAAAAATGCTGAGTCATCACAGATTATATTCTACTGAAACTTGAATATCTCTCAAATGAAGTGAGCGAAATGGAAACTTACACCACTCTAAGGGTCGTTGCCTACTGAAACACCTTTCTGTAATAATTTAACACCTTCATAGTGATGATGACATGGCAAAAAAAATCCAAAATTGCAGCAGTGCTGACAGCATGTTCCTTTGGAGGCACTATCAATAAACAACCAACAAAATATAGTGCCACCAAAGGAACATGCGTCGGCACAGGGTGCAATTTTTTAATTCCGTAATAATAATTATTTAATTATAAACAGGAGTGTTAGAAATGTTGTAATAGCCTATTTTTCTGTTAACTGTTAACAGCATTACTCTTGCTGTTTACAGCTTATTTTTTACAATCCTTCTTTTTTATCAAGCCAATTTTCAGTAAATTTTTCAAGTATAGAGTATCTGGAAACACTTACGATGGGTGTAGATAAGGGGGGGTAGAGGAGTTTTAATCACTCCAGATATTATACAAACTGTGAACTATATGCCCATAGCCCCCATACTATACATATAGTATATTACTCTGCTTGCGGTGTAAGCGCCACACTACTTAAAATTTATCTATTCACCTGCTTACACAAAAGTACACTTGACAATTGTCAGTATATTTAATCCACATAAGCTAAAATTGTATTTAGCAGCTTTTTTTTAGTTTCTAGAAATAAGAAACTATTCGCTTTTAATTAAGAGGGCCCAGTAATTGCAAATCGTTCTTTCACAGTTGAATTTCGATCCCAATTATTATAGAATGTCTCCTATGAGATCAAAAGGAGATTAATGTAAATATCAGACCATTAATATGCTGTTAATGCGCATTTAATGTTACTAGTTAAACTACAGTTGGCTGTTATATTTGCTGTTAGCTGTAACAGCTCCTTCCCGCCCTGATTATAAATTACATCATTTTTCAGGCTGGCAATTCAGCTTTATAGATCAGCCCGTGACCAGCCTAACTACACAGTTGATGTTAGTTAGATCATACTACAAGTCAATAATACATAATATATATTACAAAACAGCTCACAGACAGGATGGATGACACATTCTTTCGTATGCTTCCAAATTTATGAATACTTTGGAACATGTTTTCGTTTTATTAAATAGAATTTCTTATTCTTTACATGACCCCGCAGCAAAGAGCATTCCCATAGGATTTCAACTCGCGGGAATTAACATAGCATGAAAATTTTCCCCATTCCCATCATATGGAAATGCTGTGGGTATTCCCATATCGACGGCAACACTGCCACCCAGTAGTAAACACTTGTAAATACATAATGCAGTAAGCAATATTCGAGTCGGTTCGCTATCCATGGAGACCCATGGAGTCTACCTAGTACCTACATGAAAATCCTAAGCAACTCTTTAAACATACTTTGATTTGAATTCAATGTAGTAAAGTTTAAATGGAAAAATAACAAATACACTAAGTTCGATGTAATACTGGAATTGAATGAAAAATTGAGAATTCGAAGTTCGATTCTCTTTCTCCTGCCTAAATTTTATACCCCTATCATAAATGGTCTAGTTAGGCTTATCTGTAAGGCAGAAAGGCCACCCAGAAAATAAGCGAACAATTTTGAAACTTTGCTGCTTAGAGTAGTGTTAAATAGTTGTAGTATCCTACTATAGTCTATGATTAAATAATCATTATTACGGAATAAAAAATTATAGATTGTATCAGGAATGAAAGGTTCACGAACGGACTGAATAAACCAAATTCAGTTCATTTCAAATTAACGCACTTTCAGTTCGTTCACGTTCACCTCCTACCTTCAACACCACCAGCGTTCGTTCAGATCGTTCAACTGCCGTTCAGGCAACCGTTGACGTTCGTTCAGTTCGTCCAGCGTAAATGCCATCAAAGTCTTGCGTTCAGTTCGTTCAGTTCAAGTTCAATAAGTTCGTTCGTGAACCTTTCATTCCCTGGTTTGTATGTACCGTATACACGAGGACAGTGTTCCCCCTAAACCTTTTGACCGGCCGGCTGGCCGGTCAAAACACCAATTTAATCACCCAGCGGCCGGTCAAATAGACTCTGCAGCCGCTCATTATGACTTCCAAAATGTATTTTCACCCCTCAAAATCGAAAGCAAGACCATTTACCGGGATGAAGAATGGTTCCTATTTAATTTGAAGGTTGCGTGTAGTATGTAAGCATAGTAAAAGCACGCCTTTTAGAGTTTTTACCGTGAGAGCGTCATATATTGTATTCATGTGTTAAAAAGTGTCGTATTCTCCAGCCGTTTATTGTCCTTTTTGAAATTTATCAGTCGATGAAAGCTGGCACGAGGCCGGTCGAATGAGACCCATAACTTGGCTTAGGGGGAACACTGCACGAGGATAGCAGCCGGCATTCGATCTCTTTCGCAATTACACAAACTCCTTAGTGTTTATTGAGACAATGTAGTCTAGTCATTAATTGTGTGCAGGTACCAGTGTGTGCCCGCACACACTAATACACTGATTGTGTGCGGTCATACAGCAGTGTGTACCTGCACACACTAACATGACAGTGTGTGTGGGTACACACCGCAACATAAATACATGTAAAAAATTTACTTGTTTATAATCCAGATTTTTTAGAAAATAAGGACGGCGGACGGGATTTTCTTTTTCTTTTTAATTCCATTAATATGAAACAACATATCCAATATCAAATAAAATACATATTCTGATTTAATTTAATTAGAAAAACACAAGGCAATGCCCAAAATATAAAAATAATGCTCTAAAATTCTTGACTTATTAAAATTGATACATTAGGAATATTTAACATCAGTCAATAGCTAATATTTTGCACTATTAACCGTAGACTGCCGGAGTGATTTTCAGGAAAATAGCATACCCTGTAGTTCTTTGAATTTAATATTTAGAACCTAATAATTTGAAATCCAACAAGAGCACAATAATATATCAACATTCTAGAATTTTTGAAAAAATTTACTAAAGGATTTCGACAAAAAGTGATGTCACATACTTTCTCTTTAAATCGATATAACTCCGTTAACATGTAAGTAATCCTTTGTTTTTAAACTTGAATAATTACGACTATCTTATTAGTCATCAGATCTCAAAAATTGAACAAATACGATTCACTAAACGAAAGTTACATCTTTTTAAAAAAATCGGCAAATTTGTTTTTGATGAACCATGGATTACGAAAAATTACATATATTTGAGTTATATCTATCACAACTCTGTATTAGTCAAACCAAATATACTAAAATAGATATTATTTAGTCTAATATCTTCTTTCGGGTATTTCTACGGTGAAATTAGAACATTTATAATTTAGAAAAGCAAGTGGCGGGCAAGTGGAGCAGTTCACTTTTCTGCTACATCATCATAACAATTTCTGAAAATTTTGATTTTTTGAATGAAATCGATAGAGAGTACAAAACCATGTCTAAATCCCAATTTTCTTGAAATTTGAATTATTTGATCGACCTGTTTTCCTGCTGGCACAACGTGTATCAGTAGGCAGTCTACAGTTAAGTTCATAAGTTAATAGTAAATGAATCCGGACGGAGTGTAAAAATTGGGACGGGCGGGAATATTAAACAAGTAATTTATTTTTTGGGCCTAACTTTTGTAGTATTAGGTTTCAGATATTCGAATTTTTCGAGTAAATGCTCAAAGTTCGAGAGGTTCTATTAATGCTAGCATAAAATGGGTGGGTCTAAAAAATTCCTTGTTCCAAAATACACCATATAAATTGATTTTAATGAAAAAAAAAAGGTAAAATATCGGCGATTTTTGGCCCCTGGTCCCCAGGTTTGAAGGGGTGTAAAAAAATTTCCTCACAGCTTTGGGCTTGCAACTTTTTTTCTATGTTTATTCGGAGACAGAAGAAGACGCTAGTGTAGAAATTGTTTGGTAACAATTTTTTTCGAGGTTGACCTATAATTTGGGCTAAAATTCCCTAACTACCAATTTGATGTGAAATTACCATGTTTAGGATAAAATTATCACAAATTTATTAAGATGCGAATTTATTTCTTAAAATTATAATTTATATACTAAAGGAATTAAAGGGTGTAGAACAAAAAGAACAAGCTGAAGTCAATTAACTGTAATAAGACGTTTCCCCAATCAATGATACCTTCCAACGTGGTGGCCTCCTTTTTGAACTTGTTGGGATAATTTGAGGCGCCCACGTGATACAATGGATTAACCATGGATGTGCTGTTGCAACTATATTGTTGTATTTTGGATGTGCATGAGTTTGTCAAAATTTTGAGGTCATCATTTTTCAGAATATTCCTAACTAATACTTGTCAGAAAGGTTTTTAAGACTGCAGTTACCTGTCAAATTGTTTAGAGGACTAGTGACACTTGCAAGAATCAAAATATAAGAACACTGTCACTTGCAAGAATTGTTTTTAGGACAGCTGTCACTTGTTAGAATTACTATTTAAGACGAATGTCACTTGTAAGAATGGTTTTTAAGACTATTGTAATTTGTGACACATCAAAATCTATAAGGAGAAATTCTTAGAAAATAATGAATGTAGTGTATTTAGTGAAGATAATATTTCTAGGAACTGTAGCACAAGTATAATAATCAATTAATGAAGATAAAATATTATTATAAATATTTATGAATAAATTAGATATTTTAAATCAAGTCTCAATGAGAGAACGACAATCGGGACATCGTTGTCCTAATTCTTCAATTAAATGACTACAGGTAGAGCAGTAATTATCATGCCTACAAAGCATCATACCCAAATTGCTGCACGTGGTGAAGGTTAGCAGGATTTGAATGATTAAATATCTCCTGTGCAAATTTTACCTTAGGCATTAATTGAAAGCCATGATTTCGCTAGGAGTATATTCCCAATATAATCAATAACACTGTCCGACAAATATTTTGCTTCTTGAGTACATGGTCATTGTTTCCAAGAAAATGTCAATTAGTTTTCCTCCATGACGTAAGGATTCTGAGAAATCCTAAAATCAAAATCCTGTTTACAAATTTGTTTCTACTTAGAATTTTTATGCTTTGTTAAGTATTATGTGAATAATCTAACTTTGTAAATAGAATAGCTATTTCTCGAAGAACATTATCTGATTATATTATTATTTTATATCTTTATAATACAAAATACTTATATGGAGCTGAGTTACTGGTAACTGAAGTGGTTTTTATTTATTTATAAATTTCATTTCTGAGCTTATGGGTCTTTTAGAATTCAAACACTTCCATATATGGCAGTTCAGTTACCAGTAACTGAGCTCCATATAAGTAATCTGCTTATAATAATGTATCGTGTAATGTTTAAAGTTTAAACGACCCGGATTCCCTCCGCCATATTCGTGGGGAATTTTGTTTGCAAGATTGGGGATCAAGATGATCCCTGGGAGCACATTTCTGTTGCGTAAAATGCGAGGTAGATCTTTCCAAATGAGTGAATAGCTCCCGTACTTCCATGTCATTTGTAATCCTCATGATCTAGAGCAGTAGTCCGCAACCTTTTTTGATTTGAGGACCCCTTCTTAATAGCTATTTATCGCGGACCCTAGGGTCAATGTAGATATAGAAATTGAAATGAGCTGGATATGAACATTTGCAAATAATTTATGCTATAATTTCCGAGAACGTGTTGGAACCCATAATTTACATTTTATTGAAATCATCAATACAAATATTTTAATGTAAGAAAATACGAGTGAATTGCAGCGTAAAACTTGTAATCTAATGACATCCTTGTCATTGGTAAAGTCTCATAAGTTCTTCTATATTAGGAACAATGTTAGTCAGTGCCATTCTGAGATCGTTATGAATAACAAGACGATTGCGAGCCTTAGTTTTGAAGACCGTGACTGCACTGAAGCTGTTTCCGCTAAGTATGTTGTCGCAAACAGTAAGATACAATTATTGAATGCAATGGCGTTAAGAATTGGAGCCAGTGTATGTCCTTTTTCAATCCAGAAGTTTATAAAGCCCTCTTTCTCGCAAAATCGCTTTGCAGCAATGTTATTTTGTATGTCTATCAATTCTTCTTCAGCTGCGCTAGAAATGTGATAAACATCTTCCGTAGCTGCAGTGAACGGGTAGATACAAAGTAAAGTTTTTCAGGGTCCTGAATTTCCATGAAGTGCGTAGCGATTTCAGATTCTAGATTCGTCATATGCCCCACAAATTCTTTTATCAAGGAAGATGATAAAGTTTCCTCAAGAATTTCGCTGAGACCCGGAAAAATCTCAGTATTACCACGCCGAAGTTTAGCATACCAGAGTTTGAGGCGCTTACAAGAGCTATTCATTACTTGTTTACAATCAATAACTGTAGTTTAATGGCCTTGTAATTTCAAATTTGCAAGGTTGAAATGATCAAAAATGTCAGGTAGGTACGCCAGACGCAACATGGACTCGTATGACTGAAATATGTTGTGTGCTCACTTTCAGTATCGCTCAGGAATTATCTGACTTTATCACAATTCAAAAAGTCGTCCAAGGACACGTCCACGAGAGAGCCACCTTACTTCTGTATGCAGAAGTAGAGTTTTATATTTCTCATCAGAACATAGCTCAGAGAAAAGTCTTGAGTTGAGAGATTTTGCTTTGAGAAGATTTACCACTTTTACGCAAACGTTCATCACCAGTGTATTTTATAAGGAATAAAAAAATGTTTTTTATTGTTTTCGTGGAATAAAAAAATGGATTTTCGGTAGAAATGGAATCTTGAAATGGATATCAGACGATAAAAACTCACTATTCAAGGGAGTAAAAAAATGAAAATAGGAATAAAAAAATGGGATAGGAATAAAAAAAATGGGCTTATAATATACCCAGTTCATCACATTATGCAGTTCAATTTAAAAATTTTTAGTCGCCAGTGGTTGTTTGTGAATAAAGCAATGTATGATACAGCAGTGAGGTGCAACAGCTTTCAAACGAGTATTAAAGCCAATATTCTTTCCCATCATCGCTGCAGAACCGTAAGTGCAACATCCTACGAGGTTTTCATAATTAAGATTGTATTCCTTGAAGAAACAATCCATACCAGCAAAGATATCCGCACCTCTCGTTTTTTATGTAAGATTCATTGAGTGAAGTATTTCATTTTGCAGATTATTGTTTGAAATATATCTAACATATATGAGAAGCAGTGCCTCACTAGAAACAGTTGCATACTCATCAAGCTGGATTGAAAAATTGGACATTCGAACTTTATCTAGTAGTTGTTGAGCAAGTAGGTCTTTAGTCGGAAAAAATATCCATAGGACACACCTCTGTGTTTTGCCTAAGCAAAACACTAGATCTGGGGACATTTCGGATTTTTGGGAAAAAGTCCAGATCTAGGGACAAGATTTGTATAACTATACTATTAAAACACAAACATATATATATATATATAGTGTGTGTGTGTGTGTGTGTGTGTGTTCATGTCGATGTCCCTAGATCGTAAAAACTGTCCCTATATCATATTATACGAGGACAAAACTTCAGCATATAAGGACACTTTTTGGATATAAGGACAAAAACATGATATAAAGACAATCACTGGGTGTGTGTGTGTGTATGCTCCGAGTTGATTGAAGAAACTGAACGGTTTCCATATTGATTTTTAACATATAGGGCTAACTTTGGGTACACGATAACAAGCTGAGGTTTCGACTCAAAATTTCTACACCTCATGAAGCTGTGACTTCATTCTCAAATGTCGAAAAGCATGAAAATTCACTTAATCGCACATAATACCCCCCCCCCCCGCCCACCAAGAGATACAAATTAGAGAATTAAATACAACATCAACATTAATGATGCGAACAAGTTAACGGAATCATTAAATTTCATATTGGCAAATATTATCAATGTTGCAAAATAGAAACTACACACCGACCGCGAAGTAGTTGGTGTGTGGTTGTGTTCTTCGGAAACGACCTAGTAAACGAAGCGCGCTAGTACATATATATATATATATCAATGAGTCAACCCTAATACTTTAAATACCTCGTAATAGCCCACTGTGCATAGATCAAATTATTATAAATTAATAAAGTACAGCATCAATAAAATGAGTAAACATTTTCCAAACAACAATAATAATATAACCACCCAAGAACTCCCCGAAATTAATCACATCGTCACCGTTTTTTCACAAACACGCCCCGCCCTCCGCAACTCCAACTACTAGTCCGGGTCAGGGGCGGTGGGAGGGCGTGCCCCACCTGAGGTTGGGCACAGGCCTAATTAAAGTTAGTGTGCCCCGCCTGAGGTAGGCTATGCCCGAACCTGAGTCAGGCTATGCCCGAACCTGAGTCAGGCTATGCCCCACCAGTGCTACCTCGCTAGCGCTGCCACTGGTCCGGGTAAACGACAAATCATACACCCCAGACTATGATCACTGATAATTTTGCAAAGTCAGTAACATCTACCGCCATATTTCCAAAAACCCACTTGCGGTTCCAATCTTCGCTTGTGCCACTTGCAGATGAACCTATGTGCTTCATTCCCACCTAACACCAGGAATCTACTATCAAGTCCAAATGGGAGCCACATCTGGAAACAATATTCAAGCCCCACACCACCATCGCACAAGGCAAAAAATTCCATACCCACCAACCAATCACATGGGAGATCGTATAATTACCGCTGCCCATCATTGCACACCTTCCTGAATGCTAAGCACCCTCGAAACAAAATGGGCTGCCTAACTTAGTTATAAAAAAAGATTAATGCCGTGCTTTGTTTCATCCAGACACTTAAGCAAGGGGGGTCGGGAAAATGTCCAACCCCCCTAAATTAAACCCTGTCATATTGAACAACCGAAAGGATTAACTACCGAGATAAAAAAAAAAACATAGCGGAATCAGACATATTAACTAGAAAGATCCAAAGATGACACTCTCGACCAGGGCTGGGGTCAAATACATTCAAAAGTATTTAAATACAATACAAATACTTTTTCCCGAAATTCAAAAGTATTTAAATACATTAAAAATATTCTTCAAATGTATTTAAATACTGTTTAAATCATATTAGCGAAATAGGTTGTAGACTTGTAGTTAGACATTACACTGATTTTTAACTAATGGATGACTATATACCATAAAACTACCAAATTATAGAGTTCTATTTCGATACAAGTGATAACTAAAGATGCACTGGAAATAAAGTAAATAACTAATCCATATTACTCCTAACAAACATTAAAGTTTCGAATGTTTTTATCACTTAACTGAAGACTACCGGGCAGAATTTCCGGAAAATTGTAAACACTACAGTTCTTTGTATTATATATTTAGAACCTATTAATTTGTAATCCAATAAGAGGACAATAATATATGAAAATGCTGAAATTTTTGAAAAAATTCAGCAAGGATTTGACATAATGTGATGAGACATACAGTACCCGGACAAAAGTATTCGACCACCCAACATTTTCCCATTGAAAATAGTACTATAGTAGGCCTAATAATATTGTTCAATGTATTAAAACTTTATGACATATTGTTATTTTGAATTCAGATTCGTATTCTACGCAATCGAATTACCCATTGTAGATGCTTCCAATTGATTACATATTAATTCGGTTGAAAATTATCATCAAATGGCAACATGTGCCACCAGTTCCCATATCTCCAATAGTGGCAATTTTGGAAAAGTGGTGCATAGTGGCATAGGAAGATAATTTTTAACCAAATCAAAAAGGGATTAAATTGAAAGCTCCTACAATTGTTAATTCGAATGTGCAGAATACGAATATGTAATCGAAGTATCAATATCTCATGTAATTTTAAAACACCATCTTCCATTGTTAACCCCACTATAGTACTATTTTCATTTGGAAAATGTTGGGTGGTCGAATACTTTTGTCCGGGTAGTGTATATTCCCGTAAAATAGATAATACCCCCATACCATATAAGTAATCGTTTGTTTCTAAACATGAACAATTACGACTATATTATTAGTTATCAGATCCCAAAATTTGAACAATTGTCCCTCAGTCTACGTACCTTACGTCATTTTTAAAAAATTGACAAATTTACTTTTGATGAACCATGGATTGCGGAAAAATACACATTTTCGAGTTATATCTATTATAACTCTATTTTAGGCTAACCAAATATGCTAAAAAGATATTATTTAGTCTAATATCTTTTTATTGGCATTCCCACGGTGAAATTTTCTCAATTCCTATATACAAAAGTAGGTGCCAGGCATGTGGTGCAGTTCACTTTTATGCTACGTCATCATCACAAATTCTGAAAATTTTGATTTTCTGAATGTACAGTTGAAACCGGATATTTTTAGCACCGGATATTTTTAACAATCGGATATATTTAAGATTAATAAGGTTGCAGTATCCCAGTGCAGTATACTCTGAAATTTACCAATTTCGGGTACTTTGTCACTTTTAGGTCTTATATCATTTATGGATAGAACAGCCTATGCCGCATCTCCAATTCAAATTTTGTATAGAAATATTGAAAACTTTTAATAATACCGACTTTTTTGTGACCTCCACCTAAGCCACTCCTGTAAGGGGTCATTTTTCTGACCCCGCCATCTCCAGTCGCAACTTTTGTCGATATGTAGGACACATTTTGGCTCATATACAACCTAGAAACAAAATCTCAACGGTTTTGGACAGCTCTCAATTAGTTCTATCATATCAATGTAGGGATTTCATTTGTAACTTTTCTTTGTAATTATATTTAATTTTCTAATGATAAAGTGATGTCCACTGTCATTGATGAAAAATTGAACTCATAAGTAATCAAAAGAAGTTGTACATTCATATGATAGATAAGAAGCTTCTCTAAGTAATAAAACAGGAAACAAGTCTTAATCATTAAGAGGAAATAACTTGTGTATTACATAAAGTGTTTTTCAAATTTTAAATTTTTTCTATGTTACCTAGGCCGAATATTATTGCATTTTTGGAAATATCTCGCCGCTGGGAATCTAAAACAAAAAATATCTTTCAAATCTGCAAAAAACTGTAGAAAAAGTGTCCTTAACATATTTTCTTGTAAATAATTAACTATTGTTGTTGTTGTAAAATCGGGTATTTTTAACAATCGGATATTTTTAACAAATTTTCGTTAAAAGAATGTGTTAAAAATATCCGGTTTCAACTGAATTCGATAGATAATACAAAACAATGTCTAAATCCAAATTTTCAGTAAATTTGAATAATTTTAGCGTCAAGTTTTCCTCCTGATACACGTGTATCAGTTAGGCAGTCTACGGTTAAGGAGCATCTTTCGGGACGAAAGATTTACCAGCTATACTGAAAAGTCTTTCTACCGGAGCGGATGTTCCAGACACATGCAAAAATTTGGAAATAGTCTTACTAGCGTTGGAAATTTAAACTTGTGATCTTTCCAATATACCAGGGGATTCGTGTCCTCTGGTAAACAAGGCATTGTGAAGTATCCTACAATTTCAGCTCTTACAGCATCTGTTACCATCAGAAATATCTTCTTGGTTATTTCGTACATATTAACTTATTTTTAAAACCCGTATTTCTCTTTGCGGTAGGTTCTACTACTGATTCCTCTATTCTTATATTTAGCGTTTCTGTCAATCTCTTTTTCAACAATCAGACACAATTCTGTTTTTTGAGCATTATAGTTCTTCAAATGTATTACGCCATTCTAGCTTGAAACGAGGATCAAAGACGGCCTTTTTCTCATAAGGTGATAATCTTTCAATAGTAGAGTTCAGGTCAGTAAGAAATTTTGAGTTGTATTTACACTTAATTCTTCTAGAGTTGCTGTTATTACACGAATACAATGAACTAAAATACTGCTGGTAACACTCATTTACCCCTGAATAAATAACGTTGCTTTTTAAAGGAGTAAGTACTCCAATTTCGGTCGTAAGTTGTAAGGTAGTGCCTTGTGTTTAACGAGTCCAGCTTATCCACGTGTATGCATAAAATTGATCGGATCATTGTTAGTTGAGAATTCCATCTGGTACAATTTGCTGGTTGGAGACGTTTTTCTGTCACAAAAATTCAGAACTGTGTATAGATTTTCGCACATGGAGATAATTGAAGAAACTTTCGCAAGAACTTTATTTATACCAACTGCTTCCTTGAATGCATCCTTTATCACAAGCTGAAGTGTGTGGGCAAAGCACGGAATGTGTTCATCACTTATAAAAACATAAAACGATCAATTTCTTCAATATAAGAAAAAATATCACAATCAACAGAATCATCAGAATCGGAAGCACCTTCGGCGGTTTGAGAATACTAACTATCGATTTCATCAAAACCTGGAAGTAAGAGAGCTTTGATCATATTCGAAGCATTAGCTGTAATAATACAGGATACCTTGTTAGCGATACTGAAATTACATTTAATTCTATCGAGTTTCTCAGATATTGATTCAGTGTGTGTGTGTGTACAGCGGACCGTGAACATGCAAGCATAGCAGAATACAAGTTGAAGTTCATTATGTAGTGACAAGTGACCCCAAATAACTGCGCATTTGTCGATTTTTCCAAAGATCGATAGTTACGCAATTTGCGGCAGTTTCTTGAAGGCTACCTTTTCCGGCAACAGTTGAAATGAGAGGCACTCACGGCTGGGGATTTGAAAACGAGGTTCTGCTCAGAACATTAGCGCTTTGAAATGAGGACTATCAATAGTACTGAGAGAGAGCAAATCAGCAGTAATAAATTTTATAGTAGCATCTGTAAGTTAAAACTTGACGAGAATCAGTGTTACTAAATTTCTTAGGAAATGTGTTTGATAATGTGAGAGTTGATTGTAAGGATGCAACATTCTTAGTTGAGTTAATTGTCTCATACTCAACAGAATGTTTGCGCTTGAGATGAAGGATTACATTCGATGTTGCTTTCGAAGATGCTGATATCATGGAATTTCAGAGATTGCACTTGGCTTTTAGATTTCCCTCTGTTTCTGGAACATCAAATAAATCAAACAAAACGACTTTGGATGATTTAGTGGCTGTAGCCATTCTAATTTGAATAGAAAACATAAACAAATTGAAAATATTACTTATATCTAAATAACGTCAATTGATTATGGTTATCTAATATTTTTAATAAATTGATAATTATGAATAAAGCGACATTCTAGAAAGTAATATATTTGAGCTAAATACAAATACTTTCGGAATGCATTAAAATACTTTCCTACTTATAATAAGAAGTATTTAATTACATCTCAAATACAACAAATGTATCTAAAATATTCAAATACAAAATACATTTTGTATTTGACCCCAGCCCTGCTCTCAACTCCCAAAACCACAACCTTAATACAGTTCATAATGGATAGAGTGATAATAGTGGGAATGGGAATTTTCTCCAAATTATCACTATATCCATTATATCACAATATCCAGTGGTGTTTTGCAAAAAAAGAAGTGGGCGCTCCCTTTTCAAATTTAGCATTTTCTTAGAAAACATAGGTGAAAATGGCCCCCAAATGAATTCTATAGATAACTGATATGAAATTTCTTCAACCAATAAAAATTGTATGGGATTTGCTCAAGGACACACCTAAAGCAGCAAAATTATCACTATATCCAATATAACTATATTCATTATGTACTGTACAAATAATAATAATATAATATCCATAAAACAGGTGTTAAAACCATTCAAGATTCATTCACTAAACAATTAATACTCCTATGAAACACATAGAGACAACGCTGAATACAACACAAACCTGCATGGATAAAACCAATCAAAAAGTCAATGAACCTGCATAAGAAGAATCCTCTGATTAATCTCCACTAATAAATAAATGCAAAGCACAATGTTCATCATGTTCAGAATTCTAACCCGTAATACAATCTAAACTCAACCACACCTATAATTTATAATTTACATAAGGCCTATACAAGTAATCACTTACGCTCAAGTATTTATAACCTTAGTGTTCTAGAATATTCAAAAGCAACCCAGTTATAATATCACAAGTATCCCCAGTAAAATATAGCTACCAAGGTTGTTTGGGTACTGATGAGCTTTATATAAAGAGAATCGAAAAATTCATATTATTGGCTAAAATTTATTAAATCTTTAAAATTTATTAAATCTCTTACTGTTATAGTAACAATAAGTAAAAAGCAGAACACAACGACAAAACAACCGCTTCGTTGGTGTGAGGTTTAATTAATACATATAACGTTAATTATAATGCAAAGAGGGCTTTAATAGTCAAATTTAAAAATCTGTAATTTCAATGATTATATCTCATTCGACAATGCGTAAGCAAATTGGTAATATGGTGAGTCCACAGTAGGCCAACCAGGGGTGATAACATTGTAAATCTATTATTTCCCATTACTTTTTTAGAAATTAGATAATCTAAAACCTCTAAATTAAATTTTCAAATTCCTACAATGTCAGAGCAATTAAGAATGTGAATAGGAATGAGTAGTGCAATAATCATTTTCAAAATAGAAATTGTATTCACAATAACTATACTATAGTGTATGCTAATCTGAGTCGCAAGAGCAGGTTTATCTTACTAGTGTTCCTACTCAATATGGTATGTATTCAGTTAAGATAACTTAGATTTTGACTTGGAGCCTTGAAACTATTATAAGGAGAGATTATCTAATGTCCTTCATGGTCACTTATTGCAATAAATATAATCAGTATAAATACTTATAGATACAAATTTTGATAACCCCGAAAACCCCAATCTAGTAATACTTAATTTTTACTTTACCGTTGACCCCTCAGAAAAATCTCAAATATAATTCAATTACTCCACAATGTATCCAAAAATTTAATTCTTTTCATTAACTGATAGTAATAGTGAACAACAAATAAGATTATGATATTTTAAGGTCAAGTCTATCAATCAGCATATCAACATATGAATTCACTCATACTTTTGATATTTCAGTAAGACTAGCGCGCTTCGCTTGCTAGGTCGCTTCGCGGCAGAACACAATCACACACATCAACCGCTTTGCGGTTGGTGTGTGGATTATAAACTTCAAACAATGATCAGAAAGCGTAAATAGACATAAAATAGTCAAATTTAACAATGTTAAATTTAGTGATTACGTCATCATGCGATAATGAATAAGCATATTGGCACTCTGGTGTAACCAACATGTCCGCATCATTAATGTACATGTTGCAGTGTATGCCCGCACATTATCAATATGATAGACACTGGTGTATACACACACACACGTTTTATAACTACAGTTTAACCTGCATAATCCAACTCACTATATAATCCGGGATTCAGGAGAACCGACACTTTTGCTTGTTCCAATGAGCGTCGGACCATGCATTAGAGCCTGCATAATCCGGCAATTTGGCAATCAAACATTTTCCCTAAACATACGGGCAGTGGCGGAGCTAGCGCGGTAGCACTGGTGGGGCACAGGTGGGGCATAGCCTGCCTCAGGTGGGGCACATGCCCCACCTGGCCCCTCCCTCCCGCCGCCCCTGCATACGGGTGTTGGATTAGACAGATTCAATTATACCTACATTGTACCAATAAACATTAAGGACTGATGTAATTGGGAAGGAGATCGAATGCCGGCTTCTATCCGTTTCTATATGTACATACCAACTAGATTATTTATGCAGTAATAATAATAATTTAATTATAAGGCCAGATAAAATAAATTACTTAGTTATCACCCTCGCCCGTCCCAATTTTTATCCACCGTCCGGACAATATGTTGTATTTTTATCAGTCAACTATAATGTTTGAATAAACAATTTCATAATTTATTAGTCGATCTCTTGTAAGTTAATGTCACTGATTCTAGCCAATATTTAATAAACAAAAACAAAAATATAATGCCGCCTCCCGTCTCAATTTTCTCGAAAAAGATGGATGATAACAAGTGATTTATTTTATGTGGCCTAAACAATATACAGTGCAAAACGAATATCCGAACTCCAAGCGACCATGCAAAAGTTCGGATAATTGGAAGTTTGGATATGTATAATGGAATACCTATGTAATCCGTATAGACTTGTACTATAGAGACCAATCGAAATGTCCGGATAATCGGGTTGCACTGAAGTACAATACTCAACAATTTAATATTTACTACTACTATACAGCATGTTTTCAAAATCTTTCATTAGTCGGTCTAAGAACAGCTTAACTAAATCATTAGTCATGAGGATATAAATTTTGACAAAAAATATAAGTTATGAAAATATTTGTAAACGAAAGAATGTTTCATCACTCGGTGAGTTGTTTTGTTACAAATATATTATTGACTTTTAGTATCGTATGATCTAATTAGGGATCGACCTGGAATCCCGGTTAATTCCCGGTTTTGCCGGGATTTGGTTATTTTGCCGGGATCCCGGTTATTGCCGGGAACGCCTGAATTTACCGGGATCTAGGCGGGAATTTTAAAAACCTTTATGTAGTGGAATTCCGAAAGATCAATATTCTACCAATTAATTAATGGTTAAACGTATTTATTAACACACTATAGACATTAACATTAAATTATTTCAGAATTCTGGACACCCCGCTATTCCGAATCCCGACCATTCTTTTAGGACGAAACCCTACCTAAGGCTACCTTTAACCTCAGAAATACGGTTCATTCACAACATCAATAGTTGACAACTTGTTGAATCAATAGTTGACGTGTTGAACCAAACATTTTATTGACAATTATACGAGTAGACGAGACGATACATTGCAATGTAGATACATCAAATCTATAAATGATGTACATCCTATTTAGTACCTTCATAGAGTTTCAAATAATAGGTGAACTTCATAATGTAACATTTAGATTCTCATACTACTATACTAGTACATAATTGTGTATTACGTACATTTATGGACTATTCCCGACAAAATCCCGGCAAAAATCTGACAATCCCGGCAAAATCCCGTCCCGGCATGAAATCTTATCTCGGTCGATCCTAGATCTAACTATTTATAGATCTAGATTTGCATATTTAGATCTATAAATAATTAGATCATATGATAGGACCACCAAGAGAGAAATGTTCTAGTTCTTATTTATAGTATGTTTACCTTTTATCTAGTCAATACGCAAATGTTAATCTAATCATTCGTTTTTTATCATCATGAAATCTAAAATGTGGAATATCGCTTTAAAAAGGGCACCTTTGTACACTTAGCTATATTGGCATTTATTTAATTAAGACTAATTTGATTGAATTTGTTTTGGCAATGTAACATCCTGGGGTCAATAAATTTACTGTCAAACCAATCTAGTTTTCGATAATGCCGATCGTCACACTATTGTAAATATTAATACCTTTTTACTCGAAGTTGTCTAGTGCTTTGCAATATGGACCAGAAAAACAAATTTTTGCAGTAGGTTAATCGGGTACAAAGAGCAGACCACAGGAGAATTTATACCAAACAAGACATCGCAGGCAAGATATCCATCCTTAATGCAGCAAATCCGCCACGACAAACAATGAATATTGGAAGTGGAATAGAGCTAACAAACGGTTCATCATAGTGAGCTATCAGACTTCTAAAATAGTATTTTTTTAAGAGGAAAGTGCAACGAAGGAAACAGAAGAGTCTTGCCAATTGAGGATATATACGAAAACATTGAACGTTTACAAATCGAACTCGATCTTTGCGGCCGTATTGGACTATACAAACGTATTTTACAGGAATTTCATGATATAACGGTAAAGATATGCCATATGTTCATTTCTCCACAGTGGGAATTTTCAGGGGTGTAAGTGGAAATAGGAAAACTATGCTAGATAGACTCTAATGTAGTATTATTGACATATAGGTTATCGGTGGCTGCAAACTGAATGGCATTATCAAAAATGATGTACGTAGCTCCTAAAGTAATTCTAGACCAGGGGTCGGCAACCCCCGGCCCAGATCTGGCCCGCGAGGCGAAATTATCCGGCCCGCTGCTCTCTATAAACCTGCTCATCGTGACCCCCGATTCGGTCATTCAAATGAAATCCAACATCATACATCCTCGCTAGAGGTGTTCCGAATCAAAAAAATCCAAAGTGCAGCCTGTGCCGACGCATGTTCCTTTGGTGGCACTATATTTTGATGGTGGTTTATTGATAGTGCCTCCAAAGGACCATGCTGTCGGCAAAGGCTGCAATTTTGGATTCTTTTTCGCCAAGTCATCAACGCCTCAAGGTGGTAAGAACCATTTGTTAATTGGTCCGAGTCACAAGGATCGATAGATTTGTATCTATCATAAACCATCTAGAGTTTAATGCCATTGATTCATTATGTATTGATAATAAATTATATTATTAGTTATTTATTTTAGCAATGTTATCCACGGTTGGTTGAGTTGAGTAAACAAATTCCTTATATTATAGTAATTAATTAAATCCATTGTATAGTAATACTACAATTAAATAGAATCCAGCCGGAATTTATAAGTTGAATCAATATATTTATCGCAAGTTGAAACAATAGTGAAACATTTAACAAGTTAAATCAATATAATTATCGCAAGTTGATACAATGGAATTAGATTTAACAGTTTTATTGAAATTTAAGTGCGAGTAAACAAAGAAATTTCAAACCCCATTTATGGCAGAAATTAAACCCATTTTTAATAAATTTCTTCTCCCATCTAGAATCTTGACAATTCATGTTAAATCTGTCATAAATTATACTTTAGGTTTGTTAACAAAATTTTTATTGTTTACCCAAGATTATTGATTATAATTCTTGAACAAGGTATAATTTTTACAAAAATCCTAATATATATGGTTCAAAGTTATTAAGTGACCCAAGTCGCGCCTTTAGAAACTATTTTATAAGAATATTACATCACCTAGGTTTTAGAGCTAGTAGAACCTAGTTTTGACAATATTGTGGAGATCTCAGTATGTAAAAAGTATGTTTCCACTAATTTGCCGACAGTTCAGCCCTGCTAAACTTTAATTCATCATATTGACACAGAATTGTTTAATATTAGTCAGATTCTAATTCATTGTGAACCATAACTCACTGGATTCGAGTTAAGAAATTCAAAAGCTTCCTTGTTATGCATAAGAAATAATAATATTTTAGGAGTATACTTTGTCTTGAATCACTTATCTTAATAAATTGATTAATAATTTAATATTAAAAGAAAATATGTGTGGGCAAATTTTTGGGCATCTGGAATTTGGTTTATATTGAAGTTAAATATGTCTACTCATAGCCTACTCTATATATGGCCTGACAGTTGATGTACCAGGGATGCACAAGAAGATGGGAAATTTTAATTTTTGAATGTTTTCTATAGTGAACTACTAGGTTCTTTATGGGTCTCTAGGTCGTAAACATAACTCAGCCCAGTTAGCCCGTAATTAATATTAGCTGTAATGAGAACGGTGATTGGATTTTCATAATTTAATAGTAATAATAAACACAAACAGTACAATTTCTAATATTAATATACAGTAAATACTACACAAATATTTGCTTTCTTTCCTCTCTCCTCTTTCTCTCTCTGGCTCTAGCAGTGACACACGACACACTTAACTACATAATAGAAATAAGAATAAACAGAGTAATACAAATCATGGTAAATACAAATAAGTAGACACATAATTAAGAGAATTTCTTAAATTTACGCTTTCTATACTTTTTGAAAGAACCAGCGAGTTATAATTCTTAACTTTGTTTGCAAGAAAGCAATTCGCTGCGGTAAAGACTAGCTTCGATAATATGTTCCAACTAAACACACCACAGCTAATACAAGTAGACTTCCAAATACTTGGATCACAATTATCACTATCTTCCAAATACATCAACGTGAGTTCAACTAGTATTTTTCTAGAAGGTCCACTTACAAGCTTCGCCATCGGCTCTTTATTGTTTTCGATGGCACTAAATGTCTTCCCATATAACGAATATGGAATTTACAAGTGACTCAGATGGAAATTCAGCAATCGATAATCGATATGTTCTCTCGATTGGATTGGATTGGATTGGCAACCCTGCTTGGGAGGCACAAAATTTGGTGGGTTGGTGGATTGCTAGTGTCTCCAAAAGAAAATGCTGTCCGCACAGCTGTTATTTTAGATTTTTCGTAATGTCATCAACATTAGTTAAATTATTTCAGAAAGGTTTTCGGAATGTAACGACGAATAGTGTGCTGAAGTTTCCTTTTAGTCGACTTCATTCAGAGATATTCAAGTTTTAGTATAAATATAATAAGCCAGCATTTTTCAGTGCATGTTAGGTGTACACCAATTCCAACCAACACATTCGAAATATCAAAATCACAAAATTGTAAACACGATTTCATTGACAATGTCATCATCACCTCAAGGTGTTAAGACAAATATGTTAAGATGTTACGTGGGCTAAGGATCAATTGATAAATTAGAAGTTTGTTCTATCATGCACCTTCTCTGAGATTATTCACAATTATTTATTAACTATAATAAATAATTCCCATCAAAATTTAAATTTTGGGCGTATACTATCAAACACTTCCGATAAAGCCATACATTCTGAAAGATAAGAAATGTTGGCTGGGAAACAGTGGAATACACAGTAAGCTTACGAAAATAAACCGGAAATGTATTTAAGTCCGCCATGGTCCGTTAGCTGCAGAAGTTTATACTGAGAGTCCAAGTCTAAATAAAGGAGAAATTATTTATCAACTGTTAGCATATGAAGGCATACATGACACGGTTTTGTTGTTTCAGGTACTGATGGACAGTATAGCCTGCAATAAAGGCTAATGATGAAGCAACTGTGAACCACAATCAATTGTTGATAGATCATTAATCTCAAGAAGAAATGGCTCCAAATTGAACTCGCCATCTGTAGTGGAATACGCTATACGGAGAAGAAAATGACTTAACAAATGACTGAATAGATTGAAAGGAATTGACTTGTTGGTCAGTAAATATGTTTCATTTTGCTAGAAAGTTTAAGTCGACGCTCGGTTCAAGGATTTGAAGATAGAGGTGATAATTAGAACCCGACATCATATGGTATAGACCGAAATGGTGTACCAAGGGATCCATCTGTAGAAAGGAGAACAACACATACTATGTAAAGCCACAAGATTGAGTCAAATGATTGGTGATTGTGGTAATGCAATACAAGTATGTCTAAAACTGGTGTATGTTTGTTTACTCAGTTTGCCAAGCATCTAACCAAAACTACACGAGTCAAAATAGAAATCGCTCGTCATTAAAAGTCAAAGGTCTCGAGAAATTATCGTTCAAACGTATTCCTTTATATCAGTAGTTCTTAACCTGGGGGAAATTTCGGGAATATAAGGGGGAAATCAATTTAGACAAAATTAATAATAATAATAAAACCAAAATAAAATAATACCTCCTGAACATTGATCCACTGGTGGCCAAGAAGCAGTTATCGCCAGACAGCTAATAATTTGTAATTTCAAGGCTACTTTATTCCTTATACTACAAATGAAGAGGAAAATCGGGTAGAGTGAACAGGCCAAAAGGGGAAATGACATAAAAAAGGTTAAGAACCACTGCTTTATATGGTGTGTTCACGTTGAAGAATTTCCAAACAGTAAGAAGGGTATCAACAAACTCAGGAGTATTCTTTCTATATTCTGGATAGTTAGCGCAGATATTGTTAATTCATTAACGACTTTCAAAACCAGTTTGACATTTTGACGCTCATTGCTAGACGGGAAACATGAATCCATAGTAAAATGAGGAGCTAACTTGGCTAAACTTGTTCTTTCTGAATTATATAATTGACATACATCTTCAAAGGATGCACAACCGAACTTAAAGGGATAATCACAATTTGAACTAGAGTGGAATTTTAAAGCAAGTCCCTGCAAAACAGATTCAATTTCTCGGTGGTCACTAATGCAGCAATGGGAACGGATATACTCTGTCCATTAAAATAGGCTGAGGTGGATAAATATTCATTGATTTCAAGGTACAAATCTACTGAGATATTTTTTTCAGCCATTTTAGCGAGAACTAACGTTATGTTGCTCTCATTAAGGAAACCACACCAACAAAACATTAGGTAAATAAATCAAGGTTAACTTATCTTTCAAGTCCTGTGGAGAGATATCACAAACTTCTCTTTCTCTTGACTCTCGGATCTCTAGCTTAGTTGTAGTGTTTGGTTCATCAACTCTTCCTCTTTTGCATCGTACGACAAGCGATTCCGTTTGTTAGGTTTGGATGAGTAATATGCTGGGCAGCGAGTGGGTAAACTTGGTACAGCGCCTTCCTTCAGCTATGGCTTCGCCCGCGGTACTTCAATAAAAGTACCATCTCCTTTTGGGACTTGGAAAGTGTAGTCTATGTCTTCTTTCTGAAAATGGTCGATACATACATAGACCACCTTCAGGTCACCGAAATCCTCGCGACGAAGAGCGCATGTCCAGGCATGATTCAGGGTTGTTGGATTTTGAGGCATCTTGAACACAGGAACATGGTCATCTGGGTTGTAGTTGCTCTTGCTCCGGGGACAGAACATGAGTTAGGCATGAATAGAAGCTAATATAATAAGTCTGATTAGAATATATCATAAACCGAATTTAATAATCATCTAAAACCGGCTCAATCTCCTAATATAGTTTAAATCTCTTAATTTGTAGTGCAACATCAATTATCATGCCTATAGTATAAGGACGCGGGATAATGCAAATTTCCAATTGATTTGAGACTATACTATATATCTCCACCCCTATAATAGCTCGTTCTCGAGCTATAGGTAATAATCAGCTAGGTATTTCGGTAAACGTCAGTTGCGTTGTGGCCGCGTAATAGGGCTTTCCGTTATGGTTTTCTCACGTAAATCTCTAACTTCCTCGATAACTTCAGGATTTCTTGGACTTGAAATCAACCGTTTTTCTAATTTTCGACATTCCACAAAAGTGTCATTTACTCTAACATCCTCTAATAAACTCTGTGGTGTACTGTTAAGTTATTCGTTAAATGAATGTTCCAGTTGATTATCCAATGAAATGGAGCTTTCTTCCTCTTGTTGCTCTGATCTGATTTCTTCGATTTCTGCAAAACTTCTAGCTACTTCAGTTGCTGTGTTCCGTGTAGAATTAAGATCTGAAATACTTTTGTCATTTCGAATCGGATGTCGAGCGCTAGCAATATCCTTTTCCAGAAAGTTTGACTTCACAGATGGATGTTTGACATGAGGTTGCAATCTGTTTACGTGCACTACTCGAGTCCTGCCATTCGAATGCTGAATTTTGACGTTCACGGGCCCCATAAGGCCATGACCACAATCACTCTCCATCCTCCTTCCCATCTATCTTTCAACTTAGAATTTACACCCATACGTGGGATCGAAAGCAATACTGGTTTCCCTACTGTAAACTTTGAACATTCATAAACTTTAGATCAGGGTTTTTTTTAAGGCCGATCTTGGTGTAAATTTTGCACCAAGATTTTTTGGAGTTACATCACGATTCGGGTCAGCCTGGGCCTCTGCAGTGTTGAGTTACACCACGATTATGGGTCGGCCGCGGCCGCTGCAGTGTTGAGTTACACCAAGGCCCCGCTGAGTTACATCAAGGTCTCAACCTTAAAAAAAACCCTGCTTTAGATCCTTTATCATAGTACTCTTTTTGGCGTCGTTTCGCTTCAACTCTGTGTCCTTCAACAAACTCCTTCAAAGAAGCTAACCTCTGACGTAAAACGTTCGTACCCTGACGGTTCATAGCCCCCTAACGGCTCCAAGTGTATCATACTAGGAGGGTCAGGTCCAAACACTAGCTGAAATGGAGATATCCCCGTAGTTGCGTGTTTTGTTGTTCGATATGTGAATAAGACTAAAGGTAAATTTTCTTCCCAATCATAACTTTCTTCAGTGTAACATCGCAACATTTGCAAAACTGTCCTATTACTGCGTTCAAGTAGTGCGTTCCCCTGAGGGTGATATGCAGTTGTGTGAGTCTTAATTATTCCAAGAGACTTACATGTTTCCTTGAGTAAGGCTGACTCGAAATTTCGACCTTGGTCTGAATGAAGAAATTCTGGAATTCCCAGTCTAGCGAACACATCAACCAAAATTTTTGTAATAGTTTCGGCTTTTTGATCTTTCATTGGATAACATTCAATCCATTTTGAGAAGCATCTTCCACAACCAGCAAGTATCGGTTTCTATTAATACTGATTGGAACTTCTAATACGTCTACTTGAAGTAATTGAATCGTTCTTCCTACCGGTGTGCTTACCAAAGGTGCCTTAGTTGGAAGGGAAAGTTTAGCCTTCTGACAAGTTTCACAAGATGCACATGTAGCTCCACATCTCGATAAATACCCACCAAGTAGGCCCCCAGTTTCAAGCGATATATAGTCCTATCGATGCCCTGATGACCACCATTTTCATGCGGTTGAATCAAAAGATGCATTCAGGAGTAACAATAATTTCATTGTAATCTGAAAAAGCATCCATTCTTTTGCCCCCCTAAATGCATGGAAAAAGAGGCAAAAAAACCCGATACGCAAAAAACCCGTATTTAACAATATACAGTTCTATGAGGTTATGAAGAAACAAGGAGAAGCAAGGAGGCAAATAACCCGGAGAGGCAAAAATCCGATTTCGACAGTAGTGATTCTTTTTGAAGGTAAATACAGTTAAAATTTTCAGTTTCACTAAGCATATCGCAATTGGGTGGAACAGATGCATATTCTGCTAATTCAAGGCAAAGAGGTTCATTATTCACGTAAACTTTCTAAAACTTCTAAATTAATCAGGGCCGGCGCCACCGGGGGTGTCCTGGGTGTCCGGACACCCACTGCCTCAAGGAAATGAAGCGGTGCTTGTACAGTGACACCCACTAGACTATACAGTGGACACCTACTACACCCACACCTCATAATACGTGGCGCCGCCAATGTTCTTGTAGTTTTTTTCTTGTTGAGCTATTGCTTTGTCCCAGCCACTACGATATGTTTTCATCTATCTTTTTCTCGATTTATCAAAAATGAAATAATAAGGAATGAGCAAAACACAAGTACAATCGAAACTGCATATAATACAACGAAATAAATTATAATTACAAAGTATGCTGGTGGATTACATTATCTGTGATAGTTAATAAGATCTAATAAAAGAAAACATAAAGTAATGCTTACTGACAAAAATATATATCACAATGAAAATCTAAACTATTGTTTAGTCAAAAATTAATTGAACATATATTAGTTAGAACTTAGAAGTGCATGCACATAAATCATTGGCATTTTCCAACAAAAGAGTAAACTTAACGTAACAAGAATTTGATAGATCTACTTGAGCCAGCATATGAAATCAGGATGCTTAAAGTGCCCAACCTTAATCTACTGGATAAGCCTTCGAGGCCTATGGCACAACGTGGTGGGCCTATTTTGAAGATGGGCCTGGGGCTGCAGCACCATCAGCCGCCGCCTTAATCTGGCCCTGATCATAATAACAACCCTGATGCAGAAAAACTAACGAAACATACACAGAGCCCATACATTCGCCAATACATTCAATCAGAACATGAAGTGTTATGTGTGTGGAAATGAGACATCTGGTGGGCACACATGTCCAGGATGCCATCGATATGTCCACATTCCTTGTGGACGCTGTAGCGGGGAAGAAGGATTAGTGGCAACGTTTGGTGTGTAACCTGTGACCTCAGTAACAGGCTTGGACCGGATCAAGATTTCATGACCGTGACCCGGTGACCCGGTCGACCCGGTAAGCTCAGACTCGGTGACCCGGCTGACCCGGTAAATTTTGACCAGTAAGTAAGTATACAGTAACCAACGATACCAAAGAAATTTCAATTGAAGTCTATGTCTCATAAATATTAAACGATTTACATATTAAATGAATCTTTCTAAGTTATAATTCTACAAACCAATAAAAATTTATTAGCATTACTTGAAGAATTTGGTAAAATCAAAATTAAGTGACCCGGTTGACCCGGTAATCCGGTGACCCAGTCCAAGCCGGACCCGGAGCTTTAGCGAATATTGTGATCCGGTGACCCGGTCCAAGCCTGCTCAGTAAGCAGCATAAATGGCAGAAACCAAAAATAAAGGAATTAACTGTAGACTGCCTAACTGATACACGTTGTGTCAGGAGGGAAACATGTCGATCAAATCATTCAAATTTCGAGAAAAATCGGATTTAGACATGGTTTTGTATTCTCAATCGAATTCAATCAAAAAATCAAAATTTTCAGAATTTGTTATGATGACGTAGCATAAAAGTAAACTGCTCCACTTGCCACTCTCTTACTTTTGTAGATAAGAAATGAGAAAATCTCACCGTGGGAATACCCAAAAGAAGATATTAGACTAATCTTATCTGTTTTAGGATATTTGGTTGGACGAATATAGAGTTGTGACAGATATAACTCAAATATATGTATATTTTCGTAATCCATGGTACATCAAATACAGATTTATCATTTTTATGAAAATGAAGTAACTTTAGTTTCCTGATGCAGAATTGTTCAAATTTTGAGATCTGATAACTATTAAGATAGTCGTATTTGTTCCTGTTTAGAAACAAAGGATTACTTATATATATAACGCCGTTAATATATAAGTATTCCTTTTAAAAAGAGAAAGTAAGTGTCATCACTTTTTGTCTAAATCCTCTAATAAATCTTTTCAAAATTTCGTTATATTAATATATTATTGTGCTCTTGTTGGATTTCAAATTTATAAGTTCTACATATTATATACAAATAACTACAGGTTAAGTTATTTTCCTGAAAATCACACCGGCAGTCTACGGTTAAGAGGAAGCAATACAGCTGCAATCACCGAATGTTGAAGTCAAGCATGAACAAGTTGCCTCCGGCCAACATCGGAGATACTGTACTAATTTTAATTGCACCACCTGATGTAATGACTAAACTCGGTTAAAAAAATTTGATGGGTGTTGTTGCTAGTATAAGTGGTGATATTTATACAGTTACCACAAAACAAGGACAACTAGGACCAATGTATACAAGAAATCAGTTTGATATCAGTGAATCTAATTTTCTGAACGTCGATGATATACCAAACAACTCCATCGCACAGAGCACTGCTATGCGAAATCCCTCCTTATTCTCTGCTTTATCCTGCAAATGCAAAAACTGTTCAAATGTTAGATGTCCTTGCAGAAGATCGAAAAAAGGTTGCTGTTCCAAATGCCATCAAGGAAGGACGTGTAGAACGTGGAATCAAATATTAGTAGTAGTCTAGTAGAGTAGCATAACTAGCTTTTAAAGCAGCAAACTTAATTTATACGTAGATGTAGTAATAATTAAATCAACTCTTTCGTGATTATTGGTACAATGTAGGTACAGAAAACTTATCTAATCCGACATCATTTGACAAGGAAAATGTCAGATTGCCAAATTGTCGGAAAATGCGGGCTGTAATGCATAGTCCGATGCTCATTGGGACAAGGAAAAGTGTCGGTTCTCCTGAATCCCGGATTATACTAGAGCGTCGAGAATGCAGGTTATACTGTAGTTATAAAGCGTGTGCGAGAATACACCAGTGTGTATCAGCACACACTAATATTATACTGATAATGTGCGGGCATACACTGCAACATACACGTTCTATTTAAATTTCAGAATTTTATCTCATAGAGGGCTGGAATTATGTGCGATTAAATGAATTTTAACGCTTCACAATGTGACAATGACGTAATAAGTTGGCGAGGTGTGAGAATTTCGAGTGGAAATCTCAACTGTTAGCGAGGGCCAAAAGTTACTCAGAAAATTTGATTTGGAAACAGTCCAGTTTCTTCAATCAACTCGGAACATACAAACAAATATTTACATACATATATATATGTATAGTATATATACAGGTTTGTGTATTTATTGTATTGAAAACTTTATGATATCAGGAAGAAATTTATGCACTAGCAATGTTCCATATTATACAACTATGCTACAAAAACGAAATAGGGTTCCTAAGTGTAATTACACTGGATATAATTACATGCAGCCGTGACCTACGTTATATAAGGCATATGCACAAACTTTATGAAACTGGATCATGGATTAAAGGAAGGCTATTGATAAATAAGTTATTTATCGTTATCAAAATAACTAGTAATGATAGACCTCATAAATGTTCTATAACTATATAGGAACATGGTATCAAGGTGTAAATAGCACCCTTCAGAATTGAGCTATGTCATCATTTGATTACGTAATCGCTATTTTTGGTGGGTAATATCGTGTTTTTATAGCCTGATATTAACATAGTTAGACGCGTTATAAATGTTCAAAATTTGAAGAAGATGATGCCCATATTTGAGAAAATAAAATAATTAGCACTTAATTCCTTATGAGGTAATACACCCATTATCTCAAAAATTATTGTAGTTAGGCCTAGAAAATGTGTTATCAATGAATAGGAAGTAACCTATTGCGGATAGATCAGCACTAGCCTAGTTTACATAAAATAATAGTTTTTGAGTTATGGCTCATTTAGGAAATATTCATTTCCTTGGCAACCGAGGAATATGTCAACATTCCATTTATAATTTCGATATATTTCATCTAACTAGTTATGGGCATCATCATGTTCCAATTTTGAACATTTATAACCCGTCTAACTAGGTTAAAAGCAGGCTATAAAAACACGATAATACCTACCAAAATTAGCGATTACGTAACCAAATGATGACATAGCTCAATTCTGAAGGGTGCTATGTATACCTTGATACCATGTTCCTATATAGTTATAGAACATTTAAGAGGTCTATCACTACCAGGGATGGATCCAGCACAAAATATCTGGGGGGTGCAATCAGAGGCGTAGCTATAGGCGGTTCAGGCGGTTCATTGAACCAGTACCCCGATGTCTCAGGAGCCCCAAAGGCATACCTGCCAACCTATTTGTGTAATATACCTGTACAGGGCTCCAATTTTCCCGTGTACATTGGCCAAAATCCCTGTACACCTCCCAAAGAATTTCTCGCTCGCTGCGATCGCTCGTCCAGGTATTTACTATACACTTACATATCAAATTATCACTTTGGAACGGAGAAAGCATTGAATTATATACTGTACTGGGAATCCCTGTTCGCTTGTATTAATATATAAACCAGTTGTGCCTTTATGTGGTCAATGCAGAATGCATGGCAGAATATACTATCATCACTGTAGACATTTAAGGTATTATTTGATTCATAATTAGTATATTAAAAATCTCTGTACGCCTATAAAGAACAGCAAAAATGGTTAAAATCCCCATACTGTACAGGGAACCCTGTACGGTCTTCAGGTATGCAAAGGATCCAAAATTCTCCATTTGCAGATATACTTCAATCATACTTCGTAAAGATTTCGGGAAATGCCATTTCCGAACCCAAATTTACCCAGATGTATGCCGCGAACCTCCTTAAATTTTACTACTCCAATTTGAACTATTAGGGCCGGGGGCCCCGGCACATACTTTTGAACCGGGGCCCCCGAAACCTTAGCTACGCAACTGGGTGAAATGTCCAGGGTTGGCATTAGAATTGTGGACGCCGTAGGATGCGCCCGCGAGTCAAATGTGAAAGTTTCGGACGTTATTTTTTAAGAAATGCATTTGAGAAAGCAACTTTCAAGAAAGTTGAAATATATTAAATATACGTCAAAGAAATCTATTCTAAATTAATACATAACTATAAATTAATAATTAATTAATCAAATTATCAATTAACCAACAATCACAATGAATCAACAGTTTAAAATTAGTTAACGATTTTGCCTGATATTTGATATACAAAGTTCACAAAAAGTAATCACAGAATAGATATTGAAGAGAACTCTCATATGTTTCTCTCAACCAATCTCGGAAATTGTGCCACTCCCTAGATATAATTTTGGAATATATTATCATATTCTTGGGGGGGAGGGGTAGTGGCATTTGTTTGAATCTTAGACGCTCAAACATCGATGTACAGCTATTCTTCTCACATAGTAGGAGGAGTGTAATATTGTGCAGTTATACCAAAGATGTTTTGGTATTATAAATAACAAACATATCCCTTTTGGAAACCAGTTATGTGGGGGTGCTTGAACACCCAAATCCCCCCCCCCAGGATACGCCACTTGGGGGGTTCGCACCACCCCTGATCCATTTTGGGGGGGGGGTTCAACCCCCCTGAACCCCCCCGGTGGATCCATCCCTGATCACTATTAGTTATTTAGATATTGATAAATAACCTATTTATCAATAGCCTTCCTTTAATCAATGGTCCAGTTTCACAAGTTGGTGCATAGGCCTTATATAATGTAGGTCACGATTCAGCATATTTTGACTCTAAATAAATTCAATGCAATATTAGAATATCCTGGGATAAGTCTAGAATTTTAATAAGTTTACACCATATTTAAGATTTAATATAAATAATCATGGGTGAATAACGATTGTTACAAAAAAAAATCACGAAATTACAATTGATCGTCCAAACTGTTATGAGATTAAATACATCAATTTTGATGATACCATTCGGTTTACAGATATCAAAACCCTATCTGCTACAAAATGGCTATTTCCCCTAAACTGTCCTTATACCCACTGTGCTGACCAACATTACCGCATCCTTATTGTACATATCCTATTAAATTGTGAGATTTAAATCTAGTATATATGGTGCGAATTATGTGCGGTTAAGGGAATTTTCACGATTCTCAAAATGTATGAATGACGCTATAATTTCGCGAGGAGGATGAAATGAAGTGGCTAAAAGGAACGTCCAACGCAATTAGGCTCGTTAACATCCAAAACACCTTCATGAATGGTTTAACACCTCAAATATGATGACAATACAAAAATATACACCTGGGAAAACAGGAAGTTCTTTTTAGGGATGGAAAGGATGCCAAATAAAAATTAAAACAATTAAAAATTAAACAAACCAATAATTGACATCAAAGAATTGTAAATAAATGAAGGTAAATCAGTTGAAATAGGAACGAAGATAAACTCCGGCAAAACAACCAAAGAGAACTCTTCCGTAGGCAAAAACTTATCTTGTTGCATAGGAAATCCACCATCAACTCCTATAGCAAGTTTAGTTGGTTTAGATATTTGAATAGAGGGATCCTCATTTGGTATTTGAGCGTGATTCAATGTATTGCGTTTTATATGCAAATAAAGACGTAACCCTGTCTGTTTAAAATAGAGTTTGACGAATCGATATCCATAACAATTGAAGGAAAAGAGGTTCACAAACAAACCTAAAGGAGAAAACGAGGTATCAAAACTAAATAAACATTGCTGCTTGTTAACAATATCATCGAATTGAGCTATCTTGATATCTTCAGTTAATGTAGGGAGAGTTTTCAAAGTTTCAATAACCAATTCATCCATAATTAAATTGCTAATGGTAGAATAAACGAAAAGAATGTTATTTTAAAAAGTAATGCATTAAATAACTAAATTATCAAAAATATCTGTATGTAACAAGTAAATTACACTTTTCGAGATATTTATCCAATTATATTGGAAATATGGCCATAACCAAAAATCTTGGACATGATGCCAGGTGTTTAGAAATTATAAGTGCTTTAACAAGCGTATCAAGGTTTAATTTTTCTTTAAGCGAGCTCCAATTATGAAAGCAATTTGTTTAGTTTGTCCCAATTAAGCGGAGTTTGTTCCGATTAACCCAAATTTAGTATTAGCTTATACGGAAAGGATTCGGTTCTTGGGTAGTTGTCCCAAATATGCGGTTTTCCCAATTAGCCGGTGTCACAATTAAGTGGAGTATCCTGTACAAAAAGTTCAATAGGGGATATCTTCAGACTCCACCTAATGGAAAAGTGGATTTGAAAATCACTATTTGCTGAATACACATTATGAGTGAAGGGTAACATAGATCATCGTTATCGCCAAAAGGTGACCGGTTTAGAATTTTGATTCAACCTAAATAAATAAAAATGTGAACTTTTGAACACAAAAAATGAATATAAACCTAATTTTTTGGTGGCATCTTTGATAAAATAATTGTAAAATAAATCAGCGGTCATATTTCAAGAATGTAGACCTAATACCAACTGCGTACGCATATAATCTTTAATTATTTAATCCTGAGAACGAATACAGATATCCACATTGCCAAAATTTAACATATCAAGTTATCAACGACAACCACCTAAGGAAAGTCCCCTATGGGAGATTTGTATTAGCCAAATTTTGAAAACCAGAATAAATAAAAAGTATGATACCTCACAGTGGGCAAATCAGCGGTCATAGCTCAAATTTTGAAATCTGTGTATTTGCTCAATTTCTTAAATATGTGGTGCTAGGATAGTCGAGGACCATAGAAATATAATTTATTTTATCAAATTCCATCTGCAAGTCAAGATATTATAATTTGAATTACGATCATTAACTATGTTTCCAAAATAAAAATCGAGTTTTCAAATAATATCAAGTTTCAAATGCTAAATTTACAACATAAAGCTTTCTAGAGCATTTGAAAGCATACTAGTATCAGTTTTTCTTCTAGTTTCCAGATATTTGTCCATAATTAGAACATCTCTTATGGTTTCCGAATTCGTTATCATTTATTTTATTCAGTTTTCGATGATACTTTTGTAAATGGTAAGATATGGTCAATTATTACACCTATGCTATCTTAATTAAACTACAGAAAAAACTATAATAATGTATGTAACATTTTTGGGTCAAATGATGCAATTAGTGACTGGTTACTCTTAAACTACAGAGTAACCAGTCACTAATTGCATCATTTGACCCAAAAATGTTACATACATTATTAAACTGTCCATCAGACAAAAATTTCAAAAAATTGAGTTGTTTATTAAATATTCAAATACTTGTGGTTAAGTATAAAATGTAAATATGTAATATCTACTGCGTTTATTCGTTAAATCATAGCCTACTCTATATATGGCCTGACAGTAGATGTACCAGGGATGCACAAGAAGATGGGAAATTTTAATTTTTTAATGTTTTCTATATTGAACTACTAAGTTCTTTATGGGTCTCTAGGTCGTAAACATAACTCAGCAGTGCTAGCCCGTGATTAGTATTAGCTGTAATGAGAACGGTGATTGGATTTTCATAATTTAATAGTAATAATATACACAAACAGTACAATTTCTAATATTAATATACAGTAAATAATACACAATTATTTGCTTTCTTTGCTTTCGCCTCTTTCTCCTTTCTCTCTCTGGCTCTAGCAGTGACACACGACACACTTAACTACATAATAGAAATAGGAATAACAGAGTAATACAAATCAAGGTAAATAGTAAATACAAATAAGTAGACACATAATTAAGAGAATTTCTTAAATTTACGCTTTCTATACTTTTTGAAAGAACCAGCGAGTTATAATTCTTAACTTTGTTAATGTTTGCAAGAAAGCAATTCGCTGCAGTAAAGACGAGCTTCGATAAGATGTTCCAACTAAACACACCACAGCTAATACAAGTAGACTTCCAAATACTTGGATCACGATTATCGCTATCTTCCAAATACATCAACGTGAGTTCAACTAGTATTTTTCTAGAATGTCCACTTACAAGCTTCGCCATCAGCTCTTTATTGTTTTCGATGGCACTAAAGGTCTTCCATATAATAAATATGGAATTTAAACTGGCTCAGATGGATATTTAAGTCCGCCACGGTCCGTTAGCTGCAGAAGTTTATACTGAGAGTCCAGGTCTAAATCAAGGAGAAATACTTTATCAACTGTTAGCATATGTACAGGCATGACACGGTTTTGTTTGTTTCAGGTACTGATGGACAGTATAGCCTGCAATAAAGGCTAATGATTGAAGCAACTGTGAACCACAATCAATTGTTGATAAATCATTAATCGCATCAAGAAAAGTCTCCAAATTGAACTCACCATCAGTAGTGGAATACGCTATACGGAGAAGAAAATTACTTAACAAATGACTGAATAGATTGAAAGGAAGTGTCTTGTTGGTCAGTAAATATGTTTAATATGCTAGAAAGTTTAAGTCGACGCTCGGTTCAAGGATTTGAAGATAGGAAATGTGATAATTAGAACCCGACATCATACGGTATAGACCGAAATGGTGTTCCAAGGGATCCGTCTGTAGAAAGGAGGACAACAGATATGTAAAGCCACAAGATTGAGTCAAATGATTGGTAATTTGTGGTAAGGCAATACAAGCATGTCTAAAACTGGTGTATGTTTGTATACTCAGTTTTCCAATTTTTTCTGGTAAAGTTTGCCAAGCATCTAACCAGAACTACATGAGTCAAAAATAGAAATCGCTCTTCATTAAAAGTCAAAGGTCTAGAGAAATTATCGTTCAAACGTATTCCTTTAAATGGTGTGTTAACGTTGAATAATTTCCAAACAGTAAGAAGGGTATCAACAAACTCCGGAGTATTCTTTCTATATTCTGGATAGTTAGCGCAGATATTGTTATTAATTCGTTAACTACTTTCAAAACCAGTTTTACATTTTGACGCTCTATGCTAGACGGAAAACATGACTCCATAGTCAAATGAGGAGCTAACTTGGATAAACTTGTTCTTTCTGAATTATATAATTGACATACGTCTTCAAAGGATGCACAACCGAACTTAAGGGGATAATCACAATAAGAACTAGAGTTGTATTTTAAAGCAAGTTCCTGCAAAACAGATTCTATTTCTCGGATGCCACTAATTGCAGCAATGGAAACAGATATACTCTGTCTATTAAAATAGGCTGAGGTGGATAAATAAGCATTGATTTCAAGGTACAAATCTACTGAGATATTTTTTTCAGCCATTTTAGCGAGAACAAACGTTATGTTGCTTTCATTACGGAACCACACCAACCAACTATAAGGTAAATAAATCAAGGTTAACTTATCTTTCAAGTCCTGTGGAGAGTTACCACAAACTTCTCTTTCTCTTGACTCTCGGATCTCAAGCTGAGTTGTAGTGTTTGGTTCATCAATTCTTCCTCTTTTGCATCGTATGAGAAGCGATTCCGTTTGTAAGGTTTGGATAAGTAATATGCTGGGCAGCGAGTTAGTAAACTTGGTACAGCGCCTTCCTTCAGCTTTGGCTTTGCCCGCGGACCGCGGTACTTCAGTAAAAGTACTATCTCCTCTTGGGACTTGGAAAGTGTAGTCTATGTCTTCTTTCTGAAAATAGTTGATACATACATAGACCACCTTCAGGTCACCGATATCCTCGCGACGAAGAGCGTATGTCCAGGCATGATTCAGGGTTGGTGGATTTTGAGGCATCTTGAACACAAGGAACATGGTCATCCGGGTTGTAGTTGCTCTTGCATCCGGGGACAGAACACGAGTTAGGTATGAATAGAAGCTAATATGAATAAAATACCAAAGCGAAATTAAAAGGATGAGATTTTACGTCAATAGAAGAGTTTGGAATAAAATCTGATCAATAATTGTATATATTTCAAGAATATTTCTAATTAATGTGGTTGATTATGATTATTATTTTTGAAATTAAATATTGTGGTTGGATAAATATTACCATCTTCTCCTTCATCCTTGGTCCACATTTTCTAGGTTACTGTCAGGCCATATATAGAGTAGGCTATGGTTAAGGGTGTCCCTTATAGGGAAAGAAATCGAAATTTCTCTCCAAAAAACAACATAAATTAATTTTTTTTTTTGTACCAAACACTGCCGAAGGACCATAACTAACGTTTGTATATGGTTTTGAGCCACGTCCACGCGTATTTTCAGAGTTATTAGCTATTTTGTACAGCGTATCACGGGTTTCTCCACTTTGAACTATTATCAGTACTGTATTACTCAACAATGGTAAGATTGGGGGTATCATAACTCTATCCTAGCAATCAATGACGAAAATAAACAACAATTGATCAAAAAAAATTCGCAAAAAGTGAAAATCTAAACATTTATGGTCTATAATCTCATTCGAGGGTACGTTTTCTTGTCCATTTTCTATCTCAGGCACCCGAGCAGCTAGCATCAACATATACGTCTCAAAATGCTCGCAATACACAACTTCCTATACGTGCATAATACATTTTGGGACCCTAACACCCTCCGTTTTCAAAATGATCCCTATATGGGCATGCAATGTGCCCAATTTTGATGACACAGCAAAATCTATATCAACGAAAGTATAAACTCTAGAGTTTAGCTCTAACATTCTATTCACATCAATATCCTACTACAAACTCATTGAAAGTACAAATGAGACTCATAATCAAATGGTCACACTTCTATAAATTTACATACCCATATATGGTGGTGTCATTTCAGAAATGAAACCATGAACTTTGAAATTAAATAATAAGCTAGAGCTTAGTTCCAACTTCCTAGTAACATCAATAATCCTTTTTAAGTTAGATGGTATAGTTATCGAATACTACTTCGTAAATTTAATCGTGTGGGGATTCTTTGCGGCCTTTTTCTCAAAATAATATAAATGCCGGTGTTTGGTGACTAATGTCACGGAGCTAGACGAAATCAAGATAGGTTAAGAGCTCGAAAAATTTCTACAAGTTCTAGACCACTAACATTTAGCTTCGAGTGATTGAATAAGCAAAAAACACCATAATTCTACTAATAAGAGATAAACAATCTCAAAACTAAATAAATATTCAAATATCCCTACCTCAGACGTTGTCCCCCTCATATTCGTTGAAGAAATTTCGAAATCTCATTTTATTCGAAATAGCTCCGAAAGATATTGCTTTTATATAGTTGAATTGAGCTAGAGAACATTCTAGAACAATTCAGAAACTATATAGAAGCTTGACACTATCTATGTTATATTGAATAGACGCACATAACTTTATATTAAAAGAATCCATACCTAGTCAAAACAATTCAATATGCACTTGAATGAATAAATTCTTGGCTATTTTTAAGCTGATCAACTTGTGTTATTACTTAGAAGTATTCAGAGAATCTATAGACATGTTCTACAGTGATTTATCAGTTTCCTATAAGGGATACCGTTAAATCAATGTAAATGAATATTATTGATCAGAGATGCAGCGGTCTGGACCGGACCGGACCGACCGGTCTCAGGTCGGTCCGGTCCGCTTATTTTCAAGTGCGGTCTGGACCGGTCCAAATTAACGATATAACGGTCTGGACCGGTTCATCGGTCTGGACCGTTCATAGGTCTGGACTCATCCTAGATTGGACAAACGATCAGGCTCCAATCCGTTATTTCATATTGTCTACAAGCACATAAGTAATAAGTATCTTATAAATACAAGTGGATATAATTAGCCACTCTACTATGTCGTCTGTAACTGTCCAAATAAGGGATATAACGGTCTGGACCATTGATCGGTCTGGACCGGTCCAGACCGATCCAATATTTTTATCATACGGACTGGACCGGTCCGGACAGTCCAGAAAAAAATCATGACGGTCCGGTCCGGTCCATGAAATTTCCGGACCGCTGCATCTCTGTTATTGATGCATTTATTGTACTTGAAACACGCAACGATAATACCAGTGAAGTTTCCGAACAGATAGTGTGTTAATTTCAAATCCCAAAAGTCAAAACAGAATAAGAATTCTTTTCTGAGTTATGTCGTAATTATTAATTTGTTGCTTCTCACATAGTACATGATTTTAATCAGTTATAAAGCGGAAAATATAATGTAAGATGCTCATTTGTATTCTACATATCGACACATACTACTAGTATGAATATTCCAACTAGATCTGTGATAATTATCAAAATATTTGTGAAATTCGATTTATCCCATCTTTGCTAAGTCATCACAACTTTAAAAATAGAAGCCATACCAAAAAAATATTTTGTCCAAACACTTTGTTATAGGCATAGACTACTTTAATTAAGGACTGTAGGCTGCCAGCTCGGGTCCTGGAACTTGGGTCCATTGTGTACTTATTGATATCCCGTAATCCGCTAATGCTAGACACAGGAAATGTATTATTGTCGTATAGGAAGTCATATTTTGTGAGTCCATTGGTCATATTGCCTTATCTCAAATATTTGTGGAATGTGAGTATTGCGGTTTTCACACCATTTCCATATATGGTAATATTCTCGAATCCTCGACTTCAGTTAGAGTTAGACATAAGAAATGCATTATTGTCGTATAGGAAGTCATATGTAAGGAAGATATTGGCATTATTGACTATCACTAATATCTCTATTAAGGCCTGAGGCCCTCGGACCTTCTGGAAAAGGCTACTGAACCCCTAAATTTATATATTAGAATCCACTAGCTTATTCTATTAGCTATATATTCACAACAAAGTTTGTATCTCTAGCAGTGATGTTTTGCCAATTTTTGAAGTGGGGGAACGCTCATGAAAATCAAAATTGGAAACATCCACATGACCATATATGATCAAAAAAATTAAAATTTGCAGAATTGCGAATTTTCGAGTGTGTACTGTTGTGAGTCATTCTAATTGGTCTAAATCCAAAAGTGGTTAGGAATATGAGTGAATTTGAGGCACTTATTTTGTTTGCCCAATTTTGCAACCTGAAGGGGTTGCATTTGGGAAATTTTGACTTTCCTGACAAGTATATACCATATAATCTTCCAAATTTAATTCTCAACGACTAATTATGATCTTCCAGCAAGTGTAAAGTAAGTTTGGAGCTTATTGACGAACTTAATAAAGACATCCTATACAAAACTTCTAAATTAGGCTCAACAGGAGCTTCGCTCCCTTTAACAATTGATGACACTAGTATTAAACAAAGCATCATATAATTTAACTATTCTATTTCATTCTTGTTAAGTATGTTATTAACAAACCCTCGTTGAGCCCTAGATTGACGGTCTCGTCTGATTAAAAAAGACATCAAACTTCAAACAACACGTAAACAAACAGTTGTACAACTTGAGTGATCTTTAGGGGAACGCTGTTCCCTCCGGGCTTGAATTTTCTCATTGGGAAACGATGTTCCCCCAGAGAAAATAGTGGGAGAACGGCGTTTCCCCGCGTTCCCTGTGGAAAACATTACTGCCATTGGGGGAACGGCGTTCCCCCGAGTTCCCCCTGGAAAACATCACTGATCTCTAGCTCATATAGTTTACAAGTTACAGCAAGGTATGTGAATATGGAACTAAATGACGAATCATTGTATTTAGCATTAATTGAGAATTACCTATTCACTTTGATTCCCAGGAAAATTGGGTAGTTATCAATGCGATGTTAGTGCCAATATAGTTAGTACTAGCAAGCTACCTTTAGGTAATAGAGCGTTTTAATTGATATCGTGTTTACTTTCAACACTGTCAGAATGATAAGTTGGAATCTCTAATTCCAGAAAGTCATTGGTGTAGTTAACTACAAAATTTCTTAACTATTTACAATAACGAACCTACTATCTACAACTTATTGTGAGAAGACATACATAGGTGGCTTAGGGTGGGTGCCTGCTCACTTCTAGATGCGCTACTTAAAAGATAAATTGAAGAATGTACAAGATTTTGGTTAATCTTATTGAAAGTATAGTACATGTTATAAGTCTATATTATATAAAACCAGAATGATTATTTAGCATTGATGCGTACATTAGGAAATTATGTTAAATATGGATTTTTACTATACAGATCTATTGAGATTAGTTGAATTAATTTTGATTATTATTGTTCCGCTCTTTATATTAGTATTTTGTTTAGCAGTATCTTAGACTGGTTTACTTGAATACGAGCCATGCCAAAACATTGTGCGTCGGGGCAATTATATTGGAGAGCCTATACTCCAGTTGTTAGTTTTCCTACTGATCACATTGAACGGAATAGGTGGATTGAGGCAATGCCAAATAACCCTGCGAGTCTCAAGGATCGAAGAGAAATCTTTGTGTGTGCATCACATTTTGAATGTGAATGGGTCACTGTAAAAGGTGGAAAACGGCCAATTGGACCTCCTACCTATTTTGAAGGAATAGCCAAATCTTGTAAGAAACAATCCTTGACGTATCCCAGACCAACTAAGAAGGCTACCTCCGAAGTACGTAATCAATTACAAGAGGAATATCTGAAAAAATTGGATAAGATTGTTAGTTTTTCAACATTTACGGAGGAGGTTGAAGAACGCTATACATCATTCAGTTTCAAAAACCAATGCAGAAAGTTGACAATGTTTAAGTTAGATGACCTAGGAAGAAATGTGACCCAATTTATCTACTTCAAGGAAGTGCAATCCCATTTTGGATTCCTGCACTTGGTGGAGGCAGAGAATGATGGCTTCGCAATACCCAAAAGTTATTTCAATCTAGACAAAAATAGCCTCCTACATAGATGGTCTCAAGTTGATGAAATACTTTCTACTGTGGACAACTATCAAGTGTCTAATGCTAATCATCTGGAAAAAGCTATGAATGAGTTAAAACAAATGACCCCAGAAGTGCAAGAATGCCCACATTTTCAGTTCCTAGAGGTACAACTCGATTACCTCTTGACACCCTCCAATAGAATCAATTACACAAAGTATTTACTTATTCTCGCGGGAGAACTCCTATGTATCTCTCCAGTCCCGCAGCTTTCAGAACAACGAACTGCAGCGTTTGTTTAAAGACCTCAAACCAGAGCAACGTTTTGTGAACATTCTGTTCGATGAAATAAAGCTAATTAAAACAACTCGATTCAGTGCAGGTCATATAATTGGTCATGCCAATAATGCACCAAGTGAACAAGCTACCTCGGCCCTTTGTACTGAAGTTGTTTGCCATCAAGGTGGGCCGCGTTTAATATTTGCTATCCATCCCGTGAAGAACATAAATTCGGTAGAGCTCCGTAAAATTTTGTTGGAAGTTATGGAAGTAATGAAAAAGAGTGGTGTGCGGCCAATCTCCTTCATTTGTGATAATTGCCCGCTAAATCAAGGGGTGTATCATTACTTGGAGGCCCAGGGAGAGTGGTAATGGATAACATCGAAGTATTTCTTATGTCTGATTTCGTCCACATCATGAAGAATTTACGAAACAATTGGCTAACAGAGAAACTTCAGGAGTTATCATTCATGGAGGACGGTACGGAATATTTGGCACGCTGGAAAGATATTCAAGCACTTTATGAAGTGGACAGAAATAGCTCACTACGTCTCACAAAGCTTACACATACCTCAGTTTTTCCTAAACCTCTCCAACGACAGAGCGTACCACTCGTCTGTCAAGTTTTTCACGAGAAGACTATTGCAGCATTCAAGGCTCTGAAAAACACAATAAATCCCCAGGAAGGGACTATAAGGTTCATTACGTTGGTCACAAATTGGTTTAAAATGATGAATGTCAAAGATAAATTTGGGGCTATCAATCTACGGGATCCGTTCAGAGCTCCTTGGACACTCAACTGTGAGAACTTTAAGAAGCTGTTGGCAATGTGCGATGTGATTGGCTCATGTCGGTGGGAAGGTGGCAAAATGAGGCAAAAATATTGACAAAATTCACTGCTGATGCTTTCATAGTAACAACAAAGTCCAGCATTGCAGCCGCCACGTATCTCTTAACTCATCACCACTTCGAATTTGTCCTTCCTGCAGTTTTCTCTCAGGATCCTCTAGAAAGGTTTTTCGGGCAAGCCAGGCAGTGACACGGTGGTAACTTTTACATTGATGTAGGAGATGTTATCTCTGCATGCAAGGTACAGCGTTTGCATCAGATGCTGAAATACAATGTCATTCCACAAGGTTGTGGGGAGTGGAAATGCTCATATTGTACTGCACCTATCACATTACAAGATATAGATCTGATGCAGGAGACTTGTATCGAAGACACACAGCTACTCCTTGATTCTACTGACGCTTTGAAAATAAAGTAGTCTTCATTGCAGGATTTTTAACTTATAAACACGGAGATCCAGGAGAAGGAAAAGAAGTCTCAAGTGAATTCTTGCAAGAACTTGACAGAGGAGGGTTGAGATTGCCCACATTAGACACCACATGTTTTGTCCACATGGCCATCAATCTTCTGGAAAAGCTTGCTGAGCCCAAAAATGGATGTCGAGGGTATATAATGAAAATTCTTTCATTTGTGGATGCTCCTCTTGGTCAGAGCTGGGCGGCGAGTTGTACCCTTGTTAATACTCTACTGAAAGCTCAAGTAATTCACAATAGTGATCGGGAACAACAATTAGGCTATCTTAGACGGAAGTAGAAGCTTCAGCAAATTTATTAACTATCATTTTTTCTTAATAAATGTTTTTCTCGTCATTTCCGTTAATATATAATTTTTGACTATACAGGTAAACCTCCCAAAGCGGCAACCATCGGGAGAATGATTTTGTGCCGCTTCTCGGAGGTTGCCGCTACTCGGAGGTTGCTAGTACAGGTAAACCTCCCAAAGCGGCACCCATCGGGAAAATGATTTTGTGCCGCTTCTCGGAGGTTGCCGCTACTCGGAGGTGCCGCTTTGGGAGGTTTTACTGTATATGCAGTGGTTTATTTGGATCATTCACAGGAAGTAGGTATTTCCAGAACAGATAGACCTATCAAATGTATTATATACCCATGGGTTATCGATACCTGTGAATCCATTTATCGACTCAGAAAATTAGTACGGCTTCAAATGTTTAAGTTATGACGTCATAGTGTTTCTATTTATTCCCATAATTCCACAAATATTTGTTAAATTAGTATTTTCAAATAAACTAGTACTAATTCATTTATATGCATCTCTAAATAAATGCATGGTGTAAATATAAATTAAGTTGATAATGTAATTCGAGAGCCTAGGCCAGTCAAATAACCAGCTTTTTTAACATCAACGGTTCGACCAGTTTTTTTTGTTCCAATTTTGGCATTTGATCACCCTTTCATTTTCTATTACATTTACAGCAACCCGTATAGTTTCCTTGGTTGAAAGGTAATCCCACGCTTCTAAATTATCCATTTAGTTTACTAAATAATGAAATTTTGAAAAAGAAAATTAAAATTTTCGTATATAAATCTTCAAAGCCCCCATATATAGACAAGTAGATTTTATTTTGCGCGGGGCTGGAAAGTGGTTAAAACTCAAGCTATATAGTTAAACTTTATATATAAATAGGGCTAGTAAAACGACACGACACGACACGACACGACAGTTTACGCAATACCAATACATGGAATTTAGCAGTTCGGACACTTCCAGCTAATCATAATTTGAATGATAATTATACTAAAGGACAAATAATTCCATGAAGAGTATTCAACATTTTTAGGATGATATAAACAATAATTAAACACTGTGAAAGTATTAGCTGATTGTGATCGAAACCTAATGAGATACACGAGCATGAAATGATTCACAATAGTTAACTACAAAATTTCTTCAATTTTATTTAGCCATTGAAACTATAGACACTGCATCATATTTCTAATTCTACTTGGAATTTTTAACTGTAAAAACAGTTACCTAGGTTCTCGATTATGCTGAACACGATAAAAACGTTTTTGAAGAGATCAGAATAGGTAAAAAATTGTCCAACTCCCTGTCAATAAACCACTGTGATATGGAAGTGTGAAAATCACAACTCCAATTCCATAATATATGAGCTAACCAATACGTATTGACTAAATGACTCCTTACATATGACTTCCTATACGACAATAATGCATTTCTTATGTCTAACTCTAACTGAAGTCGAGGATTTGAGAATATTACCATATATGGAAAAGGTGTGAAAACCGCAAAACTCACATTCCACAAATATTTGAGATAAGGCAATATAACCAATGAACTCCCAAAATATGACTTCCTATACGACAATAATACATTTTCTGTGTCTAGCATTAGCGGATTACGGGATATCAATAAGTACACAATGGACCCAAGTTCCAGGACCCGAGCTGGCAGCCTACAGTCCTTAATTAAAGTAGTCTATGGTTATAGGTGATAACCCATAGGTAACTAACACCTTTTATACCTCTATCTTGTACCTAAATACCTATGACCGCTGATGTACCTGTTTTTGCCCACTGTGGATAGATAGAGACATTTCATTTTGGTCTATTGCTTTCTATTGTATAGGGATTTATGTCTCACGATTACAGATTTTCTGACGTAATTAACCTTATTATGTAATTAATTTGAAAGCATCTACATTGAATGTGCTCGACAAATTAGGTAGTTTGGTGGCGTTAGCAACCAAAATTATTTCTTTAGCCACCAAATTTTGCCTTCGGTGGCTTATCTAATCAGGCAAAAATTTTGGATTATGTAGATCGAATTTTTCGTTGCATTATTTGTTATTAATATTAGTCTTGTCTTACGGTATCAGAAACTAGTTAAGCCATTAGTGGTTTGTTAATCCGGACATCGTTTATTCTTTAGCCACCAGAAAAAGTGAGGTGGTGGCTTAGTCTGCCTCCATCAAATTTTCATTTTGTCGTGCATTGCTCATTGGGTAATTAGAATGAGTAGAATACAAATCTGAAATCAAAATAACAATATGTCATAAAGTTATGATACATTGAAAAGTATTATTAGGCCCACCCATGGCCTACTTAATATACGGCTAGATATGTCACAGAGAAGGCCATAAAACGGGAAAGCCAGTTTATAATTTTAATTTTAGGATAAACTATGCCTCCTATTGCTGTTATTTGGGTTGTATATAGGGTAATCAACCATTGCGAGTCTATTAGAACCACTTTTGAGAATCTCAGTTTGTGGTTAAGCTGTTTAGGCGCAATTTAATGATGACGCTAACAATTTATGGTAAATGAAAAAATTTCAAATATCATAAATTTCAGCTTCTTCCTACTTTCTAATAATTTTATAATAGGAATACTAATATAGGGATATATTTCATACCCCAAAGGCTACTAAATCACAAAATGGCGACATTCTAAAAAGCATTAGATAATTTACTGTAAATATAATATATTATAGTAAGTATAATTTACTCATTATATAATATAGAGAAAACACGTAGAAGAGTTACTTAAGATACACACAAATATTGCTGCTACATCTTCAGAACATGGCCTACTATAGTATAATACGGCTAGATAAGTCCAGTATTTGCTCATTTCATTTCCAGGCCAGTGTTTACTTTCTAATTGCTCGTAAAATGAATTACCTATCGTCATGGAATAAATTAAACTTAGGTTTTCAAATTCGTCAGAAACATCTAAAATACTTTTGAGAATGATTTCTCATCGGATTTAACCACAATGACGTAATCAAATATACATACCCATATATGGCAATTATGTTAAATAAATGTTAATTTTTTAGATAATTTGAGAATCTAACTTTGCCGTTATTATCCTAATGCATTTTTATTGTTAAAAACTAACTACAGTAACAAATTATGTCATTCCTTTCACTCAAATTCTTTTCAACGTCAATGTAAGTAAATAATTATACTATAGTTATCAAACCATATATTTTGTATATTTTGAAATGTATAGTTAGATTTTAATCTAAGTCTTAAAAGTGCTGTTTGACGATGTACATGTTGCCCAGTTAGTTTAATGACCGTTCTTGTGACAAATTTAGCTAATGCTCACTGAATCTCTACTTCAATCTCTACTTCAAATCTCTACTTCATAATTAGTATTAATTACCATATATGGGTATGTATATTAGATTACGTCATTGTGGTTAAATCCGATGATAAATCATTCAAAAGTATTTTAGATGTTTCTAGCGTATTTGAAAACCTAAGTTTAGTTTATTCCATGACGATAGGTAATTCGTTTTACGAGCAATTAGAAAGTAAACACTGGCCTGGAAATGAAATGAGCAAATACTTGACTTATCTAGCCGTATTATATAGTAGGCCATGTTCAGAACAATCTACTGAACAAATTCACAGTGGGCAAAGCAGGGGAAATAGTGTAACTTTATAACATCGTCAAATCTATTACTTAACCTTTTTTTTGGATTCAGCATAATTCTAAAACTCAATTTTTAAAGTAATACAATGTAAGGACAATGATTACTGTGAATAGGAATGAGTGGTGTAATACACATTTTCAAAACAGAATTTTGTGGTTAGGAAAACATTGAAATTGAATTCACCATATATATTCTATATTGTATGCTTATCTGATGCGCAATAGCAGTTTTATCTTACTAGTGTTCATACCCAATATGATACAGTTAAGATAAATTTGATTTGAGTTTGAAGTTGCCAGATTATCAAGAGGGATTTTCTAAAGATCGGACACTAATTAATTTTCACATTTGGTTCAAAAACTTTGGGTGGTCCATAATGGTAAGTTATTTCATTGATTCTAATTAGTCTAAATACTTATTGACTTGATCTTTCCTAAATAATAGAACCCCACAACAAATTCTTTGAATTTACAGGCCCGTAGCACGCCAACATTTATTGGTGCGGCATAGTGACGTCACCATATTTATTATATACAGACATGAATCTTTTGTACTATATACGCGCTTTTAAACTATGTTTTAAGTTACTGAACAAAGGGAAATACAAAAAATTCATTATACTAATAAAAATTTATACAGTCTCAATGCCGTAGCCACCAATTAAAAGTGGTCAGGTTAGACCGGGCTGGATACAGTACCAACAGGGCCAAGGGTTCAGGTTAACCTGTCCAACCAACTAAAAGTGGTCAGGTTGAAACCTGACCAACCTGACCAGTGGCTACGGCCCTGCAGTCTTTATTAAATTGTAGCAAGAGTTGCTACTTGCTAAATACGATATATTTTAATGGTACCGAATAGTTTTTCTGTGGCAGCTACTCATGTGCTACTCATGTGGCAGTTGTATTTACCAATACCATTATGCCGCTCCTATAGTTATCGGTGACTTAAATGTGTCCCCGAATATCTGTGTGGTCACAAAATTATTGGTGCGGCCATGGCCGCACCTGCCGCACCTGCTCCTACGGCCCTGATTTATCATTGTCCCCTCAGAAAATTCCAATAATATATATTTAATTTCTCCACTATATATCCAATTACTATTATTTTTTTCATCCATTAACTGACACTGATCTTGAATAACAAAGCAGTTTATGATATTTTAAAGTCAAATATCTCAATCAGCATTCCAAGTTAGGAATTCATCCATGCTTTTAAATTTCAGTAAGATAATTTTATGAGATCCGGAAGAAATTAAGGCGCTTCCAATGTTCCATATTATACAACTATGCTACCTAATACTTTCTAGCGTTTCCTAAGAGTAATTGCACCTTCGATAGTTACAATCAACATCCATCGACACCATTGAAATTCAATACGATATAGAATACCTGGAATAAGACTAACATTCAATTATTTTTACCCAAGTTTAAGATTTATTATGAATAATCACGGGTGATTAATTAATGATTGTTACAAAACCAAAAATATAATAATTCATGAATTTACCATTGATTGTCCAAAACTACTCTTAAGAGATTACACACAATATTTTTGATGATGCCATTCGGTTTGCAGCTACCGATAACCTATATGTCAATAATACTTCATTAGAGTCTATCTAGCATAGTTTTCCTATTTCCACTTACACTCCTGAAAATGCCAACTGTGACAAACTTCTCTTAACTTTGTGGTAAAGAAGTACAGACAACATTACTCAAGTCAGTTGGCTGCTCTAATACAATTAATTGCTGACCAGCTGCTAGCGTTATCCCTCGTTGAGAGTCCTTCATTCAAGTGTTTTGCAAAAATACTCGATACGCGATATATTATACCATCACGAAAACACCTCTAATAAAATTATATAACAGAGAAAGTTAAAATAATTGAAAATAAGATGGAAGATCTTCTAGATATGGTTGATACTGTTTCCGTAACAGTTGATCTATGGTCCAATCGTCAAATGCGGGGTTTCTCGGAATAACCTGCCATTTTATATTAGATTGGTCCTTGCGTTCATTGATTTTGGGATGTAAACGGATAATGCTTCAAACATGCTCAAGGCATTCATACTACCTGGATTTGACTCAATAGCGATAAATGGTCCACAGTGGCTTGGGTTGCAGGTACTCAAAAGTGAAGTATTATTGACATATAGGTTATTGATAGCTGCGAATTGAATGGCATCATCAAAAAAGATGTATCCACTCTTTGAAGTTTATTAGTACTGGGAGATTTGTTGTAAATCAATGAAACACAAATTTTTTGGTTTGTTAACAATCTTTTAATACTCACCCATAGTTATTGTTAAAATATCTTGAACATGGGGAATATTTCGTAAAAGTCCAGTTCCCAAGGGATATAAGGATTTGTACACTCATTAAAGGGGGTAGATGGTTACTGAATGCAGCGGCGTAGGAACATCATTGTGTTTGGGGGGGCCACGAAAATCTTTAACATTATTTCTATTGTCTCTTAGTTTGCTAAATACTCTTCGAATTAATAATTTTTCTTAAGGCTATCAATAAATAAGATTGTTTAATTAATTAATTAAGTTTTCTTGCACTAATTTAATCCTAAACACAAAAAACAAATTTAAATAAGAAATAAGAATGCTAATTCAATTGGAAATTAGAAAGTTATTTCAATTTTTGTATTTATGCATTCAAGCTTTTTGTATTTAACATTCAAGCTTCTAGATGCAGAATAGGATTGGTAGATGCATAGACACTGCTATTTACATAGAACGATATGTGAAGTATAATAAAATTTATATGGAGGTGTTAAACTCATTAACTATATAATTAGCGAATTAAATATTTAATGTTTGATCATCAAAATGGAATGAGAATATAGAAGTTCTAATTGCAGATTTGAACTCCACATCGTCGAATTACTCTAGGAGCATAATTTCAAATCTTTAAGTTTATTTTACTGAAATACAGCCACATTCCCATTTGTACCACAAGTGTCACGTGGCAGATACACTTATGCCACTTCATGGATATTAACTAAATGACGTGAGTTCAAAATATTTTTTATTTATATCTATAGCAAGATATTTAGAGTCATTTCAGAGTAGTTTAAACAGCCGCTAATAGTTACCAGGCGACTATTGCTGTTGCATTAAAACTCCAATTGTTCAAATACTTTTGGCTGGTTAGTGTATACTATGCATTCAACACTGTTTGTATATTAATCGATTAACCTATCAGTCACTTCATTTTATTTGGATCTTTAAATAGAGGTATTCAATAATTCAAAATAATCGCATCATATATGCCCAATATGCATATGCAGATAAATGTTTTTGATTTATAGTAAATTCATAGGGGGGCAGGCCCCCCCAGTGTTGGATGTTGGGGGGGCCACGGCCCCCCCCCCGCCCCCCATTCCTACGCCCCTGACTGAATGTAATTATAACGTGTACTAGAACTCATATAAACCCTAGATGACTTTTTCTAGCATAGCTGTCAATTGTGCAACACACTAAATAACCTCCGAATTGTGCAACTAACAACAGCCTTCAATATCAAAAACCCAATATGAGTTCATAGTTCGCTGCTCTGATTGATGATATTGTCCTTACGTGTAGAGCTGTACCAGATTAGAGATTCTCTACTCCGGCCGGATCTGGATATCCGGTGCTCAATTATCCGGTTATCCGACAAAATATGTATTTGACAAATGATACCATAATATCACATCAAGAACAAGTTCTGCTTATTCTTGATTAATTTGTACATATACTAAGCTTGAGTTTTTTAGGGAGCCTTCTAAAATAATTTATGTGATTCCACAATTGATACAGTATATGAATATGCTTTCAATCGCATTCACCTTAGGTAAATATGATATTTTCAATAACATTTCATTTCGATTCCTATATTTGTGATCGCTTTTCCTATTAGCTTGAAAGGTTGCATTTTTTAATCAATCCTAGCATTAGTTAAATTTGGAATTTTTCTCACTATCTAAGAACGATTCTTTCAGAGCACTCTGTAATAAATGTGATGTCAATACATACACTAGCGGTCATAAATAATTACTCAATTGAATATTTCCCCCTTTTTCTATGTTAGGCAATATTCATTGTTTGTTTATTAACTAATCTACTACTTTTACATGAGATAAAAGACTAATATCTAGTTGCTCCTCCTTTAGCTTTAATAACTGCTTCGCACCTTCGAGGCATACTCTCATATAGGGCTGTTAACCTTGTGACTTCTATACTATTCCATACACTCTGAACTGCTGAGAGAAGTTCTGTATGATTTGTGGGGGTGTAGTCCTGAATACTTCTACCTATGTGATCCCAGAGGTTCTCAATGGGATTCAGGTCCGGAGATTGTGCTGGCCAATCCATGACGTCTATTTTATTGGCCTCAAACCACTCTTACTATACCTGATTTGTGGCAAGGGGCATTATCCTGCTGGAATTAACATTTGTTGGTTAACCCATGCGAATGTATAGATGGAATAAGGCTATTATCCAAAATATCAATGTATGATGTACCATTCAAACGTCCCTTAACATCACAGAGCAATCCTACACCATTTGCAGTCAAACAGCCCCAAACCATTATGCCACCTCCTCCAAATTTGAGAGTTGTTTGAATGCAAGACTCATGAAATTCTTCTCCGAACATTCGCCTCACATATACCCGACTATCACATCTGTACAAAAGAAATCTAGACTCGTCGCTAAACAAAACTCTTGCCCATTGTGCTGATGTCCAATCTCTATGAGCTCTTGCATAGATTAGACGGGCCTTCTTGTGTTTGACGGACAACCGGGGTGTTCTCCTGGGTTTTCGCCCGAAGAGTCCAACTTCGCGCAACCTCCTCTGAGTAGTGGAAATGGAAATATCTACTCCATGTTCACTCTTCATTTCAGCTTTGATCTGAGGAGCAGTTTTAAAGCGATTTGATTTGCTCTTCCGCACCAATAGTCTGTCTTCTCGCCTGGTAGTTATTCTAGCCCTACCTGGAATTGACCGATCGGCGAGGCTACCCGTTGTTTTTTCCTTTCCAGGATTAGAGACACGCTCTTTTGGGAACATCCAACTCGAGCAGCAATGTGTCTTTGAGAATATCCCTCCTGGTTCAGTACAACCACCTTCCCTCGATTTTCTAAAGGGATTCTTCGCTTAGAGTTAGCCATATTTTCAAAAATAGGAAATTTTGTCTAATACGTAGAAGCTAATTGAAATTCATTCACGCAAATGCCTGGTACAAATTTCTACAATATTAATACTATAATTAGTTGAGGATGTATCAATATAATGGTTGAATAATAAGATTAAGCTTGTCTACTAGAGTTATAACGTGAATTCATGGTAATTATATATCTATACTATTAAAACACAAGCCTGGGTGTGTCTAAAAGCATGTCTCTGAATGTAACATTTAGGGACATATTTAAAAGTTTAGCTTTTTTTACAACACAATTTAGGTAAAAAAAGCTAAATTCCCTATAAGGAAATTCACCATAAAACTGTGTTTTTATGGAGTATTTGGGGACATATGTCCCTAAATATGTGAGATTTAGGGACACGATCTGGCGGTGTGTATATGTGTGTGTATATATATATTTGTTTGTATGTTACGAGTTGATTGAAGAAAGTGGACGGTTTCCAAATGTGATTTTTGGCATATAGGGGTAACTTTTGACACCCGCCAACAAGTTGAGGTTTCTACTCAAAATTTCTCATACCTCGAAAAGTTATGACGTCATTGTCACATTTCGAGAACCCTGAAAATTCACTTAATTGCACATAATTCGCGCCCTCTAACAGTAAAAAATCTGAAAATTTAATAGAACATGCACATTAATGATGCAGAAACGTTGGTCACACCAGATTGCAAATATGCTAACTCATTATCGCATGATGACGTAATCATTAAAATTTCATATTGTTAAATTTGACTATTTAGGCCTATTTATGCTTTATAATCAATATTAGGAGTATATAAACCACACTCTCCAACCGCGAAGCGGTTGGTGAGTGTGGTTGTGTTCTGCAGCGAAGCGACCTGAGCAAGCGAAGCGCGCTAGTTAATACTAAAGTGAGTAATTATTTATGACCGCTAGTGTATATCACGTTGTAGAATCCTAAATATATTGCAGGTCACCACTGTGTAACCACATAAAACATTAACTAAAATTTTGTTTATTTATCTAATATGGACCCACACTTCAACAGGCCCTAACGGCTAGGGGGATAGGGAGACTGTGCACTTAGTATATTGTCGTAGTCCACTTTGGTTTGACTCTAATTATGCTTATTTCTCTAATAGAGACCCACACTTCAAAATGCACTACTGGCTAGGGGGGGGGGAGACTGTCCACTTAAGTGTAATGTTTGACGCTGTCAACTTTGGTTAACTAAAATATGAATATTTATCTAATATAACCCACACTTCAACAGGCACTATCGGCTAGGAGGAGGGGAGACAGTCCACTTAAGAATAATGTATGACGCTGTCCACTTTGGTTCGAATAAAATTACGTTTATTTATCTAACAGAGACCAACACTTCAATAGGCCCTAAAGGCTAGGGGGAGAGGGATACTGTGCACTTAGTATATTGTCGTTGTCCACTTTGGTTTGACTCTAATTATGAATATTTCTCTAATAGAGACCCACACTTCAACAGGCCCTAACGGCTAGGTGGAGAGGAGACTGTGTACTTAGTATATTGTCGTAGTCCACTTTGGTTTGACTCTAATTATGCTTATTTCTCTAATAGAGACCCACACTTCAACATGCACTACCGGCTAGGGGGAGGGGAGACTGTCCACTTAAGTATATTGTTTGACGCTGTCCACTTTGGTTTCAATAAAATTATGATTATTTATCTAATATAGACCTACACTTCAAACACGCCTTAATGGCTAGGGGGAGAGGAGACTGTCCACTTAACATCCAGAAATTAAAAAAACAAAAACAATAAAGGAATGAGAAGATCATAGTAATTTTCACTACTACAATGAGAAGATCATAGTAATTTTCACTACTAGTTCTGCTATTACACATTATCTAAATTCTACTCCAAGAATATCTATACAAGAAAACCTGTACCAGACATTACAACGACAGAAGAAATGGACAGTTAATGACCCTAGAGCAATGGAAATTCACTATATAATCGGAGAGATAGTTATTCTTTAATTCGTACACTAATAGAATTGGGGCTGTTATCCGGCCGGATATCGGTAACTGGCTGGATACCGGATTAGAACCGGATATCCTGTACAGCTCTACCTACGTGCTCAGTTGTTCTTAATATACAATAATTTCCATACATTTGGGTAACCAATAAGATATACTACTGAATAGTAGGGAATAATTAGTTTTATAATTTTCATAGCAACACAAAGAACCAATGGAATTCGATAAAATATTCAAAGTTGCGCACTGTTTCGGAAGCTAAGATTTCCATTTTTAATTCTTACAACATTAGTCTATACCTGCCAAAATTTCTCGTTGATCTTTGATGTACTTTTTTGTTGCGCTTACCTGAGATTTTATTTTAGAAAGTTTTGAACAATTTTGGATATAGAGTTTACCCCCTGTTAAAATTCAAATGCATTTGTGTAACAGTAAATCAGCATAGAAATATATCTTTAGCAGTCATTTTATATATTTACTAATAAATAACCACGATTATTTATATATTGTAATTCAGAGTGAAATGAAATATGTTGTATTTTTAGAATTCTCAAAACCACAAATGGAACTATACATTTGATATAATGCAAAAGTATATTAATAGGCGTAGTTTATGTTCAAATCAATTGAAATTTCATATGAATGATAGTATACTATCTAACTTGAATTTAATACCATTTAGAGGCATTTTGATAACCACGAATTTTTTGCTATTTCCATGTGTTAAGCCACTGTGCATGGTTCGAGCTCAGATTCTTGTGATGAGGAGGATGAACCCAATTGATCTCAAAAATTATATGACCTACATCCCAGAACACGAACCCTGTTTTATTCACACGCTTCAACTGGTCGTAAAAGATGGTTTTAATGAAGCAAGGGCAGTGAATAAAGTACATACTTGCGAAGGCAGTAAATATTGTATCATATGTTCGTAGATCAATAACGCCAACGATATCTTAGAAGGGGAAAAGAGGCTACAAGCAAAAGTTGTTACGTGGTGGAACAGTGAATTAAAAAGCGTACGGTATCTACTAAATATTCCCGAAACAAAGCTAGAAATGTTGGCTTGTCAACAACTAAGCATCTATGAGCGTAGCCTACTCTCAGATTTGGTAGAAATTCTTACACCATTTGAAGAGTTACAGATTTCACACAGCGGCAAAATTCAATCTCAGTTAGTTTCATATACCATGATTTCGGGGAATTCGAGCATCACTTGAAACACTGAGAGTGAAATATAAGTCTAATATGTTGAAGGCACTGCAGAAATCTCTGGATGACAGAATTGGAATCTACGAGCAACGTGAGCAATATATTTTTGCAGCAATTCTTGATCCAAGATTCAAATTGGATTGGTATACTGGAAGTGAGTCGCTAGAATTGAATCCACTTTTAAGAAGTATGTGTCCAACATGACAGCAACAAAATATATTTGTAATTTAGAGTCACAAATCGAAAGCCCTCCTGAGCCGCCATCAAAGAAGTGCAAGTTACTGAGTTTTATGAAAAATTCGATCTAATTTCTCTTCCAATGGTCTCATGCTAGTATCCATTGTTGTCTCCTTCACCTGAATGTCTGATATTGCTGCGGTCTGATCGGTGGGTTGACATAAAGCTTAAAGTTTACCCGTTGGAGTGCGAGATTTACGCTTCGAACATCTGTAGATGCTAGAATAAAACGGTTGAAATGTTCAGGAATCCCGCTTAAGAACCTGTGCAGTAAAAGCTGTTCGCGAGATCCTTCGTTAATTTCAGGAATTGTTCTATCCAATAAATGCTTTTTTTCATATAGAAACTCTTGGTGAGACTCTCCTGGATGCTTTCTATCATCCATTGAATGCTCTCAATAAATCCTTCAGTCGCTAGCTTTTATTGCAGGTTATACAGTCCATAAGTTCTTGAAAAGATCTCAGGAATTTCATTAGTATACTGAAACTTTCACTTATGATAAACAATTTGTCTTTGATGTTGAATCATATACTGAGTTTAAGCTTTTGCAAATAACAGATCGTGGCGGACTTTATTAAGTATCCGTCAGTGCATGTTCTTACTTGAGTTATAACTTTATAGAAAATATTGATTGTTAGACAAAACAATAATCAGCTGTTGACTTTGCTTGTAGACGGTCCATCTAGAAGGTTAATATTAGAAATCACCTTGATAAACATAGAAAATGATGATGATGATATTGCTATCTGGAAATCAAATTGTGTTTATTGCGATGTGTACAGATGGAGTATTTTTAGCAAGTTAACCTTTACCTCTGCTAATTGTTTTATTGCCAATAAAAGTATAAACTACAACTCCTTTAAAATTTACACACAATACTTGATCACTGTAATGTAATTCCATTGATTTTGGCAACTTCGGCCGGTGTACTTTTGGTGCAAACCATTAGAACCGACCTAAATATTATATTCTGGATTTTTCACAAACATTTTCAGGATAATTTTGGCCCACGAAAACAATAAGCGCCGGGGCGCATATTCGTGGAAATACTGTAGTCTTAATACTCACCAACTGATTAAGCCTCTAGAGTGTTTTGGATTAAATTTGGAAAGTATCAATTTCAACACGAGCGAATATATTGTAGAAAGTGAATTTAAAAAATTACTAATTACAGTGATCTCCGCTTAATACAGCCACCAGTTAATAGATTTCCGCATTACGGGGTCAATATTTCCCAGAAATGACAGTTTGACACAAAATATTTTCGATCAATAGTTTCTCCGCTTAAGGCTTCGCGTCGCCTGATTTTGAGTTCAATATATTTTCTCATAGATGCATTTTGGTTCTAATTACACAATAATTGCTGAGATAAGAAAAGTAGGATAGCTAGAGAGAAGCTCTTGTTACATAAAATAGCTAATATGTAGAATAGATAAATCATTATTATATAGAATTTTTTTGTTATGGGTCATTCAGCCTATTTCTTAGGGACTCGAAAACTTAAATATTTGTTCTTGACTTTACCAATATATAGGATGCAGTTCGGCCAGAATAAGCATAATGACTGTAATAATTGTTCTCCCACTACCTTTTCAATTTAGAGTAGACAGTAAATCCCGCATGCTTAAGCGTAGTCTGACATGCTTAACGGTGTCACCTGCAGGAAAATAATCGGAAATTTCCATAAAACACATCTTAACCAATTATGCTAGCAACTACAAAGGACCATATTTATTGTCTATACAAAGTTTTGACTATTTTCCAAGCGTGTTTCAGTGTTATGATTTTTTTGAACAGCGGACCTTGGTTTCACCATTTTGAACTATTTTAGGTAATGCATTCCTCAATTTTGGTACTATTGATGTTATCATTACTCTATACAAGCAATCACTTAGAAAAATGATAAAAATTCATTAAAAAAAAATTAAAAAGTGAAAATTTGATACTTTATGGCCCATAATTTCATTCGAGGGCATTTTTTCTTGTCAATTTTTGTCTCAGACATCCGATCAGCTGGAATCAAAATATACGTGTTCAAAATGCTCGCTATACTCGACTTCCTATCCGTCCATAAAACATTTCGTGACCCTAATACCAGTGGCGGCGCCAGGACGCCGCCGCTGGGGGGGCACCAGGTGGGCAATTCTGAACCCAGGGGGGGGCACACCTTTTTAGAAAATACGCAGGAATTCATAGTTGCCGTCGAGACTCGAGAATCCACATATTTTCCCAGTAGAGTATAAAAAACTAATCCCAATTTGCACAAAACTCCAAGAATCGCAAGCCGTTCGCATTTCAAACTGGTGGATCTTGTTGTTCATGTTCAATATTGTTCATTTCGCTTAAAATATCTGAGAATATTTGTTTTCCAAAGAATCTTTCAAAAGTGTGCCCCCCCTGGCGGGGGGGCACCATTTTCCCGTGGGGGGGCACGTGCCCCCCCCTGGCGCCGCCACTGCCTAATACGCATCGTTTTCAAAATGACCATATGGGTATGATTACGCTGCAAATTTTGAACTCCTAAATCATAAACTCTAGAGCTTAGCTCTAACCAACTAATTACATCAATATTCCATTACGAACTCATTGGAAGATCAAGTGAGACTATTATCCCAATGGTCGCGCGACAGTGCGCTAAATTCACATGGCCATATATTGTTGTGTGATTTCTAAGATGTCTCATAAAACTTCAAATTATAAAATAAGCTAGAGCTTAGCTCTAACATCCTGGTGACATCAGTATTCCATTACAAGGTAGATGGTAAAGTTTCGAATGTTCTAAGATAATTTTGCTCATAACTTTATAATTTTGTTTGGCAATATTGAATTTGGGTGATTAGTATTCTCACAATGTGACGTATGAATGAATGAATGAAACTTTATTTTATGAGGGATACCTGATAAGCAATATTATTATTATTGCTTATCTAACTCAGGGCCCTCAGATATACATTTACAATTACAAACTAGCTAAAATATATACATACAGAATGAATTATACAGTACATTAGTAAGTGCAGAATAAGGTTACAGTACTTGAAGATGATACAACTTGTAATTGTCATGATTAGACTAATAGTGATTTGGTTATGTACCATCTAACATAGGCCAATTTAAATTTCTTAAAACTGTCTGCATATTTTATTTCATCACTCAGTTTATTATAGTACTCAGCGCCTCTGTAAAAGATACTTTTCCTACATATTTCTAGTGTTAGGTTGGGAATAATTAGAGGTTCTCTTTTAATTTGTCTGGTTGTTCTTCTATTGCAGCTGGATCTTAGACAGAATAAATGGGTTATGTTGTCCGGAAGTAGATTATTTATAGCTTTATAAATAAAATCACACAATAGATAATGGAATTTATCTGGAAAGAGTAGGATCTTCAGTTGTTGAAATAATCATAAAATAAAGTTTCATTCATTCATTCATTCAAATAGTACAAGTGATATAACCATTCACTAACCGCAATAAAGGCTGTAAATATATTAAAGGGTGCAGCCATGTCACAAAGTAACAAACAATCTTCTCCTATAGAATAAGAAAGTAAGAAGATAAGAAAAAGAAACCAATGATTGAACACTTACTGCTGATAACGTTAAGCTAATCAGATAGTGTGTTTCGCATACAAGGCAGTTTGAGATAAAATATCGTGCAAAAGGGTAAAATTTTCTTCAGTCAAATGCATAGAGAATAGGAATTGTACCGTAATTACTTTTAAATAAGTAGATATGCTTTCTATATTTATAGTATACTCAATGTATCTGCTTATCACCTTGTAGGAAATTAAAAATTATTCAACTTGGTTCAATGTATTTTTCACATCTTCCTAGACCTAGTTCTTCTCTATATAATTTATTAGTCAAGATTCGAAGTAATAGAAAAGTAATATAGAATTACATATTGCAATAACATCAATTACAATTACCCTCGTGGAGAGTTCACGTAATTCACCGGGAATATGATCTCACAACCCTTAGCTCCGATAATATCCCAAGGGATAACACCGAGCCAGAGTCACCTTTCAGCAGCTCCTCTACAGAAGCCACTTACTCGGACCCTCTACCAGCCGGCCCCCAGTTAAGGGGTCTTACGTGACCTCGACTGGTGGTGGAGAGTGAGGGGTGAGTCTACCCGGGATGATCTCTCGACCGTCCCGGCATACTCCCTTACGGCATGTCGTTGATCTTGCGTCAGTTAGGTCTTGACGTCAGCACTGGTAGAAGATTAGAACCTCCTACCCAGGCTTGGGGAATCCCCCTTAGAGAAGGACCCCCACCACCCTCGTCCAGATCGGTAGTGAGCATAGCTCACGTCACCCGCTGGACTAGTGCTGAGAACTTATGACTCTCTTCGGTGGGTTTATCTAATCTGAGTTGTCCTTAGGGGCAATAAGGAGGTGATACCCGCAGACCGCCGTGGTAATCGGTCGAGCGAAGTAACAAGTAGTCGTAGGACTTATGACGTACGGTAGGGCGGAGCCTCTCTGCACACCCCTCTGGGGTGTTTGGGGCCGAGCACCATATCTGGGGTCATAAGTTCTCAGCACTAGTCAAGCGGGTGACGTGAGCTATGCACACTACCGATCTGGACTGTTCCGATTAGTGAATTCGTTCGGATTAGTGAAGTAATGCATTTTTATGGTTAAACAAACACTGTTCCGATTAGTGAATTCGTTCGGATTAGTGAAGTAATGCATTTTCTATGGGCATCTATAAATGAGAATCTCGATAACCCGAACCAAATTAGTGCAAACCTTGTTAATCCGCACTAAAGATCTAGTGTACTCCTTAAAATACTTTCCTGAAACTTATTTTTTATACTTCCATTGCAATATCCTATATTTACAATTTTTCCCAACTTTTATTAGGAAAACATTTTGGTATCTCCTGTTCGGATTAGCGAGGGTATACTGTACTATTACTATTACATGAATTTACATCCTATTTGGAAAACACAATTACAATTACTATTACTATTACTTTTCAAATTGTATCGTTACTATTACAATTATAATTACATGTTACTATTACTCCAGGCCTGTGGTCTAGTGCCAAACTATGTTAGAAAATGTTCACTGAAGTTGCCGCAATTAACGTTCACCAAATGGTATCCCGGACTCCTAGAAGCAACTTTTATATATTTCTAGGGCGAATATCTCTATTCAAAAGGTCTTTTGCCTATGATGTTGCAGAGCATTTTAATTCCCTACCAACTTCTATAAAACAAGTTAACTTTAACTCAGTCGCAACCTTTAAAAAGCTCTTATTCTAGTATTTTCTCTCCAATTAGATCTCTTAAGTCTTAGAACCTTCCGTATTTTTGAGCTATTATTATTTTGCCATTTTTACTTGCTCTACTCTGTCTATATTTCTGAACATTTCTTGGACTACCAAATTGGAACTCAACGCTCTACATAACATTCAGCACTTTTCTCTGTTAGCAGTTAATTTGATCTTGTTTAAATGTATTATATGTTTGTTTTTGTCTTGGTTATGTATTAAATGTATTTGCTGTAGAAAAGAGGACCCTAAGGAAGATCACTTCATGTATTAGGTTTTCCTCCCAAAATAAAGTCTTTCATTCATTCATTCAGTCAGAAGCCTGAAACAGCATCCGAAATCAGTTGGAGATTATGGGTCGAATTTGTTTACCGATTATTGTCGGTATATTAAGTTTGATCAGATATTTGTCGTCATTACGGAATTAATTACACGTGTTATTTGTCGTCATTACGGAATTATTTACACGTGATATTTGGGGATCGACTCCCTGATTAGACACAAGGGACATCTTGATTTTGGGAGGTGGAATTATTGAATCGCCTGATATAGGGAAAGTAAAATTGGACTGGCCTCATTATTCTCCCAATTCCAAATTACATCCGAAGAAAATTAGCACCTCTATCTCAACTGATAAACACCTTGAGAAAAAAAATGCAAATGTAAGAAATGAGGCCTATCTTTCCAAGAATAAACTTTATCATCGCATGCTATATACTGAGGAATCAACTCATGAAATTGCTGATGAGTGGATTAATGTTATATCAGGCGCGGCGCCAGAGGGGGGGCAGGGGCGGCAGCCTCCCCCCCTAGTAAAATCCAGCCCCCCCGTAGGGGGGGCAGGATTTAGTGTATTCTCAAGTTAAAATTATATGTGATAAATTCGCCCATGATAATCCCAAAGCTCATTCCCCTGGACACATTTCTAAAGGCTCGATTGTCTCAAAATTTTAGCTCGCTCGCTACGCTGGCTCAATTTTCATCAAAAAACATACATATTATTATCGTATATCTCGTTTAGTAGCATCGCCGCACCCCAAAAGTAGCAAATACAAATTTATTAACAGTATTTGTGATGATTATTTTCTTTAAAAATAACATTATTTGTAATACAATCATAGAATCCTTTAGATAAGGACTGGAACGTCGCGATCTCGGGGTTTTTAACTTGAGTTTAAGGGTGGCTCTAATTATAAAAATTGAAAAAGCATTAGGTTTCCGGTTTCCAAATGTGATTTTTGGCATATATGGGTAGCTTTTGGCACCCGTCAACAATTTGAGGTTTTCACCCAAAATTCTCACACCTCGACAAGTTATGACGTCATTGTCACATTTCGAGAACCCTGAAAAGTTACTTAATCTCACATAATTCGCACACTCTAAGAGATAAAAATCTGAAAATTTAATAGAACATGCACATTAATGATGCGGACACTTTGGTCACACCAGATTGCCAATATGCTTACACATTATCACATGATGACGTAATCACTAAATTTCACATTGTTAAATTTACTATTTAGGCCTATTTAGTGAGTGGTTGGGTTCTGCTGCAAAGCGACATAGCATTCGAGGCGCCCTAGTGTATATGGATATACTGTAGCATCAATCTATATAGATACTAGCGCGATTCGCGGCAGAACCCAACCACACACCAACGGCTTAGTGGTTGGTGCATGGTGTGTGGTTTATACACTCCTAATATTGATTATAAAGCGTAAATAGGCCTAAATAGTCAAATTTCCGCATCATTAATGTGCATGTTCTATTAAATTTTCAGATTTTATCTCTTTGAGTGCGCGAATTATGTGCGATTAATTACTTTTAGGGTTCTCGAAATGTGACAATGACGTCATAACTTGTCGAGGTGTGAGAAATTTTGAGTGAAAACCTCAAATTGTTGACGGGTGCCAAAAGCTACCCCTATATGCCAAAAATCACATTTGGAAACCGGAAACCTATTGCTTTTTCAATTTTTATAATTGGAGCCTCTCAGACTCAAGATAAAAACCCCGAGATCGCGACGTTCCAGTCCTTATCTAAATGAGTCTATGAATACAACATATCTAGTTATTGTATTCAAAAAAATCACCTGATTTTCGATTAAGTCCAAAATTCCTGGATAGTTTGCAAGTATGACAAGTTCATCGTAGCTCCATTGTTTTCAGATAAATTCTGACAGATGGAAAAGCTGCCCCCCTGCCCCACCCCAGTTCGAAAATCCTGGCGCCGCGTATGTGTTATAACCAAGGTTGCAACCGAATAGTTGACCGAATAGTTGCTTGCCGATTAGCTAAGAATCGGTTGCTTACCGAAACCCAGTATTATTTGTCATTTTGGACCGCAAATACATCCATGTCTACAATTACAAGTATTTGCTTCACCTAATAATGATATTTTGTCGAAATATATGTTAGTATTTAGTTGACAAATTTTACTATTCGGTCAACCGAATAATACTTTTGGTCAACCGAATACTAATATCAGATTAGCAAAATATTATCTTCAGGTAAGCCCAATGCTTTTATTTGATTAGCTAAATACATCAGGGTTCATAAAAAACCAATAAACCTCAATTTGGGTAAGCGACCGATTCTTAGCTAATCGGCAAGCAGCTATTCGGTCAACTATTCGGTTGCAACCTTGGTTATAACCCATGTTTCGAAGAAAGAATGGAGTATTAGTGGTGTCAAAAATTAAGATTCCATGACCAAACTGTGGCTAATTAAGTTTTATGCTGATTCTGATACTTAGGATATTTCTCGCGATTTAAGCTCCCATTCCGCTCTGGAAAGTTTGGGCAAACTTTTTTATATCGACAAATTCAAAGGGCCTCCGGCAATCATTTTGAAAATTAAGGCCCCTATCTGATCATTTCATTAATTGAAATTGGAGTGTTTTTGAACAGTATACAATAAATAGGAGCTGCACGGAAAATTTCAACCCAATCGGGACTATACTTTAATGTAATAACCTTTGGAAGATTCTCACGTCATTTTGTCACCATGGGAGGTCCATTCTTAAAAAGTTTTTTAAGGGATTTAAAGCATTTCTTATATTATATACTATATGCAATAACATTTTTACTGGCTATGTAGTATGTCTCCATGTAAATCTCAATAATAGACCTAAATTTAGGAAAAGATAATTTGTCGCTATAAAAACTTTTGCCCAAACTTTCCAGAGCGGAATGGGAGCTTAAATCGCGAGATATACCCTAAAGTATCAGAATCAGGCATAAAACTAAACTAGCCAGAGGTTGGCAACAGAATCTTAATTTTTGTGACCACTATATATGATATTCCATCTCATCCAAAAGCATTGTCCGAACTACTTTACGAATTTACAGATCGTTTCTCTACAACTCCGGGACGAACAGACATTTCATTTCATAAGATTAGCACTAGAGATAGCCGCCCTAATCGTATACCTGCGGTCAGTAGCGGATTAACCATGGTGCCAAAGGAGCCTTGGCACCCAGCCTCGAATTTTAAACGGCTTCGCGGTGTTAACATATATGGATGAAATATGCCTGTTTTTAATTTTCCTTTTGTTTTTAGATTTCAGATTTCAAGAGTTATATTCCACACAGTACACACACACACTTTTTAGAGAACCTTATATTATAAATTTCTTAATTTATCTATGCCTAGTCACTATGATATACATATACGTATGTATCTTGGCCTACTTAATATACGGCCGTGTATCTCTCCGAGAAGGCCAAAAAATAGAAGGCCAGTTTATAAATTTCATTCTAGGATAAACTATGCCTCATATTCAGGGGCCGAACAGGCGGGGGGGGTTTAGGGGGTTGCAACCCCCCCTTTTGTGTTGATTGGTAACTCTATCGCATTACTTTGTGAGTTTCCATTCTACCACAGATACTTGTACTTCACCTCATGATAAGAAACACACGCTTACAAAGTCCACCGATTAGCTATATGATGTATGTTTATATTGTGTATGCTCTTGTGCTATTAATTTTATCCAAACATTAGATTCATATTCATATATCTAAACTAGTATTTGGATAAGATAACTAACTTTCGCTATAACGCTGTTATAGTAGTAAAAGAATCAATTGAATAACATAATAAAATTGGATAATAATAGTATGTTTGCTAGTCATAAAATGGCATCTAAAATCATCTTCAGATGTATAAGCAGGGGCGGCGGAAACGATCAGGCCGATCAGGCCATGGCCTGACCACTTTTCTCAAGTGGCCAGGCCGATAGCTGACCACTCTTACGTCACTAGTAACGCCGGCCAAGCCATGGCCTGACCACTTTATAATTGCTTCCGCCGGCTCTGATAAGGGTTGATTTTTTCCGGGGAACACGCCCCGCAGACCCCCCTTGGAAATGCTCACTTATGTATTAGCAACCCCCCTTTTAAAAAACTCTGGATCCGCCCCTGATATTGTTATTATTTGGGTTGTACTTGGGGTAATAAACCATTGCCAGTCCAATGGAATAACTTTTGAGAATCTCAGATTTTAGTTGACTGAATTAGACCGAAAATCTTGGCAGAAAATGTTATTTTCTAGGACTTGAATAAGACCGAAAGAAAATCAGTACTGGAATAATACCGAAAGAAAATCACTCCTGGAATTCAGACCGAAAGAAAATAAGTACTGGAATAAGACCGAATAATATAAGGGCTACTCTATGCTTATAAATATGTGTTTGTACGAATAAAGTAAAACCTCGACTTTCTAAACGTAAATTATGGTTCATTGAGGAAACACCCAACTATCTAAAGGTGTGTAATGATTCATGGAGAAAACACTCGCCTTTCTGAAGTGTGATGTATTGATCATGGAGAAAACACTGGCCACTCTAATTGTCATTTATGGAGAATGGTTAAAACACTAGAACTTTCTAAAGCGTGAGTTATGGTTCATTAAGAAAACACTCGACTATCGAAGCTGTGTAACGATTCATTGAGAAAACACTCGTCTATCTAAGTGTCTAGTATTAATCATGTAGAAAACACTCGCCAATCTCATTGTCCTTTATGGAGAATGGTTAAAACGCCCGCCTTTCTATGTGTCTAATATTGATCAAGGTGAAAAGCAGCCCTTATATTTTCTCGGTCTTATTCCATTCGGTCTTATTCCAGTACTGATTTTATTTTGGTCTTATTCCATCCGGTCTTATTCCAGTAATGATTTTCTTTCGGTCTTATTCCATTCGGTCTTATTCCAGTACTGAGTTTATTTCGGTCTTATTCCAGTACTGAGTTTATTTCGGTCTTATTCCATTCGGTCTTATTCCAGTACTGAGTTTATTTCGGTCTTATTCCATTTGGTCTTATTCCAGTACTGATTTCCTTTCGGTCTTATTCCAGTCCGTGTTTTTTTTCGGTCTTATTCCATTCGGTCTTATTCAGGTTTCCCTCAGATTTGTGATTAAGCTGTTTAGCCGCCATTTAATGATGACACAACAAATATTTTATATATACAATTCAAGTCTAAAAGAACAACGAGAAAATGAAAATATTTTGCTAATATGCTTAGTTTACATTTCCGAATATATTATGAGAAAATTATATATAAACCAGCAATTATTTAAGTTTTATGGACGAAAATAGTAAGTTGTAGCTCGGATACTACTTATATTTTAACATGTGGTTGCTTTATAAATTTTTAGAATCTCGCCATTTTGTGATTTAGTAGCCTTGGGAGTGTGAAACAAGTCCCTATTTTAGTATTCCTGTTATAAAATTATCAGAAAGTATGAAGAAAATGAAATTTATGATATTTAAAAATTTTTCATATATCATAAATTGTTATCGTCACCATGAAATGGCGCCTAAACAGCTTGACCACAAATCTTAGATACTCAAAAGTGGTTACATTGGACACGCAATGGTTGATTACCCCATATACAACCCAAATAATAACAATAGTAGGAGGCATAGTTTATCCTAGAATGAAATTTATAATTTGGCCTTCTCGGTGACAGACGGCCGTATATTAAGTAGGCAATGTATGTATATTGTATGCATAGTTAATTGTTAGACAATTATTTATTTTGCTCTCATATTCTAAGACATTTAGCATATAAATATTAATGCAAAAATTCAAGGGAGGTGCTGAAAAAGAAAGAGAGAAAAAACAAGAAGAACTGCGGCTACAGCAATTACTTCAGAAAACTCCGAAATTGGATTTCATCTGGGGACAGCAACCGTACTATCAGTAACAAGTAGAACTAATAGATTCTGCAAGTGAATTGCCTTTAACCTCTGATCTACAGTATATCCCGACACGAGAAAGGTAAGTCACCTATCTGCAATGTTCGCATTAAATTCACGCGGCCTTTCTCTGAGTCGCATTGATACTGAATTGGCCAAACAATTGAAAACAGATTGTAATTACTGGAAGAACGTGCTGCAGCGTATAGTAGCTGTTGTCAAGTTCCTAGCGGAGCGCGGTTTGCCATTCCGTGGTCACGATGAGATCATAGGATCTCAGGCTAACGATAACTACTTAGGTATTCTTGAACTCATTAGTCAATTTGACCCATTCCTTGCTGCCCACATCGATAAGTATGGTAATCGAGGCAGAGGACATGTATCATATTTATCATCAACTGTGTTCGACGAATTTATCCAGATCATGGGTCAGAAATTATTCCAATCGATCATTCATGAATTGAAGTGTGCAAAATATTTTTCAGTATCCATAGATTCTACACCAGATATTACTCATATTGACCAGCTTACATGTGTATCACGCTATGTCTTGGATGATGGACCAGTTGAACGTTTTGTGAAATTTATTGAAATTGGTGGACATACTGGTGAAGAGTTGGTCAACAGTCTACTCATGTTTTTGGAACAAGCTGGCATAAACATTAATGATTGTCGTGGTCAATCATACGATAACGCTAGTAACATGAGTGAAAAATACATTGTGTACAAACTCGCGTGCGCGAAAAGAATACGAAGGCAGATTATATTCCATGTTTTCCCCACTCATTAAATTTGGTTGGGAAATGTGCTGCTGACACTTATACTGCTTCTGTTTCCTTCTTTGATTTCATTCAGGGGGTTTACGATTTTTTCTGTCGATCCACACACCGCTGGGCTACCTTAGTCAAAGCATTGGAAGCAGGCAATGCACTGGTTGTAAAGAGATTAAGTGATACCCGTTGGTCCGCAAGCGCGGGAGCATGTGATGCCTTACTAAGAGGATATATAAATATTCGCGGAGCTTTAGATTCTCTTAGTGAGGATGAGAACACAAAAATGGAGCGCGTAAAGAAGCCGAGGGTCTAGCAGATAAAATGCGTACTCTAGAAATCGGTTCTGAGTTGTGTTAATGGAGAGGTTTAACAAGTCCAGTATAATACTTCAGAGCGAGAAGTTGGATCTGAACGCAGCTGTGAAGATATTAGTATAATTGCGAGAGTATGTCGCTACTTTGCGTCCTAAATTTCATGAATTTGAAGAGCGAGGAATATTGCGATCAGGAGTTAATGTGTACAAAGAAGAAAGGTGCAGGAAACGCAGAAGAAACCCAATTGACGATGACGGGATTGCTAAAGGTGCAGTTTTGACGCAAGTGTTAGGTTCACAATTGACCGATTCCTATGAATTATTGACAAAATCGACGCTGCGTTGAAAAAGCGAATGGAAGCATACTGCCATGTTTGTGATAAGTTGGATTTCTTTCCAACATGGCAAAAATGAAACCAAATGAACTTTCTGCTGCATCCAAGAGATTAGTACATTATTATCCAGATGATCTGACAGTCTCACAGATGAGCTGATCCAATTCAGTTCTTACCTAATGTCAGAAATAGATAAAGCTATAATCCTTGAATGTAGCATATAACTATTCATTTATCAAATGCTATCGCAGCATGGTCTTTGCGAGGCATTCCATATCTAAATATAACACTGCGCATATACTTATGCCTTATGGTTAGCAATTATACCGGTGAGCGAATGTTCTCCAAACTTAAGCGGATAAAAAGCGAATTGCGCTCAACTATGTCCGAGAGTCGCTAAATATGCTTTATTTGATGTCAATAGAACACGATTCACTCCGAAAAATTGACTTCAGAGAAACTATTGAAGAGTTCAGTCATCGAAAATCTCGTAAATTAAAGGTTTAGTAGATTATGTTATTCATTTAGTCATTAAATTGTTTATGCTTTCATTGTTAGTGGTGCCGGATACCGGATTAGAACCGGATATCCGGTACATCCCTAGTTCTTAGCAGGTAAACATCAGAATAACGCACGATGAAGGGAGAGAGCGAGTTCACATGAATCGAGTGAGAGAAAGGTATGAAAGGAATACTGAAAACGATATTCTACTAGATACAATTACTTCTTCTATTCGAAGGTACTAGTGAAAAGATGATCAATCTTCCATGATTAATCCAACCGCTAGAAGAATCTCAGCTTCCTAGGAGATCTAGCAGGATCAGAAGACGTCCTAGATTTTTAGATGATTAAATGTTTGGGGGGGGGGGGAAAGGGAAATGTAAGGTAACTTAAACATGGATTGATTAGGAATTATAGAAGAGAACAGAAGGAATTTAATGCTGTAATCAGTCATCATATTAGGCCTAATCTACGTATACTATTAAAACATAAACCTTTATGTGTGTATATAAATATACAGTCAACATCCGGTAACTCGAATGCCCGTTAACTCGAACATTCGTTATCTCGAACGAATTTTCATTTCCCCTTAGTCAACATCCGGTAACTCGAATGCCCGTTAACTCGAACATTCGTTATCTCGAACGGATTTTTCATTCCCCTGAGGGTTCGAGTTACCGGATGTTGACTGTATATATATACAGGTAAACTTCCCAAATCGGCACCTCCGAGAAGCTGCATCATCCCATTCCATCGATTGATTTTCCTATACTAATAGTACTTCTTGAACCTCTGAGTAACGGCACCTCCGAGTAACGGAAACCTCTGACATACTGCAGTTAAGTGAACTCCCGAATGAAATGTTTAATACAAAATTACCTCGAGATACGGCACCAATCAGATGTACATGTAACAATCACTCATATACATGCCATTCTTTAAGAACGTTTCAAATAAGAAGTTAAAATATATATACATATTTATAACATATCGTCTATATTTCATGATTGTAGGAAATTAGGTTATTAGAGGAGCCCGTCTGAAGAAAGGGCATCCACAATTTCCTTCATTTTATCTATGTAAATCTTGGGTCCATACAGATAATATACACGAAATCTCTAGGCTAAAACCTGCTCCTCGGTTTATTGGTTTAGAAAGGCTTTGTTTAAGTCTCTCTTCAAAAATTGTGAAATTCTTGGTGCTAGATTATAAGGGACATGGCCTACAACCAGGCCATCTTTCATAACTGATACTGCATACTTATCTTTAATATTGTCTGGCTCCCGGATTAAGTTCAAATGTTCTCCTTCCTCTGGAGTCCAAATATCCATATAAGCTTGGTAACCTCTCACAAATGATTTGATTTCTAACATTTCCAACTTAACAGCGCATAAACTTGTTGCCATAGCTAAACTGTTTTAGCAAGAATAATGTTTTCAATATTAGACTCAAAGATAGTATTGTATCCATATTCCATACTCATGATTTAGTTTTCTTGTAGTATAAGAATTGATATGAATTGTGCCTACTATAGAAGACACGTATTATACTTGGCAACATTGTAATATCCCTTTTAGGGAATACTTGTTACATGAACATAACAATCATGTCAATCTTGTAACGTTTGATTACTATACAAGCATGTTGACTTGAATAATTTATTGAAATTTGTCTTTCCTAACAGCATTTTTTACTCTTGAATGGCATCAACTTCAACCTAAAAGAACAAATATTTAACGTTACAAATGAGAGTAGATGTAATCAAGACAGATGAAACCAATCCTGGAATTCAAATAGCAGGCTTAGGGAATATTTTCGGATGTGGAAGAACACAAATATCTAAAATACTGAGGAGTAAGGATTCTATCATGTCTTTGTATCTCAAAAATGTTTCAGGAAGCCGAGTGTTCACTGGTAAGATTGAGCGGATATCAAAATATACTGAAATTAATGGATTGTTATATGAATGGTACACTCTTGCATGCTCGAAAAATATTTACCCAGGGGGCCCACAACTGATTGAAATGGGAATGCAGATCGCTACACGCCTCGGGAGCATCATTTTAAAGCGAGTAATGGCTGGTTGGAGAAATGGAAAAAACGATATAACATGAAAAAATTAAAAGTCTGTGGAGAATCTGGTGATGTAGCTGGAACGACGATTGACTCTTGGAAGGAGAGGTTACCAGAAAATGTGCATTGCTATAGAAAAGTAGATATCTAGAATCTAGATGAAACTGTATTTTTTCGGCAGGCTTTGCCTGATCGTGGATTCATAGAGAAAGGAAAACGATGTGCAGCAGTGCAGGAGGGAAAAAAAGCAAGCAGAAACTGACAGTGACTCTTATAGTCACAGCTACTGGTGAAAAAGAAACACCGGTAGTCATTTGGAAATCTAAAAATCCAAGTTGCTTCGGGAAAATGGATAAAAGTATTTTTCCTGTTATATATTTTGATCAGAAGAAAACTTGGATGACTGCTGGTATCCTAAAAACTATTCTCACGCGTTTAAATTCCAGATTAATTCGCGAATCTCGCTCACTCTTACTATTCATGGATAATGCAGGATGCCATCCAGATTATCTACTAGGAAAATTCGCGAATATTAGTACGTGTATTTGCTTTCTACCTGCTAATACTACATCCAAGCTTCAGCCTCTAGATATTGGGGTCATACAAAATTTCAAAGTTCACTATCGCCGCTTGTTTCTGAGATATGTTCTTGCTAAGATTGATGAATGCGACACAGCATCTGATGTTTCTAAATCAGTGAATATACTTAAGGCAATCCAATGGGTAGCCAATGCTTGGGACATGGTTAAACCTGAAACTATTTCTAAATGTTTCAGAAATGCTGGTATTCTGAGTGGTTCCATGGATGTTATTAATCGTGGACTCAACGAAAATGATGACAGCGATGACCCATTTTTAGAATCAGATCAATATCTAATAGGACTACAGACTCTTATTGACAAGACCGTTCATGAAGGTTGTAACGTAAATGAATATATACATTGCGATGGGGATCTACCAGTGTGTACAAATCTAGATTGTAATTGGGAAGACAATCTTTTTAAAGATATCGGTCAACCTGCCCAAGAAAGTGAGATCACAGATCCGGAAAGTGATCACATTGAAGATGTAGAAATTGTAGAGGATGCTCCACTGGTGTTGAACACTTATAAAGAGGTGATAGTGGCCCTGAAAAATGGTCAAAAGTTCTTGGAAGTGCGTGGCCATGGAGCAGAGGCATCGGAGATTGCTGCCACAATAGAATCATGCGTGGACTACAAGCTCAAGGGATTGAGCCAATCAGCCCTTAGTGATTTTTTTAGTATTAATTAGCCCCCAGTAGCAATCGATTATAAGAGCATCGGAAGTAGAGAAAAACGTCTTTATAACCAATTTAGATTCATTTAACCGATGTTCTTATAACCGATTACTACTGTATTAGTATCAATATATGCTATTTAAGCTTTTGAATAATATATTAAGGGTGTATACGAGCAACCTCCGAGTAGCGGCAACCTCCGAGAAGCGGCACAAAATCATTCTCCCGATAGGTGCCACTTTGGGAGCATGGGCGTAGCCAAAGAAATTTTTTTGGGGGGGCCACTATTCAGGTGAGTCATTACAATACAGTGAGCGAACGCTCAATCTATCCTTATTCAAAGTTATTGTAGAAAATTTGGGGGGGCCCATGTAAAATTTTTGGGGGGCCAGGCCCCCCAGGCCCCCCCATGGCTACGCCCATGTTTGGGAGGTTTACTTGTATATATATATATATATATTTGTTTGTATGTTCCGAGTTGATTGAAGAAAGTGGACGGTTTCCAATCTGATTTTGGCATATAGGGGTAACCTTTGGCACCCGCCAACAAGATGAAGTTTTCACTCAAATTTTCTCACACCTCGACAAGTTATGAGGCCATTGTCACATTTCGAGAACCCTGAAAGTCACTTAATCGCACAAAATTCGCGCCCTCTTAAGAGATAAAAATCTGAAAATTTAATGGAACATGTACATTAATGATGCGGACACGTTGGTCACACCAGATTGCCAATATGTTTACTCATTATCGCATGATGACGTGATCACTGAAATTTCACATTGTAAAATTTCATTATTTAGGCCTATTTACGCTTTATAATCAATTTTAGGAGTATATAAACCACACACCAACCGCTTTGCGGTTGGTGTGTGGTTGTGTTCTGCCGCGAAGCGACCTAATAAGCGAAGCGGGGTAGTATATTAATAGTTAAATTGATTGTAGTTGGTTATAGTGACAATATTAAATAATCAATATCTTACATATTGGAAACAGTGGCGGATCCAAGGGGCGGGCATGTGCCCCCTGAATTATCACCTGCACCCCTACTTAGTAAATAAACAATAATTCAGCACGTCATAGGCGCAACTAGAATTACTAGACCCATTTTGGGGGACATTTGCCCACCCAGATTGTTAGATTGGTGTATACAAAGGTACAGGGCGTGTCGCGTGTGAGCATGACAACATCCAGCCTACCCAGGCCTGAAAGTCCAGTTTCGCATTTGGCACCAATTATATACCTTTAGTATTATTACAAATAGATATAACTCACTCACTATATATTATTGTATTTACATTTTAAGGATTTTGACTCTTTGAGATATTTAAGGGTTTAGTATGTTGAAAATTAGTTATTTATTTGAGGAGACAGCCTCCCTGAAATAGTCTGCCCCCCCTCATATTTGTGTCTCATCCGCCTCTAATTGGAAAGAGTCTAGTTGGTCTGCAAACATGTTTAATAAACTAGAAAATTTAAGACGACGGTCGGTTTCAAGAATCTGAAGGTAAGAAATATGGTAATTCGAATCCGACATCATACGGTAGAGTCCAAAATCTTGTTTCAACGGGTGAGTTTGCAAAAAGAATGATAATCGCTAGAAAAGATACAACCTAGAGTTAGATGGTTAATTATAAGTGGCAAGGCAGTACACCCGTGTCTGAAACTAGTACGTTTGCTTACTAAATTGACCCGTTTTGTCAGGTAAATCCTTCCAAGCTTCTAGCCAAATACTACGTGTCAAAAATAAAAATCGTTCATCGTTTAAGATTAACGGTCTTGACAACGACTTTCATTTCGGATTACAAGAGCAGATAGTGTAAGTTCGCTAACAACCTTCAAAACCAATTTAACATTTTCCCTTTCTAAACTAGAAGGAAAAACACTCTAATAGTCAAGTGAGGGTCTAGTTTTGCTAGACTTTCTTTCAGAACTGTAGAGAAGCCGTACATCTTGAAAGGAAGCTGAATGCACACTAAGGAAAATAAATAGGAAAATATTATTGGTTATCAAAAGGCTTCTAAATGGTTTGAATTCAAGTTAGACAGTATACTAACCTTCATATGAAATTTCAATTGGTTTGAAAGTAAACCACGCCTATATATATACATTTGAATTATATCAAATGTATAGTTCCATTTCTGGTTTGAGAATTCTTAAAATACAACATATTTGATTTCACTCGGAATTTCAATGTATAAGGAATCGTGGTTATTATGCATTCAAATATATTCCAAATGAGTATGCTAAATACGGTATATATTTCTTTACTGATTTAGCAGGGGCTAAAAACTCATGTCCAAAATTATTCTAAAATTTTTAAATTGAAATCTCAGGTAAGCGGGGAAAAAAGTACATCAAAGATCAACGAGAAAATTTTATAGGTTTTAGATTAATGTTAAAATAATTATTCAAGCAAATCTTAGGTTCCGAAACAGTGCGCAACTTATAATATTTTACCGAATTCCATTGTTACTTTGTGTTGCTATGAAAATGCAAAAACTTATTATTCAGTCCTATTCAGTAGTAAATCTTATTGTTTACGCAAATTTATGGCAATATTGTATAATAAGAACAACTGAGCACTTAAGGACAAATTTATCAATCAGAGCAACGAACAATGAACTCATTGGGTTTTTGAAATTGAAGTAAATAATTTTATACAATTCGGAGGTAATTTAGTGTGATGCACCAGAAACAGCTATGCTAGAAATAGCAGGGCCGTAGCCACTGGTCAGGTTGGTCAGGTTTCAACCTGACCACTTTTAGTTGGTTGGACAGGTTAACCTGAACCCTTGGCCCTGTTGGTACTGTATCCAGCCCGGTCTAACCTGACCACTTTTAATTGGTGGCTACGGCACTGAATAGTGATCTAGGGTTTCTGTGTTCAAATACACATTATAATTACATTCAGTAAACATCTACCCCCTTTACATGAGTGTATAAATCCTTATATCCCATGGGAACTGGACCTTTACGAAATATTCCCCATGTTCAAGATATTTGAACAATAACCATGGGTGAATATTAAAAGATTGTTAACAAACGAAAAATTGTGCATTTCATCGATTTAAAACAAATAACTAATCTTAACCTTAACGCTTCCTTACATTACTATTTTGCAGAAATTTACAAAATCACTCAAAAATTATATTTCGTATAGATACGCTTCATTGAGCTCCCAAGAAGATGCAAAGGTCAAATGTACAATATCTCGACTATTTTGACCTCTATGTGAACAATATTTCGGATGCGGGGTATAGTTTTTCAGTGATTTAGCCTTTCAGAGTGAATTATTTGCTGTAACTGTCATGATTTTTGGTGATTTCCTATAATATATGGCCCATTTGATAGTCGGAGGTAAAACAACAAAATAGATCAAAAAATCAAATAGAAATAGAAATTCATAAAGTTAGGGGCCATAATAGATCCTTGGGGTGCAATTTCTAACATGGTCCCTCTCAATACAATTCCTAGACTCCCGTGCACCTAAAATTAAAACTTACTGTGAAAAAGGCTCGCAATACCCGACTTCCTATGCGTCCCTATACATTTTTTTACCCTCACACGCCCCGTTTAGATGATGACCATATATGGGCATGGATATGTGCCACATTTTGATGATGCTGCAATTTTGTATCTCATAAAACTAGTGACAGTAGAGCTTAGCTCTCAGCGATTATTCACATCAATATATCATACATATATCATTGGAATATCAAATGGGACTATAATCCAAATAGTTAGCTTACTAAGAGGTTCATGTCCATAGGCGTCGATATTTTTGGTATCCTTTCAAAATCTGGGGGGGCCCAAAAATGTTTATCTCTATACCTCATTGGGTTATTCCATATGAAATCGAAAGAAAAATTCTTAAAAATTCTACAATATCTCAGAATCGCTTCATAATTTGTATGTGACATGCAACACTATAGCTATATTAAACTATACAATATTAGCTCTTAATTGCACATAGTTCATGAGTACCGCCTGTTGAAAATTGTGCGATTAAAAAAAAATTATGTCGGACATTTACATCTCAACTCTCCAAAATGATCACAATTTATAATATTTACTCACAAAGCGTACCAAACTTCTACACATGTATGAACACATATCAACTAGTAATTGGTGAAAATTTGGAAGAACATCTCCACATTTTCATGACGATGAGGGGTTAAACTTGCAGGAATATCTGTATTTTGCTGCTTAAGACAAACAAGAACAAATCTCGATGTCTCCTTGGGTTGAGAACCAAATCTTTAATGACATCTTATTATGGTATCTATGTTTCATAATTGAGTTGATTTATAGAATGTAGTTTAAGCTAATACCAATTTAATCAACGATTGTATGTAGGTGTCGGACAGGAGTCCCCTTTAAAAAAAAATCTATGTTGGATAAAATTGATGATCTGTACCTAGGAATGGTTGCACCAAGTGATTATTGACACCTTATAATTTGCCTAAATCAAAATATGAGCTATTATTATACTACTATAAGCCATTTTGTAATTACTTTTATTTGTATTTATTTTTTACCCCCTTTGGCATTTTATAAAATCACTCAAACACGTTATAAAATCGAAAATTGTTTGCGTTATGTGCTATTATCTTGTAAGGTATCCAATCTTACTTAAAATTAAATGAAGTTGGATAGTTTAATTTTAATATGATAAAGCAGTTATTTGTCAATATTTATTGGCAATAATATTAATTTATATTAATTATGATAGCTGATATGCACTTCCATTTTTGCAAATCTGCTGCGGCTGAATAATTCCATGAATATCTTCATAAGGGATCCAACACAAATCTTCACTTTGGGGCCAATTAAAGTATTTCGATGGTCCATTAGGGTGCATTAACTTAATTAAGACATCTTGAAACTCGAACGAAGTTTCTCTTATGATACCAATCCACCAATTGTCATCATAGGAACATCTCACAAATCTTCCAGGACTGCAGTCCCTTAGAGATACTATTGGGTCAATAATTTTATGTTCATTTGGAGACGTTGGTTCATGAGGAATCAAATATTCTGAGATTCTTTTAACTGTCATATCGCCTGTAGCATTTGGAATATAACAGTGATGACTTCTAATACCTGGTATCTTTTTGGCCTTTTGAATCTTTCTTCTTGCTGGAATATTAGCGATTCGACTTTTTCATTTTTAATACATAGAAAACTTTATACCTTTAATATGTAAATTACACCATTCAAAAAGCTGTTTGTATTATGATTTGACCAGATGTAACTGCTTTCAAACTGGCTCTAGCAGCCTCTCTTTTACGGTACCACCAATGCCGTCACAGACATTTTTCCATGTGACGTCGCAAAAAAATGCCACTCGCCTTCAAACCAAAATCTCTTTCATGATAGAGAAGATTGTTAATCTTTTTGAAGTTCTTATATTGTGAAGCAGCTCCATCAGTGAAATAATACAGCTTCGACAATTGAGGATGTATCTGGGTTAAATACTTAAGAGTTACTTTAATAAAGCTGGGGACCGTTATTGCGACATGTGTCAAACAATCACTAATCACGCACATGCAACATAGTTTACAAACGTCCTCGTTAGGTTCTTTATAATATATTGCAATTGGGTGAATGCAATGGTAGACTAGACTGGTTATTATTCCAATGTAAACCCTGGACGGCATCTTGGACCACAAAACTATAATTTTCTGAGAAGTCCAGTATTATTATAGCTTCATGAAGTTCCAGATTTTGCTTCAAATAACTCAAAAAAGAGGATTGATTTTTGCGATGTAGTGATTCATAGTTAATACTTCAATTTCAGAAATTAATTTTTCAGTAATTTCTGATAATGGCAGAACATGTTCTTCCTTTGTGGTATAATCTGTGTTTACCCACTGTCTGAAAAAGATATTTTGATCTCCATCAATTGTCACTTTGTCAAATTTATTAACCAAAAATAATACCAGTGCACTTCTACCTGGGAAATTTTCACATCTGTGTAGCATGCATTTTTTTGATGAGACGGAGCATACGAGTTGTTCCATTAAATCATGATAAGTTAGTTTTTCAATGAATGGTAAGGCTGCAACGATGAGCTTGACATTTTGATGTGTTTTGCATACACATACAGAATGTGTAACTTTTGAGCCAACAGTTATGCAGTACTTGGGCCAAGGATAGCAAAATTTACATATTCCTATTTTCATATCTGGATTACACCTTTTAAATTCCAGATGAAGCTCATTTAAATTGATTAACAATAATATTTTTTGTTTTTGCACACGTTTGCCATCAACTCTAATAGAGATAAAATCTTTTTTTCCATGTAATATACGAGAGTAATCTTCATTTTCATAAAACTCTCTGACTCTCTCGGTTACATTATCAGGTAAAGATCTTCCAGATTTAGGTAGGGGCATTGCTAATATTCCATTTTCGGACTTAAGTATTCTAGCTTGCCTTATCATGTGAACTGAAACACTGAACTCGTTCTTTATCTTCTCAACAGTCCAACTTGATGGTATTAAAGTGAGCAATTGAACTTTTTTGCTATTACTTGATGCTGTCATTATTTTGCTTTTACAGCATGTAAATTTCGTCAAGATCTGCACATTTCCGAGAGAATGATTGTGCTATAAGATCTTCTTGACTTACGCCGATCAAGTTTGAAACGGTATTATAAGAAACATCCTGAATTTTCTCTAATTTTCGTTTTCCATAAGTAATTTTTTTCTTCATGGTTAACTTGGGCAATTTTACTGGGGTGCAACCTAACTGAATTAAACTCTGATTAATACGGTCCTTTTCTATTTCTTTTTCGTAAACCTCAATGTCAGTATCGTGACTATTGTCAAGTTCCGATAAATCTTCATCTGATCTGGATTCAGCAATTTGTTCGGATAGAATCTCCAACTTTTGATAGCAGTCATAACACATTTTCTGACCAGGCTTAAGCTTAACTGATATATTACAAGACTTCTCGAAAATGGCGTTATACACTAACCGGCCAAAAGTATTTAAACAGCAATAATTTGCATTTAGACATTTGAGGTTATACAAGCATAATAACATTAGTAGATGCTACAAAATGGCTATTTACATGAAACGATATGTAAAGTATTATAAAACAGCAAAATTTTCAAATTTACATTTTTATGGAGGCGTTAAACTCATAAAATATTTAATTAGCTAATTAAATAATTAATTTGTTATCATTAAGATGCAATGTTAATATATTTATTCTGATAGCAGATTTGAATTCCACATGGTTTGATTAAGGTTAAATTACGGCAGATTCACCCAAAAAAACACATGAATTTAGTTTTGAAGGTGGGAGTTTGAATTTCACATATATGATGGAAGACATTATAGCTATATCGAAACTGAAAACGAAATCTAATTATCTTCTATAAATTCGAAATTATTGGGCTTGCAGTATTATGCTAATACAAAAGTCCCATAGGGGGATTTTTTCAGACTCCACCTGATAAGTGTGTGGTTTGCAAGATCATTATTTGCTAAAGACCTGTACTGTGTGATGTATCAGATAGATCATCGTTATGGGCGGTTGGTGAGTGGTTTAGAATTTTGATAAGATCTAAATAAAAAATATTGCGACCTTTTGGAACCAAAAAATGAATAAAAAGGTCATCTTTTCATGCGAAATTTGATAAAATGCTTGATAAAAAAAATTCCAAGTCATAATTCAAAAATGTAAACCGTCTACCTACTCCGTACGCTTATAATCTTTAAATATTGATTCTGAAAACAAACATTGATGGCCGCATTGCCAAATTACCGCATAATATCTACCACCACTTTTGGAAATCGCCCTATGGGAGATTTGTATTAGCCAAATTTTGAAACCGACAAAAAATAAAAAGTATAATAGATAGGGACATTTTCTTTTTGGTTTATTGATTTGTATCGGATAGGTATATATTTCTCACAATTACAGATTAATACAAGAACTTTCATTCACGTGGGGTAATTTAACCTTAAACTAAGTGCATACTTTCAAATCAATCCGAATATTTTCCACTGTGATACAGCCACATTTCAATTTGTGCCACTTATGCCACAAGTGGCACGTGGCAGAAACACTTATGCCACTTCGTGGTTATTTTCAAAATTGAATTGAAATCACTATATTTTGTAATGTATATCTATAGTAAGATATTTATAGTCATTTCAGAGTAGTTTAGATAGCCGTTAATAAGTTGCCAGACGAGTATTGTGTGTGCATTAAAATCCCCATTGTTCAAATACTTTTGGCCGGTTAGTGTATCTATTGGTATCAGATAAAGCTAAGGTTTAACAGAGCGATAACTTACAGATTTTGTATGCAGCTTCCACGGATTGCAACATTTTAATTGCCATCAGAGTATTTGGTGATATATTTTTGTTTGTGGTGGAAACAAATAGTAGAAATATCTGCATCATAACGTTTATCAGTCCTGATCTCAAGCAACTCTCTCGCATGTTCTTCAAGCTCCCCAATGCTAACCAATCCTACTTTCCTAGAATATTTCAGCTTGTGATACTCTTGTTGAAGACTTTTCCAATCGAACATTCCCGTGGACTAGTACCATACATTGATAATGAAATTTTATCAAATTGATGAACTTAAGTAAAGTGTGATAACAGATTTTTAAATAAAGTTGAAATTGTAAAAATCTTAAAGATTCAGTTTGGTGAATTATTATATATATGTAAGGTTTAATAACAATTTTAATGCATTTGAATTGAAATAATAAATGATAAATACACACTGAAGCTTAACTCATACATTGTTGAATATCCATAGAAAATATCAGAAGCATATCCAACAAATATCAATAGCCGAACAACATACACTCCCTGGCCAAAAGTATTTGAACAAGAGGTATTTAAATGCAGACAAATTATTCTTCTAGCAGAATTTTGAAGGCTATTTAAAATACTCTAAATTACTTTACATTTAGTGCTATATTTATAAATAAATAAAAAATTGATTTTAGGACATTTTCAAAAAATATCCATCAAGTGGCATAGTGTCGTTGCCACGTGCCACTTGTGGCGCAAGTGGCATCAATGGGAATGAGGCTGTATCTCAGTATAAAATGTTCGTAATGATTAGATAATTAGCACCTAGAGTAGTTCAATTGTGAGGAATTCAAATCCGAAATCAGAATTTGTATATTTTAATTGCCTCATAATTATCCGAAATTAAATATTTAATTAGCTCATTATATAGTTAATGAGTTTATCACCTCTATAGAAATTAAAATTTTAAAAAATTGCTATATTCTTATACTTAAGATATCGTTTCATAAAAATAGTATTGTAGAAGCACCCAGAAACGTTAGTATGTTGCTAGGTACCCTGACTGTTTATAAAATAATTATTGTTGTACTAATACTTTTGGCCAGGCAGTGTAGGAACCACAATTATTTTAAAGAAAAGTATGGATGTATACATTTAATTGTTCTAACTTGTTATACATTAAATTGTTGAACGTACAAAACATTAAGAGTTTCCATTGACACCATAGATTTAATGGTCGACTAGGCATAGAATGGGCCAAAATACAATTATAACAAAGTTAGGTTGCTCGTCAATTTAGTAAATGAGCGCATGCATAGCAACCTATTCTCAGGCTTTTTTTGGGGTCATTCCATAGACTCCTTAAGTAAAGGACTGGAACGTCGCGATCTCGGGGGTTTTAACTTGAGTCTGGGAGGCTCCAATTATAAAAATTGATAAAGCATTAAGTTTCCGGTCTCCAAATGTGATTTTTGGCATATAGGGGTAACCTTTGGCACCCGTCAACAATTTGAGGTTTTCACTCAAAATTTCTCACACCTCGACAAGTTATGACGTCATTGTCACATTTCGAGAACCCTGAAAAGTCACTTATCGCACATAATTCGCGCACTCTAAGAGATAAAAATCTGAAAATTTAATAGAACATGCACATTAATGATGCGGACACTTTGGTCACACCAGATCACCGATATGCTAACTCATTATCACATGATGACGTCATCACTAAATTTCACATTTTCAAATTTGACTATTTAGGCCTATTTACGCTTTATAATCAATGTTAGAAGTGTATAAACCACCACCAACCTCGAAGCAGTTGGTGTGTGGTTGGGTTCTGCCGCAAAGCGGCAGAAGATTATTTGCACTTAATTATTTATATGGTAATACACTCATTATCTCAAAAAATATAGAAATTAGGCCTAGAAAATGTATAATCAATGAATAGGAAGTCACCATTGCGGATAGATTAGTACTAGCATAGTTTAATATCAATAGTTTTTGAGTTATGGCTCATTTTAAGAAATATGCATTTCCCTGGCAACCGAGGAAAGTGTCAACATTCCATTTATAATTTCGATTTATTTCATTCAACTAGTGATGGCCATCCTGATGTTCCAATTTTGAACATTTATAACACGCTTTAAAAGCAGGCTATAAAAATACGATAATTCCCACGAAAAATAGCGATTACGTAATCAAATGGAAATATCACAATTATAAAGGGTGTTATGTATGCCTTGATATCATGTTCCTAACTTTCTATATAAATATAATGCATTTCTCAGGTCTGTCATTACTAGCTATTGAGATAAGAGAAGTCAGCTAATAATCAATGGCCTTTAAGTAATCCATGGTTCGGAGTAGTAGTAAGGCCTTATATAACGAAGGTCATGGTCCGACATAATTTTTTTAATCGCACAATTTTCAACAGGCGGTATCTCATGAACTATGTGCAATTAAGAGCTAATATTGTATAGTTTAATATAACTATAGTGATATTTGTCACATTCAAATTATGAAGCGATTCTGAGGATTGAAGATTTGGACTTATTCATTTAGCATGGAATAACCCAATATTATTAATATTATCTCATTATTAATATTCATTACACAATTAACAATAAATTAACATTTTGTTTTTGTAACACCTTGCGAATGAATCTGTAGAATGAATAGTCGCATTCATTGTAAAATACAATCAACCTATGAAACATCGAGGTTAATAAACTGGGGGGGCCTGAGATACTCGCTCCCCCCCCCCCCCAGTTTAAAAAACTAGGGGGGCCTGCCCCCCATTAATGACGCCTGTTCATGTCCATATATGGAGGTGTCATGTGACCATCACTGACCATCAATCATGAAAATCAAAGTTGATCTAGAGCTTAGCACTTAATTGTTAACACTATTAATTATCGGTTTCAATAAATATGAACTAAAGGAAATTGCTTCAAACCATTTTCTGTTTGAAATATAAAATGTTTGTTAACACTATTAATTAACGGTTTCAATGAATATGAACTAAAGGAAATTGCTTCAAACCATTTTCTGTTTGAAATATAAAATGTTGTGCTGTTTTGCCGGAAATGCCCCCCCCCCTACAGATTTGGCCCGGGCGGTCCAAATCTGTAACATATCTTTTTACTTTACAGAAATGGACTCCCTTTACAGATTTGGACCCCCCTTTTTATAATACTGCAAAGTCATTTACCTGAGTGTGTGAATGCAAAATATGTCACAACCATTAGTTATTTCGTTTTAGTTTAAGATAAGTATAGGAATGTTTGTTTAATGCATACATAACATGACTAATAATAGTTAACTAATAACAAGTGTAAGATTTTAATTAACTAACAGTTAACACGCAGCAAAGTATTATAATCAGTAAGGCAAACATATACGATACAATTGATTCTTCCGACAAAGCTAGAGTTAGTACGTATTTGGAAGAACTCGCTTTAGCTTGGGCTGTTCTATATCATCATATGTTAACATTTATCATTCAACAATGTATATTTTTGGAATTACGAGCCCTTCGGTCTCGGTCGCTTCGCGACGGTTCGGCGCTTCACGCCTCAACTGACGGCCGCTGCGCGGTCTTTTATGCCATGAGCTCAATTACTTATTTGTATAAATCCGCTTGGCGTATTAATATATATTCCCCACAAAGTTATCTTTGTGGCCTTAGTTCATTCGTATTCGCTCGCCTAAAATTATGGACCATTTGAAATTATAAAATAGTAATTGAAACCTGTGGCTGGTAAGTATACGTAATTAATTAATTCAGTAAATTGTATTGCAAAGTTATTTCCTAACCCTGGACTTAACTTCTGCATAATAATAAAATGTAAAATTTTTAGGAAACATGCAATGCAATATATTTTATAATGTGACAAAATTTTGTGTCCACTAAATCAAAATTGTAAGAGCTGAAATAAAATTAGTCCTCACATGACTTAGGATCCCATAATCGGTATACATGTGTCTCATTCTATGTTGTCTTGCCATCTAAAATTGTGGGCGAATCGGAGGAAAACTGAAAGTGTTATTCCCAAAAATATGTGCTTTAATGACGTCATAATCCCGCTATTTCGATTAGAAAACCAATAGATCGTTGTCAGCGTGTAAAATTACCCATGCATGCAAATTTTCAGATCTCTAGAAAATATGCTCTTTCCTATTAATTCTGGACACACACACAAACAAAGGACAATTGTGTTTTCAATATAGAGATAGATAGATAGATAGATAGTCACGGCATTCAACTTTCTTAATGTAAAATGTTGCACAATGTTGTTTGGTTTGGTGCAATTTAGTTGCATCAAGTAAATGACTTTGCAGTATTATAGAAAAGGGGGGTCCATTTCTGTAAAGGGGGTCCATTTCTGTAAAGCAAATGATACTTTACAGATTTGGATCCCCCGGGGCAAATCTGTAGGGAGGGGGGGCATTTCCGGCAAAACAGTGCCACTATTGTGTCCTTTTACACCCTTTTCTCAACAAAATATTTGCTCATCCTGGCAGTGGAAAAGCTAAAGAACTCCGAAAATATTCATGATATAAGTAGAAAGTTTTTTGTAAAGAAGCAACACATTAATAGTTATAATCTTACCGATGCTTTTCCCAAAATCGTTCCTTATTCAAAAGTTATTCAAGAAAGATTTCCATTATCGGGCAAATTTTGTCGATATCCAGACTAAATTTAATAAATTACAAATATAATGTCATTTTGTTGCTTTAGAAAGGAAAACGTCTGTTGTAAATTAAGTATTTCGTTGATGAGATATTAGTTATAGAAACCGAGGATTCCTATGATTTACTACTTCAAAAAATCAATTGCATACTATTATAGTTAATGGGGACCAAAAAGCACATTTTTGAAGAAATCTAGAGACATTATGGCATTCTCAGGCATCTTTTGAATCCATTTTGTTTACATTAGTCACCGAGAGTTGGCCCACGTTTAAAAGTTCAAGTTTCTACTACAGAAAAACTATTAGCCATACCACGTAATACTAAGCAGTGTTTCATCCAGACATTTAGGCAATGGGATATGGGATGCAAAGTAGAGTTTTAGGAATGTGAGGGGGGCTGCTTCAGCTTTGATCAATGTATTTTTTCAAATCCCAAGGGGGGGCAAATGCAACCCTCCACCCCTAAATGAAACCCTGCTAAGGATGTATACGGAAGCGTTAAGAGACTGCATACATCATTTTTGATGATGCCATTCAATTCCCAGCTATATCAGTAACCTATTGTCAGTAAATTGAGTACCTGCAACCCAAATGCCTACCTGGCCAAAAGTATTTGAACAAGAGGTATTTTAATGCAGACACATTATTCTTTTAGCAGAATATTGAAAGCTAGTTAAAATACCCTAAAATGACTTTACATTATTAGTGCTATATTTATGAATTAAAAAAAAATTGATTTTAGGACATTTTCAAAAAATATCCATCAAGTGGCAGTGTCGTTGCCACATGCCGAAAGTGGCATCAATGGGAATGAGGCTGTATATCAGTATAAAATGATCGAATAATTAGATATTTAGCACCTAGAGTAGTTCGATTGTGAAGAATTCAATTCCGAAATCATAATTTGTATATTTTAATTGCCTCATAATTATGCGAAATTAAATATTTAATTAACTCATTATATAGTTAATGAGTTTATCACCTCTAGATAGAAATTAAAATTTAAAATAATTGCTATATTATTATACTTAACACATCGTTTCATATATATAAATAGTATTGTGGAAGAACCCAAAACGTTAGTATGTTGCTAGGAACCCTGACTGTTTATAAAATAATTATTGGTGTACGAATGCTTTTGGCTAGGCAGTGTATAAACAACAGTTTTAAGCATGGGCGTAAACTTCATCAAAATACCCATGGTGCCACGAAACTTTATTCATCCCCTAGTTATATATTTTTCTGGATAACTATTCATTTTGTGTTTTTGTGTCTTAATTAAAAATTTTTTAGCACGCCATCTGCTAAATTAACTTTGTGGGGTTAATTTCGGTTTGAAAATGCCAGGGTGCCAGACACCTTTGGCACCATGGCATCACAACCGTCAGGGTGCCAGACACCCGCCGCACACCCCAAGTTTACGCCCCTGGTTTTAAGCCACTCTGTGCATTTATCAATCTCAATATGTTCGAAATTTGGAAAGCGTATGTTTTATCAAAAAATTTCTGATTTAACCAATCAAATGTAAGGTCTATTTTCATCAAAAGGGTGGGTACTCCTGTTTCCATCTTTTCACTTAGACAAACCAATTTAAACAAGTTTAGATTCAATGGGTATTTATCGGTAGAAATTATTTGGACCTGTTAAACCACAACGCCTAATATCCTTATACAAGTTTGATAGTGGGAAATATTTTTTAGAAGAGATTTATGCACATGGTAACAAACGGGTAAACAATACCCTTTCCTATGCAAACTAGACACCATATTCGCGAATAAATTTCTCATCGGATCCTCAGGATTCAAATTTGGTGCAAATATTTTCCCCCTTTTATAAGCAATATCAGATTTGAATGGCGGAATTCTTGTCCATGGAAATTCGTCCCGGAAATATCGTCTTAAGGAAAAATACGTTCATGGAAATTTCGTCATAAAATTTTTTTAATAGATTTAATAGATTTGAAAGAAAGTTAGTATGAAGGGATGAATAAGTATCTGTGAATGTATGTATATAGTGCAGCGGCACAAACATACAATTGTTCATTTTTTTGATAAAAGCACCAAAATTTTGTACACATGTACTTTGATCTAGTGCGAACATTTTGGAAATTGAGGCAATTGAAAGAGTGTCTATATCGGCCGTGACAGCTCGTCAAAGTAACACGTCCGATAGTGTTCGCCGGACTTGTTTCCCATAAAAACTTGTTCAAATTAAGTTATATCGTTTTTATTGTTGAATTCGGTTTCCAAGTAAATTTCCGATAATTTAATATATCACATGATCATATTTGGAAGAATTTTTCCATAGCAACGCTGGAGAGTACACGGAATGGGTACAATTTCACTATTTTACCTCACCTAGATATTTGAGTGTTGTGTTAGAGGTTATTTTTATATTGGATGGAGCTTTTAAAATACTGAGTATTGGTCGAAACAGGGAGAAATCGGATAAAAATTGACCAAGTTAGGCCAAATTTTGTGTTATAAGCGTAGACTCCTTAAGTAAAGGACTGGAACGTCGCGATCTCGGGGGTTTTAACTTGAGTCTGAGATGCTCCAATTATAAAAATTGATGAAGCATTAAGTTTCCGGTCTCCAAGTGTGATTTTTGGCATATAGGGGTAACTTTTGGCACCCGTCAACAATTTGAGGTTTTGACTCAAAATTTCTCACACCTCGACAAGTTATGACGTCATTGTCACATTTCGAGAACCCTGAAAAAGTCACTTATCGCACATAATTCGCGCACTCTAAGAGATAAAAATCTGAAAATTTAATAGAACATGCACATTAATGATGCGGACACTTTGGTAACACCAGATTGCCAATATGCTTGCTCATTATCACATGATGACGTAATCACTAAATTTCACATTTTTTAATTTGACTATTTAGGCCTATTCACGCTTTATAATCAATGTTATAAGTGTATAAACCATACACCAACCGCAAAGCGGTTGCAATGTGGTTGGGTTCTGCCGCAAAGCACGCTAGTATCAGTATATATTGATTCTACAGTATATCTATATATACTAGTGCGCTTCGCTTGCTATGTCGCTTTGCGGCAGAATCCAACTACATACCAACCACTTTGCGGTTGGTGTATGGTTTATACACTTACAACATTGATTATAAAGCGTAAATAGGTCTAAATAGTCAAATTAAAAAATGTGAAATTTTAGTGATTACGTCAAAATGTGATAATGAGTAAGCATATTGGAAATCTGGTGTTACCAAAGTGTCCGTATCATTAATGTGCATGTTATATTAAATTTTCAGATTTTTATCTCCTTGAGTGCGCGAATTATGTGCGATTAAGTGACTTTTCAGGGTTCTCGAAATGTGACAATGACGTCATAACTTGTCGAGGTGTGAGAAATTTTGAGTGAAAACTTCAAATTGTTGACGGGTGCCAAAAGTTTCCCCTATATACCGAAAATCACACTTGGAGACCGGAACTTAATGCTTTATCAATTTTTATAATTGGAGCCTCTCAGACTCAAGTTAAACCCTCGAGATCGCGACGTTCCAGTCCTTTACTCAAGGAGTCTATGGTTATAAGCCAAAATCTATGGGAAACTTAAAATCTAGCAAGATTATTTGGAATATCGAATTTTGTGGTTAAACGCTTCTTTTTGATGAATGCCTATAGTTTTAGTTTAGTTTTTTATTTTTTATGTAAAAAAAATTTTTAATTTTTTAATTTTTGATTTTTTTAATTTTTTTTTTTAATTCTTTTTTTAAATTACGATAGGCATTCGTCAAAAGGAAGCGTTTAACCACAAAATTCGATATTCCAAATAATCTTGCTATATTTTAAGTTTCCCATAGATTTTGGCTTATAACACAAAATTTGGCCTAACTAGGTCAATTTTTATCCGATTTCTCCCTGTTTCGACCAACACTCATTATTTTAAAAGCTCTATCCAATAAAAAAAATAACCTCTAACAAAACACAAAAATATCTAGGTGAGGTAAGATAGTGAAATTGTACCCCAGGAATGTGTTAAAAATTCCATTATTCCAATTGTGTCCTTACCCAATCGAGTGACCCCTCTTTCGACTCCACTCAACTACCTGAGCATAATTATACACATACCGACCTGCAAAACGTGATTTAAAAAAATTATTCGAGATTCACCGTCATTTACCATAAATATCGAATAATTTTATCAAATCACGTTTTACAGGCTCGGTGTGTGCAGTGGCGGTCCCAGGGGGGGGGGGGGCGGCACCTGGGGCAAATGCTCCGGATCTAGTAGACTCTGCCCCGGCCCCGTGTCGTGAGTTGCTTTTCGCCTCGGGTAGACATCGGGTTGAATTGCCATCCTAATCTTTTTGTAGAATTCACTATTGTTACATTATCAACTAGAATATTCATGTGATGGAATATTCTAATTGATTGATTCTTTTGAACTTGAACCTCATAAATTCAATTCTTCGAACAAAAGAGACTATCAAAAATCTGTTCTTAGATATTTTTATATTTACCAAACTTATACCAATTAACCATAGGCGTCGGAAATGGGCCCGCTAGACTTCGGGCCGCTCGGCCCGAAGTATCCAGGGCCGGCCCAATCGATTCAGGGGCCGCAAAGTTCACGACATGCGTCTCGCTGCGAGTTCATGCAAGGGTTTATGTGCATCAGTACATGCAGGCGGGTGGCCGGGTTAGCCGGACGCTTCATCGATCTACACGGTTGTAGGACTTTGGGAATGTGCCGGGTAGCCGGGTGGATCCGACACCTATGCAATTAACATTATTGAAAGAATGATTATATGATAATCGTATTCCAAACTACTAATACAGTGCAGTGGTTCCCAAACCTAGGATATGTGGAAGCTAAAAAGGCTACATTACTGTTAATGGGAGGGGGAACGCGTACCCCTACATTTGTATATAAGGGGTACGCGCCTGAGAAAAGGTTTGGGAACCCCAGTACTAGTAGATATTATTTGAGTGGGGATTACTTAAGTACTTTAGGGTGATCCATGGTATTAAGGGCGGTTCCCATCCAGTTGGACGTTTGTGATGTATAAAGCAAAATAAGCGCCGGGGGCTTAATCGTACCCCCAACCCCGGGCTGATCAGATCCTGCGACCGCCACTGGGTGTGTGTATTATTATACTCAGGTAGTTGAGTGGAGTCGAAAGAGGGGTCACTCGATTGGGTATGGACACAATTGGAGAATGGAATTTTTAACACATTCCTGGTACACTCCAGCGTTGATATGGAAAAATTCTTCTAAATATGATCATGTGATATATCAAATTATCGGAAATTTTACTTGGAAACCGAATTCAACAATAAAAACGATATAACTTAATTTGAACAAGTTTTTATGGGAAACAAGTCCGGCGAACACTATCGGACGTGTTAACTTTGACGAGCTGCCATGGCCGATATAGACACTCTTTCAATTGCCTCAATATCCAAAATGTTCGCACTAGATCAAAGTACATGTGTACTAGTGCTGCGAACTGGAATTATATTTGATTCAATTCAGTTACAGTTACAGTTACAGTTTTAGTTTCATTTCAGTTACAGTTTTAATTCAGTTACAGTTACAGTTTTCTTTTCAGTTACAGTCTTAATTTAGTTACAGTTTTAATTTAGTTACAGTTTTCATTACAGTTACAGTTTTCATTTCGGTTACAACTTTACCACAGTCAGTACGATTTCGTACTTAGTTTGGTATTCACAACTTTCACCTATTTACGTCTAAACCTTCGTTAATTATTACTAACCCTTATTATACTCTATCCAATAAATAATCGTAATCGCTTAATCTAGGTTCCAAGGTCTGCAGACAACATAATCTAGTTTCATTTTTTCTAATTTCATTTTATGCCGCCTGACTAGTGCTGCAAACCGGAATTGAATTTGAAGAAATTCAATTTCATTTTTAATTTCAGTTGGAGAAAAATACATTTCAGTTACAGTTTTACAATCGAGTACATTTCAGTTACAGTTACAGTTACAGTTTAGAAAATCGCTAAAACTATTTCAGTTTTAATTCAGTTACAGTTTTAATTCAGTTTCAGTTCGCAGCACTAATGTGTACACATTTTGGTGCTTTTATCAAAAAAATGAACAATCTGTTGAAATTTTATGTCTATGTCGCTGGGGGCGCTGGACCATGGCCTACTATATTATACGGCTAGATAAGTCAAGTATTTGCCATTTTATTTCCAGGCCAGTGTTTACTTTCTAATTGCTCGTAAAATAAATTACATATTGGGATGGAATAAATTAAACTTAGGTTTTCAAATACGCTGGAACATCTAAAATACTTTTGAGAATGATTTCTGATCGGATTTAACCACAATGACGTAATCAAATATACATACCCATCCGTTTGGTTGTTGAGGTTGAAGAATAGTATGATGGGCAACCAGGAAGCAAGCAGGGAACTGCGCCGTCTCTCAACTTGGGCTTGGCACGAGGTATTTCAGTGAAAGTTCCGTCTCCATTTGGAACACTGTGAGAAACTTCGACATCTTCTATCCGAAAATGCTTCACGCAAACGTTAACTACCTTGAGGTTATCAATATTATCTCGGTGAAGAGCACGTATCCAAGCTTGTCTGAGTCCTGGTGGATGTTCAGGCATCCTGAATATAGGAACTCTATCATCTGGGCTGTAGTTACTTCTGCATCCAGGGGCTGAGCAACTGTTGGGCATAAAGTAAACGAATATAATGGTTGGAAGTGAATAGGAAAGTAAGTTGACAAGAAATGACAAAATAAATATATAGAGGGATAATCATCAATTTTAAAAAAATGTTATAGTGGGTAATTGCACGGACTACTAGAATACCCGGACGGGCAACTCGCAAAGTGTTGAATAAAAACTGGAGGCTGAGAGGCTCCAATTTAAAAATTGAAAAAGCATTAGGTTTCCGGTTTCCAAATGTGATTTTTGGCATATAGGGGTAACTTTTGGCACCCGTCAACAATTTGAGGTTTTCACTCAGAATTTCTCACACCTCGACAAGTTATGACGTCATTGTCACATTTCGAGAACCCTGAAAAGTCACTTAATCGCACATAATTCGGGCACTCTAAGAGATAAAAATCTGAAAATTTAATAGAACATGCACATTAATGATGCGGACACTTTGGTCACACCAGATTGCCAATATGCTTACTCATTATCACATGATGACGTAATCACTAAAATTTCACATTTTTAAATTTGACTATTTAGGCCTGTTGCGTGTAAAATTGAGGCACGTGTAATTTTGAGTCAAATGCATTAGTGAACCATGGATATTACTTTACCGTGTAATTTTGACTCAAATGCATTAGTGAACCATGGATATTACTTTACAGTGTAATTTTGAGTCAAACCAAGTTCCTTTGTGACAAGTTTGTGTAATAAAACATACAGTCCGACTCGATCTTATTCAGACAAAGATAATTTTATTGATTGTATTAATTTGATTGAATGATCTTAACAATTGACTATCAATGAAAACTCAATTCAAGAGCTCAGTTGGAACTCGTTTTCTAGAAGTAGATCAATTACCGGGCTAATAGTAATTTCAAAATATTCAGAGAAAATTGAACAAAGAAACAATTTATAATTTCTTTAAGTATTTATAGGATCCGCTATAGCGATGTACATTGGACTGTATGTTTTATTATAATCACAAAAGGAACTTGGTTTGACTCAAAATTACACTGTAAAGTAATATCCATGGTTCACTAATGCATTTGAGTCAAAATTACACGGTAAAGTAATATCCATGGTTCACTAATGCATTTGACTCAAAATTACACGTGCCTCAATTTTACACGCAACAGGCCTAAATAGTCAAATTTAAAAATGTGAAATTTTAGTGATTACGTCATCATGTGATAATGAGTAAGCATATTGGCAATCTGGTGTGACCAAAGTGTCCGCATCATTAATGTGCATGTTCTATTAAATTTTCAGATTTTTATCTCTTAGAGTGCCCGAATTATGTGCGATTAAGTGACTTTTCAGGGTTCTCGAAATGTGACAATGACGTCATAACTTGTCGAGGTGTGAGAAATTCTGAGTGAAAACCTCAAATTGTTGACGGGTGCCAAAAGTTACCCCTATATGCCAAAAATCACATTTGGAAACCGGAAACCTAATGCTTTTTCAATTTTTAAATTGGAGCCTCTCAGCCTCCAGTTTTTATTCAACACTTTGCGAGTTGCCCGTCCGGGTATTCTAGTAGTCCGTGGTAATTGTAGCAAAAAATATGGCTCACTATAAATAGAAAGATGGGTTGAAAAAGTTACTACCACTGTTATTCTTTCTCACCTGTTTCTAAAGATCTATTATCATTATAATTACGTGTTAACCACATGAATAACCAATGTATAATGGAATAACAAGAGTTTTATTGTGATATTGGAATTGAATAAATTCCATTTGCTAATAGAATTAGTTTTATTTAGTTAACAACTAAATTCTAAATTGCAAATACATACATTGCTAAAATTGAAATTCGTAAAACATGAAAGGCTAACGACCATTTATGAGATCAGCAACAGGCTGAAAATGGTGATCAAAATTTGCTAACTCTATTGCTTGGCTGGTGTATTTTCCACGTCTTCATTATATTGAAATTATAATTAGCACGAATCATCTACTAATTGTACATCGGTTGTCAAAATCTGATCAGAATTCATTTGAGAATTCAGAAGATATTCTGCTGGTGAGTGTCCACTAACTTTACTTTCAAGTAAGGCAAATAAATCCAGCTCCTCTGTATTTCTTTATAAAGTATAGTAGATGCTGGATATAAGAATGCCGATTATAAGAACATTAACCGTTCTTAGGTTACGGTTGCGATTCGATTTATCGACATGGTTAACCGGTTAACCGCCCATGCTACTCAATACAAATAATTCTTAAGAATATTTAGATTATACTACTGAATAAGACACAGCTTTAAAAAGTATTACTGTTACCCAAAAATAGTTCAATAATTGATACATTTAAAAGAAAAGAAAAAAAAGAAAAAATATTATGCGGTGATGCCGTGATGGGAAATGGATTTATGAGATCATTTTCTAACACAATTCAGATAATTTTAATTATTTATACAATATTTTCCAAGTATAAATGCTGATTTTCAAGAGACCGGAAAACTCGTTAACGATATCGGTAACCGCTAACCGATAACAACGGTTAATCGAATCCAGCCTTGTTATACAGTTCCCGACGATGTTCTTATAACCGGAAACTACTGTAGTGTATTTTCCAAATAAAGCAGATATTGCTAGAAAAAAAAACAATCCCATGTGGTTCAATAGACTCAGGGCGAGTGGAATAAACATTGCCAATTTTTGCTGGATTTAATAATCGAGTAGGTTGCATTTTGATATTTGTCACTATAGTTACTGGAAAGTTGGAATGGAAGTCAGAGAAGTAGTAGACAGCCAGTATTTTATTAATTTGCTAGTGTTTGTATCATATTTCGAAAATAAATATCGAAGGGGAAAGATAATATAGAATTCACTTCCAATATCAGGTAGAACGAACTATAACCAGTGCCACGTTTATATTTACTGTGTGGTGATAATACTGGAGGTTGTGACATTTTATGTAAGTCTATAACAGCCTTCAGCAATAAACTTTTTTCATGGTACGTAATAGATATCGATATTAATTGTCTAAAATTCTAATTCTCGAAGAAATTGGACAATAATAAATTCTCAATTAATCAATAATTTTGTGTTGTGATCATTCCCTTGAGGTCCTTAAGCGAGAGTTGCACGATAGTCAACTTGAGGATCTTATGATAATCTTTAATTCCGATATAGTGATTAGTGAGTATATATGATTCAAATTATTGTGTCCTAGGCCATGTATAATTAGTAAATTCATGTCAACATAGTTGGTTACCCAGTATAGCTATTGAAAACAACTTTATACGAACATTTTCAATATTTTGATAATAGATTCACAAATAAGAAGTTTTTAGAAAAAATTACCTAAATATTTTGATATAAAATATTCTATAAATTCTATTTAAATTTTTTTTAATTGTTCTAATTTCTTAGCCGATTTATGTACATGGTTGCAAACAAACAGATATAAATGCATATAACAAACGATTTAAAAAAAAAAATTGATACTGTACAATAACAAATATTGTAGTAATAATTATATTAGCAAATTGGGATATTGGAATGGAATATATTCCACCTCAATATCACAATCAAACACTTGTTATTCCATTATAAATTGGTTATTCATGTGGTTAACACCAGTGGTGTTTTGCCAAAAAAAGAAGTGGGGGGAGCTCCCTTTTCAAATTTAGCATTTTCTTAGATGCTAAATTTGAAAACGGCCCCCAATAATGAAGTGGGGGCCATGTACATGCCATAGGTTCATGCCAAAGCCAAAATCTAGGAGCTTTGTTCAACACTGCTCAAATTTCACAAATATACTATCATAGGGTGATGGAAATTTAGAAATTTTCAAAAAATCCTCTTATATCTGCTATAATAGATCCATAGAGAACTATAATGATATTAAATGAGGGTAAGTTAAAATGGCGACAAGAATATTTAACTTGATGTCACATTCTATAGATAACTGATTGGAAGGAGCGCCCCCTTGGGATTTAAGCGCCCCCCTAGCGAAATAAGTGGAGGTTCGCGCCCCCTCCCCAAAAATCACTGGTTAACACGTAATTATAATAATAATAGATCTTGAGAAAACAGGCGAGAAAGAGTAACAGTGGTAGTAAGAATCTCATGGTAGCAAGAATCTCATAGCAATGTAACATCGAATTGGTACCATTTCGCCTACTCCCATTTCGCCTACTAATTGTAGAATAGTGCCATTTCGCCTACTCAATGGAATGCATTGTTTAAGACACATTTCTAAGTTTTCAATAACTATTTAGCTTCAAAAAACATTAATGGATTAATTAACATAAATAAATAATACTGGAGCATTATAATAATTAATGAATGTTAAACATGTGCTGAGATAGCACGAATATATTCCCTCAGTGTAATGTCCTGACGTAATCTGTTTTTCAAGATCTCTATTTGTTGTCCTTCTCTATGTATTTATTTGCCCTTTTGGGAGTCTGGGAGCATATTGCAAGTTGAGCGATGGAAACTTCAGTATTCGCCTGCTCCTGTTTGAATATTTCAATTAATTCCTAAACATTGGGGTGGGATATTTTTGCGATACGTTTAACCCGCTGATAACCACTTGTGACCCACATGCCCATATATGGGCATAAAGTGGTTTAGTTCCATTTCCGTGACCCATCGGTGGTAAACGTCGTGTTAAGCTTGTTATGCCAACCTTCAATGTGAGTGTTGGTTCTTGGACTGTTGGAGTTTATTTCATATACATTCCATAAACCGAGAGAAAAATTACCCACGAGCCATGTTTCCTCAAAGTAGGTTATGAATTCATCAACTCTGTGTAGATTTGGGGCTGTTGCTTTTACCTCTTGCCAGGCTAAGCGTACATTTCGAACATGTTTTTTGCACTTTAGAACATAAACATGTTGTTAAACAATGCATTTCATAGATCAGGCAAAACCACACAAATATTAATAACATAAAAATGTGTTAAACAATGCATTCCATTGAGTAGGCGAAATTGCACTATTATACAATTAGTAGGCAAAATGGGAGTAGGTGAAATGGGAGGGGAAGCTGCATTTGTCCGAATTTTGTAGTATTCATTTGTCCGAATTTTGAAGTATGCATCTGTCCGACTGACGTATGCATTTGTCCGACTGGAGTATGCATTTGTCCGAATTTACATTGATGTAAGCATTTGTCATTCATATGATATTTTGTTACTAAGACACTTAGAAATGCGAGTGTTTTATCAATAATCAATACAAGGCACTTAGAAAGTCGGTGTATTCCCAATGATCACGTAGACACTGAGATTTTCCATCAGGGCACCATACCCACACGCTTAAAAAGGGCGCGCTTTCCCCCGAAATCATATATACGCACTTAGAAATGCGTGCGTTTTAACAATAAACCATAAAATCACACTTAGAAATGCGAGTGTTTTATCAATGATCCATAAAAACTCAATGACAAATGCTTGCTTCTGTCGGACAAATGCATACAACAAAATTCGGACAAATGCATACTCCAGTCGGACAAATGCATACAACAAATTCGGACAAATGCATACCCCAAAATTCGGACAAATGCATACTAGAAATTCGGACAAAAGCATGCGCCCCGAAATGGGAGTAGACGAAATGGGACTAACCCGTAACATCCATGGTCCTTGTATACAAAGTAGTAAGAATCTCATGGTAGTAAGAATCTTATACATTGACAGGGCTGTATCAACTTATTTTGAGTTGGCACAAAACTCAATTTCTCTCTGCCACTCATTCGTATTACCTGTATCAAATCATTCATTTTTATGCAACCAACTCATTCAGAAAAATGAGTTGATTGTACCAACTCATTATGCCAATTTTGAATAGGTACTTATTCAATTGTATTGTTCATTGATAAATAAGGAGTATTAATTAATTAATTAAATTTAAAGCAATGAATTCATTATAATCATACTCACTGAAATGTTCAAAAGTAAACTATTATCATCTTAGTCAAATCTGCACATGACTTAATCTAGAAAACGAGTCGCTACAACCAACAGTCAATGTTTGAATGAGTTGAACTCATTTCAATTCATTTTCCACTGCTAACAACTCATTCAACTCATTCAATTTTGCATCACCAACTCATTCAAAAAATGAGTTTTTTTGCTAACTCAAAATGAGTGATACAGCCCTGCAACAGGGCTTATCTTGAGTAGGCTATGCTCTGAGATAAATAATTCATTTACACATGGCTTATAATTATTTACTAGAATTAAGGATTTGTCGGTCCCTCTAATACCTCATAACATTCACTACAAAAGTTCTGGTTTTAGTACGCTGACCCGTGACCTTCGTTATATAAGGCCTTACTACTGAGTAGATTTTGCTGGACCATGGATTACTTAAAGGCCATTGATTATTAGCTAACATATCTTTATCTCAATAGCTAGTGTTGACAGACCTGAGAAATGCATTATAATTGTATAGGAAGTTAGGAACATGATATCAAGGGATACATAACACCCTTTAGAATTGTGATATATCACCATTTGATTACGTAATCGCTATTTTTCGTGGGAATTATCGTGTTTTTATAGCCTGCTTTTAACATAGTTAAACGCGTTAAAAATGTTCAAAATTGGAACATGAGGATGTCCATAACTAGTTGAATGAAATATATCGAAATTATAAATGGAATGTTGAAACATTCCTCGGTTGCCAGGGAAATGCATATTTATTAAAATGAGCCATAACTCAAAAACCATCTATTTTATGTGAACTATGCTAGTACTGATCTATCCGCAATTGGTAACTTCCTATTCATTGATAATACATTTTCTAGGCCTAACTTCAATAATCTTTGAGATAATGAGTGTATTACCATATAAAGAATAAAGTGCTAATAATCTCATTATCTCAAAGATTATTGAAGTTAGGCCTGTTGTATGCCAGAATGACTCGCATGCTAGAATGACACAAACCATGGATATTCACTATCTATGCTAGAATGACACGCTCTACTAATCATCTAATGACTGTTAGAACTTCACAGGTTTCTCAGTTCATTCAGACAATTACATTTCACTTTTTGCTATGGCTTCTTTATCTTTAGATTTTAAAATACAGTAGTATGCCAGAATGACTCGCATGCTAGAATGACACAAACCATGGATATTCACTATCTATGCTAGAATTTTGATAGAATTGAATTATAACAATATAACTATGGTTATTGAAATGAATCTTACTATATGTATGCCTTAATCTAGTAAATCTACAAATTAAGGAATATTAATTAGAACAGTATTCTACCAAACAATTTAAATACCGAATAATCGGTGTTAATACTTAATACCTATCTTAATGTCTTAATTTGAAACATACTTTTGCTTTTTCTATCAGCGAATATTGGTTTTAAAATAATGAAATCAAATACGAAATCTTAGAATTCATTAAAACAAGTAGTATACCTGTAATGCTATTTTAAAATTTAAAGATAAAGAAGCCATAACAAAAAGTGAAATGTAATTGTCTGAATGAACTGAGAAACCTGTGAAGTTCTAACAGTCATTAGATGATTAGTAGAGCGTGTCATTCTAGCATAGATAGTGAATATCCATGGTTTGTGTCATTCTAGCATGCGAGTCATTCTGGCATACAACAGGCCTAAAAATGTATTATTAATGAATAGGAAGTTACCAATTGCGGATAGATCAGTACTAGCATAGTTCACATAAAATAGATGGTTTTTGAGTTATGGCTCATATTAAGAAATATGCATTTCCCTGGCAACCGAGGAATGTGTCAACATTCCATTTACAATTTAGATATATTTCATTCAGCTAGTTATGGACATTCTTATGTTCCAATTTTGAACATTTTTAACGCGTTTAACTATGTTAAAAGCAGGCTATAAAAACACGATAATTCCCACGAAAAATAGCGATTACGTAATCAAATGGTGATATATCACAATTCTAAAGGGTGTCATGTATGCCTTAATATAATGTTCCTAACTTCCTAAATAATTATAATGCATTTTTCAGGTCTGTCATTACTAGCTATTCAGATAAAGATATGTCAGCTAATAATCAATGGCCTTTAAGAAATCCATGGTTCGGAGTAGTAGTAAGGCCTTATATAACGAAGGTCACGGCTGACCATTTACAGTCGGTTCTTATTCATCCATAATAGGTTAATAATTTTCAAACTTCCTGCACGTTGTCCGTAAAGATCAATTTCAGTTAATAAACTATGGGTCCTAACAATTAAGAACAAGTGGTTTCGGGTTTATACGTGGTTTTAAAAGGAATTTAACACATTCCATAACAGTAAATGGTACACCTAACTCATGATATGCTAGCTTTCGATTACGTAATGTATTATCGATGGAAAGGAAATAATCAATATGCTGAAAATTTTGGTACTTTAGTCCATAAAACTTCTTCGTAGATGCAATGAGCAGTGAGTTGTAAAATTTCGATTAAGGTATAAAAATTTGCAATATAAAAAAATGGGAAATTTTATGGATTAATCAATGTTAAATAAAATTTTATATATCGCAAGCCCAAACTCTTTAAAGAAGCTTTATATAGCAAAAGATTCAGAATTTTGACTTCCTATCTATTGATGAAAATTTATGACCTCTGAAAATAATATTTCCTATGCTAGAAGTAACATTTCCTTTTATGAAAGGTGTGAATTTTCTTTTTCGCGAGAAACAAACTTTGAAAACATTTCCTCAGAATTCAACCTACCAACCTGAAACAACTCGCAACTTAATTTTTCTATCTATAGCACACTAAATGTAATTGCTCTTTAGGGACAACCTCTTGCAGGAAATTATCCTCATATTCGTACCATTTTCGAATAATACGTTATATGTCTGCGAAATATGACTATATGTCGGCGGCCGATAAATAAGAAAGCTATATATAATTATTTAAACTATGAAATCTTTATACATGCCAAAAAATCTGTCACCGCCTTTCGGATCGAAAATTTCCTCTACTATATCACATTTATTATTATAATAGTGGGGTCTAAAATTAAGGTTCCGTGACCAACCTCTGGCTAGTTAAGTTTTATGCCTGATTCTGATACTTTAGGATATAACTCGCGATTTAAGCTCCCATGCCGATCTGGAAAGTTTGGGCAAACTTTTTTATAGCAACAAATTCAAAGGGCCTCCGGCAATCATTTTGAAAATTAAGGCCCGTCTCTGAACATTTCAAAATTGAGATTAGAGTATTTTTGAACAGTGTGCAATAAGTAGCAGCTGCACTGAAAATTTCAACTCAATCGGGACTATACTTTTAATGTAATAACCTTTTGAAGATTCTTACGTCATTTGTCACCATGGGAGGTCCCTTCTTTTAACTATTTTTTTAAGGGATTTGAAGCATATCTCATCCTATATATACATGCAATAACCTTTTAACTCGCTATGTAGTATGTCTCCATGTAAATCTCGGTAATAGACCTAAATTTACCACTTTGACTCTTCTGGAGATCTCACATGGGGGTGAGGAAGCAAAGAAAATTGACCCATAATCGTTTTATTCGGCCACTTTATATATATGATTATCACAATTTTGACGTCAAATGACTGGATTTTTTAATTTTTGTATAGTCAAAGTGGTAAATTTAGGTCTATTACCGAGATTTACAAGGAGACATACTACATAGCGAGTTAAAAGGTTATTTCATGTATATAGGATGAGATATGCTTCAAATCCCTTAAAAAAATAGTTTAAAGAAGGGACCTCCCATCGTGACAATGACGTAAGAATCTTCAAAAGGTTATTACATTAAAAGTATAGTCCCGATAGAGTTGAAATTTTCAGTGCAGCCACTACTTATTGCATACTGTTCAAAAATACTCTAATCTCAATTTATGAAATGTTCAGAGAGGGGCCTTAATTCTTTCAAATGATTGTCCCTTTGAATTTGTCGCTATATAAAAGTCTGCCCAAACTTTCCAGAGCGGCATGGGAGCTTAAATCGAGAGTTATATCCTAAGGAATCAGAATCAGGCATAAAACTTAACTAGCCAGAGGTTGGTCACGGAACCTTAACTTTTGACCCCACTATAATTTTGATATAATTATTACATTTATACAGAACTTCCAAGTGATCAAATTCGCCGAGTTAACAATCGTAGAATAGTTGTAGAGTGATGGCTACACCTGATTTTAGTCAAAGGTGGGCACAGTTAATCAAAAAAGTTTACTTCGTTAATCGTTAATCCGTTAAAAATGTAACGGAAATAAACGATAAACCATTAACGTTGATCTAAATTATGCAAACAACAACAAAATCAGCTTTTTTGCTCTAAAAACACCTAAAGTGCTAAAACGATAAAATGAGCATTTGTTGGGTCTTTTTAAGCTAAAGTATCTAATAGCACAATTTTGATATACAGTCGACTCCGCTTAATGGCCCAACTTTGATTTTAGTCCGAATATTTTATAATTACTACCAGGCTTTCATCCAGACAAAATTTCTGCGCGCCTAGATTTAGTTTGATCTCGTTCATATTTCATTTTGTACGCCTAGATTGCACATTTTGTATTAAGTCTATGGGAGCATCTCTCGATATTGTACGCCTAGACACGATTTTTGTACGCTTAGATTAAAATCCATCCAAATTACGCTCGTTTAGGAGCGCCCAATACGCCTGGATAACACCCTGATTACTACGATACATAAACATGAAGTTGTGCAAATGATAAACGTTGAATAAAAATTTAAATAGGAATTACCCACAAATATATTCAGAGAAGTTCTTTTAAAAAGAATGTCAAGATACATCTAATATTTCTGAAAATTATCAATTTAAAAGGTTAATGATCAATAATTATAAGGTTGGCTAATATAATCCTTTAATAAATTTAATGTACTAATAAGGAGAATACCATGGACGTTTAGATCTCCCTCGACTTCTTGTCCCACGATATCCAAAAAATCCCCTACTACGTCGTGGTCTACGTGTACGACCTCGTGCTTGAGAAATTCCCGGTAAATTAGTTCTCTTAGATACTACCTTGAGTTGTCGACCTTTAAATAACGATTCATCCAAAGCCAAAGCATTGACAACTCCATTTCTTTCAGTGAATTCAATATAAGCATAACCCTTGGGTGCGCCAGAATGTTTGTCATAGTTAATTGTAACGCGAACAACAGCTCCGCAATCTTGAAAATGAGAACCCAATTCCTCACCAGTTGTAGAATAGTCAACATTGCCGATATAGACAGAGCGGGTATCAATTTCCATTTTCTCTTCCAAAGTTGGAAACGATTGAATCGAAGACTTAGTAGCAATTTCCATTTGTTTTTCTACTTCGTTTTGCATCTCCTTAAGTTGTAAGGCTTCCTCTTCCATTTGTTTCATTTTTTCTTTAATTTCTTCCAGCTCTTTATCTTCTACCTGTTCAAGGCTAAGCTCATATTGATCATTTTGAGGAATAACATCTGAGAAGGAAAATTGTTTTTGTATATCACTCGTCGAAGAATGATCAATAGTAGATAATGTAATATCGGATTTTGACATAGCTAAATAATAAGTAGGGGATGTTTAATAGCCATTGTTTTTCTCTAAAACATTTATACATCTATACCATAAACACAAGGGTGGGAGTATAATATCTATATATATAAAGTAGTATGTTTGTCTGTTTGTGTGTGTGTCTGTCCTCACATCTCCGAGCGTTCACAACAGATCTGAACAAAAATTTTGTATGCCATCTAGGAGTTACCCCACCACCCTGAATAAGGAGTTTTTTAAGAGATATTTACATCCCTCATTAAGATATTTACATCCCACATTAACTCAAAATGTGATTTTTTGGCACCTTCCCATACATTTCAATGGGAATTATCAAAAGTTCACAGTGCTGCTAGAAAAACATTTCAAACGTGCAATCTAGGTTTTAGTGTATGAGGAATCCAAATATTCTATTTTAAAGTCACTAGAATGCATAATTTGCAATTTACCACCATATGCATATTTTTTACATTTTGCGAGGGTACCGACCTTGACCTATCAGATTGCAGATGGGTCAATGGGTCAAATTGTGTAACAAAATACAACAACAATTGAATGTCCTGGAGAGGAAAACTGAATTTGAATAACGCGGCGAAGCGCGGGAACCCGGCTTTTATATATATATTTGTTTGTATGTTCCGAGTTAATTGAAGAAACTGGACGGTGTCGAAATCTGATCTTTGACATATAAGGGTAACTTTTGGCCCCCGACAACAAGTTGAGGTTTCCACCGGAAATTTCTTAAACCTCGGCAAGTTATGACATCATTGTCACATTTCGAGAATAATGAAAATTCACTTAATCACACATAATTCACGCCCTCTAAGAAATAAAATTCTGAAAATTTAATAGATGTACATTAATGATGCAGACATGTTGGTAACACCGGGGGCCGTATTTACTAAGAAGTTAAGTTCGAACTTAAGTTCGAACTTAAGACTTAAGTACTAAGTTCGAACTTAAGTCGTATTCACTAAGATTGGTATTCACTAAGATTTTAGTTCGTACTTAAGTTCGAACTTAAGTACGAACTTTAAGCAAGCTAGGGAGGTTGCTTAAGTAATTTTGTATTAGACTAAATTAAGAATTTCTTCGGATTCGTAATAATAATAGTATACTTTTATGCTACTCTCTAATTTGGTAGACATAATACAAGTAAAATCGTTATATTTCTGCACACTATCTAGTCTAGCTAGTAACTAATTTAATCATTTTTCTAACAGCTTCTGACGTTTCAGCCTGTAGTACTCCCTCTGCTCTTCAATTAGCTTAAGTTGTGCTGCGAATACAGCCATCTGTTGTAGCAGCACTTCTTGCTGTAAAGGGAGTAAGTCCGCTACCTTCATTTCCGGCTGCTGCTGGGACTCCGTTGTACGTAGATAATTTGTTGGATCACGTCTTCGCTTCCTACTTCTCTTCCCATTACGATTAACGTTAATGTTGGGTTCTTCGGGAGCATAAAAAATTGACGTATCGTCTACAGTACCTAGCTGAGGAATCTGTTCGCTGCTGGTTGCTGTTGCTGGTGGTACGAAATTATCGACAGCACCTGAGATTCCGATAAAAGCTGGGGTGTTCTCAAACATCTCTCTAATTCTATCAGAGTTATTTATACTCCTATCTGCAGCTAAAATTAATATATCTTCGTCTTCGACAATCCCAGCGGAGTTTGAGCCCCCTCCGGTTATTCTAGATTCCCTAAAGCTAGCATCAACTTTTGACTTGGAAGCTAACTTCAGGTTATTCCATTTCTTTCTTAAGTCTTCTACCCCTCTATTATTTCCATATACAGCGTTGACTTTGCCTGTAATGGTTTTCCACAGTTCCTTCTTCTTCTTATTGAGGTCAGCGCTGTTTCCTGAACCTCTCAATAAGTCGCCAGCAGATTCAATTTCACCAATGAGCGCGCACTCTTCTTCCTTAGTCCAATTTATCTTCCTGGATTTTTCCATTCCGTTTAGAATTGGTTTTGTTCAACTGCAATTTATACAAATGGGAGAAAAAACATTGATCATGAAAATTAATCTTCAATGGAATTATATGCATTTGTTATTTTGGCATCAAAGCTACTTTGTATATGAATAGAGAACTTAACTGTTTCATATATAGAGAACTTAACTGTTTCATGTATAGAGAACTTAACTGTTTCATATAGAGAACTTTACTGTTTCATGTATAGAGAACTTAACTGTTTCACGTTTCGACAGACTGACGTACGTAGACACTCCTCTAAATGTTCTTAGGAAGTACTTGTCTACATACCAGAGTAGTATATTTCTTTTTTGAATTAATTAAATATACTACAACTAATTATCTTCATTTACATATATAAATTCAATCAAAATTATGAATAGCAAATTGGTCTCTGTAATGCTTAGCAGCCCAGTGTCCCAATTCTTCAATTACAATTGGTTCATCCATAAGTTGGTCAATAGGCGAATCGTCCAGCATTGGTTGCTTCCAAACTATAGCCATATTATGTAGCCATTCTTTAATAAATAAGAGATTCACAAAACATTGTAGCCAACAAATATTTATGTAAATATTTAGGTATATTTAACTATATTATTATTTGAGGCCGATTCCAAACTCCAAGAGAATAGAAATTGAGTGAAATAAAATTAAAAGTAAAAAGTTCATACTTAAGTTCAAACTTAACTAAGTTTGAACTTAAGTTTGAACTTAACTCTTAGTGAATACGACTTAAGTTCGAACTTAACTAAGTTTGAACTTAAGACTTAAGTTCGAACTTAAGACTTAAGTTCAAACTTAGTGCTTAACTTCTTAGTGAATACGGCCCCGGATTTCCAAAATGCTAACTCACTATCGCATGATGACGTATCACAAAAATTTGTTAAATCTACTATTTAGGCCTATTTACGTTATATTATCAATGTTAAAAGTACGTGTATATAAACCACATACTAAACGCTTCGCGGTTGGTGTGTGGTTGTGTTCTGCCGCGAAGAAACCTAGCAAGTGAAGCGCGCTAGTAGTACTATGTAATGCAAACTATGATTTTGAACTTACACATTGTCTAAGTAATATATCATTAGTTCCAAATTTCCTATAACCTGGTGACCAGAGCAGATTATGAACGTAGAACAAACCAGATAAGATTAATTATAGTTAGTTCTATTCTTTGTTACTTATATACAAAGTTGATTAATACGCGTATTGCGTATAATACGTGTTATACGTTAGTATGTATTATACGCTAAATCTGGGATTAAAACCAGGGATGTTTTCGAAGTGAATTCAATAGTATATTTTGAAATCTAATTATAAATATAAGATGCTAACAAATAATCAAATTTTTATTTCATTTATTGTTAATTTAATCTATCAATAGTCGATTAAATTAACAATAAAAGAATAAAGATTTTGCTCAAAGCAAATTCCATGCACGCGATATTATAAGTAAGGTATACAGTCGAAATCGGATTATTTTGTCCAATTCTTTTGATGGATAATGCGACAATAATCCGATAAGACAAATAAACCCGGTGGGATATCCATGCAAAATGGTATATCATAGCATTCTATACACTAAGGCAATGGTGGTCACTAAAGTTTTGGGCCAGGGATTGGTTAAGTACTTCAAAACAACATTTTCTAAAATGGTAATTTGTTCAATTTTTCCATTAATTTTAGCTACCCTCATCATCCTGACAACATATTATTGTCAATTAAAACGATTGGAAAATATAAGGAGTTAAATATATAATATATAATACAGTATAAACATACAAACATAGATATTGATATAAATGTTATTATGATACTAAGGAGCTTAAGACATCAATACGTAAATAGAAATATACTTCTAAGAGGGAGTAGTCACACTTAATACATCTACAGGAACAGCAACAGGTTGACTGAATAAAACTAAATAAATAAAGAAAAATTAATCCTTGAATTTAGTAAGCTTACTATTATCTCGCTTCAATACTACAGTCGAAATCGGGGTATTTTGCCACGGGTTTTTTTGCCTCTCCGGGTTATTTTGCCTCCATGCTTCTCCTTGATTCTTCATAAGCTCATAGCACTGTCTAATGTTGAATACGGGTTATTTTGCCTCTTTTTCCAATGCATTTAGGGGGGCAAAAAATAGATATTATACACCCACCCTTGTGTTTATAGTCTACTCTAAGGGACTAATAGGTCGCTCAATAGTATCAGATTCTCTTCTGATCTGAAACAATTTTAGAATATTAGAAAGCTGAAGCCAACACTCAGACTCTGGGATTTGACAATATGAAATGTGATACTGTGAACCTGACATTGCCGGTACAAACCAAAATGGTGTTCTAAAGCATCGTTTTGTATCCTTGATGTCAGAAGGTATTTGAAACCATATTTTGTACAAATCAATTCGAGTAGTAAAGGTAATGCCTTGCAGGTATGTATAAAACTTTTAAAAGTTTGAGGAGATACTTTTCCTTTCGCTGTAGGAAGAGCTCCCGAGCACTCTAACCAAGACACAAAGTTTTTGAGAAACAATAATCGCGAGTCGTTCAAACAAAAGGGTGCAGACATTTCGTGATTAAAACGAATATTCTTCCCTACCCAGTTCACATTAAACATTTTTCCAAACATCATTGATTAATTTCAATAATTCAACAGTTTGGGTTTTGTCTACAATGTTCTTTTCCAAGTTATATGCTAACAGTCCCGCTGTTGTTGATTCGTGAAAAACCCTAAGTGACAAATTGACATTTTGTCTATCCAGGCTAGATGGCCAACAGGCTTTTGATGTAATCTGGGAGCACGCTTGAATAAATTGCACTTATCCGGATAGAATTAAGTTCTTATGTCTTGAAAGGCTTGAATTTCAGATGGTAGGGTACATGGAATAAGAAAATGAACTGGTATCGATACCAAGTTCTGATGTATTGATGGAAACTCTGAGGTTATTAGGAGGCATATTTTCGGTATATGTGTAGTTATGAGGATTGCATTCAGGATATTTTGGGAAGATAAAGACCTTTCGTAGTCTATTAAATTGAGCCAATTGTTCCTAACAGACTTAAGGTGTAATTGAGGTAAAACTAAGGAAATTTCAATAACGGGGTTCAGATTGCATAATCAACACTTGTACTTTTAATTAATAAAATTATTATAGTAACTGAATCAGAGTTTCGTTGAAAAATACATTATTTTAATGTAAAAATTACCACCCTTGGAATCTTGTTGTTTTGGTGGTCTTCTCTGGATCTGGGAAATAGCCTTGAACCATTTTTCCCGAAGATCTTTTGGGAAATTAAAATTTTCCGTGAAATCTTCTCCTCTATAATTGGAGGTCCAGCAGGGCACAACACAAGACATCGTAATCAGATAGATAATGTACTGGTTGAGGTATGTATTAAGAATAAGTGAGAGTGGATTGGAATAGAATAGAAGGGGCAATTTAAAATTTTTTAGAATCCCATTAATATCCACCAATGTAAATTTTTACATTATGGGTGGGTAAAAAAAGGCTTTAATATTAAATAGAAATATACAATTAATTAACTATATTTTGTTCAAAAGAAGCAGGCCTGACTCATTAGTAATCTATATTGAGTATACTTGAATTTGAACTGATGTTCAAAGGAACTGATATTGCGTATCACCTATACAACTTGTTTTTATCACCTTTTTTTTAAAGATATTTTCCCAATTAACAATTTTTATATCATAGACTAAAAATTTTGGACCAGGGATTGTTTAAATACTTCAACTCGACAAAATGCTTTTTCGTTATTTTGTACATTAGTTGAATAAAATCCTTATTGAATAGTTACAATCTGCCTCGTGTATTATGGATTGTGTTCATTATACACAATTTTAATAACATGCGAACTCGAAAACATTTTCTATTTAAATCATAGACTCCTTTAGATAAGGACTGGAACGTCGCGATCTCGCGGTTTTTATCTTGAGTCTGAGAGGCTCCAATTATAAAAATTGAAAAAGCATTAGGTTTCCGGTTTCCAAATGTGATTTTTGGCATATAGGGGTAGCTTTTGGCACCCGTCAACAATTTGAGGTTTTCACTCAAAATTTCTCACACCTCGACAAGTCATGACGTCATTGTCACATTTAGAGAACCCTAAAAGTAATTAATCGCACATAATTCGCGCACTCAAAGAGATAAAATCTGAAAATTTAATAGAACATGCACATTAATGATGCGACACTTTGGTCACACCAGATTGCCAAAATGCTTACACATTATCACTTGAAGACGTAATCACTAAATTTCATATTGTTAAATTTGACTATTTAGGCCTATTTACGCTTTATAATCAATATTAGGAGTGTATAAACCACACACCATGCACCAACCGCTAAGCCGTTGGTGAGTGATTGGGTTCTGCCGCAAAGCAACCTAGCAAACGAGGCGCCCTAGTCTATATAGATATACTGTAGCATCAATCTATAAAGATACTAGCGCGCTTCGCGGCAGAACTCAACCACACACCAACCGCTTCGCGGTTGGTGTATGGTTTACAGTCTTTACACGCGTAAATATGCCTAAATATTCAAATTTAACCAAGTGCCAAGTAATTTAGTAAATTACTTGGCGTGCCATTGAAAATACTTCGCGTGCCAAAAATGGCACGCGTGCCTAGGGTTGCCGACCCATGCATTAGTGTATAGAATGCTATGGGTATATTTCATAATTTTCCTCGAATATTAGGACAAAAATAGTCCGATAAAACAAAATAATCCGATTTCGACTGTACATATTACATAATATGTATTACTAGCCGAAAAGCCAACCTCCGGGCGGCGTTTTCTGCTAGTTTTTCTAATTGTATATACGTATCACGGGCGTCGCACGGCTCTAAAAACTCTCCGGTTAAACAGTTAAAGTGGTCCGGCCAAAACCGGACCCTCCTATATTATATAGTAGAATAAATTAAAAGTTGTCCGGCCATGGCCGGACCTGTAGGGGTTCATTTGGGGGGGCCTCCCTATATTTAGGGGGTACCCCCCTAAATATGCAAATTCTTGAGATTGATTTGGGGGGGCTCCCCTATATTTGGGGGGATACCCCCCAAATATCCAATTCCATATGTTGAATTTGGGGGGAGGGGATATCGAATTATATGTCTACAATTTTGGGCCACCACTCTTACACTGCTTCCCTTTTAAAGAAATCCCCTACTTTATTCCCAAATTTCCATAATATAAATATATTGATAGTAACAGATAGAATAGAGACACGTTTATCGAATACGTTTACTACATTTGAAAGAAATATAATGTTGAATTTCTAGACTCCTCTGCCTATGCTATATAGCGTACGTGCTATATCTAATCTAAATTTAAATCTTGTTTACCTAAACTAGTTGCCTAACATCAGAGAGGATGTGAACTTCTGATTACAGATATGATTGGTTGATAGTGGAAATGACTATTTTCAAGAAATATCCCCTGATGGCTTGAAATGTTACGTCCCCTTTGGGATTAAAACCATGATACGAGAACTTATTCCACTTAATCTCCATTAGTACATATATGTCAGTTTCTAGCCAGATTGCGGCGCTAAAAAGTTCAACGTCGCTTCCCCATACTGTAGAAGCTTTCATATCTTTCTTAGATAAATATTCTTCCAATTTTTGATCAGATTTGTTTCTCACATACTGCTCACAAAGGGGGGATTTTTTCATAAATTCTATTAACTTGATCCTGATTAAAGCGAGAGAATCTTCTCTTTCTGTTAACCACCAACTCAGCGATCTAAAAAGACAATTTCCATCTGGAGCTATTTGGACTGTATTTTTGGCAACACACTTTTTCAATTTCATATATGTATAACTCTCAACACATATCGAATGCTCGAATTTCAATATCAGATTTAATTTTTCTCGACTAAGCTTTTGTTTCAAATCTCTCTTTAGGGGTTTAAAAAAATCCTCTACCGAGTATTCATTATTTCCAATATGTTCTATTTGGTTCGATCTTTTCATGCATATCTTTGGAATGCCTTCATCAGAAAATAATTCAAAAAGTAATTGACAAATTCGTCAGTTTTCTTGGATTTTAGTGGATAGGCCCAAACATATTTGCTGAAGCAATCAATAACAGTTAGAACAAATATATACCCTCTTCTGGAAAGAATTTCCTCATGATCACCGTATGCTACTTGCGTAAGATCTATTTGAATCCTCTCAAAGATCTCCAACGATTTGATGTGGTTTGAATGTGTTCTTTTTGGGAGAAATATATTTGATGCACAAATATCACATTTTAATTCAGAGTAGAGGTCTTTTAGATTTGTTTGATCCAAACCCCATATAAAGTATTGAGACGCAATGCCTTAGTAAGAGTAGTCAATTTTGGATGGTTCAATTGTTCATGAAAATACTCCACGACAATTCGTAGCATTCCTTCAGATAAAACAAACTTGTTCCCTTTCATGAGAAAGCATCCAACACTCGTTTCCTATTAAAATAGGTGCATTTAAAATTCAATAAAATTATACAAGTTGGCTTACAGTTAATACAATTAAACCGTTTTTTCTTTGCATTTTTTTGCACGTAAAATAGTACGAATAAAACGATGAAGTCAGAACGCATTTTAAAAATAATTACAAATATACTACTCAGAGTGTTTTTCCAAAAATTTCATTTATATCTAAGTTGTTTAATAATTTTATATCTAAATGTATTAAATTCAAAGCTTCAATATATTTGCAAAAAAATTGTGTGAGTATTTCTATTTATTCTGCGAAAATAATTAATGCTAGACTATTGCTATTTATCATATTTTGGTAAAAAATTACGGACTTTTGTGATTCACCCGATTATATTTAATTAGTACAGGCACCTAAGTTGACTAATTCATTAAAAAATGCCAAATAAATATGATTTATTCAAACACGAAATTTATTGATCACGAACAAGTCTGGTTCCAATTGTAACAAAACGCAAGGTACCAATATCCGAATAATATTTATGATTCACTAACGAAAAATTCATTTTTATAATTCAAGATTGTTTTGGAAAAAATTAGGATTAGAATTATTCATATCAGGCTAAATGAATTAATCAACTTACATAGAACCAAAGTTGATGTGCAGAAAAACGATGAGTCAAAAAATTGGTGTGAGGAAAGCGGTCTCGGATAAACTTACCTTGAGTGAGAATTCTGTAAGCCTCTTTTGAACTAAAGATCGCAAGAGCTTGCGATTTTGTTGAATTCTCGGTTTTAGTCTTTCAATTGATTTTTGAATATCTAGCGGTATAGCATCATTAAGTTTGCGAGTTTTTCTCCAAGTTAAGTACGCAGTATGTAGTACATACATACGGTTATTAATGAGTTTATTTCCTTGATTTGATCCACTTCGCAAATCGGAAGGTGAGAACTCTTCATTGGGGATTTCAGAAAGAGGTGCGAAAAGAGGAGCGAATTTTGAAAGGAGTCCATCAGCAGGAATTTCTTCTGAATAAATAATACTAGAAGGTTCGGAATCATCACCGGAATCCACTTCGCCCATTGAGAACAAATAAATATTACGTGATTGTGTTATTTGTATAGTTAATACAGTGCAAGTAAATCAAGAAAGCAATTGAATGATCAGAATTACATGTTTAGTATACATGCTTATATATAAATGTACAGATGTCGATCAATTAATAGTCATGGGTGTGGTATCATACACTAACAATCAAAGTAACCTTCAGGTGCTGGGAAAATATTACCCTTCATGTGCAATTAAAAATTGACAGGAAAATAAAAGTTGGTTACTCAAATAGTAATGATTAATACAAGTTAGGCAGCATATCTACATATATTGATGTTATTGATTTGGTACCTAATAAAATTTTGTATATTTACTAGTTAATGATGATTCAATTATATGCATACCAGGTCAACGTTCATTGACACTCCGAAATATTCTCGAAAATGTTTTTCCGTTTTGTTGAATTTAATGTGACTATTATACATAATATGTCATCATTTATATACGGATACAGATCGAGATAGAATAATAAAGAATGGTGGCCCAAAATTGTATAGACATATAATTCGATATCCCCTCCCCCCAAATTCAACATATGGAATTGGATATTTGGGGGGTACCGCCCCAAATATAGGGGAGCCCCCCCAAATCAATCTCAAGAATTTGCATATTTAGGGCCCCCCCCCCGAATGAACCCCTACAGGACCTGCCGGACCGCGTGCTACGCCTATGCGTATGCATTATCTATATTATTAAGAAAGCTTGGTCTTTTTGTCCGTCCGTCAGTCCGCCCTTGTATTTCCCGAGGTTTCCCTTCGAAGAGCTTTCAATTGATTTATAAATCGACAGGATCGGATAATGCATACGGGGTTCCACAAACTTTCGTCCAATTAAATTACAGTCTCAGTTATGCATTCTATACTGCACACTTAATAAATGATAGAGACATAAAAATCCCTTTATACCAATTAAATCAGTGATGTGCTCCGTTACTAGTAACGGTAACGGAAAAGTAGCGGTAACGGGTATCGACAAGTAACAGTAACGGAAAAAGTTACGGTAACGGGCATCGTAGAGTAACGGTAACGGAATAAGTAACGGTAGCTGACATCCGTTACTTTTAACTAGTTACCGTTATCTTTAATCAGTTACTCTTACCATTACATTACCGTAGCACAGTAACCGTTATTACGTTAAACTTATTCCATTGCCATTACAACGTTATTTTAAATCAGTTACCGTTACATTAAGGTAACTGTACTGAATAAAGGTAAACGGATAAACTTATCAAAAGTAACGGAGTAACGGTAACGGAATAAATAAAGCAACGGTATCGGAGTAAATTAATGGTAGAAAAAATGTAACGGTAACGGAGCACATCATTGAATTGAATGCTAGATACTAATCCATACTGGGAAAACCCTCGAATTTAATTGGGTAAAGGTTTTGTCACCTTGGAGATGGAAGATGTGAATATTTTTAATATAAAATTCATTTTCTGGAGTGGTCAGGTAATTCCTAAATAATATCCCAAATTTGGTACAGATCGGATCAGGCACCTCTGAGATGTGAGGACAGACAGACAAACAGACAGACATTGTCTTATATATATATATAGATAGACAAAGCATGTCCCTTTATCTCGAGATATAGGGTCTACTTTTTTTCAACACAATTTAGGTAAAAAAAAGCTCGATTCCCTATAAGGAATTCATTATAAAAGTGTGTTTTTATGGCGTATTTTTCATAAATATGTCCCTATATCTGAGATATACTAGGGACATGTTATGTATATATATATATATAGATAGAGAGATAGATACGTAATACGTATTAAACAACTAAGCTTATATAAAGCTATGCGATACAATGTATTTAGATCCATCAAATGTTTAACGGTAGTGCACTCGAATATTTTTCCACTTGTCGGATTATTTATTTGGTTAGTCCAAAAAAAAATTCTTCAGTCAGGGATGGATCATATAGTAGGGTCAAAATCTAAGATTCCATGACCAACCTCTAACAAGTAAAGTTTTATGCCTGATTCTGATACTTTAGGGTATATCTCGAGATTTAAGATCCCATGCCGGTCTCGAAAATATGAGCAACCATTTTATAGCGACAAATCCAAAAGGGGCCTCCGGCAATCATTTTGAAAAATTAAGGCCCCTCTCTAAACATTTAATAAATAGAGATTAGTGTTTTTGAACAGTATACAATAAGTACTAGCTGCACTGAAAATTTTAACTCAATCGCGATTATACTTTTATTGTTATAACCTTTTGAAGATTCCTACGTCATTTGTCACCATCGGAGGGCCATTCTTTAAACTTTGTTTTTAAGGGATTTGAAGCATATCTTGTCCTATATATATGCAATATCAATTTAATGACTATGTAGTATATGATTGTCTCCATGTAAATCCCGGTAATAGACCTAAATTTAGCAAAGGTTATTACATAAAAGTATAATCCCAATTGAGTCAAAATTTAAAGTGTAGCTAGTACTTAAATGTATACTGTTCAAAAACACTCTAATCTCAATTAATGAAATGTTCATAGAGGGGCCTTAATTTTTCAAAATGATTGCCGGAGTCCCTGTTGAATTTGTCGCTATAAAAAAGTTGCTCAAATTTTCGAGAACGGCATGGGAGCTTAAATCTCGATGTATACCCTAAAGTATCTCCTGGCATAAAACTTAACTTGCCTGATGTTGGTGACGGAATCTTAGATTTTGACCCTACTAAATGTTAATAAGGATGTTTCGGCTGAAAATTTAGGGGCTTTAGTGTTAAAATTGTAAAGCCAGTTTATACATTGAAATGAAGCTAATATATCACAGAATTATGTGAGAAGTGAAATTTAAAAAAAAAATATATCCAACGTCTTCAGGATGTCAATTGTGTGTCGTCATTAATAATGATTCAGGATTTTCCAATATCGAAATTGACATTTTTTGAACTGTATGTAATATATCGTACATTTAAATACAGGTTGTTCAATTATTTAAACTAACATTAATTAGCATATATATCTCAGTGATTAGCATATATGGCCAACAATCAGTTGATCATGAGTTCGAATCCCTGATCTGCATATATTTTCATTTTCTTATTGCATTATCAACACATTGATGGACTATATCATGTATTTCAACCAGGCCTTCATCTAGTCCTAAGAGATCCGCGCACCCTAGGAAATGTTTATTCTACAATCGCTCACCCAAATAGACCAAAAATAACATATTTACCAAAAAAAGACCAAATTTAGTATTAAAAACACTCTGGATGCGCACTGCGCACCCAATTAATCCCAATTTCACGCACCCTTCCAGCATTTCCTTAAAATCACGCACCCAGATAAAGGCCTGATTTCAACTCAATTCCTATATACTGTATATTTAGTATATACTTACTGTATCCCAGAGCTTTAAAGGAGCGGGAGCTCGCTCCTTTTAAATTTTTTGAGGAGCGGAGGCTGGAGTGCGCTCCAAATTTTAGGAGCGCGTCACTGGAGCCTCCCTTTTTTCCAGGTTTCGCGTCCCCAAGAAATGGCTACTTGACCCCTAACAAAAAATTATATTTAATATTGATTAATCTAATTTAACATATTAGCTATCTTATTGTAACAGAGAGATTGTCTCTAGCTATCCTACTTTTCTTATTTCAGCAATTATTGTGTAATTGGAACCAAAATGCTTCTATGAGAAAACAATATTGAACTCAAATCTGGAGATTTGTATACATCAGAGCACTATTTTTGGAAATGCTTTGATTTCAAATTGATTTGAGCCTATACTAACTTAGTACATACTATTGCACATTGCGTGACAGACTCACTTAATTGCATTTATGTTTACTTTCAATACTACGGGAGTGACTAGTTGGAATTTTTTGAATATCGTGACATTTCGAAATTACTGAAGCATTCCTATTCGTTTCAAAGTTTATATCGCTAATCGAAGTCTGTCACGCAATGTAAACTAATATGGACTAAATTAGTATAGGCTCAAATCGACTTCAAATCAACGCATTCTAAAAATAGTGCTCTGATGTATACAAATCTCCAGATTTGAGTTCAATATTGTTTTCTCATAGAAGCATTTTGGTTCCAATTACACAATAATTGCTGAAATAAGAAAAGTAGGATAGCTAGAGACAATCTCTCTGTTACAATAAGATAGCTAATATGTTAAATTAGATTAATCAATATTAAATATAATTTTTTTGTTAGGTGTCAAGTAGCCATTTCTTGGGGACGCGAAGCCTCAAATATTACTAAACAAATACAAAATTACATAAATAATTCGTTTAATACTAATTTATGTGATTGTTCACTTTAAGAAGGAGTGTACATTCAAAGTTAGTGTCCGTCATGCTTTGACGTCTGTTTCGAAGAATGTCCCACCATAACTAAAAAGTCTCTCAACCGGTTCGGAACTGGGTAATAACGTGCTATATTTTGGAAAATTTCTCTGTTTTGAAAATGACTGAAGACTTGTAAGTTGAGAATTCGAACATGGTAAATACTGTTCAACTAGATCAGTGGTTCTTAACCTTATTTATGAAATTTCCCCTTTTGGCCTGTTCAGTTTACCCGATTTCCCCCTTCATTTGTAGAATAAGGAATAAAGTATCCTTGAAATTACAAATTATTAGCTGTCTGGGGATAACTGCTTCTTGGCCACAAGTGGATCAATGTTAGGAGGTATTATTTTATTTTGTTTTATTATTATTATTAATTTTGTCCAAATTGATTTCCCACATATATTCCCGAAATTTCCCCCCAGGGGGAAATTTCCCCCAGGTTAAGAACTACTGAACTAGATCATTATACGAAGCATTTTGCAATCTTTTTTTAGGAAAGAAATCATCTTCTGATTAATTAAAAGAAGTTGAAGTGGAGTCTTGCTGATAATGCGTAATTTGTAGTTCAGCTATTTCTTCATTCACCACTGGGTGACAGTTTCTTTAACTCATCATTAACAACCCATGACATGTCGTTAAATCATGGTATTAATATGCTATCTAATAAAAGAGGTCTCCCCCCCATCAAATGACCAAATATTTTTTCTATTCCATTCAGTAACGCTCGAAATTAAGGAACACAGTAGTATTTTTTCTTCTCTTTCCTCCGCAGCTTCACTTCAAGAGAATATATTGTGGGGAGAAGGTAACTTATATACACCTATTGTTCCCCTTGTAATATATCGAGTGCTCTAGCTAAAGGTTCCATTGCCTCTACATATTCGTTAATAAATGTCACTACCAAATCACTCATGCGAGCTAAGCCGAGGTCATCAAAAAGGCTATCAAGCTTATCATCACTTTTGGTTAAAAATAGATTCATTTTAGATATTGAATTTGAATCATAGTACGAGTTCCATCTAGTTTTGTTTGGTGTCACGAATAATCCTTTACACTTTTCTTTGATTTTCGTTGCAGAATCATCACTCTTTAATTGTTGCAAAAACAACCATAGATTTTTTTTTGAAATCTTTGTCACTAAGTGCGTCTTCGGCATCAGTCATGGCAATGAGATTTAGTGTGTGAGCTGCACATCGTTAGTGTGGAGGGAGATTATACATACTTCAGCTGAACCTTCTTCATTTAATATGTCTTCCAAACATTCGAATCTAATTAAAATGAAATATTGTAAATATTATGAGATAAAAATAAAATAAATGAATAGTAAGTAAATACCTTATCTCTTCATCATTATCTGTGTCATTAGATTGCTCTACTTCATTCGTGAAATAATTAGAGAACATTCTAAATGCTTTGACAAAATTGCTGCCATTATTAGCAACAATTCCGACGCATTTATTTTGAATGTGATATTCCTTGAGTTTCTTCTCGATGTAATAGGCTAAGATGTCATAAGTTTTTCTTCCTTTTATTCTTGTACATGATAGAGCAGCAGAAATCCTATTCAGGTTTTCATCCATCCAATGTGCAGTAATCCCTAAAAAGGAACGATGCGCGCAGCACTCCATAGATCGGTAGTAATACACACATAATCAAGATTTGAGAATTTACTTAATAGTTTCGACTTCATTAATTCGTGTTTCTATGACAAGTTTTGAATTAGAGTTTGATAAGACATTATATGTTTATTCGATTGTAGATAGTGAACTAAACTTTTGAAACTCTCGTCTCTGACAATCGTAAATGCTTGTCCACTATCGATAACGAATTCAAATATATGATTGTCGACGCCACTTTGAGTTACAGTTTGTTGGAATCCATTGGTGTAGGCAGTGTTTTTTTTAAGGATTTGCTTAGAGGGCCCTACCAACAATTAGAGGCTTAGCACGTTAAATTAGAGGCTCATTGAGAAAAATTAGAAGCCCATTTTGGGCATCAAATTTGCCTTAAAAAAGTGTAGGAATCGGAAATTTTAGACTGTTTCTGCATAGGTGTATCCTCAAAGTTCCTCTCGTTTTCTTTTCGTACGATTATTCAACTGACTTTCGAATTATGAAATCATAGATGGATGTACACTTTGAATGTGGCGTTTGAGATTAAGAGGCCACTATACTCAAGATTGAAATTGAGATCATAATGTTTTCGGATAGTACCCTGTAAAATACAGCTACAGAGAAATTTTCAGGTGAATCTGACCTCTACTTTCGCTGTATCGACCATTTTAGAGCTCAGGAATGTGTGTATCATCATGCAAAGGTCATATTTCAAATGAAAATAATTTACATTAGGTTCAACTATTGCAAATTTGGTCCAAATTGGTTTAAACCAACTCTAAACTAATGAGGACATATGTAATCCCGGAGGACTTTTCAAACCAACATCTACTACTTTTTCATACTATTATGAGCGTAATACTCAAACTTTTGGATAATGGTTTCAATTGTTCTTCTAATAGGGTGCAATAGTGCATGGATGTGATTAGAAATTTAGTGCTAAGCTCTAGAGTCAATATTTCAGGAGTTATAAATATGCTAAATCATCAAAAAGTGGCACATTCCAATCAGGCACGTAGCTAGAGTATGTAATTCAGGATGGCAAGTTTTATGTTGGGGGGGCAAGTGCAGGGAGTCGGGGGGGCAAGTGGGGGACGAATCACTCTATTTACTATAACGAACACTTCCTAATTCTCTTGGGAGGGGGAGCGAGAAGTACTTTTGGGGGGGCGGTCGCCCCCCCGTAGCTACGTGCCTGATTCCAATGCCCATATATAATCATTTTGATTTCGGCGAGGGTTGGGGTCATAAAATGTATAATCGACCAATAGGAAGTCGTATATTGCGAGCATTTTGCGCTCATAATTTCAATTATAGGTGCACGGGTGTCTGAGATTCAAAAAATATAAATATAAGGACCACCCACCCAATGAGATTACAGGAAAATAAAACTCAACGAGGTTTATTTGGTACAGGGGTCACAGATTTGGCAAATTATTTCAAACCAACTGTAAACCAAAAATATACATATCTGGTAAGGGATTATTCCTTGGTCTTAAATTTGCAAAATGCAAATTTTCAGAGTTGCAGCCCTTTGGAGTCAGGCTTGGCAGTTTGGCAGTCAAAATGGAACTTCAAATGACTATAACTTTTATATTGGAATGTTAAAAAATTTGCTTTACACCCTAAGTACATATTCTAATAAACTATTGTATGAATAACAAGGTATTTGAAAGCAAATTGAGCAGTGCGAGCCTACAAACCTTTTATCACATTTGAAAAAGACACCGTTCATGATGGCCTTCACGTTCCTGGAACTTATAATGGTCACTACAGCAAAACTAGATGTCAGAATCACCTGATATTTTTAGCGTAGCTGTACTTTATAGTCTACTATCGAAAAACAAAACTAGAATTTATTTCTCTGACCAGCATAGTAAGGATGTCATTTATACTTCCACTAAATTTGGCCAAATATCATTGATTTCCCGATTTCACCTAGCCCTAGTGAGTTCAATTCAACTCAGAATTTTAAAAAAATGTCATATTATCTTCCCGATTAGTACACCAGGAATATGAAATAAACTCAAAAATAATGTTTTTGCAATCTTGAGTATAGTGCAACGTTAAACATTGATCGAGTGCCACAAGAGAGAATAGATTCCCTTGGTAAGCAAAGCATACATTTAAACTGGAGTTTATCTTGGACCGCTACATCTGTAGACTCCTCGACAACCAAAAAGAAATCCTTCAGACTTTCGGAGGTCAATTGATCCATATCAGTGTAAATTTATTAATAAGTCCTAGTAGGTATATAAAACAGACAATTATATTAAAGCGTTCGACAAAGAGCTGGAAATGGTGAGAACGGAGTGAAACAAATAGGCTCAGTTGATTTCTAATAGGCTGCATACGAAAACTTTAGTTCTAGACTAAATGGGTGACTAATATTATGTAAGGAAACTAGTAACCACGAAACATCAATATATTGGATGTTATAGAAGAAGTCAAAAGGAAATTGATTATGTAATTCAGTATATCTAATGAATTAACAGATAATATATACGTATATATTTATTTTGTTTGGAAATTTGAGTTAGATTTATCAATTTAATAAATTGTTACCTTACACGTACAGTTACATTATATAAACAAGGGCAGGTATAATTTGGTACGTAAAATTGGCATAGGTTGTGTAATAATATAAGTTTCATGAGGTTTCCGCATCAGTCAACTAGAGAAATATATTTGTTTATTTTAACATATTTTGGTACATAAGAAATTAAGGAGCGAAAAGTGAGCGCGCTCCTTTTTTCGGATGAGCGAAAACATGAGTGCCGCTCCTTTTAATGATTAGGAGCGCTTAATGCTCTGCTGTATCCCAACTAGTGTAAGACATATTAGGCATATGACAACATTAATCACGACGTTATTACTGATTTATTTCATGATAAAGATGTCCCAAAAGAAAGTGGACTTCAATAATATGGCAGCTATTGGCATGGAATTCGATTAATTATTGATATATCTATACTATTAAATCACAAGGGTGGGTGTATATATATATATATATGTGTGTATATATTTGTTTGTATGTTCCGAGTTGATTGAAGAAACTGGAAGGTTTCCAAATGAGATTTTTAGCATATGTGGGTAACTTTTGGGACCCGCCAACAAATTGAGGTTTCCACTCAAAATTTCTCACCTCGACAAGTTATGACGTCATTGTCACATTTCGTGACCTCTGAAAATTCACGTAATCGTACATAATTCGCGCCCTTTAAGAGATAAAAATCTGAAAATTTAATAGAACATGGACATTAATGATGCGGAAACGTTGGTCACACCTGATTGCCGATATGCTCACTCATTATCGCATGATGACGTAATCACTAAATTTTCACATTGTTAAATTCGACTATTTACGCTTTATAATCAATGTTAGAAGTATATAAACCACACATCAACCGCGAAGCGGTTGGTGTGTGGTTGTGTTCTGCCGTGAAGCGACCTAGCAAGCGAAGCGCCATAGTAATATATATATTGAATATACTCAGTCCACAAACTGCAGCACAAACAGCAGCACAAACAAGTTTCAATGATACATTGCAAGATATAATGACTATACTGGAAAAGAATGCAATGTAATATGTATATATTTTAAATTGCAAGATATAATTACTATACTGGAAAAAGAATGATTTATAAATGTGTATATTTATAACATCCTTTTTCCAAGAAGAGTTCTTTTGTCTGAAGAAATATTGAAGCCAAATCCTTGAAACTTTCAGAGATGCAATTCTACGTTATTACTAATATTTGCATGCAATCTTGAGAATGTTTAATTAAAATTATCTCCTTAAAATGCCACTTTATGTCAAAAAATGTCAATATTTGGTACATTTTTGGCTCTTTAAGCAATTGTCATCACAATACAGAACGGACAAAATTCAGAGAATTTCTATAAAATTCGATTGTTAGTCTAGTCACGAAGTATGTGCACAGCAATTTTTATCTGATTCAATGTAGTATTTTTTAGTTCCTATAATAGCTTATTTAATACCCCAAATTCGCTCTAGGGCGCCGGCAACACGGGTGCACGGGTGCACGGTGCACCCGTTGCTCCGGTCAATTTTGGAGAGACAAACGACACAACTATTTCCTTGATTAAGACTTTCATTATGACTTACATTATCAGTATATTCTGAATCGCTTGAATGGTAACTGTCCTCTATAGATATTTTACCAATAGTATGACTGATTGCTTGAAATTGATCCATTGGAGTAAATCCCTTCCCTTAACTTTTGTTTATGCATTCTCCTACAATCATAGTTTCTGATTGCTTTCCTTTACTTTGCTTAGTTAATTCTTTTCCGAGACGTAAGCTACCTATTACATTGGCGGTATTTTGAATAACCTCGTTTAGTGTAACAGTCGAAATCGGGTTTTTTTGCCCCCCAAAATGCACGACAAAAGGAGGAAAAAAAACCCAATAAGCAAAAAACCCGATGGAAAACACATTAAGATATCACATTTTTCGACAAAAGGAGGCAAAAAAACCCAATAAGCAAAAAACCCGTGGCAAAAAAACCCGATTTCGACTGTATCAAGAAACGTCCATGTTTTTGGCCAGTTCACAGTGGCTTAAAATCGCAGTTGGTAGGGAATAGATATCTGTGTGCACTTTAGCCTATTATAATGTATTAATTACATATGGGTTATCGATGTTTAGAAAATGTTTGGTCATATCAAAATTTATTTACACCTCATACTTTGTCTGTTATGACGTCATGATGATGTTACTTATTTTTTTGAAATTCTGAAATCCGCTATATCTTTCGAGTTTGCGTTGTACTATGAATTAATTACATATGGGTTATCGATGCCTATGCATCTTTTGACATATAAAAAAATTATTTATGGCTCCAGATGTATTAGTTATGACGTCATACAACCGTGTTTTTTTTTAATTTCTGGTATTAATTAATTTAACCCCTTAAATTAATATTTTGCAATTATGTGTCGACTGTACCTAGGAATTGCTTAGAAAATTAATTTACTTATTGCCTTAATTCATTCAAAATAGGTTTATTAATTATATAATACACTATTTACAGCTGACGTAAGCTCGTATATTTTCTTTTACCAATTTCCAAATAATCAAGAAGAAACAACTACTTATCAATCGGAACTTTTTTCGTGTTATCGCATCACTAAAATCTCCAGCATAGGCAATCTTTTTGGAAATCTGAGCTAACTGACGGTTATCGTCTTGATTGGATACCAATTGTAAAGAAATAGCTGCGATTGAAATTTCTGACATGTCTTCAATTTCTGAAATTTCTTTAATGCACTCCAGTAATTTAGAGAGGCGTGATCTCTGATGTTTCAAATAAACACTATCGAGACTCTTTCTATGGATAGGTCTACTTTCATCAGGCACAGAGGACGTAGTAAAGTCAGCTGGAGTTGATAGACGACTCTTTTTAAAGTCCATAATTAAAATCGATTTGAGAATTCCACCATTCTCCATCCAATTCGTCAACTGACTTCCTTCCTTTCCTCACATTATTACGAACCCTCCATAGCAATGATTGCAAGGCACTATTATTTATTCCAACAGACTCTTCAATTTCAGTCAATGCTGCTTGAATATTGAATTCATGCGACTTCAAAATATTTGCCAAATCTTTGCCAAATCAAGTCTGGTCTTGGGGATATTCTGATCACTAGCTGCCATTTGAGATAAATACACAAAAAAATGAATGAAAATTGACGCGAATTATGGTCACTACTATCTTAAACAAAATATATATCACATATGAAACAGCAGAATCAAATAACTTGGTGGTTACAATGGATATTGAATTGCAGTTACCAAATTGAGACTTGGAATCTTGCATAGTAACCGAATGCTCACATTGGAATGTAGTATATATTTTTATTTCCGGAGCGAACCGGAGGTTGTGACTTTGTATACTAACTCTACATACATTAATTGATTTTCTGAAAGTATATTCAATTTGCATTTCTTTGCATAATGGTGTTTCCGCACACTTCAAATATCTAGATTTGTTACAATTTGTTTAATTTTACAGGTGATATTAAAAATAATATTTTCTTGGAAAAATATTTAAGCTACACTACTATGATTAAAAAATACAGTTTCAGAATACTTATATTACTAATCTAAATTTAGTACACACAAAAAATTGCCATAGTAACATAATTATATTGACTCTAAGTAGAATACCTTATTTCAAATTCCAACAAAACCGCAAATGGAACTAAATTACTCCAACGTTCGAAGGCAATTTTTATATACTTGTAGGCTTTAGATAAGCTGGAAATTTGAAATTTAGAACACTATGGCAATCAAATAACAATAAACAAGCTGGAAAACACAATAATACAGACCTCAATAATTGGTCTATTCCCTGCCATAAGCCACTGTGCAGTAATATGTAATTTGTCTTGTTTACAGACAGACCCACTTTTCATATCTTTTAGGGTAACGGTGTTGTACACATAATTTTGGAAAATAAATTTCAACTTTTTCTTGCTTGATCATTACTGAATAAGATTCCTAAATGCGGGTTTATAACTATTTCTAAGAATTCAAATTGTAACCAAAATTAAAACCGAATTCTAAAATTGGCATCCTATATGCTATAACTTAGTCTAAGATACTCAGCTTCTTAGTAGGAGGTAGTTACAATTCCAAATGATATATATATGTGGTAAGACGATAGAGCTAAGCTTTGCAGTCTAAAGTTTAGATAAAAATCATCAATTGTGTCCACATTTCTATGCCCATCTATGGTGATTTCGAAAACGGTGAGTTTTAGGGTGACAAAGTTTATTATGTACGCGTAGGAAGTCGAGTATTGCGAGCATTTTTCACTAGTATGTGTTGATTCTAGGTGCTTGGGTATCTGAGAATCGATTTGTGCGGAGACCCGATAGGGAAATTGTACCCCTATGCAGTGCCGTAGCCACCAATTAAAAGTGGTCAGGTTAGACCGGGCTGGATACAGTACCAACAGGGCCAAGGGTTCAGGTTAACCTGTCCAACCAACTAAAAGTGGTCAGGTTGAAACCTGACCAACCTGACCAGTGACTACGGCCCTGCTATGATGGTCCCTACCTTTTGAAATTTTGTCTTTTAATTAAATAAAATCAGTTTTTCAGTTTATCCCATATTGTATCACATGTTCAGGGTCAGTGGAAGAGGGGCGGCCTGGGCCGCCCCACTTTTTCTGTCATAATACAAGGCCGCCCCACCTCTCACGAGCTTCCGCCGGCCCTGCGCATGTTAGGTATTCGAAATTTGGCAAATAGCACTCTATAGTATCTGGTTTGCAGGGTCTTCTCCCTTGGACCCCACTTTAGGGCTTACAGCGCCCCAGACTCCCAGTTTACGATGTGTTTTTTAAAATGACAAACCCCCCCCCTATCCCCTTATAAGAAATCCTGGTCCCCCCCTGGAGCCAGTATTTTCTTGGACCAGGGATTGGTTAGTACACTAACCGGCCATAAGTATTTGAACAGCAACAATTAGTATTCATTCATCAAGCTTTTAGCAGCATAATAACATTTGTAGATCCTTCAACATGATGTTTACATAAAACGATATGTTAACTAAAAAAATTAACATTATTTTTGAATTTACTTTTTGATGGAGGTGTCATTCTCATTAACTATATATTGACTAATTTAAATATATAATTTCTGATTATTATGAGGCAATTAGAATATACAAATTCTGATTTGGGATTTGAATTCCACGTGGTATCACTAATTTAAAAAGGTCACCCTTCCAGAAATTTCGATTTCTCAAGTTGAGTGCCTCGCATTTGTGACAGGTTATCGCTAGTGCACTCGTCTAGTATGGATACCTTGTATTATAGCGCTTTAGTTAGTTAAACTCCTTTATCTAAAAACTTATCTCAAAAATCTTTATCCTGAGTGCTAGAAAGTTTAAGGCAACCAAATGTACATAATTGCAGCCAGAATGATGCAATATTGTGAAATTCTAAAAGAGTTATCTCACCCTTCGGACACATTGAAGTTGAACATTCGGCTTTTTGCCCTTTTTGCATCATAGGCGTCATGTTTTGGTAAATATAATCAAATATAGGGGGTCTGGGGAGCCACTTGGGGGGGTCTGTGGGGGGGGGGCACTGGGAGGTTTACTAAATATTTCCATACTTGTTTCTTCAGAAACAAAATCTGGATATATTGAGTGAACAAACGTGATTCTCACCCTCTATCATCCCTTGGCCGATCAAAATGACCACTTTCATATAAAATATAAATCCACCGACGAGCTCGGAAGTCGTCCCCCTCCAGTGACCTCCCAGGTATATAAAACTGGACACTATTAGTTTAATGCGAACGAATCGGAGACAATTGGATGATAATAAAAATAACTGCAAAAAAACCCTGGACAATTGTAGAAAATTACTGGACATCGCACAATAATTGTAAAAAACTGGACTGTCCAGGCAAAAAATTGGACATTGGTCACCATACCTATGTTGTATGCTTTTTTTACTCTAGTTACAATTAATAGCTGCAGCAATTTGGGAGCAATCGGTTTCATGTTTTCTCTGTTAAAAGTATGGAGATATTGGTTACCCCACCATTACGATGATGAGGGCCTCTAAATGTCTATACCTTCGTATACAAAGGGTATCGAAACATTGATAATTTTATTAATTTTTCCCCATTAAAAACCGTAATCATTGGTTTGTATAATTAATGCTTAAAATTTGGTTAACTGCTGGACTACACCTTAATAGTTGCCAGTCGTAGGCAGGTGTTTTTATTGCTTCAGGACGCAGATTATATATTACTCATCAAAATTAACTGTCATTCAAAGGTGCACAGTGGTGCACCAAATACTTTATTTACAAAATAGATATACCATTTCATTATTATTTGTCATTAAGTATATGCCATCATAACAATGGAGAAGGTCTTGAATTCCCCAAATTGTAAAAAACTTGTCGAGAGAAGCTTGTCAGGGTGTTATCCAGGCGTGCTGGGCCCGCATAAAGGAGCGTGATTTGGTAGGATTTTTATCTAAGCGTACAAAAATCGCATCTAGGCCTGCAATATCGAGAGATGCACCCATAGTAAGAATACAAGATTACTAATCTAGACACAAAATGAAAGCTGAACGAGCTCTAACAACATCTAGTATCGGAGTAATTTTTCCTGGATGACAGCCTGTGCTTAAGAAAGCTTTATCGATGACCATCATTTGGCCTTTGACCAATATCAAACAATTTTGAATCAATTTTATTAATTAAAGTCTAGGAAGAACCAGCAATGTCGGCAAATTAGTGGAAATATATATTTTCAACATACTTAGATGTCTATAGTATCGCTAAAACCTAGTTGATGTTATATTTAGATAAAACGGTTTCTAAATGCTCGAAAATACGCAACATGAGTCACCTAATAGGCTAATTAGTAGGGTCAAATCTAAGATTCCGTGACCAACCTCTGGCAAGCTAAGTTTTATGCCTGATTCTGATACTTTAGGGTATATCTCGCGATTTAAGCTCCCATGCCGGTCTCGAAATTTTGGGCAAACTTTTTTATAGCGACAAATTCAAAAGGGCCTCCGGCAATCATTTTTGAAAAATTAATGCCCCTCTCTGAACTTTTCATAAATTGAGATTAAGAGTGTGTTTGAACAGTATACAATATGTACTAGCTGCACTGAAAATTTCAACTCAATCGAGACTATACTTTTAATGTAATAACCCTTTGAAGATTCCTACGTCATTTGTCACCATGGGAGGTCCATTCTTAATAAGTTTTTTTAAGGGATTTAAAGCATATCTTACCCTATATGCATGCAATAAACTTTTAATTCGCCATGTAGTATGTCTCCATGTAAATCTCGGTAATAGACTTAAATTTAGCACTATACCCTAGAGTATCTGAATCAGGCACAAGACTTAACTTGCCAGATTTTGGTCACGGAATCTTAGATTTTGACCCTACTTAATACCTAATGACTATAGGCCATAAAAATTGGACTTGGGTTAAAAACATCCACCACGTTCAAGAAATGTGATCGATAATCATTGCCGGCGCCACGTATTATAAGGTGTGGGTCAGGCCTGGGGTCAATTACTCTAAAATGTAATATATTACTATTACTATTACTTATATTTCTTCCTATTACTATTACTATTACAATTACATTATTATTATATGTAATATATTACTATTACTATTACTTTTATTATTACTTTTACTATTACTATTACAAATTACTAGACATTTACTAAGACTTTGCTATGATTCAGAATGTCTGAAGTTTATTATTTTAAATGATTATCCCACACAAACAAAACCAAGGTTCTCGCTAGGCCTCTATCAAAAGGTGCATGCCCTTCTTGAATGCTATTGTACCCTTTATTCACATGTCGTAAGTGGGCATGTGCCCTTCGAGTCAATATTATTTTTTGAAGGTTTTATTAAAACATTGACATTAAGTAATATCTCACTCTCATGTACCCTTACAACAAAAAATCCTGGCAAGAACCCTGAACAAAACATATTATCTAATCTAAGCAAACAACTAATTTCAATAAAACAACTAATTTTAATAAAGTGACAAGTTCAAAACGATGATCATCTTGCCTTAATTTTATTTTAACAACTTCCTATTTCTTCACGAAAAATCAAATAAGCCAGTCCGAAGTTATAGAATTGTAATAGATAATTCCTATTACAATAGGTTCTATTACTATTACTATCACTATTACATCCTATTTGAAACACTATTACTTATTACTATTACTATTACTTCTAAAATGTAATCGTTACTAATACAATTACTATTACATATTACTATTACCCCAGGCCTGGTGTGGGTGTAGTGGGTGTCCACTGTATAGTCTAGTGTGTGTCACTGTACAAGCACCTCTTCTTTTCCTTGAGGCAGTGGGTGTCCGGACACCCAGGACACCCCCGGTGGCGCCAGCCCTGATAATCATGGGTGAACAATATCAATTTGTTAATTAATAAACCTAATTACAACTTTTTTGATTGAATTATCATTAATCGTCAAGAACTACGTTTAATTACGAGACTGCTTTATTTTTGCTTTATTATTGATAATGGAATTCAGTTAGATGCTCGGTAATACTTCATTTAAGTATATTTAGCATAGTTTTCCTATTTCCACTTATATCCCTGAAAGTGTCCACCGTGTTTGTGTTGGTTAAATACTTAGCCTTATTGGTATTGCAGTTTGCATAGTAGATCGTAGCAGATTACACTTTCTACAGCTCTATAATACATCGTTTCTATATTGATAGATTGCACTAGCACTAAAGACCATGATTGGAAATGTCTCTGATTTACACTGGTGTTTTAATTAAGAATACTTTAGAATCATACACTTTGACTAAAAGTTTTATAAGATACATATTCTTTAATTAAAGGCGATCTTTTAAATCTAACTGTACTGCCAAAGCTATTTTCTAGGTATAATATGGCTATGAGAGAACAGTCTCGTGATTTATGTGGATCTTTCAATTTACTTGGTGACTTAACAAAACATTTTATCCATGATGAAACATTGCCCCATGAAATAATAGGATCCAACATCCCAGTTTCAGACCCTAATGATCTTTTTTGTCCCACTCCTGAAACTTTCAATATGCATGTATTATTTCATCAAATTCAGGATATTTGTGAAGTGAACCAGAATCAGGCGACTAAACTTCGATCTTCATCAAATGATGATATGCAATATTTTCCTATTCAACAATATTCTTTACAGCCCCATCAAATACATTCGCTACCTGCTATGTTTTCGCATGATTATTATGCTCATTTTGATAACAAATTAGCCAAAGATATTATTTCCAATGCCCCTTACATTTCAGTTTCTAGTGACACTCCACAAAGAGATCCATCGTCAATTAATAACATATTTCAAACTAATTTAAACGATGAAAATTGTAATCTTATTATTAGTCAGAATACCACTTATACTGACGCACCTGAAATTGTTTCTTGTCTCAAAGGAGAAACATCTTGTTTGAACGATAATCAAGTGGAAAGCAACTTTTGGGCAGATCTACAACTACGTTGGGAAGCTCTTGCCAAGACCGATTTGGAGTCTCACCCATGGTTAGTAAATCATGAAGAGACTGAACATGAATTAAATTATCAATTCTCTGTTCAAAAAGCATCAATACATGGTGACTTAATGAAGCAAGGAATTGAATTACTTAGTCAAGGTCAACTTACATTAGCGATCGCTACATTCGAAGCCGAGCTTCAAGAAAGGCCAGAAAATTACAAAGCATGGCTTTATTTAGGTAGGTAAATATATATTCAACAATTCAAATTTCTAAGAAGCGTAGATTTATTTGGGTATTATAATCAGTTCATTATGAAGTTATTTAGCTTGATCTTCAGATTTCTAATTTCTACAAAATCAGCCTAAATTTAAATAAATGTCTGAATCTCCATAAAAAATCGTATAAGTCGTCTATCACGAAGTAACATTCCTCAAAAATAAAGTGTTCGCCAGGGGAAAATTACTTCGAACTATCTTGTCCCCCTTTAAAATAATTAGCCCTTTCCGTCTCACAATAAACTTTAGATAGTATAATATAATTCTTATGTATTGTAGACTCTGGTGTTAGGAATAACGGATGAATTTGTTTTTATTTACGATAGTTACTCCCATGGATTTCATAGATTAGGTGAATACACATTAACGACACTCAAAATTCAAAATAACCAGCTTAACCCGACACCATATGACATGCTTAACAAATCAGTTTTATTTAAAGAAAATGGAAGACATTTCAAAACGCCTGGAGCTTTACTTAAGGGATAAATTTTACTTCTATGTAACGTGCCCGTTGTCGACGCTATTTCGAAGTAAATTGTCACGATGCGCATACTTCTATGTATTTTGCATCTGGGCATGGGAACTACTTGCGAGGTTGCCACCATGGGCGTCGTAAACCACCCGGACATGTCCGGGCGGCCCAGAGGAGCTTCACGGAGTTACCCGGACATTACCCGGAGTCCTGGTAAACTCCCGGTAAAAGTCTTAGCTGCCAACCTATTTAGTTGGCAAAATCAATGGGCAACCAAAAAAGTTTTTCTCGCTCGCTACGCTCCCTCGTCTTGGAAATCTCTTTACACTTATACTAAGAGGAATTACACTAAGACCATGCATTCATGTTGTCAATGCAGCAAGCATGGCAAGAAATACATTAATGCTATTTGTATTTAATACAAGGTTGACATAAATCAAATTCATCTCCTTGGAAATGACTCACAATCAGTAATTTAGTCCAAACTTTTAGTCCAAACCCAGATTTTATAAATATTTCTGGCTTTGCTGCTACATTTCTTAACCATATGTACATATTAGTCATAATATATACACTGACCGGCCAAAAGTAATTCAACACCAATATTAGGAATTCACATATTCAAGCTTCTAGCAGTATAATAACATTAGTAGATGCTTCAAAATGGATGTTGACATAAAATGATATGTTAAGTAAAATAAAATAGTAAAGTATTTTTATTTAAATTTTTAGAGGTGTTAAACTCATTAACTATTTAATTAGCTAATTAAATAAATAATTTCTGATCATTATGAGGCAATTAGAATATTCGAATTCTGTATTCAGATTTGAATACTACATAGTCTAATTACTCTGGGTGCACAATTTCTAATCATTACGATCATTTACCACTGAGTTACACCCATCTTCACATTCTACAAATATGCTGGAGATCGAGGTTCCTTTCCCTCTTAGCCTGCCCTGTGCACCTTCCCCGTTCAGTTTGCTAAATCAGCAACTGGTCACTCTATCCAGAAGCAGTGGTTTGAGGATTTCCCATGGCTACAACTGGCTGAAAACAAGACATCGATCTACTGCGGTAGCTGTCATTGGGCATACAAAAACCGACGCCTGAATGTGAACGACATGAGCATCCTCAAGAATACGAAGCTACCCTGGATAAATATGGACGAAGGTTTCAGACATTCAAAATGGGTAAAGAAAGCATCAAGAAACACAACGAGAGTCGCATTCACCAAGATGCAGAATCCGCCCTTAGAAGTGCATGAAAATTGGCTGAGCACAGAGTTACGGTTGACAACACGATCAAAAAAGAATTTTTAGTCAACAGAACGGCATTAAGAGCTATATTCGAAAGAGCGTTCATTCAGCATGCTAAGGAGATTCCACACATACATGCGAAACAGCCAAACACAGCAGCGTCTTAACCACTGTGTAATATTGATAGCTCATTGGGACGTCACTTGTGAAATGGAACTTATGGAATAATAGATGAATTTGTGGAAAGGACTTCTCAAAGAATGAATATATTTGGTCCTAACTAATCGTGCATTGCAGGTAGCATATGATTTTTGCTTTTCTAGTAGGTTTTTGACATTCAAAACGGTTTTTTCCTGATTTAAAGATGGATTGAAAATTATTATTACTGTCAGTGATGTGCTCCGTTACTAAATTTTCCCTTACTCCGTTTCTTTAACTTTATATATCCCGTTACCGTTACTTTATTTGTTCCGTTACCGTTACTCCGTTACTTTTGATAAGTTTATCCGTTTACCTTTATTCAGTACAGTTACCCTAATGTAACGGTAACTGAATTAAAATAACGTAATGGCAATGGAATAAGTTTAACGTACTAACGGTTACTGTGTCACGTTAATGTAATGGTAAGAGTAACTGATTAAAGATAACGGTAACTGGTAAAAGTAACGGATGTCCGTTACCGTTACTTTTTCCGTTACCGTTACCGTTACTAGTAACGGAGCACATCACTGATTACTGTAAATGTATTCCTATTCAAATAAATTCTCAATTTAACTCGAAACTTAAATCGTACTCGTCACGACTGATTTTAAGGATTTATGCAAAATTATCCGCCTACGAGACCACATATCTATTATAATGGATACACTATCAACATCTTCTAGAAGTTCTTTTATTGTTTTCAATAATTTTTTCTATCAGAAGTTGAACGTAGCGTGAATCTAATATGCCTGCAAACCGTTTGAAAAAATTCAAAATTGTAGCTGTGCGACAGCATGTTCCTTGGAGGCACTGTCTTTTAGTGGCTACTGGCTAGTTAATTGATAGTGCCTCCCTAGGAAGATGCTGTCGGCAATGCTGCAATTTTGATTTTTTTTCGTCAAGTCATCATCACGTCAAGGAGTTATGATCCATTTGTCAAGTGGTCACGAGCCACAAGGTACGATTGATAAATTGGAAGTTTGTTTCCATCTTAAATCATCATTGAGATAGTAAATATACACTAAATATGTATAAATCTAAGTTGTTTAATACGCGTATTGCGTATAATACGTTTTATACGTAATACGCTATCCACTAGTACGTATTATACGTTAAATCTATGATCAACCAGGGATGTTTTCGAAATAAATTCAATATAATATTTGTAATTCTTGTTGTAAATACAACATCTAGCAAATAATCATATTGTACTACTATACAAACTAAACTACGAGTCGATTAGCAATAAATTAGAATATATAAAAGAACAACGATTAAACCAAAAGTTGTTCAAAGCAAATTCCATGAGCTCGATATTATTTGTAAGGTATACGTACATTGCCGGCGCCACGTATCATGAGGTTTGGGTGTAGTGGGTGTCCACTGTATAGTCTAGTGGATTTCTGTCCAAGCACCACTTCATTTCCTTGAGGCAGTGGGTGTCAGGACACCCAGGACACCCCCGGTGGCGCCGGCCCTGACGTATTATACGTATTACATTATACGTAATACGTAACTAATAAATACGTATTAAACAACTTAGGTCTAAATTACCATTTGATAAAATAATTAATTCATATTCGGATCCACAGTGAATTTAGTTAAGTCAAACAAATTCCTTATTTTATTTATTTTGCTTTCCATTGTATAGTAAATACAACGGTTAAAGGAACCTTCGTCGCCCGGATTCGATTTTCGTCGCCGGAATACTGTCATTTAACCATTGTGAATAAATTGTTGTATGCATATTTATCTAAGTTGTTTAATACGTCTTTTATTCATTACGTATAATACGTATAATGTAATACTTATTATACGTATAGCTTACTTATAATATTGAGCTCATGGAATTGGCTTTGAACAACTTTCGTTTTAATAGTTATTCTTTTATTGTTAATCGACTCGTATAGTTTGTATAGTACGAATATGATTATTTGCTAGATTTTGTATTTACAAGAAGAATTAGAAATATTCTATTGAATTTACTTCGAAAGCATTCCTGGTTAATCATAGATTTGACGTATAATACTTAATGGTGGGTAGCGTATTAATCAACTTAGTTTGTCTCTCAATATATATTCAAGCTGAAGTATATTATTACATGCAAAGTAGATAGTAGAATTATGAAAACTAAGCAAATATTTAGAGGAATTTCTTATGAGTTTCTTTGGGGCAGGTAGTAGGAACAATATGGTTCTTTGCTTTGTTGCTGTTAAGTAACAATTGGCTACTGTTGTTAAAATTTAAAGTAATATATTGATTTCCTGCTGTACTAAGCAATCTATATACTCATCATGAAGTCTTCGCACTTTTCACTATCAAGTTTTAGGATAGGGAGTTGCTTGAATCCGATTGAAAACATATTTGTAAACACTTTCCAAGGTGTAGACACCACATTTAGCGTAATTGGAAGGGCCATTTTAAGCAGTCACAATCAAAAGGCCAATCAAGGAAAAAGTTAAAATCCGGGTCTTCAATTTCCATTTTCAGTAAGTACTGAACAAAAATCGGGTAGAAATCTGAGATTTTAGACAATTTCCTTAATAAGAAAGGCAGCATATCCTCCGATAAAAGCTAGAGGTTGTCTTGTGTATGAATTCACGAAAAAAAACTTCAAAAGAGTGCCCACACACATAATGTATGAAATCAAAATTCTCAGGATGGCTGCGATAAAGATCTGCTGATAAATTCCATAAACGAATCTATCTTAATGGACATAATTTTTCCTATTATACAACTTGAGAATATTAGACTGTTTAAGTGCCCTCTCATTTTCCAGGACTTGACAAACCAATACATTGTAGTTTTACATCTGTTTGTATACATGATGACAATGCTTAGGCGTGACCTACGTAATAAAAGGCCTACGCACCAACTATTTTAACAATAACCATGGATTAAAGAAAGTCCATTATTGTTGATAAAGAAAGTTCGTTATAAAGCATAATTGTTAATTTGCTTGACTAAATATAATGATGTATGTTTACTACAAAAGCAAGACTAAAAAACATTACCAATTGACATTGAAATTTAATGAAAATTTCAGTAGCTATCAACAACTATTACAATTGGAACTGAGAATAACAAGTGAATAGGAATGTCATATACTCTTAAATTTCTTAAATTTTCGACTGTTGTCTGCCTGAAATTTGTGTAGAGCATTCATGTTCTTTACTTTGTTGGATAACATGCAATTAACACTCACAGTGAGTAGCTTTTTCAAAATATCCCAACCTGTGAGGTTACATTTAGGACACGTGTTCCTCCAGCATTGACTTTCCTCGTCTTCGATTATTCTTAAGGTCAGTGTAATTAGAAGGTGTCTAGATGGCCCTTTAATTAGATCAAGGAACAATTGAGGTTGAAGTTCGATTGATGAAAATATCTTCCACATAGTAACTATTACCTCAAATACATGTTTAGATGGCCATTTCAGTCCACCACGATCCATAACCTGCAAAAGCTTATACACTGATTCAGGGGAATCCACAATATCCATTTCTTTATCCTCCGTGAGAAAATCTAAGCAAGTGTCGCAGCGATTAGACTTCTTAAAATAACCATGAACAGTGTACCCGGCAATGAACGCCAAGGCCTGAAGTGTAGGTGTTGCAACTTCAATATTTGAGTAATTCTCTATGGAGGATATGAAGTTTTCAGGGACATGTAGCATACTGGAATCTGATGCTGAAAAATTTGAGAATCAATTGATAAATTCCTTGATGTATAGTTCTTCACTAAGGTCTGGACTAGAAAACAATTTTAGGATGCTAGATAATTTGATGCGCCGTTCACTTTCGAGGATTTGACAATAGCTAATATGATATTGAGCACCAGACATCATTCTGTATATTCCAAAATGATGCTCGAGGGGGTCATTTTGCAAGAATGGAGAGAGAACATAAGAGAAATCACAATCCAGAGTAAGTTGGTTAACAATATAGGGTAGGGCATTGCAAGAGTGGCGAAAGCTTGTAAAAGTTTGAGGTGTGAGTTTTCCTGCTTTGTTAGGTAATTCTCTCCACTTTTCTAGCCAATCAACAACCCTTGATAGAAAAGCAAATCTTGGATCACTAAGGACTAATGGATTGGATTGTGGCTCGTTTAGTCGAATACCTTTATATGGAGTGTTGACGTTAAATATTTTCCAAATATCGCAAATTATGTCAATAAATTCAGCAGTCTGACAATAGGTATTGTGAAGAGATGGAGTTAGTATCTGAACCTTCAGTGCAGAAGATGTCGAATTATCAAAAATCCGTAAAGCTAGACTAACATTTTGTCGTTCTAAGCTTGAAGGCCAGCACGCTTTGGCTGTTAACCGGGGAGCCAATTTAGCTAAGGAATGTTGATCAGCTTTATATAAACTTCTGATATGCTCAAAAGAGGCAAAATTTGTAGTGTTAAAATCTTCAAAATTAGGGTAGCCAAAGCTGCGATTGCTATCTTTTTGATTAACCCAATTATTCCGAATAGATTTGAGTATGTGTACGAAATCAAACAACAAGCTAAGGATCGATCTGGATCTAGAATATGCGGGACTATTGGCTCTAAAGTGTGGGTGGGTGAGAATAATTTGAAAATGTTGACATTCATCGGGAAGTTGTCAGTACATATAACCCTAACAAACAGACCACAATTTTCTACATCTTGTATCACATTCACTATAGTAGGGAAGAGTTCTGTAGCTGAGGAATTTGAACATGGCAGTAGACGTACAATAGTAGACCATTTTTTACGTAAGCTCGAAACCATGAAAGCTAAGATTGTTTTGGCCGAATCAGTACTCTTTTCAGATGATCCGATAATTCTTCCACCTTTATATGTTAAATCTGATTGAACATGAACTTCGTCCATTTGGATTATAACATTCCGCTCGCTTTTACTAAAATTGTTTGTTGCTCTTCTCAAAAAACAAGTAAATTCGCTATCCAAACCAATCTTTGAATATAATCGTTGAAGTGTTGCATGATGCGGAAGAGAGAGAGAATCTGAAGCTTGTAAATAGTGATAGCAAGCTGGAGAAATGAGCTGGCATTTTAGTGCTACTATGATCGTCAATATGTTGTAAGTACGGTGTTTTTTGTGACGAAGTACATTTTCCAATTGACAGAGCACAAACTGTAGAGAAGGTAAGTGAGTATTTCCCTCAAGTGTATCGTGTAATAATTGTTCTGACTTGGTTAGTTCATCAACAGCAAGATGTAGCAGTTTAGTAGCGGATACTAGATACTGTATATATAGAGGATTAGAATCTTCTTGTAAGGGATTGTCAACTCTGTAGAGTGATATTTCTCCACACAATATCTCAATATCCCTGATATCTTGAATCTGTTTGATAGAAAGTGATATTCTATTGCTATCATAGAAAGCTTCAGTGTATAAGGATTCAACAATTCTCAGTGAACATTGAATCGATGGTGCTCCATTTATATGCGAAAAACTAGTTGGCTTAATTAAGTGTAGCGTACTAGCTTCACTTTTCCAGAGTAGCCAATGTTTTGGGACGACAAGAGAATTGAGTTTGAACTGTAAATCACTGAATGAAGACACTTTAAATTTCTCATTGTCTAGTTGTTGCTGTTCCATGCTGAGTTTTAGAGCTACTTCCAACAAGTGTCGATCTTTAACAGAACTATCCAGACGAGTTGGCTTCAGGGAATGAGTAGACAAGTAACTGGGACAACCTGGAAGAAATTGGGGGATTGCAGCTTGGTGAAGTTTAGCGATGCCACGTTTCACTTTCTTGATAGAACATCTTGCTGTGGTATGGCAAAATGAGTTTCCACATCCTCATCCCGGAAGTGGTTTATACAGACGTATATATTTTGGATTTCATCGATATTATCTCTACAGCTCTTTTCCACTGGGCTACTCTGTCAGGTGGACCGTTTGGTATCTTGAACACAGGGGTGTAAGGTTCACCAGAGTAATTACTCCTGCATCCAGGTGCTGAACATCTGTTTGGCATGGAGATGTCGAAGGGATAATTATATAACTTATATAATAGATTCTAATTTTTAGAAAAATAGTCGGAATAACAATCATAAATATAATGAGACATTAATGTAGGAAGGAAATTGTAATATTAGTGTATATTAGATAAGAGGAAGGGCTCGAAGGGGTATAAAAGGAGCATATTAGTGTAACAAAGTTGTATAAATAGTCGTATAATGTTGCAAAATATATTCAACTTATCCCAGAAAATGTAAATAAAGATTATGGTTGGTTTATAAAATGGACTTTCTTTAATCCATGGTTATCGTTAAAATAGTTGGTGCGTAGGCCTTATATTACGTAGGTCACGGCTTAGGTAATTCCACATTCGCTGGTCAATATTGTACAAGTTTAGGCAGTGCAATACTTGAATGGTGAAAACTCGTGAAGGTTTGAACTGTTAATTTCCCTCATGAACCGGCAAGCTTTCCCAGACTCTAACCAACGAACTTGAGTAGACATCCAATTAATCTGGCATCATTATATATAAGTGGCAAATAATCTCGGTCCTTGAGAAGAACTCCCTTCCAAGAGTGTTGATTAATCTATCAATGTCCATGGGCCGTATTCACTAAGATTACTTAGTACTTAAGTACTAAGTATGTACGTACTTAGTTAATTACATACTTAAGTCGTATTCACTAAGAAATATTGTTGTACTTAAGTACATACTTAACTAAGTACGTACTTAAGTACGAAATTAAATTTATATTTATTCAATTATATTTATAGTACACTGATCATTCTTTTGGAATTCAATTTACGTAATATTCAACGTAGTATTGATAATTCAATATTTAATTTACATTTTATCTTAGTTAAATTATAATCTGGTCGTTCAAATCCCATAATGGGTCATACCTAGAAAAAATTCATACAAAGCGTATTTAGTATCATTAGAAGCGGAATTTTTCGTAGATTAACAAATCCAAAGTCCGCTAAAATCCGTTTGGTGAAAATTTTACACGGGTGGCAGTGTCGGCCATTTCATAGTAATCGCCGACATTTTCGTACTAACTTTCTTAAATCAATTCTTATCAACTTATGATCATCATATTTGTACTCAGCGTAAAATTTCCAACAATTTGATATATCACATGACAACATTTGGAGGATTTTTTTCCATAGCAACGCTGGAATGTATCAAAAATATGTCAGGAATGTGCGAACATTCCATTCTGTAATTGTGTGCCTATCCAATCTAGTGACCCCTCGTTCTACTCCACTAGTATAATTATACACATATCGACCCTCTAAAATGGGATTTGACGAGAATAAGCTGAAAATCTTCAATTTTAGTTTTATCTCGATTAATCTCGTCAAATCCCATTTTGGATAGGCACACAATTTGAGAATGGAATGTTCGCACATTCCTGACATATTTTTGATACATTCCAGCGTTGCTATGGAAAAAATCCTCCAAATGTTGTCATGTGATATTTCAAATTGTTGGAAATTTACGCTGAGTACAAATATGATGATCATAAGTTGATTAGAATTGATTTGAGAAAGTTAGTGCGAAAATGTCGGCGATTTACTATGAAATGGCCGTCACTGCCACCCGTGTAAAAATTTTCCCCAAACGGATTTTAGCGGATTTTGGATATGTTATTCTTTGAAAAATTACGCTTCTAATGATACTAAAATACGCTTTGTATGAATTTTTCTAGGTTCAACCTTCCAACGACCAGAATATTAGTAATGTTTGAATTGTGAAGATTTCAAATCTTTATTTAATAAAGTGGGATTATCTATTGCAAATACAATAGGAATAAGTGAAGTATTTACTTTACTATTTTGAATAGTAGAATTGACATCATCATCATCATCATCAGCTGTAAAATGTTCCAATTGTTTTCATTGCACTATGAAACACAAATTCACTTTGAAGCTATAACCATCAAATAACAGTCATTATCGAGCAGTATAGTTATGTGATATATTCTATACTATTCAGTCTACCATAAGAGTAATTACAATATGGAGAAGATTTGCTGATTCACGTAAAAAAACCGTTAATGAAACGGAGAATTGATTTGATCTATTCATTTTAATTGATATATAGAATTAACATCCTTAGGAGAATACAACCTCTATATTTTCAATTACTAATTCAAATTATCAAATAGTCACTAGCTCAGAACACAAATTTCGATATAACTGACGAACAAATACAAATTGAGAATTCAGGCTTCTAGGTAATCATCTCCAGGAAATTCTCTATACCCTGTCTAAATTTATAATATATCTCCAATGGTTTAATTAGCCATTGCGTACGGCCGGCCGGCCGGAACTCTTATCAGAACGATTTCAATACCCTCCACTTATAGTATAAAATTATTGTAGGACCCTATTATTTTTCACATCACAATTTCTAGTTGCAAAGGAATGCATGCATTGTTCTTTATTCAAATGGAGAACTTAATTATTATTTTGAATTTTTGAATCTAGCATTCTAACGCTAAATTAACATTCCAAGTAACCATAAATCCATCAATTGTTTGTTGATAACTGATTACGCAATTAAGTATAAATTTGATTTAAATTTGATTCATTCAATTTCACAGAATTCCTACAAATAGCACAAATGATTCCACTATTTCTAGCAGAAGAAGAAAACTCTTCATCTATGGCACGTCCAATAATTTAGGGATATTACTGATCACTTAGATCAGTGGTTCTCAAACATTTCACAGCGCGTACCACTTCATCAAATATTAGGGTCTCCGTGTACCACCATATTGATCGATATTTGATACAACCCTGAAAACTACGTACAGCATATGGTACTAAAGTACATTTCCATTGTTTTTAATAACATTTCAATTTTGATGTATTTTAAAGGTATAATGATGTAGCCTCTCTCAAGGGCGTAGCTAGGAGAAAGTCCCTGCGAGATCAAAGGTACAAGCAGCGAGCGTAGCGAGCGACCTAATGAGGGGTTTGGGGAGTTTACCTACAGGAATTGTTTTGCAGAGTTAATGATAACCACTAATCTACCTGCAGGAAGCATAATTTGCTAACAAAGACAAAATACAATTGATTTAGAATGTGTAATCTAGCAACATTAGAGAATTGAAGGTATTGACGGTGTTGAATAATATCAACAATAAACGGAGCAAGTGCAGTCCCCCCCCCCCCTTACCCTGACTCCTCCTTCCTCCGCCTATAGCTCCGCGTACCACTAGAAGGAGTTCGCGTACCACCAGTGGTACGCGTACCACAGTTTGAGAACCACTGACTTAGATTGTTATGATGATTTGGAACTTGTTCAACGTTTCCGCTTGACTAGATCATCAATTTCAAGAATCACTGAGTTAATAGCTCATCGTTTAAACTTTACATATCGCTCCCATGCCGCTCCCCTTATTCACTAACATTTCTTAAACTTAAACTTAAACTTAAACTTAATTTAAACTAAGTCTTGACTTTGTTTATGTTTAGTTTATTTAACTTCTCAAACCTTATCTAAAAATTAGTTTTGCTTAAACTTAAACTTAAACTTAGTCTAAACTAAGTACGTATTGACTTAGTTTTGCTTAAACTTAAACTTAGTCTAAACCAAGTAATTACTTACTTTTTGCGATGGTTTCTTAACTTCTCAAAACTAAACTCAGAGTGATACAACGACTATTACTGATGCAACCAAGATAAGTTATACGTATAAATACAATTTTCCTTTGGTATCTACAAAGTTAGTGATTTTAATGAACAAGTGATCGAATTAATTTTACAAACAAACTCACCAGATTTTATATCTTTTCAAATGATATCTATGACGACTCGGAGGCGCAGTTACAAAGTGATTAGTTATACAGTTACCGCCTCCCCTGGTCCTAGAAAGAACTTTCATTCACTCCAAATATATTTTGTCATAGCTTTGACAGTGATTTCCCTATGTCTTCACTATTATAGAATATTTCGCAATATTGTATAGATGAGTTAATTGTTGATAGTTTATCGAGTTAACACAGCCCATTATATACGAAATTCGTCATATTACATAAAATGGAATTAATGTAGTAATGAAGGATTAAAAATAAAACAACTTAAGAATAATACAGTATATTATGTTTGTATACTCATGGCCTACTTAATATACGGCTATATATGTCGCCGAGAAGGCCATAAAACAAAGAGGCCAGTTTCTAATTTTCTAAATGGAGAATTGATCTTTATTCGAATAATTAGCAATGATAGAGCTGAAAAGTGTATTATAACTATATAGGAATATGGTATCCAGGTATGCATAGCACCCTCCAGAATTGTGATATGTCATCATCTGATGACGTTATGGTTATTTTGGTTGCGAATTATCTTGTTTTTCTAGCATACTTTTAACATAGTTAAACGCGTTATAAATGTTCAAAATTGGAACATGGTTATACCCAGAAGTAGTAAAATAAAATATATCGAAATTATAAATGGAATGTTGACACATTCCTCGGTTGCCATGGAAAATGTATATTTCCTAAAATGTGCCATAACTCAAAAACTATGAATGTTATATAAACTAGACTTGTACTGATCTGTCCGGAATAGGTAACTTCATATTCATCGATAATACATTTTATATGCCTAACTTCAATAATTTTTAAGATAATGAGATAATTAACACTTAATTCATTATTAGGTAATGACTCACTTAGTTTGTGCTTAGTTTAAACTTAAACTTAGTTTAAACTAAGCACAAACTAAGTTTAAGAAGTTTAGTGAATATGGCCCCTGGAGATTACTCCCTGGAAAGGAAGCTAAATAAGTCTCCAAACTTTACAAGCTTTATTAGACATGCTTGTGTTGCGTTACCCAAATAACTGACCATCTGGTAGAAAATTGTGGATTTTCATATCTCTTTCATCTTTCTTACAGACAGACCACTAGATCAGCTAGAGCACCATTTTGGTCTATCGTTTAATGTCCTGTACTAATTACCATATTTCATATCTTCAAATATTAGAAACGGAACGTCGTCTAAAGGTTTCCACATCTTGAGAATTTTCTCAAGCCATCCTGAATCTAATATCCACTCTTTACTAGATTTTATTAAACTATTTTCATCTCCAGATAATGTAGAATCCCAAACAGAGACTAACCTTCATCCTTTTTTGAGTGAAATATCAGATTTATCCTTCATAGAATGTGACACTCAACTGCTTCAGTCATTAGCTTTAATTACTGGTTACACGACACATCAGTACCTGAAACATAGTCATTGGCATATATGTCAAGAATTGCTAAATATTGTAACGCTCACGCATTATTAGGATACCACAGTATGTATAGTAGTATAATAGTATGTCAACTTAGTATTCCGACTATAGTGTTAGTATAGCTGAACTTACTTGTATTTCTATTACATATATATACGTTATATCTTCTTCGCGTCACATAAATACAAGTAGTCAGTGTCTGGATTGCCGCACCCATGAATATTTCAATCCCACCGTTGAGACCTGGAGAACGGATCGAAGTGGCAACCACGGTTCGTAGCCGCCACGAGCTCGCTCGCAGCCCACGCTTGCGAAAAGGCAGTCATTCAAATCTTACCTTCGTACGTATGGAGGGACGAGTTTGAGAGGGATACAACGCTATTAGCTATAAAAGAAGAGTCAGTAGAGGCAGCATTCAAAGTTCTCAGCAACGCTTTAGACGCCCCAATTGACGAGTTTGAAGCTACGTCAAGATTCCGTAGCATGATCTGGGCAAGAGGAACCCGTATCGAAGTGTTCTTTACCCGATTATGGAAGGAGGCAAAACGAGCAGGGTTTCTCAATCGACAGGTTTGCATAACCCTAGTAACTCAACTCCCAAACAAGGTGTGTTCTACCTTAAAGAGGTGGTTACGCGAGCGAGACGAAAGCACAGTGTCTCAGGGGCGGCGCCAGCACAGCCCCAGTGGGGGGGCGAAAGGGGGGCGGACCAATGCACTGGAGGGGCAAACCCAATAGTTGTAAACATTCCAAAATTCACATTCAAACCAAAATCGATATTTTTAATGACAAACTTGGTTAAATAATCTGTCCTATAATAGTGTACGGTGGGGCAAAACGGCTAATTATGAACTCACTGTCCAGGGCATTTAGCATTTCCGCATTAACATTAAGTACTCCTATAACAGACAAGCGAGTTCCCGCCCCCCCACAGGGGGGCGAATCAAAAGCCAGGGGGGGCGGCCGCCCCCCCTCGCGCCCCCCCTCGCGCCCCCCCTCGCGCCCCCCCTCGCGCCCCCCCTCGCGCCCCCCCTCGCGCCCCCCCTCGCGCCCCCCCTCGCGCCCCCCCTCGCGCCCCCCTCGCGCCCCCCTCGCGCCCCCCTCGCGCCCCCCCCCTCGCGCCCCCCCCTCGCGCCGCCACTGCAGTGTCTGATACTCAAATGCGGGAGTTTATAAGTCTCGTGCAACAGAATCTGCGCCAAGCGGATGTGCCTTTAGATTACGGAGCACGAGAAGCGCCTGAGGAGAAAGCTGTCGGTCACTGCAAAATGGTTAGCGAAGACGCGAGAGAAGACCAGCAGTTGAACGAGTCGGAGGCAGATCCATCCTTTCCTCATGTGTGGAAGATCCGACAATATGGATCTGAAAGGAGGGGTGAGCGGATCTACCGAGGTGCGTCACGTGGATACAGCCACATAACCTGTTTTACATGCGGCAGAAGGGGGCATGGCTACCAAAGATGTCCAGATAGGATATGCAACGATTGTCATGGAAAGGGCCATGATGTACAAGAGTGTACGGCTGAATGGCGAGGTAGCAGCGGGAGAAGAGGAAGGAATTACACAAGAAAGGATTATGTAAAGAATTTGGGAGTTAGCAACCAGGCAGACGAGAAAGCAGCATCCATTTAGGTGAGAGTCGGAGATAGTACCATACGCGCCCTATTAGATACCGGGGTGAAGGTCAATGTTATGGACGTACAAACTATGCGAGAGTTAGGACTGACCGATCGCTTAATGTCCAAGCAGGGCAAGTTTACGGGGTTGGCGGAGCACCCGTTACAGTCGTTGGAAGTGTAGACATTCCGATTAGCGTGAGCGGTGAAGAGGCCCGCTGGACGCGCGTACACATATTAGAGGGCGAAGAACAGGCTTTGTTATTGGGTCGACAATTTATAAAGTCATTTGGGCGCGTAACCTTTGATTGGGATAAATGAGTTATTACACTGGGTAAAATCAGGATAGGGATCCAGGAACAGGCAACGGGAGGGGATCCATTGGCAAGAGCACGTTCAATAGCACAGATAAACAGGTGTGGCGAGGATCAACGAATCGAAGTTACCAAGACCGACTTAAGTAGTGAACAACAGATCAAGTTATAACTTTGCTGAAAGAATTCGAACCGTTATTCGATGACATGCCGGGCCGAACCACTTTATGCGAACACGCAATTGACACAAGGGAAGCAGCCCCAAGCAAAGCGAGGCCCAGAAGATTGCCTCCCCAATGGGAAGATGAGATTAACTCGCAATTGGAAGAATTATTAAGTCAGGAATTATGTAGACCCTCCAACTCACCATGGGCGAGTAACGTAGTATTGGTTACCAAAAAGGACGGTAAGAAACGATTCGCCATCGACTACCGCGGGCTTAATATTGTAACGAAGAAGGATGCATATGGAATACCTCAAGTACAGGCAATTTTGGACAGACTACACGGTTTCCAATATTTTTCAGTAATCGATATCTCGGCAGCATATCGGTGCGTGCCTATCCGAGAAAGAGATGTAGAAAAGACGGCTTTCAATACGCCGAGAGGCCTTTTTGAGATGTTGGTCATGCCGTTTGGACTTGTGAACGCGCAGGCTACTTTCCAAAGGCTTATGGACAATACATTGCGTGGGATCAAGCACACCGATTCATATATTGATGACTGCATCATATATTCCCATTCCTTTGAACAACATATGGAGGACTTAAGGACAGTGTTTACCCGCTTGCACCAAGTTAGGCTTCATGTAAAGTTACTGAAATGTCAGTTTGCCCGTAAAAGGTAGAATTCCAGGGTCATGTCGTAACCAGGCATGGTCGAACACCCATGAGTTCTGCGCCCAGAAATTGTCCAAGTTTCCTAGGCCTCAAGGAGTGACAGAGTTGCAGCGTTTTTTGGGAAGCCTGAACTTTTATCGCTCGTACATCCCGGAATTGGCCCATTTAGCCGCGCCCCTATACGAATTGACACGAAAGGGGCTAGCTGGGTTTGGAATAGTGAATGCGAGGACGCCTTTGACTCCCTGCGACACAAGCTCGTACAGGAACCAATATTGCTGGCATTTCCGGACTGGAGAAATAAATTCGTAATCGAGGCAGATGCCAGCGCAACAGCTGTAGCAGCAGTGTTGTCTCAGAGAAATGAGTAAACCGGGCAGTTGCACCCCATCGACTACTTTTCGTCCTCCCTTAGCGGCGCTCAGAGAAATTATAGCGCGGGGCATCTAGAAGCTTATGCTCTAGTCTCAGCATGTCGGAAATGGCAAACCTACTTGGGAGCCAGAGGTGAGGTGGATCTAATAACAGACCATTGTCCGCTAAAATGGCTTCGCAACCAGAAGGATCCTCGTAGGACATTTGCGAGATGGATACTAGAATTGGAGGAATATTCGTATACCATCACCCACCGGCCCGGTAAAGAAATCAACTTACCAGACTGTTTATGTAGAAACCCGAACGTAGCAATCGACGCGAAAGTTCAAGATGAAAGTGTCTTCGAAGATAAAGTTTTTGCAGTTAAAACTAATGTTCACGTTGAGAGCAGGTGGGATGCGTTTCAAATGCAAAGACAGCAGAAACAGGACCCTTAACAAGTGAGGCCCTGGAACAATTAAAAACGAAGGGAAGAGTTAGCTCGGGGCAACTCCGTGACGTCGCAGAGCATTTAAATGTCACGAATGGCCTACTACTATTTCAGGATCGCGTAGTTGTACCAAGCGAAGCCCAAGATGAAGTGGTGAAAAGAGTACACGCTGCGGGGCATTTCGGGCAGAGGAGGACCTTGCAGAATCTCAGAAGAAGTTATTTTTGGTTAGGTATGTCACGGGATGCGCGAAAGGTTTGTAAAAGCTGTTTTACATGTCAGAGAGCCAAGGGATCAAACCGGGCAAAAGTACCGATCCAGGATTTCAGAGTCGAGGGACTAGGTCCGGGGGATTTGGTAGCCATGGATGTAGGAACCCTACCGTGGGCAGATGACAAGTTTCGATACTTCTTATGTATTGTAGATGTTTTTACACGGTACATCCAACTGGCTCCTCTTCAGGACCAGACTGCTGCATCCCTGATACGCGAATTCGAACGAGGATGGATCTTTCGTGGGCATGGTGTGCCCGGAGGCTTGTTATCAGATCAAGCACACAACATAGATGGCGTTGAAGTTAGGAAGATGTGCGATAGGTTGGGCATTGAGAAACGACACTCATCACCCTATCACCCACAAGCGGACGGACTAGTCGAGAGAAGCATTGGCTTAGTCAAGCAAGTTGCTAGATGCTTAACGCTAGACCGCCAACTACCTAAGGAATTATGGCCTGACATTTTGCCTGAAGTGGCCTTTTATTGTAACAACGCTGAGAATTCCTCTACTAAATTCTCTGCACAACTCCTAATGACGGGCAGACAGCCATTGTCCCCCATAGATGCAATGTTGACTAGGAAGGAGTGGACGAGCGAACTCAGCTACAGTCAGCACGCAGAGAGACTGAAACAACTCGCATCGGAATTAAAGAGTTTAGCAGCTGAAAACGACAGGCAAAGCAGGATGGACAGGAATTACAGCAGAAACCAAGGGGCTCAACTTCCTCCGTTCGCGAAGGGCGACCTGGTGCTAGAAGCAAACGCAAGGTGCAGAGATTCTCTTGACCCCAAATATGGCGGGCCTTACGTAGTTTCGGATGTTAGGGGGGCTAACGTCAATATAAAGAAGGGAAGCAAACTAAAATGGATTCATGTCAGTCGTTGCAAACTGTTCAAGGAAGGCGGACAGATTCCCATTACCACAAGTGTAGTAGAACAAGCCGTGAGTACTGAAGGTCCAGAGGGAAAGGATTTCACAGGAGGCTAAGAGCTCCACGATGCAAGTTTCGAGCCCATCGAGCAGGAGCTGTTAATGGACACAACAGAAATAGAAAACCCACACCAAGTGGAACAAGAACCGGATGAGCAGGAGGCAGAAGTTCCGACAAAAATGGAGATATCCGTTGCGCAATCGTAAATCTAAGAAATACGATGACTATGTGTTGGTGGTGCATCACGACACAGATCTTTAATGCGGCCGGTAGCAACAATATCTAAAATGTTCTACTAGGACAATTTTGAATTTTTGGAACATTTTAAGGAATTTACTTCAATACTTGAAATTTTATGTATTTTGTTTAGAATAGAGACTATATGGATTGCCATATAACTAACTATTTACTCTAACCACAATTTAATTACCGTGTACACAGTTTACTATATAATTTTGTTATACTAACACCAGTAAACTATAGATATATATACGTCAAAAAATTATGGGGCAATCCCCGAGACCCCATTTTAATTTACACAATTTGTTTCTTGGGCACCTCCTTTTGAACATTTCTGGATCTGCTAGGATTCTTATACGTATCGTAAGGCTATAAACCAATTAAATTCATTCGAAAAAAAAACAATTTTATTAGATGCGGCCGGTAATTATATGTTCTTACCTAAATGTGGCCGGTATGCTGCAAAAGTTTGCGAACCCCTGTCTTAAACAGTCCATCCCGAAAGATTATAGTGGATCTTACTCTCAGTTATTTAGAGAATACTGAAAGTTTTGAAATCTGGCGAAATTCATGTACATCTTGTAGAGTTTGTGGTTGGTCAATTGTGCGTACGCTGGTATTTGTTGCCTTCAATTGCTTGATAGCTAATAAAATTAAAAATTACAACTCGATCGTAGTCTCAAAGGGCGTTGAGAAGCGTAAGCTAAAACTTTTTAATTCGAAATAAGTTAGTTCCGGATTCTTTTGTGTTTTAATTTCTCTGTAGCACTTTATTTATGACAGAAGGTATTTACACTATCAAACGATACTTAATGTATTACATTATTCATATATACTAACAAGTATATTTAACCTGTTTGTATTGTTAAAGTTATGTTAAATCTTTGTTGTTTATTTAGTAAATATTTAGATCATTGTCTCATAGTTGTTAAGAGACAATGATCGTATCCAATTCCAGTATTTTTATCATTTATACGTAGAGGAAAAATACTTGCGTCGGAATATCTTAAACCGTCGAAACACAAGTTAAAACATTTAGCTGCTATCAAATTTCAGGTTAGAATATACCATTTAAGATTTCGTACACTCCATCTTCGACCGCATCCATGGTACCAAATTCGTAGTTTACTGTTAGGCCTTTTGTAAAGTAGGCTATGCAACGTCCTATTTCTTCACTAAAAATTAAATCAGCCATTCTGAAGTTATGGAAATGTTTTGGATAATTCCTATTACAATAGGTTCTAATATTATTATTATTACTATTATAACGAACTGAATCTAAGTTCCGAAGATTTTGATCGATTTCCATTTTATTTGGTACATGTATGCCTCTATTACAATATTGAACTGATATAAATTTCCAAATTTCCTTTTCCCCATAATCCAAAGGATCTTGATAATATTTTTGACCTCACACGGTCTGCAAACCTTAAATAGTGTCCATATGTTATGTATAATGCTATATCAAACAATTAGAATTCTTAGTTAATGTTTATGTGCTGTATTCGCCTATCTATTGACTTTTTGAGGGATATTTGCCGCGCAGTGTACCTCCCTATACTTCCCATATCTCCTGACCTAAATTTTTTGCAATTTGACGCCAAAAAATCCGAACCACTACTCCGATTTACATAATCTCTCTGGTTTTCAATGGGTATAGTGATATATTGGATATTTGTGATATATTGGATATAGTGATAATTTGGCCACAAATCAGATGTCCCCACCATTATCACTATATCCAATATGTGTATGCTTTCTGCACTTTTTGGAAGCTCATTTGATGAGGTTACACTGGGATTATTGAATTGCTAAGTTGCTGAACACGTCTTTTATTGGTTACGTATAATCATGCGCGGCGCCAGGTTTTTCGAACTGGATGTGCAGAGGGGGGGCAACCAATTTTTCAGGGGGGCAGCTATTCCATCTGTCAGAATTTATCTGAAAACAATGGAGCTATGATTAACTTTTCATGCTTGCAAATTATTCGAAAATCCATTAATTTCTTTGAACTTATATTTGCTTATATTCCCGTTACTAAATAAGCATTGTATTACAAATAATGTTATTCTTGAAGAAAATAATTATCACAAATAGTGTTAATAATTTTTATATGCAACTTTGGGATGCGGCGATGCTACCTTTCGAGCTATACCGTGAAAATATGTGTTTTGATGAAAATCGAGCTAGCTAAAATCTTTATACATTCGAGATGTGTCCAGGGGAATGAGTCTAGGGATTGGCCTGGGTGAATTTATCTCATAGATTTTAACTTGAGAATGCACTAAATTCTGCCCACCTGCTGGGGGGCGGCTGCCCCCCCCTCTGCCGCCGCGCCAGCGTATAATACGTATAATGTAATGTGTATTATATTATACATATACCTTACTTATAATATCGAGCTCATGGAATTTGCTTTGAACAACTTTCGGTTTAATCGTTATTATTTTATTGTTAATCGACTCGTAGTTTAGTTTGTATAGTACTAATATAATTATTTGCTAGATGTTGTATTTACAACAATAATTAGAAATATTATATTGAATTTACTTCGAAACCATTCCTGGTTGATCATAGATGTAATGTATAATACGTACTGGTGGATAGCGTATTACGTATTAATCAACTTAGTTTGTCTCACAATATAACTGTACACATATAATGTAACCTTCGCTATTTTTAATTTAGACCTAGGTTTTTCCATAATAACTCTAAATTTATTATATATATCAAATTTTCCTTTTAATCACAACGTATATATATCTCACCTATGACAACATGTTCTGTAATTTCAAAACTAAATCTTCATTTTAAAAAAATGATTAACATAAATTTCACTAAAATCGGCTTACAATCATAATTTGCATACTTATCCATAGTGTAGATTATGTTGTCAACTCTTTTCTATTAGCAGATACTAATTTATTGGGATACATACAATTCGTGACCGACAATTCGTGACACTTACAATTCGTGACAAGACAATTCGTGACATTACAATTCGTGGCCACTGACCAGGCAATTCGTGACCTTTCGCAAATGGCAAGGTTGCCGTGGGTATGGGAACTCCCATAGGATCCCCATATGGGATGGGAAATAAATTCAGCCTATGGTAATTCCCACAAAAATTATGAAGGATTGGGATGGGAATTTAAAATCAATTCCCACGGCAACCCTGGGGCTCGCCAAACGGACATATTATTTTCAGCAATTGTGCCAATAAAATTGATAACTACGTAAATAGTATTCAAGTTTGTGTCTCTTCGGAGGGAAATTGTATTAACATATAGTCAACTAAATGCAGTTCTCATGCAATTCTGAAATATTAGCAATTAAGAGAAACTAATTCCAATTTGACTCTAACTGAAAGAATATATACGTAGTTTATTTCACTCCTAGACAAAAAAAATGAAAAAAAAAATGTCAATAAAATGAATTAATATGTGAAGCCAAATTGGTATGCTATGCCTTTCAAAAATTCCAATTTTGGACGCGATAGGTAATTGTTGATCAAGATCTTTAACGCTTGTTCACGATCTCTATAGAGTTTTCTTTTGGTAGGATTTCTGCCACTCATACAAAAAGCTTGTTTAACTTCAACTAAAATCTTGCTCTTTTTTTAACAATTCCATGATTCTCCAGATCGAAGGATGATGACATGCCATATGACAGGTAAATGACCTATGTCATGCTTCTATTGAATTAGTCGTTCTTGGCAAAGCTATGTTGAACCATAAAATGGTTATTCCACATTTCAATAGGAAATATAGGTGGCACAACAATTGGATAATTTATCATATGCCACCCAATATATAGGTCCTTTCGAAATACAGTGCGAGGTCATAAGTTTCGGGACGGAGTGTGGCAAATAATTCACTAAACAGATGGGGAACATCTGTAGGAGTAGCAAATGCAAGGGAAGGAATCATTCTAACTTGTAGTGCGAACGAGGAATCTTGTTGATACCGCGTTTTTAGTCCTAAATCTTGAATTTTCCCCGTCATATTCTGTGTTAAATGAAAGAAACACCCTTTAACTTGGGTCCCAGGGAAGTTTAGATAGAAGGCATTTATTGCAGCCTTTTCGAAATCTACTATTAGATGAGAAGGGCATGCCTGAGGGCATAAAATTTTGATTTCGTTCCACATTAGAGCATAAATATTTTCAGATTTGTTTGAATGCAGGACAAACAAACAAGGTAATAAATGCCCATCTTCCAGGATATTTGGCCCCCATTTTAGAGCGTGGATAACGTAGAGTTGATAAAACAAATTCGGAACTGTTTTAAACGTACCATCAGCCAATACCTCGATATTTGATGATGTGCCAAATATCAAGATGCGCTGATCTTCAATATCTGTCCCAGAATCATATTGAAGAAATGCATCTCCTTTATTTGTCTTCTTGTAACTCTCTGATATAACGAGCGTATTAAATCTCTCTGGTTCTGGAGGTACATTTAATGCTCTTTTGCGTACTCCGAATAGTCTGTTTTAAACTGTCAAGCTTGGGCAGACATACAGCCGATTGTTCTCTAACATCATACAATGAAGAAGTCAGAATATTGTGGGTACTATCTTGGGTATCAAAAGCTCGACGTTTGATAACAGTTTTGACCTTGGAGCAATGGAAAATTGAAAATTACTTTCATGAGTATATTCATGAATCCTCTTGATAACGATCTGATTTTGTGTGTGTATTCTGGCACTATATACACTCCTTTGCACACACTGCCATTGCACAATATTTCCTCTAATTCGATTACTTGTGTATGAAAAGCCCATTTCATTAAACATTGTCTTCCTCTCTCTGTTGTATTAAATCTAAGCTCAGACAATGACTGGTCTTGAACATGCGAAATGGGGATTTGGTCCTGCACATCCGAGACAATATCAGAAGTTTCATCAGGAAATAGTGAATCTTCGGAGGTATCTTGAAGAATTGGTTCAATTGAATGTTCCTTATCTCTATTCAGAATTGGGTCGTTAATAAGCACTTCCATTATTGCTAAGTGGAGGTTAGCAGCTTGTTCATTAAGATTGAGTTGTTCTCTATATACTTCTGTAGTACAGAATATATATTCATGTTACCTAGCATGTATTTGCATATTATCCCAAATTATTGTCCTGTTAACAAATAAGGAGAAAGAGATAAGCTCGTCAAACTCGCTGCTTTGCCATGTAATTCTGATAACCAACAGATTCTCACTCTTACCCCACAAATTTACAGGGAATTTGAATGCATCTGTCAGGTTTGGCTTGGAATTAGAAAAACAACTTTTAACACCATTTTCCAGTGAGCGGAATACCTTAACTGACCTAACCAAGGCACGAAATGTAACCGATTCAATTGCTGCCAATTTCTCTATGAGTTGTTCTATATCTTCTTCACTTGCTAGATTTTCAGAATTGACGTGAAAATAATTCTGGCAAAAAGTAGAGAATGCGAAGATATGCCAAGGTACATCCATATAGTTCATTGTCAAATTTAGCACAATATGTAATATTAATTAAAGAATCGAGTATTTGTACCTCTACCTCAAAGTGTGAAGATATATCACTCTTTGTTGTATATTAGGTTCCACTTATTAATTAACTTTGATTCAATTTAAAATTAAGTTGATTTGCTATATTTATTTGGCTTCGTTAACAATTTATCGAATTGACAAATTAACAATATATCGAGTTGACAAATTAACAAGGCTTCCAGTCCCAGAGATGGGGCCAAATCTAGGGACTCAAGATTTTAAAGTCATTGAACATTTACTTAACTTGACATTGAATGACATCAGTTTAATATGGATGACATTTATTTTTCGACCGCTATGGAATAATTTTGACAAATTTTGTGTATTTAAATTAAAAATATTTTGCATGCGAGGCTATGTTTTATTTAATACGAGCCCTTCGGTTTCGGTCGCTTCGCGACGGAAAACTTTCAGAAAGATCGCTTCGCGACACTTGTTCGTTCGTGTTAGACACTACGCGACACAATTAACGGCCGCTGTCTTTTCCTCCAACAGTAATTTTAATGATAAATACGTTAACCTGTGGCTTGTAAACTACACACTACTACATAGGGCATTAGTCGATCGCGATCTCGATCCCGATCATCACTTAATTTAGTATCGTGATCTCGATCCCGATCGAATTTTAACAAATGATCGCCGATCCGATCCCGATCATTTTTATTTGCCGTAGTAACTGTTCAGGATGCTCAGGTTTCAACCTGACCAACTTTTAGAAACAGTGAAGTTAGATTTTCAACAAACTGAACAATATTTATACCTTGATACGGGCCTGTTTTATGGATGAATTGAATTTATAATTGTATTCAATTTAAATACATCTGTCTTCAACAAATTTGGTGGTTTGGTGGCGTTAGACACCAAAGTTATTTCTGGGAAGTAGTAATTCTAAATTTAAAGAAAGGCCTTATGATCCATACTGAGATTTGACAAGTGCTTTATTATTAATGAATTTAATTGCAAACCTTTTCAAAAAAAGATCGGTATGTAGGATCGAAAATATATGCAAAAAAAAATCGATCGCGATCTCCATTTCGATCGTTCTATAAAATAAGATCGACGATCCTGCTTCGATCGTCAAAAAAGGATCGCGATCCTAATGCCCTACTACTACTACATAATTCATTTCAGTATGTGTTATTTGGAAGAAGATTTTATAAATTTTACGCTAATCTAGTCTAATTTTGAAATTTATTAAGGAAAAAGGTTACCGTGTGATGTCATGTCACAATATTTCGCTTAGAAAACCAATAGACCCATGTCGCTAGACAAACTACACCTATATACAAAATTTCAGCTCTCTATTTAGTACGCTCTTTTCAATTAATTACGAGCAAACATCCAAACAAACAAAATCAGAACAATTGTGTTTTTAATATATAGATTCGTATACTAACCTAAAACATGGCGCCTATGGTAGAGACCACATACCTTTAGGCCCCGAATTGCCTGGTCACGAATTGTATCAATTTGTATGTATCCCTAATTTATTATGTCCTTTGTTTGTAATTCAAATGAGTTCTCACTATAAATGATACATTCCATTCTTCTATTTGATATTTCTTCAAATTTATTCCTATTTTCAAATCTCAAACACACATTTTCCTTTTTTTTCAAACTCGTTTCTCACGACTTTCACTTCTATACAATATTTCGCTTTCTCATTTCATTTAATACTGTCTTATTTATTTTCCATGTTAAATCTTCCAATTCAAGTCAGTTTATTCATTTTATTTGCCTTAGCTACTTTTTAATTCTTTATTAACACAGTCAACATCCGGTAACTCGAACCCTCAGGGGAATGAAAAATCCGTTCGAGATAACGAATGTTCGAGTTAACGGGCATTCGAGTTACCGGATGTTGACTAAGGGGAAATGAAAATTCGTTCGAGATAACGAATGTTCGAGTTAACGTGCATTCGAGTTACCGGATGTTGACTGTAATACTAGGGCAGTCGATGGCCGGACCGATATTTTACCACTACATTTGGGAGGATCAGATCTCAAAATTTAATTTACAATAACATGGCCCTCAAGGTTTGAATACCCAAGGCCAGCAGAAGGAAATTCCTACGGCCTAGTATACTGATTTAATTATATAATATTCCTATATAGTAGTAGTATATCTATTTTGATTATTTAATAATAACTAGCGCCTTCGCTTGCTAGGTCGCTTCGCGGCAGAACACAACCACACACCAACCGCTTCGCGGTTGGTGTGTAGTTTATATACTCATAATTATTAATTATATAGCGTAAATATACCTAAATAGTAGAATTTAACAGTGTGAAATTTAGTAATTACGTCATCATGCGATAATGAGTAAGCATATTGGTGATCTGGTGTGACCAACGTGTCCGCATCATTAATGTACATGTTCCATTAAATTTTCAGATTTTTATCTCTTAAAGGGCGCGAATTATGTGCGATTAAGTGAATTTTCAGGCTTCTCGAAATGTGACAATGACGTCATAACTTGTCGAGGTGTGAGAAATTTTGAGTGGAAACCTCAACTTATGACAGGTGACAAAAGTTACCCCTATATACCAAATATAGCACATTTGGAAATAGTCCACTTTGTTCAATCAACTCGGAACATACAAACAAATATATATATACACACACACACACATATACACGCAGCCTTGTGTTTTAATAGTATAGATTATTATTATTTCATCTAGCAAGGTTGGGTTCAATTGCAATTACAATTACAATTACGCTATCCTTTGAATTTCAACTACAATTGCAATTACAATTATAAGGATTTGAGTTTTCCAATTCCAATTCCAATTACAATTATACTTATTTGTGTTTTTCAATTACAGTTACAATTACAATTACAATTACCTTATTTCTCCGAATAAGCGCCGGGGGCTTGAATATGCGCCGGGTTAATAAAAATGACATTGGTATGATAAATTTATACACACTAGTTGATCACTGTAATGTAATTCCATTGATTTTGGCAACTTCGGTAGGTAGACTGTTGGTGAAAACCATTAGAACCGACCTAAATATTATATTCTGGATTCTTCACAAAAATTTCAGGATAATTTTGGCCCACGAAAACAATAAGCGTCGGGGCGCTTATTCGGGAAAATACTGTATGTCAAAAATTTAAATTAATTATAGTTATAATTGAATCCAATCCTATGAGTAGGTAAATGGCTGAGTACTGAATGCTCAATATTTACGTCATGATTACAAAGAGAAGCCAAGCCATACTGGTGTCTAATAATTTATATTAATATACATTAGAAAACGTGTAATCGACAATTTTTCCGTCTGCTTTTAAGAACAATTTATTACTATCAAAATTTCCAAAATGGATTAGTGCTTTATAATTACAATTACAATTATAGGAATTTGTGTATTTCAATACAATTACAATTACAAATTATAGGGATTTGTGTTTTTCAATTACAATTACAATTATTTCAAAAACGTAATTAATTGTAATTGAATTAATAACAATTATAATTGAACCCAACCCTGTCATCTAGTAATCACTTCAATAGAGCAATTCGTCGAATCTCTCCATAAACTCGGCTATGATAGCTTCGATAGCGTAAGAAATGCTTTTCTGGTTAAAATTGTAAATTACTCTTTTTGGAAAAAAATCGGCTACTAAGCTCGATTCTCTCAGCTCCAAATATATATTTCGACCTAAAAGAATTTCACTCAAATCAGCTTTCAATGATCATTTGCATACTTATCGATAGTGTAGATTATGTTGTCAACTCTAATAATATTATTGATAATAATTTATTTGATTTGCGTCACAGTTTTCAATGGAACTAAAGATTTTGGTACCTCTGAATAATAATTCATGACTGCACTTCCTAATTATATCAGGATTAGTAATTTGTTTCTGCATTCATGATTGCAATATTCGCACTTACTTTACATAATAACACATACAATTTCAAATATAAAAGTATTTAGAATGCAATATTCATTGAGAGACAGAATCATACATGTACACAATATTATGGTTACTATAACAATGTTAGGTATTTTAAGTAACTCCAGGTTTTTTTCATTTCCATATTCGCTTAACTTCTATCTGACTCCTGCTTGGGAATGATCTTACTTGTGCCGATGTTAATGCTCTCCAAATATACGTATTTCCTTTTAAAGAGGTGAATCTCATGTAATTGTCGAGCAACATATTATTTCAGAATATAACTTACCAACGACTCAATGAGGAGTGCATGATATTATAATTGTGACAATTATCATTATTGCTTATAGGAGATATGAAAGATTGAGAATACCAAAGTTATTCTAAGAAAGGTAAAGAACTACGTAGTAGAAACATGGAAACATAGAGAGAACTAATATATTGGTTTATGATTTAACACATTAATGATGATATGCATGAATTCCTTTCACTGATACTATATTAAAAGGGCGCCATTAAATATAATAGCATAGTACATCTACAAATTGCTGTAAAATTATTTGCATCTCTTCTAAAACTCTACCTTGTTTAATTAGAAAATTAATTAACGAATATTTTCGATTTCAGAAAATTTATAGATTCATAATGATTCCCAACATTTCGTATATAGATCCCATTTGGGGTTGGCGCCTTCATTAAATCTTCAAAAGTTGATCCATTCCTTGAAATTCCAATCCAAAGTGTACCTAACGGACCTAAGAATAACAAGAAATATATATTAAATAACAAAGCAGTTGCAAACACCTCAAGATCTGTAGCCCATTTCCCACTCTCCCTCATTCCTGTTTTGTTAACCCAGTCTTATACGTTTCGATAATTACTCTGAATATAAACATATTTTGTGCGTAAATATTTACTGCAACTCATACTTAGGTCACCTAGCATATTATCGATTATTAGCTCCCTAAACTCTGCATGGAAATCTTGACTGCCAGACAGTATCAGTGATGAGGTAAGAAATTATCGAGAAATAGCGATTTACATCGCCAATTATACACCCCCATATCAAAAGTATTCGTACACCCAAAAATTCACATTGGAAATAGTACTATATAATTCTAATATTATGCGCTAATGCATTCAAATTATATGAGATGTGGTTATTTTTGATTGGAGTATCGTATTCAACGCATCGGAATTAACCTTTATAGAAGGTTTCAACTTAATAACCTATTGATTAGTTTGATAATTATCATCCGGTGACACGATGTACTATTCTTCCAATTGTCAACATGGTACGAGGTGGGAACAAGTGGCACATTGTGGCAATTAATGGTAATTTTTAACCTAATCAGTAGAAAACAGAGGTGAAGGCTTCTGCTATGTATATTTCGAATAGATAGAATAAGAATTTGGAATCAAAATTACAATATCCTATATATTACGAATACAATATACATTTTTATAGACACACTATAATACTATTTTATATGGGATTTTATGGAGTACGAATACCTTTTGTAGGGGAGTGATTATTGAGTCAAATTCGGGGAATAATTAGATAATCTTACTTCATTTTCTAGCATATCATTATAAGAGTACGGTAACTCCTCGCGAAATTGAAACTTCCACTCTTTAGTCTTTACACGTAGAAATCTGTCAGTATATATGTTGGGGACGAAAGCTTAGAGTATATATCGTATTATCCCAGTCTCAACTATTCCTCATCTGTAATTATAGAGGCAACTCGCATTACGTTTGATGCAGTTTGCTTACGTAAACTAGATAACCTTTAACATTTCCGTGGGACAAATCAACGCTTAATTTTACACATTTAGTTTTTACTCTCAACTTTTGTCTTCTTAAATGTTTGAAAGTCATATGATTTATGTGGTAAATAACCGCAATACATTTTCTTTTTTCGTGACCATTCATCAGCACTTTCCTCTTCCAAACTATTTCTTACTCTTTTATACCTTTCAATACCTTATTCGCTCGCGGGTGAAAGGAAAATTGAAGTGCTGATAACCTTACTCACTATTCCAGGATATAGCAATTCTATAAAATCTCCAGGCCTCAAATTAGTTTTCGATTCCAAAGTATTTAACTCACCCAATTCTTCACAATAGCTTTGCTAAAGATGCCTCTTCTTGTTCATATCCGTCACACTGATAGGTCTTGAGATTATTCCACTCCATAAAGGTAATATAGGTAGGTATTATGTTAACAAGTATTCTATAAGCTCATGATTATAATAAGCATTTAGATCTGCATTTTTTCCAGGATTATTGTTGATCCTAGATTTGCAATTTTTGCAATAATTACAAAATGTTTGCAGAAAGGGGATTTTTCTCTGAATGTTTACTATCCTTATTATAATCCATATATTATCCCACCCAATATTCATTGGTCTCTAAAAAGTTTACGGATTCATTACTAATGAATATTTCTAGCAAATGAGATGTGTCTTACTGAATGGCGGATGTTTCGTCGCCGGAATTTTCGTCGCCTGGATGTTTCGTCGCCGGAAGTTTCGTCGCCGGATGTTTCGTCCCCCAACTGTATTAAGTGTAATAACGATGTGTAATGTTTATAAATACATGTAAAGTTAAAACAATTAGAAGAGTACTGTTTAATTATATATCCAATAAATAAAAATGAAAATATAGTAGTTGAAATAAATGTAAAATAAAGTTGAAATATATATTAGAAAGTAAAATTATGTGCTATACCTCTTAAATATGTAAGAAGGTCACGATTAGAATAATCTGAGACCAAATTGTATAGCCTTCCCTCACGCTCAATACTTAATTTCGAAGGTTGAGGAAAATTTCCTCCTTCCCATTTAGCGTATTTCACATCTTGTATCCCTTGCTCTCGTTGTAAAAGTTTAACGAATTTCGGAAAACTGGGATGAGAACATGAAATGCTTGATTGAAAAGCGTTATGCCATCCCTCAACAGCGTTATTGGTTCGAGCTGTTTTGTTTATTACGTGATAATACATATTCCACATCCTAATGGGGAATGGAGGTATTCTTCTGGTTTGGTCTGGCAATCTCTTTCCAATGTAGGTTTCTTCGAAATATTCACCAATTTCCAACGCACATTGGGGGAAATCCGCCATGAGTATTAAGAAACAGTCAGATACATCGTATTCTGGGACAAATGCCAGACTTGGGAGCATTCTCATGGTTACAGCAAATTCAGAATCTTCCATGTATTGATTTGTCAATCCCTTTGATTGGATCTTCCTAAAAATATTTTGAGAGAAGTGGAAGAAGCATCCAGACACGACAGCCAGAAAATGTTCTTCTAGTGCATTGATTGACGCTTTCTCAAAATCTACCATGATGTGAGAAGGGTTTAAGGCAGGTTCTATTTCTAAAAGCTTTCTGAATATTCTGTCATAAGTGGTTCCATTTTTGTTGACAGTTAGTATATAAATACAAGGAAATATATAGCCACCTTTTTCAGCGTGGATGGTGTAGAGCTGATAAAATTGTTGGGGTACAACTTTAAACGTTCCATCAGCGTACCATCTTTGAGAATCTCTTAATATTGAAAACATTTTTGGTGTAGCGAAGATGATAATTCTACTATTATCTCCTACACCAGAATCGAAGAGTAGGAATGATTCGCCCTTTGGAGTTACTCGATATCTTTCTAGAATGTGTATTTCTGACGCCGTTGCTGGGTTAATAATTCTTTCAGAACCGTTTTTATGTACACGAATCATTCTCTTAATTGATTCTGTTTTCGGAAGTTTGGTTAGACTTGTATCTGACATAGTTTCAACTCCGGAAGCAAAAATAGCCCTTGTACTTTCATCTGAATTGTGGCTAGCACGTTCTTTCATTAAATTATAGCCCTTGAGCATTTCAATGCGTGAAATATCCGGTCCATGGGTGTGGCTATCAAGGATTTCGTTGAATTCCCTTGGTTTCACAATTGATAAGTCAATGTTGGTGCTTATTCGCGCTTTGCAGTGCCCGCGATTTTCACATACCCAGTGGTTTAGTCCATTATTTGATTTATTTAGGGTATAGATGAATCCTAGGATAACAAGTTTATCCTTCCCTCTCTTGCTTCGGATAGATTCTGCTAATAAAGGAGTTGCCATATTTCGAATAATTAATGAGAAATCGAGTACAGATATGCCATTTATACTTATCAGATCTATCACTAGATCCCGTATTATTAAATAACACGTGTAGTGTGAATATAAAACCAATTAGTAACAATATGTAACATAAAATACAAATTAGAAACCATAGGTGACATAAAATAAACATTGTAAACACTGTAAGGTATCAAAAACTGTGTGCCAATAATTTTCCAGCGACGAAACATCCGGCGACGAAACTTCCGGCGACGAAACATCCAGGCGACGAAAAATCCGTTTACCGTCTTTACTATTGCACTTAAAGAACTACTCATAAATCCAAAGCATAAAAATTGGAATAAATTATTGATACTTCTAACTTCAACAGCGCGTAGTATAACTCCGATACAATGTAAAAACAGTTTTATCACATCTTTTTTTTGTTTAAATTTATATTTATATGAAATCCTATGCTGTGTAATAAATGAGCAGAATATAATTTAAAAATTACTTTAAATTCCGTTTCAGTGACTGCAGAATTTACATCTACCATATTCCAACACTTCTGAAAATATGAATCTATATCACACTTGAGAAAAATACTACAAGAAATGTGAATCGAAACCCAGCTGAAATCTATTTCAACTTGTGAAATGTTTAGTTCGCCCAGTATTTTCTTTGCATCAAGGCACTATTTGTGCAAAAAATAACTTATTTCAGCACTGGTGTGTCCTGAACAATTCATTTCTGCAAGTGGAACTGGACTAGTGGAGTAAGTAGGATGTCTTTCAATAAGAGCGTAATAGAATTGATTTGGTCTTCAGTTTTCAAAAGGATTATGACTTAATGACTATATGTATCCTCTAACATGAAGACCAATAACACTATTTCTCTAATATTGTCGTAAGCTAATTAACTCAGTCCAGTTAACATTAGAATATCTCTGTAAACTAGACAAATCAAATTCAGCTTTTCGCAGAACTGCAGAACTTCTAACCTTACTTTGGTTAATAGCATAATAGGTTACCAACTTACCATAATTAAGTGCAAAGTTTGTGTTCTCTACAAAATAAAATTTATCATAGAAATAAGCATTTGAGATGTATCTGATACCCCTCTAGCTAGGTCTAACTTATGCAGGGGGGGGGGTCAATCGACAGATACTTGACCCATAGCCAGGTGGTGGGTCCCATTTAAAAAAATATTTCATGAAGTACCTGGTACTTCATGGAGGGTACGAATCAATATTTTTGCGAAATTTTGCAGCAAATTATCAAGAATTTACACTAAGGGTAATTTTTTTAAATTTTATCACACCTAAAGGTGAGAATTGCTGACTAATTAAAATTGTAAAAAAATTAAAAAAGTGTGTTTGGGTAAAAATGCTCATAGGACAGACAGCATAGGAGGACTTCAGGGACCTGGGCCCGTATTCACTAGGAAGTTAAGTACTTACTTAAGTCGTATTCACTAAGATTGGTATTCACTAAGATTTATGTGTGTACTTAAGTACATACTTAAGTACAAAACTTAAGTAACCTACTAAGTTGACTTAACTTATAAGAATTTTCTTTTATTGACTATTTAGACGTTGGTGTTTAATTAGAACATTGTAATAGATTTCTAGTAGTACTTGCTTTACTTTAGGGGAAGTTTATGATTCTATTTTCAACATGTATTACAATTGGTTGTTGTTTTCTAAAAGTCTGTTTTTTCTCAAGCACAAAAATCACAGGAACTTCATTGAGAATATTCTTTTTAAAGTTAAAAGAATACAGCAAGCTATTACAATAGCATTCCATACACTAATATGCTATGCTATTAAATATAATTCAATAAATATAATTCAATTTCGTACTTAAGTACGTACTTAGTTAAGTATGTACTTAAGTACAACAATATTTCTTACTGAATACGACTTAAGTATGTACTTAACTAAGTACGTACTTAGTACTTAAGTACTAAGTAATCTTAGTGAATACGGGCCCAGGTGTAATTAACTTCGTATCAATTTATGCTAATCTGACACAGGTGACAACTCCAGAGTGTCACTTGTGGAAAATACTGAATGGGTGTAGGGGTCCAAAAGCAATAAATTCGTTAAGTACTTGGTACTTCGTGAGGGGGGGTGGGTGGGTATGCCCTAAAAATATATTTTTCCATGAAGTCACCTATGGGTTAGTATTCTTAAGATTGACCCCCCCCCCCCCCCCTGACTTATGTGAATGTGATAAATATCGTGAGTGCACAGTTGTATTATCGAAATGCTCTTCAGATAAGGTTCCAAAAGCTACATACTCCACAATAATATTATCAGCAATTTCACACTCCAACAGATCTTTCTTTATTACTAATGTAAATTTAAAACAATCTTTACTCACCCACTGCTTCATCTCTAAAGAAACAGCTACTGTATTTTGTTTTCTACTATTTAGTTATTAACCTTTTTGTATTGAAAAGAAAGAACAAACACAAAACTTCCCTCGATTTTTAAACTAAAATAAATTTGTCCAATCTTTGACTACGAAATAATGACGGAGTGCTGAATAAAAAACCGACCATGGATATGTTAGAAGTGCCATATTGAAATTCCTGATTTTCTCAATTAATCAATCATCTTGTTGAGGCGCATGCATTTGTCCGAATTTGAGGGATATTTTGATTGATTTTTGTAAGTTCTGCACATGTCCGAATTGATTTTTGTAAGTTCTGCACATGTCCGAATTGATTTTTGTAAGTTCTGCGCATGTCCGAATTGATTTTTGTAAGTTCTGCACATGTCCGAATTGATTTTTGTAAGTTCTGCACATGTCCGAATTGATTTTTGTAAGTTCTGCACATGTCCGAATTGATTTTTGTAAGTTCTGCACATGTCCGAATTGATTTTTGTAAGTTCTGCACATGTCCGAATTGATTTTTGTAAGTTCTGCGCATGTCCGAATTGATTTTTGTAAGTTCTGCACATGTCCGAATTGATTTTTGTAAGTTCTGCACATGTCCGAATTGATTTTTGTAAGTTCTGCACATGTCCGAATTGATTTTGTAAGTTCTGCACATGTCCGAATTGATTTTTGTAAGTTCTGCACATGTCCGAATTGATTTTGTAAGTTCTGCACATGTCCGAATTGATTTTTGTAAGTCAAATATCGAATTCACCTTACTACAGTGGTTCTCAAACTGTGGTACGCGAGCCCCTTCTAGTGGTACGCGGAGGCACCTCATTTGACGTAAATAAATCAAAATTTAAATATAATACCTTCTCACTGATTAGGACTGTAGGTAACCATGTCGATGTAGGACAACATATTTACGTACATCAGTGTATTTAACCTAAATATCGGTCATACAGTAGAAACCGGTTTTTCTAACCAATTATTTTCAGGTAATTATAGTTAGACTAAACCGATAGTTAGCATACCTGCCAACTGTACATTGACTTTAACCATTTTGGCTGTTCTGTACAGGCGTCCAGGGATTTTAGTTGGGTCAAAATTAATGATTGTGAGTGAATAGTTAATACAAGCAAAATGTCTACACCCTCAAAATGTAGCATTAGGTTGTATAAATTAACAGTTCCAATTGAAGCGTACAAGGATTCTCTGTACAATCTATATAATTCAATGTTTTCTCCTTCAGAAAGTTATTTGAACTATGTCAACATAAATAATTAAAAATTTAAATAACATGATAGTATATCTTGCTATGCATTCTGCATTAACCACATGAATGGAATGATTTGGTGAGTGTAATTTATCCTAGCATAAAGGGGCAAAGATTCCCTAGATAAGTGAGCGAGAAAAAAATCTGAGGATTTCCAGAGATTTTGGCCAATGTACAGGGGAAGATTGGAGGAATATGACTCAAATATGTTGGCAGGTATGAGTTAGAATAGACCGAAGTTAAATAAAACGATAGTTAGAAAAAAACAATGGAAATACTAGTCAAGTTGGAATTTATTACACAACAAAGTTATCATCAACGATAAGTTAGAATAACACGAGTTCGAAAAAAACGATAGTATTAATTATAATAACGAATTTAAATAATAAGTTCAGTAAAATTCGTCGGGAAAAAACGATAGTTTGAATAGTGTTAGAAAAATCCCGTTGCAACTGTATTCTATGAATTGGATTATACCTAAATACTGGTTATTTACAAGTGTTTTTGATATGGTTATTATTCGGGTGTGTATTATTTAACTATCGGTTATTATGGTGGTACGCGGAGACCCTAATAATTGCTGAAGTGATACGCGCTGTAAAAAGTTTGAGAACCACTGCCTTACTATATCTAATAGCTTTAATAATAGCCTTCATAAATAGAATTTACTCATATTTAATCAATTAGCTTTTAATCAATTAAGTAAATATTTGAAACCTTTCACTGATGCTATTACGGCATATGGGGCAGGTTTGTCCCATATCTATTATTTGTTGACTGCAATCAGCGCAAAAGGTTGCATGTCTGCATGGCATGAAAATCCATGTTGTTATTCGCAGACTGAGGCACACAGAGCATTGACTTCCTCCCATGTTTGAGTCCGGACCTTCCAGCTCTTCTTCAGTATCTTCGGAGTCGCTCAGAACAATTTGAGAATATTTCTGGGATCCAATTGTGTTGCTCATATGCTGTAAATACTGCCATGGTGTATACTCTCCATTACGTAATTTTTCTTTGAATAATTTTCTTTGGTCATCGATTTGCACACAGTTAAATTTCCTTGCGCGACTGATCTCCCTTCCTTGTCGTATTCTGCCAATATCATTGTCAGTATCTATGATGACATCGTTTAAATGTGACGTAAATGTCCAGATCCTAGGGCAAGAACTCCTGATTCGAGCTTTCAGTTTTGCATGATAACTTTCTGCCCCATTATTTGAAGAGATACTCAGTTCAAAGATAGATAGTTCTTCCGGGGATATATTGGTAAGCCAGTGTCTCTTAATGTATTTATTTAGCTTTTCCAGCTTTAATCCTACACTGCTATCCAATGTTGGTGTCGTAATTAAATTGAACGTTGGATAGATCAGTGAGGCAGGTAGAAACGGAATCGCCATCAACAATCGTGTGAACTTTGATATCTCAACGTTACTTTTGAAATCCTGAACAAGACCCAATTTTTGAATCTTAGACCAAATACATTGAGTATAATGAAAGAAACATCCGTAAATGCGAATATGTGGGAAAACTTGTTTAATGGCATTTCTAGGAGCACGCTCCCAATCGGACATTGAAGTCACAGGTTTGAAGTCAGGTAAGTATGTGACAAGCCGTTCTAATAGAGAACTATATAACTCTTGGCTCTTCGCTGTCATTAAACAGTGTATTGCAGGTACAGTGTGCCTTGCAACAGATATGAATATCGTCCATAACTGGTAAAACTGAATCGGAACCACATCAAATGTTCCATCAAATTGTATGCTACTAGCTTCTGACAGTAAGACACTAATTTCGTCAGAAAAGAAGACCACAGCAATTTGGTTTCCAGCGGTTACAGAAAATTTGAAGTGCTTTCCAAGAGGTGTAGCTCCTAGCATTTCAATATATTCAATAGCTGTTGAAGGGATTTTCGGTTGAGAAGTTTTTCTACTCCTATACATAGCAGTTTCACACTCAGGGAATGAAATATCATGAGCATTAGGTTCATTTCTAGTTGCATCATCGAATATGTTTCTGAGACTTGGGGATTGTGTCTGCTTAGCAAGTGTCTTGCACTTAGCTTTCAACTGATACACCGCGGTTTTATATTCATTAACTGTGTGATTATGTAGATGCATAGGGGTAATTGAATGTCTTGTGAGGTTCATTTTAGCTGTCCCTTTACACCCATTTCTAAATATAGCACATTTGAGGTAGACACAATTTTCGGTGGTCTTTGATTGCACATATTTGAAACCATCAGCAGATGTAAAAACGCTACTTCCACATCGCTTGTATTCGTCGGTACTAAATTCCATTGTATTGATATGTACTTTCTTTGGAAAGAGAACTATTTATGAACTCAAATTCACCTTGCCATATAAGTGTTTCACCCCAACATCTATGCACGAGTATTTACTAATAACACCATTTCTTGCTGTTGTTGATTTTTGGTATACATTTCAATGTATTCCGTTCTTGATTTTTGGTACACATTTCAAATTTTCAATGTATCCAAGATAGTTTCAATATATTATTCGGACATGTGCAGAACTTACAAAATCAATTCGGACATGTGCAGAACTTACAAAATCAATTCAGACATGTGCAGAACTTACAAAAATCAATTCGGACATGTGCAGAATTTACAAAATCAATTCGGACATGTGCAGAACTTACAAAAATCAATTCGGACATGTGCAGAACTTACAAAAATCAATTCGGACATGTGCAGAACTTACAAAAATCAATTCGGACATGTGCAGAACTTACAAAAATCAATTCGGACATGTGCAGAACTTACAAAAATCAATTCGGACATGTGCAGAACTTACAAAAATCAATTCGGACATGTAACAAATTCGGACATGTGCAGCTCCCCCATCTTGTTATATAAAAGCAGGGCCGGATTAAAAGAGGTGGAGGCCCTGGGGCATACAATGTTGTGGAGGCCCTGGGGCATACAGTTTGTGGAGGCCCCTAACTCCTCCCACTACAATTGTCCAGTGAAAAATGAAGTACAACTTTGGTGGTGGAGATACCGGGGCAGTTGCATCGGTTGAGTATGGGTTAATCTGGCCATGTATAAAAGAATGGTCCTTAAGTTCTATCATAATTTCAGTCCTAATTGGAATTTATTATCAACAATATCTATCAAATGTTTGATGATTGCAATTGTAGACACCATACATAATAAGGTAATACAACTGAGGAGAAGTACATAATGTTGGTTAAAATTGAGTTATTAATTAATTTTGAGTTTGCGAGAGTGGATATTTTTTGTTGTTTTCGTAGCGGAATTGACATTGCGTACTTTATTGGTCAAAATAACGTTCGTTGTGATTGTAGTTATCTTTCGGAGGATAGTCCACCCTTGCACATTGCAAAGAGTACATGTATTTCTCCAGTTTATGCTCTGGCTTTCTTCGATTAAAATAATTGTCAGCTGAATTAGGATTTGTCTAGAGGGCCCTGTTAAAAATAGTCGCATTAAGGTTTCGTCATTTTCGATTGTAATAAAGATATTTAACACAATAATAATGTCATCTATAACAATATGAGATGGCCATTTGAGAGCACCTCGGTCAATAATTTGAATTAGTTTATAAGTATCTTCCGTATCAACGATTTCGAGTTCTTTATCCTGTGTAATCAATGACATACAAGTATCATACTTGACAGATTGCTTCAAATATGAGTGTACAGCATATCCACCGACAAAGGGAACTGATTGAAGAAGTGAACTATCAAAAGTAATGGTCGAAAAGGATTGCAATGCTATGAAGTATGTATCTAGGTTTAAAGCATAATTGGAAGGTTCGTTAGATGAGGAGGAACAGGAATCGATCATATCCATTAAACTGAGGTAATCTGATTATTCTTTTTCGATGAATATTTTGAGGATGCTTGATAGCTTTATTCGTCGTTCACTTTCAATTATTTGAGAATAACTAACATGATAATGAGCACCAGACATCATAAGATACAAGCCAAAATGATGCTCGATTGGGTCATTTTGTAATCGTGATGTGATCACGTATCAATTCCACAATTTTTTAGGAGTTGTTTACTGTTCCAATCAGGGCAAGGCACGAGTTAGAGAGCTTGTGAGGGTTTGGGGACTCAATTTACCGTGTTTATTTTCACGAGATCGCCATCGTGCAAGCCAATTAACAATGAGCCGTAGAAAAATAAAACGATAATCACCACACTTAAGAGGTTTGGAAAATTCATCATTAAGTCTGATATGCTTATGTGTTGTATTGACATTGAAGATTTTTCCAAACTTTTATAATAATGTCAAGAAACTCGATTGTTTGGGTTTCGGAATTTGTTCGTGCAGATTTGTAGATAGATAATGCAGCGAGTGTTGATGTGTCGAAAGTTTTTAAAGCTAGGCTGATATTTTGCCGCTCTAACCTTGTGGGCCAGCAAGTTTAGCTGTTAAACGATGATCCTGCTTGATGTAAAGCATTCGAATACGTATATGTTGGCTATTTTCATAGTTCGGAAAAATGAGTGTGTTTGGATAAGAAAATGTATGTTCATAATCTTTCAAATTGTTTCCAGTTGTTTCGTAATGATTTCACAATATGATCAAAATCGAAAATTTAGAAGATTTTTCTTTCTGGATCAATGGGATGAATAGCAGTAGGTGCCAGAGTCTTTTCATCAGAGGATAAAATTTGAAAAAGTTCACGTTTAGAGGATAGTTATCAGTACAGATAACTTGCACCTTTAGACCACATCGTTCAATGTCACCAATGGCAGACTTGACCACTGTATAAATCTCGGTAGCAGAATTAGAAGAGATTGGAAGTAAGCGGACAGTTTCTGACCACTTTTTATAAAGACTTCATGCCATTATGGCGAAATCAGTTTTAATCGGGTGATCAGGTTGAAATGAGTAGCCAAATATTTTTCCTCCCTTGTTGAAGAATAAGATTCTTTCCTTTTCGCTAAACTGAGAGGTAGTTTGCATAAGAAATCCTGAAAAATCATCATTCTTTAGCCCAAAGAATGAGCAGAGGTTTTGAAGGGTTTTACGATGTGGTAAAGAGAGGCATTCGAGAGACTGTTAGTATCTGTAACAAGCTGGGGAGATCAGGCAGGTGGCGCTAGAGGGGGGGGGGCAGGGGGGCAATAGCCCTCCGTCGGGGAAAGTTTATACGGGACAGCTGATCGCGTCCCTCTATTTAGCCCCCCCCCCCCATCGGGGATCTTAGCCCCCCTATCGGGGAAATCCTGGCGCCACCTTTGAGATCAGGTAATATTTTAAAGCCATTACCTGAGTAAGAACATTACATCTACGTTTGAATTTCCCCGGGAGAATATTATTTAATTGGCATTCGATTAATTGAATCTGTGAAAGATAGGAAGCCGTTTCTGGACTATCATCTGTGTCTGAAGAATTAGATATTAGCCTTTTTTTCGCCAAATTAACGTGTTTAATGGCCTGATTAATGTGAAAAACAAGCTTGTCCGGGTTTGTAAAATTTTTGTCATGAATGCAAAAAACTTCAGTCTGTTGGATAATTTCTTCGATGTGTCGTATATCAGATAAAACATGCAACGTCAACGGAATACTGAGGTTATCGTGAAACGAAAATATTCTTAGGTAGCGAGATACCTTCAAACAAGCTTGAATCGTCATTCCCTGATCTGAGAACTCGGGTTTATATATGTTGCAGTAAGATAGTGATACCAGTGATTTCACGAAATCCCTGAAAATTTCAGGGATTTCGCGTAATTACTATTTCACTCAGGTACTACACGAAATTACTGAAATATCTAGTAATTTCGTGGAATTCCGAAATTAAAGACTTAGTCATTTCCTGAAATCACTAGTGAGATCCTTGAATTTTCGACACAAACTAAACAAATCTGTGCTATTAACGAATAGAAAACATCCAAATGATCGGTTTTCTTAAAATAAATAGAAGTATGGCTTTCGAATTAGTGCTAACACTTATCTGTGATATGGTAAACATCTATTCTTGATGGATTACCCCTGATTTCCTAACTTCGATAATCTTTGAGATAATGAGTTAATTAACATATAATTCATTATTAGGTAATGACTCACTATCTCAAAGATTATCGAAGTTAGGCATAGAAAATGTATTATCAATGAATAAGAAGTTATCTACCAGGATAGATCAGTACTAGCCTAGTTTACATAACATTCATAATTTTTGAGTTATGGCACATTTAGGAAATATACATTTTCCATAGCAACCGAGGAATGTGTCAACATTCCATTTATAATTTCGATATATATTTTTAACTACTGGGTAAAACCATGTTCCAATTTTCGAAAATGTATAACGCGTTTAACTATGTTAAAAGTATGCTAGAAAAACAAGATAATTCGCAACCAAAATTACCATAACGTCATCAGATGATGACATATCACAATTCTGGAGGTTGCTATGTATACATGGATACCATATTCATATATAGTTATAATACACTTTTCAGCTCTATCATTGCTAATTATTGGGATAAAGATCAATTCTCCATTTTTCAATGCACTTTAGGTAATCCATGGTTCAAACCAGTACTCAGGCCTTTTATATCGATGGTCACGCCTACAACTAATGTTTTCAAAAAAATCCATGTTTCCACTAAGTTACAATTTCGCCTGACATTAATCGGAATGATAGATTTACGCGTACTGATCATTTGCTTTACGAGATACTGAAAGTTTTCTCTCTTCAATCTCCATTTGGTGCTGAGAGAATCACGCGCTTCTTTTTTTTCTTCCAAAAAGTGTAATTGACAACTTTAACCAGCAAAGCATCTCTTACGGCATCGAAGCTATCACAGCCAATTTTATAGAGTGCTTCGACAATTGTTCTATCGAAGTCATTACTAGATTAAATAATGATTTTATTAATAAGCAATACATATTTGTATACTACTATATAGTAATATTATATAATTATATTAGTATTCTACACGGCTGAATTTCCTTCTGCCGGCCTTAGCTATTCAAACCTTGAGGTTCACGTTGTTGTAACTTATTTTTGAGGTATGATCCTTCAAAATGTAGTGGTAAAAATATCAGTCCGGCCATGGCCTCCCATGGTATTATTAATAAACTAGCCAATCATCCGTCGCCTTGCGACGAATTAGTCGCCATAAAATAGTCTGAAAACGTGAGGGGTTCGACCCTAATTATAGCCTCTTACAATGCTACGGGTTGTAGCTTAGTTGTTAAATACTTCCCGATATATTAGTCGTATGGAGCCATTCTCGAGCTTTCTAACCGAAATGTATGGCACTCTACCCTGCATATCCCTTAAGCATATTGGCAATCTGGTGTTACCAAAATGTCCGCATCATTAATGTGCATGTTCTATTAAATTTTCAGATTTTTATCTCTTAGAGTGCGCGAATCATGTGTGATTAAGTGACTTTTCAGGATTCTCGAAATGTGACAATGACGTCATAACTTGTCGAGGTGTGATAAATTTAAGTGAAAACCTCAAATTGTTGACGGGTGCCAAAAGTTACCACTAAATGCCAAAAATCACATTCGGAGACTGGAAACTTAATGCTTTATCAATTTTTATAATTGGAGCCTCTCAGACTCAATTTAAAACTCCCGAGATCGCGACGTTCCAGTCCTTTACTTAAGGAGTCGATGGATAGATCAGAACTCGCCCAGTTGACATGAAATTGATAGTCTTTGAGTTATGGTTCATTTTAGGAAATTTACATTTCCCTGGCAACCGAGGAATGTGTCAACATTCCATTTATAATTTCAATATATTTCTTTTAACTAGTCCTGGGCATCATCATGTTCCAATCGTGAACATTTATAACGCGTTTAACTATGGTAAAAGCAGGTTATTAAAACACGATATTTCGCACCCAAAATAGCGATTACGTCATCATATGATGAAATAGCACAATTCTGAAGGATGCTATGTATACCTTGATACCAAGTTCCTATATAGTTATAGTACATTTATGACGTCTATCATTACTAGTTATGGAGATAATTATAAATAACCTATTTATCAATGGACTTTAAGTAATCCATGGTTCGGAGTAGTAGTAAGGCCTTATATAACGAAGGTCACGACTAACCCTAATTATCAAGCGCTGAAATTATGTATGTAGACTCCAGAGATATCTTCGTTTATGTTATAGAAATTTCATTAAAAAATATTATGTACTTTTTGAAATATTTACGTTTGAATATTTCAAAATCGAGTCTCCATTAAAATCTTACTATATATATGCATACAGCTACCAATATCGTAAATTCCAGTTTGACGTAGACAAGTTAGAAGTGATTAAATTAGATCACAAGCTTCATGCTGATTTTCTATTACGTATTAATAATTCCTTATGAAGAGGATAATGTCAATTTCAGATTTCAGAAATCATATTCAAAGCCCGCAGTTATTATATTTATCTAATCTCGCCATTGATTGATCCAATACACCAAGAAACATACCATTTCTAACTTTGACTTGTGAGTATTGACTCTGGAGGTTCGTTTCTTCTTATTACATAAGATTTATGGTTTTAGATATATTATATCAGGGATTTTCAACCTGGGGATCGCAAAGGCACCCTTGGGAGGGCTCACGAATTGATTATCTTTATTCATTATAATTTAAAATTATTCAATTGTTCATAAAATACTATATATACTGGTATCATCAATTGTGAAGTGAATAGATTGGATTTTGGACCTGATTGGACCTGTTTCCTCTCAAAATCTTAGCCTAGGATTTCTCTAGTTCTTGAAAAAAGCAGTTCCAACTCTACATCAAATATTTTGGTAATTATATAAGAGTTCTAACAACAAATTTCCCATGAACATTAAGGTGTACGAGGGAATGTTCACAGAAGCAAAAGTTAAAAACCCCTACATTATATTGACTTTCTATTATATTGATTATTTTGTATCTACAATCTAGATTTACATTTGCGTCTCCACGATGCATGGCTCGAAATTTCAACAAATCTCTCCCTGGAACCAGCTTTTCTAAAAGTAAATTTATTGATATGTTTATCTAGGGCCCAAATCTATATACTAAATATCGTTCTACTCTTTCGTTTCAAACAATATTCGTTTATGTCCAATGTTTAAATAAATAGATTAGATTCGCTTAATTAAATTATTATGATATTATTCCTGACTAATTATTTAAGTATGAACTAACAAGTAACAATAGCTTCTAATTACCGAATTATCTGAATATGTGCTGGGCATAAGTATGTGCCGCATTTTTCTTTAGTAATAATCTGGGTGGAGGTAATTCCACGACACTTTTTCAGGAAAAATACCATATGCATAACTATTCCCTATTTTCATTTCACTCTCATTTTTTTAGTTCCTCCAGAACTCCAGCAAATACTTTCATATGTTGAACATCCGCGGCGCCAGGATTTTCGAACTGGGGGGCAGAGGGGGGCAACCAATTTTTCAGGGGGGCAGCTTTTCCATCTGTCAGAATTTATCTGAAAACAATGGAGCTACGATGAACTTGTCATACTTTCCAACTATCCAGGGATTTTGGACTTCATCGAAAATCCAGTGATTTCTTTTGAAATCACTTACTAGATTAGAGGTGCACCGGATCCTGGATCCGGTTCCGGATCCGGCCGGATTTCCCCATTTGTGGAGGATCCGGGATCCGGCCGGATCCGAGATGAGGTTACCGGATCCACCGGATCCGAATCTGTATGTGTATCAACTATTTAATTGATTCTATTAATCCAAGTAACCTCTAATTACTTACAAAAACTATTCAATAGTGACATACTCTACGCCAATTCAAATTTATTTAATTTTCATGAAGTAATAGGAGACATAAATTAATTAAATATCTCTGATTGACAGATTGAGACAATTTTAATGTCTTCATACTAACGAAGTTTTACTTTACCATATATCAATTACTACAAACTTAATATAACTGTATTTTCTTTCCAAGCGGATCCGGATCCGGTAAGATCCGGTTCCGGCCGGATCCGAAAATTCAGGATCCGATGAGATCCGGATCCGGCCGGATCCAAAAAAGTGGATCCGGTGCATCCCTATACTAGATATGATTGTATTACAAATAATCTTATTTTTTAAGAAAATAATTATCACAAATACTGTTAATACATTTTTATTTGCTACTTTTGGGGTGCGGCGATGCTACTATACGAGATATACGATAATAATATTTATGTTTTTTGATTAAAATTGAGCGAGCGTGGCGAGCGAGCTAAAGTTTTCAGACAATCGAGCCTCTAGAAATGTGTCCAGGGGTATGAGCTTTGGGATTATCATGGGCGAATTTATCACATATAATTTTAACTTGAGAATACACTAAATCCTGCCCCCCCTCTGGCGCCGCGCCTGATGTTGAATCCACCTCACAATCATACAGTGAGATTATGAAGTCCCTATCTACCAGTCCTAGTGTATCAGATTCAATTTGTGTAGTAATTTCTAAGAAAGTTCATGGACGTAATAGTCAAGCTAAACGCGTAAACTCTATTTGAAATGGAAGAACAATTCACATAATATCCGTTAATGTTAGAAAGATTAATTAATCCTGATCCTACCTCTCAAAATATGTCATTTTTCGTTAGTTTAAGTCTCGACTCTCTCCGCCCTGAAGGGTTAGCATCGTTATATACCTCTGTTATGCTGCGAGAAATATCTCTATGTATGTCCCTATCTAGTCTTAGCCCTGTAGTTCGTGAAGAAATTTCATGTGAATCCATTGAACCTGATTTGCAGTATGACAGATTATTGTTAATTTGGTCTTCCTCAGCATCTGACTTGGTTACCCACCATTAACTTAAGCAAAAGGACGAGCATGTTTCATTTGATATTAGCAATAGCACTTTTATTAGTAATCAGGGGCGGCTCCAGGTTGGCGCCAAGGGGCTCCATGGCACCTTGTGAAAATATTGGAGCCCCCTTAGGGGGCGCCATCTTTCAATTAATCATAAACATCAATTTAGATTAAGATAACAAACAGATTTATACTATGTTTAGGGCAGCTAACAATTGACTAAAAGAAGTCACGGCCCTTGAACAATCATAACAACCATACAATATAAGTTTATAAACTAACCTCTACCAATGCATTCACTGACATAATTTTCAGAGCATTAAAGGAGCGCTCCAAAGAGTGGCGCACCAGGTTCGCGCTCCATTTTCAGGAGCGCAAGGTGGAGCGCGCTCCTTTTATATTTGAGGAGCGGAAGCTGGAGTGCGCCTTCAAATATTACAATTTACTAAATCGTTACCTTACACGTATAAGTACATTATATAAACTAGGGCACGTATAATTTGGTACGTAAATATTCATAGATGGTGTAATAATATAGGTTTCATGAGGTTCCGAAGTTTTAAGCGAAACTCAGAGTTAGTTAACTAGAGAAATATCTTAGTTTATTTAACACATTTTGGTACATAATAAATGAAGGAGCGAAAAGTGAGCGCGATCAAATTTTTCAGGAGCGGGTGCGGGAGTGCGCTCCTTTTTTCGGAGGAGCGAAAACAGGAGCGCTGCTCCTTTTTATGATTAGGAGAGCGGAGCGGGAGCGCCTCCAGAAAATGAGGAGCGCTTAATGCTCTGATAATTTTAAATAATGTCACAAATTATAGAAAGCATACTATTGTTACAACAATAGCCAGGCTCAATTATGGGTTGATGGTTGTAATTTTTATGGTTACCGAAGACCAAATCATTTTGAAAACTTTTTGAAATTTGAAAAAATATAGATTTGGAACAGTGTGATAGATTCGTTCGTAAATGTATTGACGAGTTTGAGGATGAGATTATTGAACAGACACCATTATTGTTAATTTGGTCAGTTCTTAACCAAATTAATTGTAAATGTATTGACAAGTTGTTTAAAAACAATACGCACTTTTGACCAACGTGCAACTAAGTGAATTCGTACATTGGATAACAGATTCACGTGATCAGTTTTCGAGTAAAGGTGTTGATGTATTGAAAATCATTTATACTGATTGTTTAGCTATAATAGTAACCCAGAAGTAGCTCCAGAATTGTCCCCACTTCCTAAAAATGAACCTCTTCATCTTGTTAAAGAGGAATAAAATGCGAGGACGCCATCAAGTGTAGTAATAATATTATTAACAACGTAAATTATACTGTTTCTAATTTGCAGGGGTGTAATTAATGTAACTTTGTACCCGATTATGCACTCACTCTACAGCATCCAGACAACCATAGTAGCCCGATACCAGTAGCAGAGATGATTAGCTCGGACCATGGTACTGCAAAGATATCACATTTTCTAAATAAATGGTATTTAAATTCTAAGTTAGTTCTCAGCAAAGAAATACACATAACTAGAATAGAAATTGATTACAGTTAGGTTATGATTCATAGCACTCAAAAAAGTTTAAAACATCATATTTTACACGTGTTTGCTATAATTTTAAAAGCAAAAAGTATGCAAGAGATAAATAGGGTTTTCATAGGATTAAGTAATATTTTATCTATACAGTATTACATATAATGATACTGTCAGCTCCGGTTTAGTTAGAGGTGACATGCTATATCAACTTGACTATGTGGAACCACCTGAAGATGATTGCACGCATGTAGAAAACGCCACTACATATCGTGCTAAATCACCCGTTGGTAGACATTTTGATTCACTAGTATCTAAGAATCGTAATGATTTAAAACTGATAAAATTAGTATGCTGAATGGCTGTTATTGTCCCGATATTTTAGAATATTTGTTAACATACTATATGCCAATCTTGCCTGTATGGACTGGAATTATATTATCTCGAACTGGTGATCAAGAAGAAACTAAAGCAAGTAATGCCATAGCAGAAAATTGGTTTAGGATAGTTAAACATCCAATATTCGAATCTAATATACACATAAGACCTGGTGATTTTATTCGTACAATGTATATTAATCAAGGTTGCAACCGAATAGTTGACCGAATAGTTGCTTGCCGATTAGCTAAGAATCGGTCGCTTACCGAAACCCAGTGTTATTGGTCATTTTGGACCGCATATATATCCATGTTTACAAATACAAGTATTTGCTTCACCTGATAATGATATTTTGTTGAATATATGTTAGTATTCGGTTGACAAATTGTACTATTCGTTCAACCGAATAATACTATTTGGTCAACCGAATACTAATATCTGATCAGCAAAATATTATCATCAGATAAACCAAATGCTTTTATTTGTTGAGCTAAATACATTAGGGTTTATAAAAAACCAATAGACCTGAATATGGGTAATCGGCCGATTCTTTGCTAATCGGTAGGCAACTATTCGGTCAACTATTCGGTTGCAACCTTGATATTAATATTCATGATAGAATTTCTGCTTTCAAATTTGGAATTCATAAGTTATATAACCCCAGATATAGATAATGTAGATAAAGTTTTTGAAAAATGTTATCAAACTTTAACAGTCTAAAAGAGGATGTACAGTCTAAAAGAGGTAAATATTTAAAGATAAAGATTTTGGACTCTGAATTTCCGCGAAAAAAGAGAATTATAGAAAAGAGGTCGTATCCAACCCTGATGTGGTCCTCCAGGCAGCTGATGTTGATAGTATCACTGACATCGATATAATTGAAATTTGTACAATTAATTACGACCTTCCACCCTATAAGCCACTCTCCCACCCTGGTCAGATAGATATTTGTCATAATCTGAATTTTATTGTTGTAATATCGCCAGTACATAGCAAGATTAACAGTAATGTAAAGTGACCACTGAATGAGTATGTACCTAACAAGACTTATTGTGTCCCCGAAGATGGAAATTGTTTGTTTTCTTCTATAGCATATTGGATTACGGGTTGTTCGGATAATTGTCACGGAATACGGAAACTTATCGTTGATAGTATGATAAATAAACTAAGAGTAATATGTGGAAAATACACTAACCGGCCAAAAGTATTTGAACAGCAATATTTTGTATTCAGACATTTGAGTTTACACCAGCATTATAACAATAGTAGATTCTACAAAATGGCTATTTACATGAAACGATATGTAAAGTATATTAAAACAGCAAAATTTTCGAATTCAAATTTTTATGGAGGCTTTGAACTCATTAAATATATAATTAGCTCATTAAATATTAATTTGTGAGAATTAAGATGCAATGTTAATATATAAATTCCGAAAGCAGATTTGAATTCCACATAGTTAAATTACTCTAAGTGCATAATTTCAAATCAATCCAAATATTTTCTACTAAGATACAGCCACATTTCAATTTGTGCCACTTATGCCACAAGTGGCACGTGGCAGAAACACTTATGCCACTTGGTGAATATTTTCTAAATTTAATTGAAATCACAAAATTTTCATATGTATATCTATAATAAGTTATTTATAGTCATTTCAGAGTAGTTTAGATAGCCGTTAATAAGTTACCGGAATACTATTGTGTGAGCATAAAAATCCCTATTGTTCAAATACCTTTGGCTGGTCAGTGTATATTAATAATAAATACCCAAATACTTACAGAAATATCGGAGATTATGTGGTTAAAACTAGGGATGCACCGGATCCACTTTTTTGGATCCGGCCGGATCCGGAATTTTCGGATCCGGCCGGAACCGGATCTTACCGGATCCGGATCCGCTTGGAAAGAAAATACAGTTATATTAAGTTTGTAGTAATTGATATATGGTAAAGTAAAACTTCGTTAGTATGAAGACATTAAAATTGTCTCAATCTGTCAATCAGAGATATTTAATTAATTTATGTCTCCTATTACTTCATGAAAATTATAATAAATTTGAATTGGCGTAGAGTATGTCACTATTGAATAGTTTTTGTATGTAATTAGAGGTTACTTGGATTAATAGAATCAATTAAATAGTTGATACACATACAGATTCGGATCCGGTAACCTCATCTCGGATCCGGCCGGATCCCGGATCCTCCACAAATGGGGAAATCCGGCCGGATCCGGAACCGGATCCAGGATCCTGTGCACCTCTAGTTAAAACTGGCATGAAGAGTAATGCCAAATGGGGCGGAGATTTAGAATTATTTGCAGCTCTGTTCGAAAGACACGGGTAACACATGGAATGTTTTTCTCTGGAAAAGGTGCTAGTATAGATCAGGTAATTAATACACCACCCGCCAACACCACTGTATCAATTTACATTGTACATACTGGTAATCATTATGAACCAGTCTTGTAATTATCAGAAAAGGAGATAGAGACGAAGTTTTAGATTATTTATTTTCGCGCGGATATTATGGGTATTCTATTTTAATTCTGTGGACAACGATTAATGATTAACGATTAATTTATAAATGTATTAATGATATTTGTGTACACTTTATGTAGAATTTTGAATTATATAATCAATTCTTTGTATGATCTTTGAAATCAAATAAGTCATCCTATTAAACTGTCAAATAATTAAATATCTTATTTATGACCGAGGTCATTCAGTCTACAAAATTTGGTATTAATTAATTGATGGAGTAAATTAGCCCGTTTACTATTATTGAGGGACTTGGCCCTTGGATGCTTTAAATACCTCAAATATATTAATAGAATGAGAGGCGTGAGTTGACATTATCCTCTTCATGAGGAATTATTAATACGTAATAGAATATCAGCTTGAAGCTTGTGATCTAATTTAATCACTTCTAACTTGTCTACGTCAAACTGGAATTGACGCTATTGGTAGCTGTATGCATATACGTATATAGTAAGATTTTAATGGAGACTCAATTTTGAAAACTTCAATATTCAAAAAGTACATAATATTTTTTGATGAAATTTCTATAACATAAACGTAGATATCTCTGGAGTCTACATGCATAATTTCAGCGCTTGATAATTAGTGTTAGTGTATTAAAAAAGTCGGTGAACTATTTCGGGTTAGGGGTCAATTATTTTTGTCGAAAATGAATTTTTTAAAAATTGTAATGCTAGTTTCATAAACGTAGGTTTCTACTCTTTCGAATGTTGTAAAAACCTTTTAAATCTGATGTCAGCAAATTAGTCAACTTATTGACTATTTTTGTGCTGGTCGAATATTCAGCCAACTTCACACTCGTTAATTATACACAGGGCTACATAATTAGATTATCTCCGTACACAAACTGAGTTATCCCACATTTCGTACACAACTTTTCGTGCTGAGGTTGAAAAACGCATCCATTTATGGCCACCAAGTCAGGACTTTATGATATTGACATAACTTATTTTAGAAAAATCCATTTTGTCATTAATTAAAGTGATTAAATTTACTTTCCCAAACATTAAATTACAGGTGTAAATATAATTAAATAAATTATTTCTTGTTAGTATATACTTATAATTAGGAAATGACATACATACACTAGCCGGCCAAAAGTATTTGAACAGCAATAATTTGTATTTATACATTCAAGCTTCTATCAGCACAATAGCATTGGTAGATGCATCAACACTGCTATTTACAAAATGCAATATGTGAAGTATAATAAAATTAACATTTATATCGAGGTGTTAAACTCATTAACTATATAATTAGCTAATTAAATATATAATTTCTGATCATCAAGATGGAATGGGAATATAGAAGTTTTCATTACAGATTTGAATTCCACATGGTCGAATTACTCTAGGAGGATAATTTCAAATGATTGCGTTTATTCTCTACTAGAATACAGCCACATTCCCATTTGTGCCACTTGTACCACAAGTGGCACGTGGCAGATACACTTATGCCACTTCATGGATATTAACCAAAATCACGTGAATTCAAAATATTATTTAATTTATAACTATAGCAAGATATTTATAGTCATTCCAGAGTAGTTTAAAGAGCCTCTAATAAGTTACCAGACGATTATTGCAGTTTGCATTAAAACTCCAATTGTTCAAATACTTTTGGCTGGTTAGTGTATATAATGTGTTATTCTACAAATATTCATGAGAAACTACATTAGGACTCCAAAAACTTCCTCTTATTAGATTTTCTAGTGTATTGAACATCAATACAATCCCGTTTCAGGCTCCAACAGTAGTCTGCCAACATTCTTGTGTCATACCTTCCTTGGTAACGCTCTTCCATTGTTTGAATGTCCTGATGAAATCGTTCTCCCTGCTCATCCGAGACGTCACCAAGGTTTGCTGGGAATTCATCTAAGTGGCTATGCAAAAAATGAACCTTGATGCTCATGTTACATCCCAACTTATGAAAGCTTTCAAGCATACAATCGACCAAATACGCGTAATTATGGTCCTTTCTATTCCTTAAGAAGCCTTTCACAACCGAGACAAAGGATTGCCATGCATCATGCTCAGTATCCATCATATTCGCAGTGAATTCCGGATCTTTCATCAATTTTCGAATATCTGGCCCATTGAAGATACCAGATTTGACTTTTTCATCGCTCAGCCTGTGGAATCGTGAGTGAAGGTATTTAAAACAATCACCGTCCTTGTTAAGAGCTTTTCCAAATTGCTTAATTAACCCGAGTTTAATATGCAAAGGTGGGAAAACAATCTTTTCTCGCTCTACCATTGCTTCGTTAATCACATTAGCACTTCCAACGATTAAATTTTGTCTCTTCGGCCACTCCTTTCTGATCCAATGTTCATTCTTCGCTCTGCTATCCCACATACACAAAAAACAAGGATATTTTGTATATCCACTTTGTTGCCCGAGAAGGAAGCAAACCATTTTTAGATCGACACAGATGATCCAATTATGCTGATCGTAGCAAATTAATTGTAGAACAAGTTTGACATTTTCATATCTTTCTCTTAAAGTTACAGAATGAGCAAGGGGTATTGAGCCAAACAAATTACCATTGTGGAGTAAAACAACTTTTAAACTCCTTTTGGAGCTATCAATAAAGAGCCTCCATTCATTAGCGTAATATGTCTTCAGACCAAGTTCTTTCAACAGGCCCTCAATGTCACAACAGTAGACCCAATTTCCACGTTGAGCAAAATATGGTAGGAACTCCAGATCTCTATCACGATAATATGTAATCTTGGTGAGTGGAGACAACAAATTCTTCTGTTGAAGCCTAGATGCTAGTAGCTCGGATGCAGCCCTTGATAATGCAAGGTCACGAACCAAGTCATTTAACTCTTCCTGGTTAAATGTTTGAAGTGATTTCTATTTGACAAAGTCTTCATCTCTACTCTCATCTGGTGACTCCACTTCATCGCTAATTTCTAGATCCGGGGCAGGTAAAAATTGATAACAATCAGTTATTACAGGTTCAATTGCTGGTTTTTTAAAAACTGAAACCGGAATTTCATCACAATGTTGAACTGGCATTATTGCGGACGGTATAGAGGGATACAGTATTGTCGATTTATTCTTTTGATTGAAACCTAGTGTTTTGACCATACAGAAGTAGCAATCATCAATGTGATTTGTAGGTTCCCTCCATATCATAGGAACTCCAAATGGCAAAGACTTTGGTTGTTACGTGACCAGTTATTTAGATTAATATAGCATTTCTGACAAACTATATATGGTGACGACTGTTTATCTTGGTCGCCCAGTTGCATCCCAAATATGCATGGTATAAATTGCGTACTGTTTCATTTATCTCCCGTTTCTGAGCTGGGAATGTTAACTATCCACAAATATAGCAGGAACCATTCGGATCATTAGAACATTTCCTCCTCCTTGAAGTTGTGATAAAAATATTACGCTAAAATATAAATACATGTTATTGAAACAGATAAATGCACATTTATCATTAAAAACCAAGCTAGAATAATTCTTTGTATGTTGTATAGAGCTCGATAGTGAATGTAACAATTTCAACCACAAATTGATTTATTACAACTTGAGAAGACTAGGCCAGATGAAATTTTAGTATAAAATTCAAAATTCCGAAATAAAAAGTTCTGGACGTGATGAGCATTAATGGATGGTGTTTTTGGCCTCAATGGCTAGGAATTAGTTTGAAAAAGTCAATGGGAAACTTTGTGTAAAAATGCTGTTGACACACACACACACACACACACACACACACACACACACACACACACACACACACACACACACACACACACACACACACACACACACACACACACACACACACACACACACACACACACACACACACACACACACACACACACACACACACACACACACACACACACACACACACACACACACACACACACACACACACACACACACACACACACACACACACACACACACACACACACACACACATATATATATATATATATATGCACCCAGTAAAATCGCACTCGGAACCCTTGCCGAAAATTTGTGCCATCCTAAGAACAATGTCCACTCTTTGGGAACTGTGTGGCATATGGTCTCGTGAATTTTTGAAATGCCAGAATAATCCACTACGAATCGCATTTGTTGGTATTTAAAATTGGGAAATAGCATTATATCGTATTTTGATTGCAGGGGGTTCGCCCCTGGACCCCACTGGGAAACTTAAGCCGCCCCCAGGCCACCAGCCCCCCAGCTTTTTTAAGTGTTTATTGTTTAAATGACAACTCCCCCCTTGAATATATCCTGGATCCGCCCCTGCCTTTCGCTTCCATGCGTACAGGTATCACGAGGAATCAAGAAAGGCTGCATGAAGGGATGCTAAAACACCAGCTTTAAGAATTTGAATCCTGCAGAAATTGGTGATACTATTGTAATTCGCTTTGCACATCCTGACAAAGTCAATTCTATCGGTCCAAGGATTATGTTAGGTTGCATTACCGAAAAGGGAGAGATTATATATATAGGGTAACTACCTCGCAATGTACACTTTATGTTGGTTATATCAGCACCCAATTTGAATTGTCTCTTAAGCTGAAATATTACTATCACATAAACTCAGTAAATTTAAAGTGCTAATTTGGGAATATCTACTCGATCATCATGCAGTTGTGGACATTGCAGAACTCTTAGATGTCCTTGCAAGGAGGTCTCTAGAAACTGTAACTCCAAGTGTCAAAAGGTTCGCACTTGTTTCAATAATTTAGTTTACTTATCCTTCCTCACTAAGCTGTAGAAATATATCTACAATATGTGGTAGTTTATCGATGTAATTTCAAGAAATTAGCTCCACATGTTTAGCTAATAGCTCATGTGGACTTGTTTATTTTGAGATATTATTATCCATTGAAGCGTGAATAAACAACTCTTTCGGTCTCGGTCACTTCGCTACGCAGCACGCTCTCCGGTCTTGCCTTATTCATTAGGCAACCGCTACCTTCATAGTTACTAAATTTGTACTTACACGTAGCATACTGTTTACATTATACCCGTTGATATCTAGCTAGTCTATAGGTTTGTTTTCTATTTCATCAATTTGTTTACAACTTTTGTCAACAAAATAAAAAAAATCGTATTGTGAACTTGTAAATACGAATTTCGTATTCAGCATATTTGTTTACAACTTTATAACTTGGTTCCTGTTATAGAAATCATAACCATGGTTATAACTCAGTTATCATCAATGTGTATAACCATAGTTAGTTGGTTCGGGTTATAAACAGGGAAAAGTATGTCAGTCTATAACCGAGTTATAACCGGGAACTGGAATATAAATTTTGGAAGCTATTATATCCCCATTGAAAATACAGTTTCCATTTCATTATCATAGTAATACAATCTAGCAAACAAGTTATCAATATAGATGAATAAATAAATAGATAGATAAAACTTACATAATTCAACCACAATCCGTTCAAATCAATGGGAACGCGTTCACACCAAAATGGCCAGTGTGATCGCGTATACACCATAGGAACGCGTTCACACCGGCTACGCGTTTAACTGCAACATATTTATTAATCTGACCAATCACTGTCTGTGTAAAAGCCCTCTCAGATTTTCAAGTGTCTACTGTAAAATATGTATCCATTTTATAGACTATTTATTTTAAATGTTATACTTGCTATAAATATTATAATAGCACAAGTTTCTTTTTGGATTTATTAATCATGATTATTTAACAAGTTGTTTAGATTGTAATTAACTTTTTAGGTAGCTCTCAAGCTGAAAATGAACAAGATGAACTTTCAATATCTGCACTTAGAAAATGTATTAGTCTGGATCCACAAAATATGGACGCGAGGTTGCTCCTAGCTGTAGGTTATACTAATGAGTCAAAGAATAGGCAAGCATGTAAAATACTTCGTGATTGGTTACTTAACCACCCATGTTTTTGTATTTTGTTTCCATCCGAAGCACTAAATGCACCTATTCAACTTTATATGCCTTCTTTTTTGGATCCAAAATTTCATCAAGAAGTTGTCGAACTTTTTGAACTTGCACTCATTTCGCCTCTAGGTAATTCACAAGAAAAGGGAGATTTACATGTAGCAGCTGGTATTTTATACCATCTTGTTGAACAATATTCTGTTTCAGTTAGTCATTTTAAAACTGCACTTTCATTGCAAACTGATAATCCAATGTTGTGGAATAAGCTTGGAGCAACATTGGCTAACGGTGACCGCAGTGAAGAAGCAGTACATGCTTATAAGGAAGCACTTAGACTTTATCCTAATTATGTTCGCTGTAGATATAATATGGGCATTGCATGCATGAACCTTAAGTCTTTTCCTGAAGCATGTGAACACTTTCTTATTGCGCTTAAGCTTCAAAGTCAAGGTAGGGGACCAAATGCAACAGCATGGAATTTGTGGAACACACTGAGACTAGCATTAATGCTTGGTGATATGCCACATTTATTTACAGCTATTGATAACCGAGATCTTGATTCATTACTAGTTGAATTTCATTTATGCGATTAACACTATTCGTTAAATATAAACTTTTGATGTAATTTGTTTTATATATTGTAGTTTCTTAGATATTCCAGTATAACCCATTAAATTTTATGTTGCTTCTATTTCTTTAATTGAATATGCAAATTAGTCAGTTCTTTGGATTATATATATGTTAAATACAGAAAACTCTTGTTAATGCAAATAATGCAACACTAAGGAGCCCTAAAATTTGTTCTTATTACCCGAATTCACTTCCTTGGATTTTTATAGGTTAGGGGAATTAATCTTATACACATTCGCCTTATCTGTGTTATTATACTGTAAAATTATAATTATAATTATATTGTTTGTTTAATTAAAGCAATTTAATTAATGTTAATTTTTCCCAAATTTCTATAATCAATTATTTCCGCTCATTTGGATCATGGAAGGTAGTCAAATGAATTTGGCTAAATTTGCATACATTCTCTAAATCTTAGTAAATTAATTTAGTGAAGAATTACAGAGAACATTTCGAAAGGATGGTACACTAGTATATAAGTATCTACTACATTTGTGGTGTAGTAATTTGTGGATATATCAGGGATGGATCCAGCACAAAATATCTAGGGGGTGCAATGCCCTGGGTTGGGCTTTAGAAGCCGTGGGAAGCTCCCGCAGGTCAATTGTGCCAGTTTTTGGACGTTCTTTTTTAAGAACTGCATTTGAGAAGGCATCTTTCAAGAAAATTGAAATATATTTAATATGCGTCAAAGAAATCTATTCTAAATTCATACATAACTGTCAATTAATAATTAATTAATTAAACTATCCATTAACCAACAATCACAATGAATCAACAGTTAATGATTAGTTAAAAAAAATTTTCCTGACATTTTGATATACAACGTTTCAAAGTATTCACAGAAATATAGGGAAGATAAATCTGATATATTTCGTTCAACCAACCTCGGAAATTGTGCCAGTTCTGCTTTTGAATAATTCTTTCTGAACAATTAGTATAGTCACATTAGACGAATTCCAATTGTGGCTAAATGCAGGAATGGAAAAATGATGATTTTTTTAAATAAAATCAAAATCAAAATCAATTGATTTAAAGTTGATTTTTACTATTTGAAAATGTGAAACCTGTTGCAATCGTAGTTATTTCGACGTAATATTACAAAGTATACTTACTGCGAAATTCGCAATTGAATACCTATTATACAATTTGAGTTATGTTCACACAAATCAATGATTTAAATTTCTTAAAAAAATCAAATAAATCATAAATTTTCCTAGCCTGGCTAAATGAAGTGAGGTATTAGAGCTATTTTTATCTTTTTGAAGTAATAGCATATTCCGCTTTCAGTTTAGCATTAAATTGTAGCGATTTTTTACATAAGAAAAATGGCCTACTTCCAGGTGGTGTGCCACGTGCAATATTATGGGAAGCTCCTAAAAAGTGGGGCTGCCAAGGCTCCCTACTCCAATGGCCTTGACAGCAATTGAGGCCCCAAACTTGCGAAGGCCCCCAAGCTATAGCTTAGTTAGCTTATAGGGTAATCCTGTCCTGGCCGCCAGGCGAATATTCAAGGGGCTTACTATTCTAGTTAACTATCAGCATTGTAGCTAGCAGCATTTTAACAGCTGCTAGCTACAATGCTAGTTAACTCGTAGCAGCATTTTAGCATTTTAACGAGTTAACTAGCAGCATTTTAAGAATAACTTTAATTTTGTGCAACAACAACAAGTTTATAATAGTGTTACATAACATGATATGATAGGTTATCTATAATAGCTTATTACAACAATTGATATGAACATCCTTACTGAAACTTTAATTTCTTCCTAAATTGTCCCTTATTGTACTTTTATTTCGCAGATTAAAATTTGCAGGGCTTTTCCCGAGTCACTTGATTGACTCGATGACTCGCGAGTCATCGAGTCAGGATTCGCGAACCATCGTGTTCAGGAAACGCGAATAATTGATGTGTACGTATGGTAATATTAAGCAATTGAAAATTGAGTACTACCTGAATATTATTTTACTAATCTGATTATATTCAGAATTTGAAAAACCCATGAATCTCAAAAGATATTATCTGATTGACTTGATGACTCGCGAGTCACCACGAGTCATCGAGTCAGACTCGGTGACTCGAGTCACCGAATTTTGTCACGAGTCAATTTACTCGGCGACTCGAGTCACTGAATTTTATCACGAGTCAAATGACTCGGTGACTCATGAAAAGTCCTGAAAATTTGCTTTATATTTCTAGACTCGGAACCAGATATAGGGACAATATAAATATTGCTTCTTTGACATTGATATCGGCGGATAAGGTGTAGGCCGCAGAGCTATGCAGTTTCGAGATGATATAATACCGAAAACTGTTGAGAATCTCCGCACGCTCTGCACTAGAGAGAAGGGATTCGGATTCAAGTGTCCATCTTCCATCGTATTGTAGCGATTTCATGTGCCAAGTTGGAGATTTTACTAAAGGTGACGGGACAGGCGGAAAAAATATTTATAGTGAGAAGTTTGCTTATGAGAGTTTTACCCTCAACCACACAGGCTCATGTGATCTAAGCATGATCAGTGCAGGTGCCAACACAAATGGGTCTCAATTCTTCATAACACTGCGAAAAGTCCAGTGTTTGGCAGAGTTATCGATCGGATGGATGGAGTAAAAAGTATGGAGCTGGTAGGTAGCGATAGTGGCAAGATTTGGAAGAGAGTGGTGAATACAGATAGTGGACAACTATGCATTCGTCGGCTAGTTTGAACTGATTAGACTTGGTTATTTCAGTTAGAATTCTTGTCTAGTATCATAGATCTAGTAATGCCTCTAGTTATATATACATACAGTATATTACCATACTTAATTGTATTTTGATCATTGAGATAACATTCTCTGGAAATTAAGTATAAGTAGACTTAGTTACTTAGTGCAAACTCCAGGGGAAGTCGAAATGTGTTTATCCTTACCGAAACTATATATGTAATGAATCCCCTCACAACAATTATTCCCTAGCCTAGGGAATAATGTACCAGGAAGTAGTGTCCGACAGGGGCGGATTACTTCGGAGTAACTTATCTCCCTTTGAAGGAAATTTCCCCATGTGAACGGTTTTGTGTACAAAAAAGGGCTCTGTTGACAATAAAGGGCTCTTGGTACAAAAAGTATGTGTACAAAAAGGGCTCTGAGTACAATAAATCACTTTAGCTACAATTAAGCGCTCTAGGTATAATGAATTTATTAGGCTACATTTAAGGGCGCTGATATAATTAAGGGCTCTAGGTATAACTGATGTATTTGGCTACAATTAAGGGCGCTGGTGTAAGTAAGGGCTCTGTGTACAATAAAGGGCTCGATGTATGTTCATCCAATTTAATTTTCCTTATATTCAATTTCTGTCATTAACTTCATTCATTTTGGGTTTGACTCAGATTTTATTCGCTATTTTATTTATTTTCTATTTCATTTTCATTACAATTCGCCTGTGTACATAGAGCCCTTTTTGACTAGGTTTCCTGTGCCGAACAAGGAATTAGCCAGGAGCGTGAGACGCTCCATTTGGAGTATGATTGTTGGAAAACTTTAATTAGGAGAGCGAAAATATGAAATTTTCTACTATAGCGTGACATTAATTTCTTATTTAGGAGTATGAAAATTGGATGAGACCAGTGGCAGATTCTTTAAAAAATTCTGTTGGGGGGGCGGGGAAATTTAACTTATCAGAGCTACTTAATGATTCAAACATAGAATACTACACACTACACATACTAAAACTACAATTTGTCCCTGCAAACTAATACGCGTTCATCCTATTAGAATTTCCAATAAAGTATATTATCTTTCTTGTTTACTAATTAATTTCAGTTATTCTAATGTTGAAAAACTGGGGGATAATTGCCTCCCCTAGGAATCCTCCATTGGAGGAGAACAGGATTAGGAGCGTATTTACAAATGGCTGTATAATACACTGGTGCCGAGTCCCAGGGTTGTAAATAAATCATCTGTTTCTTCCTAAATCAATCAAATCAAATCAATAAGATTTCAATTCATTTGAAATCAAATCAAATCAATTTTTTGAATTATTTGATTTAACTTACAACCCTGGGCCACTGCCGACTATACTATAGGATAGTGGCCCAATTATATTGTTACTGCCTTGGTTGCCGATTATTATTAATTCGAGCCCTTGAGTCTCAGTCGCTTCGCGACCTTTGTTCGTTCGTGTTAGGTATTACGCCACACAATTAACAGCCGCTTCGCTTAAACAAATTATACTGAGGTTCTGGAACATACGTAGTGTTTAATAAACTTGGTGTTTTAATAAGAAGGTTCACTAAATTTCCAGTTAGAATTAGGCGATTCGTGTATAGCACGAAATTTCGAGTCATTATCAGAGAGAGGGAAATCTAGTACTTCTCCGTTATCGATGTAGGGAGGTGTCATGTAGGTTAGAGGTGTCGGTTTCTGCGTTAGACTAGGATCAGATGTTAAAGTATGGATGGATCTCAGTAAGGTCGGTCTCGCTACCCTCGAATACTTTTTTTACTGGCGTGATGGGACTCTCAATCGATGATAGGCTATCTTGTGAATTGGGAGAGAAAAATCTGTTATTATCCTGTATCCATGTGGTGTGGGCATAGGCGCCAAAAGTCTCCAGCGCCAGGGGCGGTGTACTTTACATTTAAATGTGAAAAGTAAAAAAACGATGCCTATGGTGGCTAAAAATCAATTATGTTGGACGGTATAATTGTATACATATATAAATAAATCATCCAATGTTATTTAGAAAAACCCACAGCCTACTTAACTATAGCCTATTTACGGTATTTAACCATTGATTACTTCAAGTCTTAAGTGCAAAATACAAGCTGTATAGCATATCTATATTTTTAGCTGAAATTTAATGGAGTGTAATGAATATTAATACAATAGAGGTGGAAAATTGTGATAGTTCTCTCTCTTACTGCAAACTAACATGTATAATAATAAAATACATACTAAATGGATATTATTCAGATTGTAATTTTTGTAGTTTTCTCTTGGATCCACCGTGATATTTTCTAAGCTCCTTTTAGAATTCATATTGCGGACCTTATTCTTTAGTAAACAGTTGCTAGCGGCAGAGAGTATTTTGTTTAGATAAAAAAGGAAAGGTGTGTGACAACTAGGGCAGTTAGATCTCCAGAAATCAAAACTCTCAAACTCTATCCTCGAAATTGAGAGTTGAATAAGTATAGTTTTGCTGGTACTAGCAACAAATTGTCTCATTAAGCAACTGTTCTGTTCAATTCTATAAAGGATCTTCCATAGTGCTGTGACTGCATTTAAAACTTCATCAGAAGGATATTTAAGTCCTCGGTTTGCTAAGTGAATTAAGATCAAGTCAGATTCTTCACACTCCAGGGCAAAGCTTTCATTATGAGTGAGTAAAGACAAGCATTGGGAACATAATGAAGTGGTGGCATTTGAAAGAAATTTCTTTGAATATAACTTTGACTTGCAAATACCATGTATAGCATATCCAGCAATGAAAGCCAAGGATTGGCGAATTTCTGTCATTGGTGAAAAATCAAGGTTTTGGTGAAGAAGTGAAGAGTAAGTGCTTAGGTCTGTTGGTAGAGTTGCAGCGTTATCAGGTTCCATGTCACACGAGAAAGTTCCAACAAATTCCTTCAGCGAAGTCTCAAATTTGCTGTCTTGAGCTCGGTAAATTTTAAGATGTTAGAAAGTTTAATTCTACGTTCACTCTCAAGAATTTGGCACATTGAAATGTTGTAATTACAACCGGACATTAATGTGTAAACACCAAAGTGTTTTTCTAGAGAATGGTTTTGTAGAAATCCTGTTAGAACGTAAGAAAATCCACAGTCATCACTGGTTAAATAGTTGACAATTTTTGGTATAACTTGACAGGTGTGAATTAAGCTGGTAAAAGTTTGTGAGCTAAGTTTTCCTGCTCTACCGCTACAACTAAAGCTCTTCCAATCCTGAAGCCAAGAAACCAACTTGGAAAAAAACACAAAACGGTCATCTTGAAGCTTGAAAACATTTAAATCAGGATCACGTAAGCGAATATCTTTGCCTGGAATATGAATGTTACACATTTTCCTAAATCTGGTTATGAGAGAAATGAATTGATAGGTTTGGTTGGAAATACAATTCTTTTCATTATACAACAATACTGCATTGTATGTTGACTGATCCCAAACCGCAAGAGCCAAAGGTACACTTTGTCTTTCAAGAACTGATGGCCAAACAACTTTGGATGTTAATTTATGAGCGATCTTAGCGTTTGAATATTGTTCGGACTTGTAAATATTTCTGAGATCCTTGAATGAAGCGTTTGAAAGGTGATAAGGAAAAGTTTCACTAAAGTAATGATCAATTGATGGAAAGGACCCCACAAGAACTGTATTTGCTATCATGGTTTCCAGTTTACACAAAAATGGTCCTGTGTTTCTCGTTTTATACGCATCTATATCTGCTGAATACCTTTCGTATAATTAAGGCTTGTATTTTGGATATCGAATTTTGCGGTTTGAAACTACAGATTATTTCTACCGACAATTACCCTTTAAACGTGAACTTATTCAAGTTACTTTCTCCAACTAAACAGTTAGAGACTAGTGTACCACACACTTCTGATAATAAAAGAAAATTCTATGTTACTTTTGACTTAGTGCACATTTTGAAAAGTATTCGAAACAACTGGTTGAATCAGAAAGATATTCGGAAAACCTTTCACTTTCCCAACTTTCAGAACATTAAGCTGGATTACTGTGTGTATCCTGTTCAAGTTTACTCTGCATCTTTTAGTGATGTGCGTCTCCTCTATAATTTAGAGAAAGAATCCTTAGCTAAGTTAGCTCCTAGCTTGACTATCAAAGCTTGTTATCCTTCTGCTATTGAGCGCCAAAATGTGAAACAGAATAACTCCATAGCCAAGAAGACCGAAACAATACACACGACTTTGTTGAAATGTGAAACAGAATAACTCCACAGCCAAGAAGACCGAAACAATACACACGACTTTGTTGAAATGCTTCTTCAAATTTCGAAACTTTTCAACATAAATTCCCCACTTAAAGGTAAACGTTTGAATGATGATATCTCAAGACCTCTAACATACCAGGACGAACGATTTTCATTCTTAGCTTGTGTTGTTATTTGGTTATAGACTTGGCTGGCCTTGCCAGGAAATGTAGGAAAGTTAAGTAAACAAACGTTACCAGTTTTAAACATGCTTGTACTGTATTGCCTCAGATAACTAACCATTAACTGGATTTTGTGGATTTAACTATCTTTTGACATCCTTTCTACAGACAGATCCATTGGAACATCACTTTGGCCTATATCGTATGATGTCAGGCATAGGCGCAAAGTTGTCAAGTCTGAGGTTAAAGTTGGGGGGGCGCGCGGAGCGAGTGTAGCGAGCGATTCTTTGGGGGTCTGGGGGTTGAACAAAAAGAATTATTGCAACAAATGACATTTTTTGAATGAATTCTACGTATATTTACTATCCTAAATTATATTGAACATTTTATTTATTTATCCAGAGAGCACGGTAACACCCGCACCATTAATGTTGCCCCCCCCCCCCCCCCCCCAGTTTACGCCACTGATGTGAGGTTCAAACTATCATATCTCGTATCTTCAAATCCTTGAAACTGAACGCCGCCTCAAGTTATCTAACATATTAAAGATTTTTGCTTCACAACAAGATTGTGGCTTATATTCAATTCAGACATTTATTGATTCATACTCTTCCCTTCATACGAATAATGGCGATGAATTCGATGTCCAACTAGCCTGGGATGAAATTGATGATCCAACTTCCATCGAATGTAGTTTACAGACTCTTCAGTCATTAGCTTTTATTGCTGGTTATGCAGTACATAAATAAATATATTTAAAAAACTCAGCCATGTCATGTTTGCATTGATCTTTTTACCATTGACAAAGACTATAGATTTGATGAAGATTCACAACCCGAGTTCAGGCTTTTAAATTAACTGACCGTGGTGGCCTAAAGTATCCATCTGAGTTTATCCTCGAATTTATATTAACTTTATGGAAGACGTTAATTGCAATTGAAAGCAAAGAAAACTTGTTGGCGATATTGATGCAAGGATCATCCATAAAAATTATTGTGAAAGTAACCTTGATATTCTTAGAAGAGACTGATGCGATTGCTAAATTGAGTTGCATTTCATGTGGTGTCTCTATTTGACTATCCTAAAAAATCTTATTTTCACTTGGGCAACGGTTTACTAGCTAACAAGGTTAATAATTATAACTCCGCTGTAGCATCTAAAGGAATAGAAAAGCGAAAACTGAAGAAGTTCTCACATTAATGAAATACACCAGAAGGCTACTCTTCCATTATTATTATTATTGTTATTTGAACCCACATTATTATTTATGTACGTATTCTTATCATTGTTGTTAAGTAAGCAATAAAGACTCAATAGAGAAAATCTATAAATTTACTAGAATTATTTATTACAACAGATTAATTTCTAAATTAATCTCATCGTACACTACTTCAACCATGGTACATTTGATGGTTGGCCTTATTATATAGAGTAGGCTATGGCCCTATTAACCTCAATAATAGGCTGTTTACAACGAGTGCGGTCGACAATATCGATCACAATCCTAGTTCTACAACTGCAATAGGGTGCTTGTATGGCACCGCAATCTCTCTATTTCAGCATCCAACTAATGATAACATGGGACAGGGGAGAGCACCTATACCACAGGCTCTGAGCCGGTCTGACAAAGGTATAACCCACTTACCCAGTTAATACACTGACGTACCCCCGGTACAGCCTTGGAAAAATCAACCTTCTTTCCTCAACTACGTACAGTAACTGCAAGTAACTAGCAAAACCTTTCTGTAGACCCATCAGTTCAATACCAGTGGTTAAATCATGTGAGAAATACTGGAACGTGACGTTGCACAAGAATTACAGGATATGTGTTTTCATGGGCAGGATTACATGCAAGTCGAATTGCAGAGACCCGGAAGATCCCATCGGACATTACGAGTTTGCTTCCCCTCTTCCAAGAAGAAGCTAAGTCCGTTGCAATGATTCTCATTCAATGAATACAATAAACCGTTCGGTTCAATTTCTTAATCCAAGTCAAATTCCTGTAGTTGCTTGCGACCAACCGCTGTTTGTAATCGCTAAAAAGATACAATGACAATGGCCTGAGACGCATGGTGTAGAGAAGGATGTGATCATGCTTGGAGGGCTGCACACAGAAATGGCAGCAATGCGAACACAGGGAAATTGACTAGAAGGAAGTGGTTGGAAAAGTGCAATTACCAACCAACCATTGCATCAGCAGGCACCGCTGACTCCTTCCTTAAGGTTAAATTACGGCAGATTCATGTAAAAAAACACATAAATTTCGTTTTGAAGTAAGATGTTTAATTTTCACATATATAATAGAAGACATTATAGCTATATCGAAACTGAAAACGAAATCGAATTATTTTGAATAAATTCGATTTTATGGGGCGTGCAGTTTTATGGTAATACAAAAGTCCCATAGGGGGATTTCTTCAGACTCCACCTGATAAGTGTGTCGATCTCAAGATCATTATTAGCTAAAGACATATTATGTGCGATATATCACATAGATCATCGTTATATGCTGTAGGTGACTGGTTTAGAATTTTGATTTGACCTAAATAAAAAAAGTTGCGACCTTTTGAACTAAAGAAATCATTAAAAAGGTCATGTTTTTTATGAGATATTTGATAAAATGTTTGAAAAATAATTTCAGAGTCATAATTCAAAAATGTAAACCGACTACCAACTCCGTACGCTTATAATCTTTCAATATTGATTCTGATAACAAACATTGATGGCCGCATTGCCAAATTACACTATAATATCGACCACCACTTTTTGAAATCGCCCTATGGGAGATTTGTATTAGCCAAATATTGAAACCGACAAAAAATAAAAAGTATAATATATTGAGACATTTTCTTTTTTGTTTATTGCTTTGTATCGTACCTTGATCTATTTCTAACAATTACAGATTAATACAAGAGATTTCATTCCCGTGGGGTAATTTAACCTTAAAGCATCACATGTGTCACGCACGAGACATGCTCATGAAGTGACAGCATGCAGCCTCCACATCCTGATGTCTAAGGCATATGACGAGTATGTGAAAGGAATCTCAGAAGATGAACAGAAACTGGATTTACACCAGTGGCAGGAACAAAGGTCATCAACATGCCCCCAATATAAATACTGGGGATAACACTCAAATTCCAGCTGTGGATTTTATTGGTGTCCAGTCAATGCGTGAAGATCGATTTGATCTATATCGAGCATCAAGTAAGCATTTACTACCCTGTATCTTTCCCTTGGCCACTGCAACTACCACGATGGCTGTCCATACACCTGAATGACATGATACGCTTAGCTGAGACCTGCCCAACCGTGGAGCAGATGTTTAGGCAGGGCTGCTTTGTGGTACGCAAGACCCAGTGATTATTTTCTGGATTATCGATCGATCACGCCCACGAAAGGAATAACAAGCAAGTCAAAGGAGATGGTGGTGCTGTGGATTTAACTGAAAGATCAATTCAGCTTCAACGATGGATGGTGTCAGGACCTGAGGTCTCGCGGGTCATCGCAGACTTCGAGCTTGCACAAGATGCCATAAGAAATAATCAGAAGAATGATCCAGATGCTCTACACCACGAGCAAGACCATAGTGTACAGAAAACTTTCCAAACGCAAGTTAAAGCACTAGTAGAAGTGATAGAAACGATGGGTAATCCATTTGTCGAAACAAGCAGTGATCTTCTGGTCGTTGATACCAAGGAAATCGCTAATGAGGTTGTAGAAACAGTCATGGGAATCGAAAAAGCAGGGCAGGAGCAGTTTGAGTTATTCGTAGAGGAACGCTTAATTGAGCGCAAGAAAGCAGTCATGGATGTTATAAAGCGAAATAATTTTGCATTGTTTAGTAATCCGCGTAGGGTTCCCTCTAAGAAAAGGCAAGATATCACATCTTGAGACAGAACTGTTCTCTTTTCCCAATTAAACATTTCATGTCAAGTACGCCAAGGTGATCTCGACGAGTTTTTCTCTCATGAAAATCATGTATACCCACCATCCATTTCAAAGTTTGGTGAATTGAATTTAGGAGTCAAATCTTACTTGCTTAAATGTCTAGAGAAGCTTCTATAAGCCAAGCAACCAGTCCAGTGGTAGATGCAATAGTAATTGATGGCGCACCTCTGGTATATATGCTGAAGCCAACTGCTGCTTGTCAAACATTTTCTGACTATGCCAATATAATCTATCTACCATACATAAAGAAACAACTGCTGAGTGCTCAGCGTGTTGACGTTGTATGGGACAGATATATCGAGCATAGTTTAAAGGTTCAAACTAGCAGCAAGCGTGGGACAGGTATCCGCCAAAGAGTTGAACCTGATGTGAAACTTCCAGGAAACTGGGCAGATTTTCTAGGAGTAGGGGTAACAAGTCGGCACTGTTCCAGTACCTAGCTGAGGAAACATTCTTCCTCAACCCCGAAGAAAGACCTTATATCTACTCAAGATACGCTTGTAAATCAACCTCCACTGGCATTAGTGGCATAATATCTCCTTATACCCATGAAGAAGCTGACACCAGACTACTTCTGCATGCATCAGTTTGTGCAAGTAATGGGCATAGCAAACTGATGCTCCGAACTGTAGACAGATGTTGTAGTCCTTAGTGTTGCTAATTTCAGTCCATTAAATATCGTCGAGATGTGGTTGCATTTGGATTAGGCAACCAATTTAGATATATTTCAATACGCGACATCGTTAATGCTCTAGGAGAAGAGAAGTCTCGGGTGCTGTCTGTCTTTAACGCCTTCACAGGTTGTGATCAGACATCCGCATTCAATGGGCGAGGAAAAGCTACGGCCTGGGCAGCATGGATGGCATGTCAAGAGGTAACTACCGCATTTTCCTATTTGAACGATAGACCATCACAACAACAAGTCAGGATGCCATGCCAGTCCTTGGAACGATTCGTGATAATAATGTATGATCGAACAAGCCCTTGTGAGAGCGACAACGCAGCCAGGAAAGTTCTCTTCTCCCAGAAAGAAAGATCTCTCGAGAGTATACCTCCTACAAGTGATGCCTTAATTCAACACACTAAGAGAGTAGCTTATCAGGCAGGACATTGTTGGGGTAAGTGCCTAATTCATATACAAGATCTCCCATCTCCTAGTGAGTGGGGTTGGATCAAATCAGATTCTGGTTCATGGCAACCAATATGGACAACTATACCTCAGGCTTCGAATGTATGTCAGGAACTTGTGAGATGCGGGTGCAACCCAGAAAAGGCCCGTGTAGGACGTTGCAGTGTGTTAAGGCAGAAATTCCCTGCACTGCTCTTTGCTAATGCTCTGGAGATTGCGAGCGTGATTAAAATTAGTTTGTCTAATTATAAATTCAATATTTAATCCCTTCTCGGATAAGAACTAGTCCACAAGTGCATATCTCACAGTGGGCATTTTCAGGGGTGTAAGTGGAAATAGGAAAACTATGCTAGATAGACTCTAATGAAGTATTAGTGACATATAGGTTATCGGTAGCTGCAAACCGAATGGCATTATCAAAAATTATATATGTAGTCTCCTAAACGCAGTTCTAGACGATTAATGATAAATTCATGATTTATTATATTTTGGTTTTGTAACAATGATATATTAATCACCCATGATTAATGATAATACATCTTAAACTTGGTAAAAATAATTGGAATGTTAGTCTTATACCAGGTATTCTATATCGCATTGAATTTAAAGAGGGTAGATGGATGCTGAGTGAAACTATCGAGGGTGAATTACTCTTAGGAAACCCTCGATAGTATTGGGTAGCATAGTTGTATAATATGGAACATTGCTAGCGCCTAAATTTATTCCAAATCTCATAAAATTATCTTATTGAGATTCAAAAGCATGGATGAATTCCTAACTTGGTAGCTGATTGAGAGATTTGACTTTAAAATATCATAAACTGCTTTGTTATTTATTATCAGTATCAGTTAATGGATGAAAAAATTAAATTAATTGGATAAATAGTGGAGAAATTAAATATATATTATAGGAATTTTCTGAGGGGACAATGGTAAATTCAAAAAATAAGTAGAGGGGGCTTGGGGGGGTCTATTATTTAGGATAGATGAAGTCAATAAGTATTTAGACTAATTAGAATCAATGAAATAACTGACCATTATGGACCACCCAAAGTTTTTGAACTGAATGTGAAAATTAATTAGTGTCCGATCTTTAGAAAATCTCTCTTGATAATCTGGCAACTTCAGACTCAAAACTCAAATCAAATTTATCTTAACTGATATCATATTGGGTATGAACACTAGTAAGATAAAACTGCTATTGCGCGCATAAGATTAGCATACACAATAGTATAGTTATGGTGAATTCAATTTCAATGTTTTCCTAACCACAAAATTCAGTTTTGAAAATGAGTATTACATTACTCATTCCTTTTCACAGTAGTCATTGTCATTGCATTACTTTAAAAATTGAGTTTTAGAGGTTTTAAGTTATGCTGAAAACAAAAAAAGTACAAGTAATAGATTTGACAATGTTATAAAGTTACACTATTTCCCTTGCTTTGCCCACTGTGTATCTCCCTTAAATTACGTTATATCCGTGACCTTCGTTATATAAGGCCTTACTACTGAGTAGATTTTGCTGGACCATGGATTACATAAAGGCCATTGATTATTGGCTGACATATCTTTATCTCAATAGCTAGTATTGACAGACCTGAGAAATGCATTATAATTGTATAGGAAGTTGGAAACATGATATCAAGGCATACATAACACCTTTTAGAATTGTGATATATCACCATTTGATTACGTAATCTCTATTTTCGTGGGAATTGTCGTATTTTTATAACCTGCTTTTAAGATAGTTAAACGCGTTATAAATGTTCAAAATTGGGACACGAGGAAGTCCAGAACTATTTGAATGAAATATATCGAAATTATAAATGGAATGTTGACACATTCCTCGGTTGCCAGGGAAATGCATATTTCTTCAAATGAGCCATAACTCAAAAACTATCTATTTTATGTAAACTAGGCTAGTACTGTTCTATCCGCTATAAGTAACTTCCTATTCATTGATAATACATTTTCTAGGCCTAACTTCAATAATCTTTGAGATAATCAGTGTTCTACCATAGAAAGAATTAAGTGCTAATAATTTAGGCCTTATTCCTACTTACCAAGTGTTAGGTCTTATTCCAACAATAAATTAGGTCTTAATCCGGCGACTCATTCCTACCTCCTCTCTAATAAGCCCTACTATCAGTTTTCCTCCAATGCCTTCCTTGGAAAATCCTGATATGATTAAACATCACAAACTTAATAAATATTTCAAAAAACGTTGGATAAACCAAATTAGACCAGAAGAACTTTCAATTTTTGATATTAACATCTCAACTAATAATTCAGCAGAGAGCTATCATTCAAAACTTAAAGCAATTGTCAAGACTAGTCATCCTAGAATATGGTCTTTTATAACAACATTAAATTAAATCATACAAGATGTAGATAATGATATTGGACGTTAATCTCAAGGGAGAGAAATTACACGTGCAAGGAAAAAGAAAGATATCAGAAATGACGAACTTAGAGGCATTTCTAAACAAAAGTTGAGTGAAGGAGTATACTCACCATGGCAATTTCTTCAATCGATAAGTTTTACAATTGGCAACATCAAAAGACCAGACAACTTAGATTTGAGCGACACGGAGTATTCTGATGAGGAGTATTCCAACACCAAGAAAGTGTAGGAAATAAGTGTGTAATTTGCCTGTTACCTCGTACAAGGACATGGGTATTCCTGCCTTGTAAACATGCACATTGCTGCACAGAATGTTGCAATACCATTGAAGAATTGGGACAGCCTTGCCCAATATGCCGCTCTGTAATACAGAGCACATTTGAAGTCTTTACAAATTAATAGATTGTTTCCCTTCTTTCTTTGCTCTTAATTCTATTTACTCATATTATTCAATAAACTAAATCTCGTCCCAATTAATATTTCGTAATTGATGACAGCTAATGACATTCGAACTAACGACAGTAGTCGCAAAACCGATTCGAACTAACGACAGTAGTCGCAAAATCGATTCGAACTAACGACAGTACTGGCAAAATCGATTCGAACTAACGACAGTTCAACAAATTCGAACTAATGACAACATCAAAATTCGAACTAATGCATGTCCCTGTAATCAATGGCCTTTAAGTAATACATGGTTCCGAGTAGTAGTAAGGCCTTAAATAACGAAGGTCACGGTTATATCCTATTTTTATGCTTTTATTCGAGTTCAAAATGAAATTTCCTAATATTTGAGTGGCATATTGGCAATATATATATTTTTAATTCTTTGACAACGCAGGAATGTATCAACAAACCGATCACAAATTTTGGCGGAATTACTACGTGTCATAGTTGAAGTTGATTAATTCCTAAAATACTTTAGTGCCAAATTTGACACTTTAATCACGAAAATACACAATCTTGCACCATTTGCTGGACAGTTGCATGACATTTTGAGAAGCATGGGATTCTGAGACATTGTATTAGCAAACCATGGATGTGCTATTAGAATTTATAGTGATATTTTGAGACACTATAAAAGGAATTTTTGGCTTATTTACTTTCTATTATGAATTTAATTCAAGAATGAGACGCGTGAGATTTTGAGACATTGGATAAGCAAACCATGGATGTGCTATTAGAATTTATAGTGATATTTTGAGACGCTATAAAAGGAATTTTTGGCTTATTTTTGCTTTTTATTATGATTTTAAGAAACTATGATTTTGAGATCATAATATAGATAAACCCTATACTATTATCAAATTAATTAACTATATAAGAAACATAATAAATACATTAATTGTCTTATTCATTTACAACGAACAAACAATCAAATCCTTTCTTATTTTGAAATGAATCCAAATGAATATGACGAAATCATTCACTGTATTCGCGAAGAAAATATCCTGAAGCATCTCAAGCTTCACGTCAGACAAAATGGAACTACAAAAGAAGATTGTCTTCCTATTTTATTGGAGACACCAACAGACTTTTCAAGGTAATATTGACTTCCTCATTCCCCTAGACCATTATTAAATATCCCATGGTTTAATTGAATTCTCCCTTTAGAGAGTAAAAGTGGAAGGCACAGAGACAGATTTGGAAGTTCCATTGCAGTCTGAGTTGGACAGCATCTATGAGAAGTTCCATGACGAAGTCGGTCATCCCGGAATAAATACGACCCTACATTCAGTTCAGCAAAGATACACATGGGCAGGCGTTTCCCAAGACATTAAAGAATATGTGAGTTTAATTATCCGGTATACTTTCCTAGGTAGCACGTGGTTCGGTCATTGCCTGACCACTTGCCATTTACAGTCAAAGTATTATAAAGGATAGTCCATCTTTAGCCGGACACTTCTGTATTTTGTTAGAAGCCCATTCGCCTCTAATTTGCCTTAAAAAAAACACTGACCGTGTGCATACCTTAGCACACAAAGACTTATGAATCGTGAATCCATTTAGGGAACAGATGTGGAAAATTATGCTGCTTCTGCTATTCATGATGCCGATGTCTACATTGCCAATAACTTCTACACAATTAAAGACTCAGTAATTCGCGAGGTGCGTTGGAGTTTACACAGTGCCACAGATAAGCCTACAGCCATCCTTTATATCCAAAACTACTTCGACCACAATCAACCTGTCGTATCAATGCTGATCACGAATTACAAGACTTATGGCACTATTTCAGATGATGTCCAAACGATTGAATACAGCTCACAACACTCTTTCGAAAGCGCTCAAAGGTAAGGTACATCGAACTTTGTGGGGACCTCTGCTCGAGGTTATTCAGGCAACGCAATCCCAATCATGGTGAGCCCAGTAAATGGAAACGTGACCTGCAACTGCATATCCCCAGTGGCGAAAGACGAGCTGTTATCTAAGATCTACGCATCAAAAGACTGACGACTAGTATGTAGGTAAATTATCTGTCCACTAATATACTTTATACTAAGTAATTAATTAGTTTCTATTTAGTAAGTCCACCATACATGATGTAACTTTGTTACATCGTATATTATTAAGTACAGTGAACTCCCGTTATAACGAGCTGCGGACATTGATTTCATATTTGTATAAACCAAATTTGTTATAAGCTGATTTATAGCCGACTTGGAGTCACTGTAATAGTGTTTAATTTCATAATTTACTGTAACTTAACCTATTTTCCTTTGAGAGTTGTTTTGTACACTGGGAACCGCATTATCAGGGCGCATCAATGCGATGCTCATTCTGTTATGTCGTTACACACATACGAACGAAGGCTAATTTAATTAAAAATTGGGGCCGATTGAATGGATATAGATATGCGGTTTCCACTGTACGAATGGAGAGGATAGGGCGGCTGTGTGGGGAAAAGGAGGAGGCCCCCAAAAGTAATTGGCTAATATAATCAAAACTGATTGAAAAAATAGTTTACCTTTTATTTATCTTATAAATATATGTATATCTCTTCCTAGACATTCTCCTCGTTTAAGTATGATACATTTAGAAAGAAGTTAATCGTTGTGATTATTTCTTTAACCAATTAAATTGGTAGGATAGTAACCATAAGTAGTAAGAAATCAAGGAATATATTATTGAAATTCAGGAGAAATAAAATGGTTTAAATGTTACAGTTTATGAAACGTTCCTGGTGTACCCTGCGTGCACACCAGGACTTTCCATAAACTGCGACATAAACATTTAACAAAAAATCGTTTTATTTCTCAACAACAAATTTTGTTTCTATTATTTGTTAATCGTAATCAGATAAGGTAGTGTTGGCTATTGAAGTAAATGATACTGTGTATTATAATTTCGTATGTTGGCTATCAAAGTTTACTTTAAGTAATAGCTAACAAACCTATCTAATTTATATGTTAATCTAATACTTTATTTACTACAATTTTATTTTCGGAAGTGAGAAGGGGAGAGGAGGGAGATGGAGGAGAGTGTGTGCCTTTATCAGGGACTGGGGTAATGCGTGTGTCCATTGAGCTCTTTTGGATAACCTTCCGGTAAGGTGGAGCCTTTGCGAGAGCAACAGTAGCGCTATTTACGGCTTATGTGTCTCGATAGCACTGATGGGCTGGTTAACAGATTTGTTGCTTTTCCGCCTTTCTACAATTAGTTTCGAACTAGGTGGGTTGCAGAAGGGGAGATTTTTACTCTACGAGGATTATTGTGGGAGAGGAGCAGGAGGAGCAGGAGCAGGAGCAGGAGCAGGAGCAGGAGCAGGAGCAGGAGCAGGAGCATGAGGAAGATTTTATATTTAGTTTATCTATTTAGTATGTTTCATTTAAAAAATTTAGAATATTTATTTTATTTGTTTGTAATAGTTGTTTAAAGTTAATTAAAGTTGTGTCCCTGCAATTGTTAGTATTACAACAATTTGCTGAATTGGGAAATTATTAGATTAGGAAAAACTCTTCAAATCAGATATACACTGGAAATTGGGTTACTGGTATAACTTGCCTTAATTATCAGTAATTAAGTTAATTAATTAAAAAGGGATAAATATTGCGGATAGAATCTAAAATAGAGTGAAAGACAATCAAAACAGGTAATCAAGCTAGAAATTGTTATATACCAGCGTCTCAAAACAATATATATTAACACATCTATGTCTCGATGGTTTATCTATACTATCGTCTCAAAATTGTAAGAATCTTAAATTCATAATAAAAAGTGTTATTAAGTAAAAATTATTTTTATAGTAGTGTCTCAAAATTTCACTCGTCTCAAAATATCACTGTATAAATTCTAATAGCACATCCATGGTTTGCTAATACAGTAGATGTCGGATATAAGCACACCGGTTAAAAGAACATATCGGATATAAGCACACTATGTTGGGAAACGGATGCCATATACCCTGTATAAATTATGTCGGTTATAAGAACATTAAGTGCAGTTCCCGACGAAGTGATTATAACCGGCATCCACTGTACAATGTCTAAAAATCTCACGCGTCTCATTCTTGAATTAAATTCATAATATAAAGTAAAAATAAGCCAAAATTCCTATTATAGCGACTCAAATATCACTGTATAAATTCTAATAGCACATCCATGGTTTGCATATACAATGTCTCAGAATCTCACGCGTCTCAAAATATCATGCAACAGGACTAGAACTCATTACTGTGGTGCAAATAAAATGCTTTGTCAAATCTAAAATTCTATAAGTATGCGATAATAATATTTAGACACTCCACCTAGTTCAGTTTATAGTTACAGATTATTTAGTAGTGCTGGAATCGTATTTGAAGAGTAGAGTAACAAATTGATACCTGAAAAAGGAGAACATCTCTTTATTCAGAAATTAGGATTATTAGATTTTCATTATTAGTGTCATGATAGGTTTGTTATTGCATTTATCTAGAAATTTTGATTAGTTATTTTAGTATTTCATCAATTTATGCATTTTGTCAATCTGTATTATTATCTGGCCTTATGTTATTAATATCCGGCCGGTATGGATATCCAGGAAATCAACGAAAATGGTCGGATACCGCATACCGGATATAAACCGAATTTCCATTGCATCTCATATCTCAAATAAAAATCCGGTTTACTTCCCAACTCTTTAATACAATCCGGACAAACAAACATACAATCACACAACAATTGGCATATAATAATATAGATCAAGCAATAAAAAAATCAAAATTATACAAACAAATATCGCCAATTGATATGTTATAGCGAAAATAATTAAATTGGTCAGATGAAGTATATTTAGGCAATAATTCATTAAATATTACTACTAACTATGTCTGACATTAGTTGTTAATAAGTCTTTTGTTGGATATGCATTACGTATACCATATTTAAAATATCGCGCTCATGGAATTTGCTTTGAACAAAATTCAAATTTGATTATTTGCTAACATCTTGCATTTACAATAAGATTCAAAATATACTACTGTACTGAATTTAATTTGAAAACATTCCCTGTTGATCATAGATTTAGCTTATATGTATCATACGTATTATACGCAATACGCGTGTTAATCAACTTATGTCTATACCATCTATTATAAATTTGTATACAAAAAAATGGTTCGTACACATATCTGGGTGCACAATCCTTCTGAGAATATATAAAATGTAAATACAATTAGGAATACTATGGATTGCGTCATAAATAAAAAGTAAATACAAATATGACTGGCCATATGTATATTTCAGAATTGATACAGCAGTTATTTCCAAAATTACACAACAAACTTCTCAACACAAATAGCAACTGATAGACCACCACCTGCACAAATAGCGGCAACTCCTTTAAAGTCATTTTTATTCTGTAGAAGCCGGTGTAACAAAGAGACTAATATTCTGCAACCACTTGCTCCAACTGGATGTCCTAATGCAATCGATCCACCAGTAATATTCACCTTCGAAATATCTATATGTAATTGACTTAAGCAAGCTAAAGTTGTTGCAGCAAATGCTTCATTTATTTCCCAAATATCTATATCATTAATGACCCAATTTGCTTTGGTTAAAGCCTTCCTTATTGCAGAAACTGGGGCAATTCCCATTATACTCGGTTGACAACCACTCTGAGAAATTGAGATAATTTTTGCCATGGGAGGTCTATTGGATTCAATACATTCAACATCAAAATCATTTGACCTCAATAAGTTTTTCCAATTAGAAAGAAGGATACATGCTGCCCCATCATTAATTGTACTAGCATTACCTAAAAAAATTATTTTACCACTTTATTTACCATGAAACGAATAAATTTGTCACTCAATTAATAAAACTAATAAAATATGTTATGAATATATAGTATTATATTGACTGCAAGAACTGATTGAGTATGAAATATATATATAATCAAGTCGGATATAACGAAGTACCTGCTTATAACGAAGTAATTCAATGGTTCAGAAATCCTTCTATCATATTGAATTAATAAAACTTCGGTCTCAACTTACAACGAAATGGATATAACGAAATTCCGCTTATAACGAAGTCATATAAATCCCATATAACCTCTAAGCGTGACCTTCGGGGAATTCCATGTCAAGTCGACCAGTCATTTCACCACTATCAATCGATTTGTCTGTAAATTGCTGTGTAACAAGCTACAAGCAAGTCTATACTTTCCTCAAAATTTTAGACTAATCGGTTGAGTGGTTTTTGATTTATGACGTCACAAATTTTGACTTTTTTGTTGATTATCCAAACATTTTTCAAAATGTTGAAGCACCATCTCACTTCAAACTCGTATAACTTTTGATATAATTATCCAATTCTTTTAAAAATTGCTATACTTATGTTTTTATATATGGAGAATTCAAATCAGATGGATATATTAAGTTATCAGTTGTTTTTATTAGTGAAAATTTGAACTGAAACCAATACCGGAAGTAGAACCGGAACCATGACGTAGCAAAAATGTTTATTTTCGGATCTCTTTTATTTTTTGGTAATTTATTCTATGTAGTCTTAAGTCATTGTGTAGAAAATTTCATTATGGTTTCCATATCTTCCCATTGAGTTATTCACATTTTTGTCCTCTAAACGCTATTTATGTGATACTACAACTTATTAATGTTCTTTATAAAAATCGAATACTGGCTAGAACCTTACTCTATTTCTATCATATTGATAAATATTTCATATTTAAATAATTATTATCACCAGTGTATTATACAGCCATTTGTAAATACGCTCCTAATCCTGGTCTGATGCAATTTCATACGCCTAAATCACAAATTATTGTTACCGTATAGGAGAGGATTCCAAATTTTCGCGCTCCTAAATTCCAATTTTCCAAAAATCATACTCCAAAAGGAGCGTCTCGCGCTCCTGGATAATTCCTTGATTATCACTCATTCCAACACCATTATACAATTGATATACGTATGTATCAGAAATTTGTGGTTTGTGGTATGTTTGATCTCCGATACACTACCATGTAAATTAAGTGCATTAAATGCATTGGTATTGTTGCAATGTATAATTGGAATGCAATTGATTGAACAAATTAACTGTGAACTTACTTACGTTAACTAATGGCCGTTATCACACTGTTATTTCGGCCTAATTAATACCAATGTATTTGTTATTTACATTATTATTCAAATAATTAAGATTGCTTATAATTCATGATTTGATAATTGTCTTTGATGTAATATTCATATATACAGTACCTCCTGCTAATCCTAACATAGGTGTTCCGATTCAACTAAAATCTCTTCCGATTAGTGAATTCGTTCTGGGTAGGGATGTAATACATTTCTATAGGCATCTATAAAATGAGACCCCAATAATCCGACCCACTATTTTTAATCCATACAAATCATATAGTACACTACCTGATACTTATTTTTGTATAATTTCAATGTATTATATATACAAATATTTATGATTTACCCGCTTTTATATGAAAAATATTTTGGTATCTCCTGTTCGGACTAGCGAGGGTTCGGATTAGCGAGGGTATACTGTATTTCCAAATGGATTCCGTACGTTTATATATTTACAATTTAATCTCTTGCTACATTTGAAAATCAGTAATTAGCTTCATGTCCATCGATGAGATTTTGAACTTCCTTGCACGTTTTGAAGAAGTTTTTGGAGTGGATATATAGCCTATTACATCATTTTAGGGAGATAACAAACGTCTTATTTTGAGTGCCAATAGAAACTATTTTCAGGGCGCCCTGGTCCTTTTGGATGCATAAAGCTGACTTCTATATCACCTTCTTCCTCACAGACTTCTTTAATCACACAAATATACCAATCTTTGTCATACATACATACGACAAAATTACCTATAGTTTATTAAGTATGGCAGCTGTGTAGAATATTTAGAGTTTGTCACACGATTTCATTTAAATTCAAATGTCATTGTGTAATCTAATTGGTCACTAATTCGCTTTCCTCCTATAGATTTTGCACTTATTGGAGTGTATTTATGGTAAGTACGTGTCACTGGTATAGTTTTGATGTTATCATATCTAAAACATAATTAAGTGTACTACAAAATAATCTAAGAGCTCTACGTATATTAAACATTTGAATAAGTTATATATATTATCTTCTTTTGTCGCTGTAAACTTGCTCGGGCGGTAGCTCTTTTTACTGTACCTCCAATGTCATCACAAGTTAATTTTCAGTGGGAGGGAACAAAAAAAATTGTTTTCAAAATTCAGATTCGAAGTGATGCAAATAAATAGAATCAATAGATAATAATCAAGTTTCACAACTTTTATGCTGTAATATTAACTTCACAGCCCAATAGTTCAATAAATTGCATTCTTATTAAACATAGCAACAATACTAATGCATTATAATTTACATGGTAGTGTATCGGAGATCAAACATACCACAAACCACAAATTTCTGATACATACGTATATCAATTGTATAATGGTGTTGGAATGAGTGATAATCAAGGAATTATCCAGGAGCGCGAGACGCTCCTTTTGGCAGAGTTGTGGATTTGATTTGATTTGGATTTGATTTGGATTTGATTTGGATGGATTTGATGCATTTTAAAAGTAAAATGATTTGATTTGATTTGGATTTGATTGACTATTATTTGATTTGATTTGGATTTGATTTAATGTTTGAGTCAAATCCTTTTTAAAATTTAATTTACGTACTATACAATATGTACTACATATGATATTGATGATATTGCACTAACAGTAGACTCTTAAATCCGAATTTTGGGTAATTCGAACAGATTTTGTTGGCTGGCATTCGTATTAATGTGAATAAATATCTGTATAATACAGTGTCAGTAGTATATATTATATTATATTATATCTAACTAAGTACGCATCTCAATTAATTATCTCTGTAGTATTTGGATTTGATTTAGATGGATTTGATTTGGATGAATTTCATTTGTATTTGATTTGATTTGGATGGATTTGATATGGATTGAATTAGATTTGGATTTGATTTGGATGGATTTGATTTGGATTTGAAAAGATTTGGATTTGAATGAAATATCAATCAAATCCACAACTCTGCCTTTTGGAGTATGATTTTTGGAAAATTGGAATTTAGGAGCGCGAAAATTTGGAATCCTCTCCTATACGGTAACAATAATTTGTGATTTAGGCGTATGAAATTGCATCAGACCAGGATTAGGAGCGTATTTACAAATGGCTGTATAATACACTGGTGATAATAATTATTTAAATATGAAATATTTATCAATATGATAGAAATAGAGTAAGGTTCTAGCCAGTATTCGATTTTTATAAAGAACATTAATAAGTTGTAGTATCACATAAATAGCGTTTAGAGGACAAAAATGTGAATAACTCAATGGGAAGATATGGAAACCATAATGAAATTTTCTACACAATGACTTAAGACTACATAGAATAAATTACCAAAAAATAAAAGAGATCCGAAAATAAACATTTTTGCTACGTCATGGTTCCGGTTCTACTTCCGGTATTGGTTTCAGTTCAAATTTTCACTAATAAAAACAACTGATAACTTAATATATCCATCTGATTTGAATTCTCCATATATAAAAACATAAGTATAGCAATTTTTAAAAGAATTGGATAATTATATCAAAAGTTATACGAGTTTGAAGTGAGATGGTGCTTCAACATTTTGAAAAATGTTTGGATAATCAACAAAAAAGTCAAAATTTGTGACGTCATAAATCAAAAACCACTCAACCGATTAGTCTAAAATTTTGAGGAAAGTATAGACTTGCTTGTAGCTTGTTACACAGCAATTTACAGACAAATCGATTGATAGTGGTGAAATGACTGGTCGACTTGACATGGAATTCCCCCTTCGTAATATAAGGCCTTACCACCACTCCGAACCATGGATTACTTAAAGGCCATTGATTATTAGGTGACATATCTTTATCTCAATACAGTGGAGCCTCCCATAACGGACACTCCAAATAGCGGACAACCTCTAAATAACGGACAACCCTCGTGGCACGGATTTATTTATTTAGCATATGTCTAATAGAAAAGCAACCTCTAAATAACGGACAACCTCTAAATAACGGACAACGGTACCGGTCCCAAGGTGTCCGTTGTTCAGAGGCTCTACTGTAGTAGTAATGACAGACCTGAGAAATGCATTATAATTATATAGGAAGTTAGCTACATGACATTAAGGCATACATAATACCCTTTAATATTGTGATATATCACCATTTGATTATGTAATCGATATTTTTCGTGGGATATATCGAGTTTTTATAGCCTGCTTTTAACATAGTTAAACGAGTTATAAATGGTTAAAATTGGAACATGAGGATGTCCATAACTAGTTGAATAAAATATATAGAAATTATAAAAGGAATGTTGACACATTCCTCGGTTGCCAGGGAAATGTATATTTCCTAAAATGAGCCATTACTCAAAAATAATCTATTTTATGTAAACTATGCTAGTGCAGTACATATTGGATATAGTGATAATGGTGGGGACATCTGATTTGTGGCCAAATTATCACTATATCCAATATATCACTATCTATACTATTAAAACACAAGGCTGGGTATGTATATATATTTGTTTGTATGTTACGAATTGATTGAAGAAAGTGGACGGTTTCCAAATGATATTTTTGGCATATGTAGGTAACTTTTGGCACCCGCCAACAAGTTGAGGTCTCCAACCGAAATTTCTCACACATCGACAAGTTATGACGTCAGTCATATTTCGAGAACCCTGAGAATTCACTTAATCGCACATGATTCGCGCCCTTTAAGAGAAAAAAATCTGAGAATTTAATAGACATGTACATTAATGATGCGGACACGTTGGTCACACCAGATCGCCACTATGCTAACTCATTATCGCATGATGACGTAATCATTAAAATTTCACATTGTTAAATTTGACTATTTAGTCTATTTACGCTTTATAATCAATATTAGGAGTATATAAACCACACACCAACCGCTTAGCGGTTGGTGTGTGGTTGTGTTCTGCCGCGAAGCGATTTCCCTGGCAACCGAGGAATATGTCAACATTCCATTCATAATTTCGATATATTCCATTCAACTTGTTTTGGACATCCTCATGTTCCAATTTTGAACATTTATAACGCGTTTAACTATGTTAAAAGCAGGCTATAAAAACATGATAATTGCCACGAAAAATAGAGATTACTTAATCAAATGGTGATATATCAAAATTCTAAAGGGTGCTATATATGCCTTAATATCATGTTCCAAACTTCCAATATAATTATAATGCATTTCTCAGGTCTGCCATTGAGATAAAGATATGTTAGCTAATAATCAATGGCCTTTAAGTAATCCATGGTCCAGCAAAATCTACTCAATAGTAAGGCCTTATATAACGAAGGTCACGCCTCAAAGCTATTGATTTAATCCGGTTATAATGAATTCTGCTTATAACGATCTCTGGTTATAACGAAATGAAACCACGGTCCCGAGCTCTTAGCTATAACGGGAGTTGACTATATATATATATATCAGGGAATGAAAGGTTCACGAACGGACTTAATTGACGCAATTCAGTTCATCTCAAATTGACGCACGTTCAGTTGATTCAAGTTCACCACCTAACTTCAGCTCCACCAGCGTTCGTTCAGTTCGTTTACGGGCTAACCCGCGTTCGTTCAAACCGTTCAATTAAGTTCATTCAGTTCGTAACAGTGTAGAGTCAGTGGGTCGAACTATTCCGTTTTTGATAGACTGTTCGATCCTCCAAGCTGTTATTGAAGTTCAGGTTAAGAAGCTAGAATCTAAGCTAAGAGATACGAGTCCACTAGGGATGTCCGGAGTAAGCACTTTTGCAGTCACCTATTATATTTAATGGATCTATTTTTCTAATTTATCTTTATTCAGTTTAGTTCGTTCAGTTCAGTTCGTTCAATCCGTTCAATTCGTTCTATTCAGTTCGTTCAATTGCCATTCGGAAACCGTTGGCGTTCGTTCAGTTCGTTCACCGTGAATCCCTTAAAAGCCATGCGTTCAGTTCGTTCAGTTCAAGTTCAATAAGTTCGTTAGTGAACATTTCATTCCCTGATATATATATATACGTCCATATCATGTCCCTAAATCTCGGATTTAGGGACATATGTCCCCAAAATACTCCATAAAAACACACTTTTATGGTGGATTTCCTTATAGGGAATTGAGGGTTTTTTTACCTAAATTGTGTTGTAAAAAAAGCTTAGCTTTTAAATAGTGTCCCTAAATGTGCGATTGAGAGACACTTTCTAGCGGTGTATATATATATAGTGTATATATACGTATATAGATATCATAGCACAAAAAATAATATTAAACATTAAAAAGGTCAAAATATAGATATTAATTTGAAAAGTAATTTCACAATCGAAAAAGATTCAATATTTTGACTCTATTCAATTAAAAAATATATAATTGCAGCCTGTGCCGACGTATGTTCCTTTGGTGGCACTATATTTTGATGGTGGTTTATTGATAGTGCCTCCAAAAGAACATGCTGTCGGCACAGGCTGCAATTTGTGAAATTTTTTCGCCAAGTCATCAATGCCTCAAGGTGCCAATAACCATTTGTTAATTGGTCCGAGTCACAAGGAACGGTAGATAAATTTGATGTTTGTTTCTATCATAAACCATCTTGAATGCCATTCATTCATTATGTATTGATAATAAATTATATTATTAGATATTTATTTTAGCAATGTTATCCACGGTGAGTTAGTTAAGTGATCAAATTCAATTTATTTAATTTATTTATTTATCCTTTGTATAGTAATACTACAATTAAATAGAAACCAGCTGGAATTTATAAGTTAAATCAATATATTTATCGCAAGTTGAAACAATAGAGTAAGATTTAACAAGTTAAATCAATATAATTATTACAAGTTGAAACAATAGAATTATATTTAACAGTTTTAATTGAACTGGAGTGTTAGTAAACAAAGGAAATTTGCAAATCAATTGTGGCACAAACTAAAGCCAATTTGAAAATTCGTACACTGTAAAAAGGTGTAGAATTTAATTCTCTATCGAATGCATATAAATTGAATAGTCGCGAACTATTTATTGTTCATTTCTAACATTAAACAGGTGTAAATGTGTCCAAAAAATGTAATCAAAAATCGTGACCTCAGGTGCACATCTGTAACCCATGAGACACCTGTCCTGAAAATTTCAGTTCTTGGTAAATATAACTCTATTCTGTGGATGAACCACGGATAAATAATAATAATAATATACCAAAGCACTAAGATTAGAACTGGGCCACTATACTATAATATAGTCGGCACAGTAATAAGAAGTGGGTAACCACCAAGTGATTACTCCCGATAGTGTTCATCATGTACGATTTACACTATCGTACATAACAAACTTGTACGTATTATCCGGGGTCATATTCTTTAAAAGTAGTCATCATGTGCTAATGAGTTAGCATATTGGTGATCTGGTGTGACCAAAGTGTCCGCATCATTAATGTGCATGTTATATTAAATTTTCAGATGTTTATCTCTTAGAGTGCGCGAATTATGTGCGATTAAGTGACTTTTCAGGATTCTCGAAATGTGACAATGACGTCATAACTTGTCGAGGTGTGAGAAATTTTGAGTTAAAACCTCAAATTGTTGACGGGTGCCAAAGGTTACCCCTATTTGCCAAAAATCACATTTGAGACCGGAAACTTAATGCTTTATCAATTTTTATAATTGGAGCCTCTCAGACTCAAGTTAAAACCCCGAGATCGCGACGTTCCAGTCCTTTACTTAAGGAGTCTATGATTCAAATACATATTACTATTTGTTTGTCAGCATTCAATTATATATAATTGTATATTTGCTTCATAGCTACATTTCTTTTGATACTACTTTAGTGAAATAAGAAGAGAGTTCATGTTTCTGGCTATGCAAAACGAGTAGAAACAATTACAATTATATTAATCAAGTGATTTTGTCTAACAGTGATGTCGAAATTCGGGAAATGTGATTTCTGAACGCAATTTATATGAATGCACTACTTAAAATTAAGCAACTCAATTTGAATTAGTGCGACCAGGGGCCCCGGCAACATCTCTTGAATCGGGGCACAGAAACCTTCGCTATGCCACTGCATAAGAGTACAGTTAAAATGAGATGTAAACATAGATGAAACATATAACCACTTATAAAATAATATCAAAATATTAGTTATTGATAGCTGCAAACTGATTGCATCACAAGAAATGACGCATTTATTCAAATAAATAAAGTATTGGACGATCGATGATGATTATATTATGACTGTTAATAATCCCTCATTACACACATATGGTTGTTTTACATTATTTTCACCGCATAGAAAGATTTTAAAGCACTTCGGTGTGGCAAAATGGCGATTATGGGATAATATATATATTTATGTTAATGGTAATGGTAAGTATATAAGTTGCATTAGTACAGCTAGGAAATCGACTCCGTAGACCCCAAAAATATTGTTAGTTTTTTTCTAACTCACTAGAAATATGTGAAATTACATCATCATATATTAATTTTTATTATTTTTAATATGGGTCAATAATAATAATCAAATACTGACACTTTATATTTTATGCTAATTAGTAAATAAATCATGTATCATGTGCGTAGTTCTAACAAAAATTTATAGAGAATCAGTATTTTCTAATATACATACAGTAGACTCCGCTTAATAGAGTCACCTCGGGAACAGGAAGCTTTGACCCGATTAAGCGGAGAAATCTATTAACCGAAAATATTTTAAGCCAAAATGTAATTACGTCCTATAAATCCAGTGAAATTTTAGCCGAATAAGCAGTGAAATCTATTAACCGGTGGCTCTATTAATCGGAGTCGACTGTGATGGAAATTGTCCCAAAAGGCCCTACCTATGATAACTCATAACCCATGATACCAATCTTAACCTCGAGGCTACGCCCTAATGTATGACATTGCAATAGCTGCTTTACCTTAGGTAAACATTTTTTTGTGAAAACAAGAACAAAGTTAATACCGTATTTATTCGAATTTTCTGACAATAATTTTTGTGACTTTTCGAGAATATCACATGTTGAAACAATTTATTTAGTATAGTCGGTTGATAATCGTATTGCGACTAATATTAGATATATAAATTTACTCAGGGTACATGTAGTAAATTTGAATTTTCTAATGGGGGGGGGGCTATTATTGGAGGTAGGCGATTATTTGAATAGGGGCTACTATTAGAGTATATACGGTATACCGTATACCTAAGCGGATAATACAAACTAATTCAGTAACAAAATAGTATGAAGTGACTATACTACATTTATTGATAGCTTTCATAAGTTAATTATTGTCTAATGTTTCTTGTCGAAGTTTGTAGGGTCTTTATATACCTTTGTAGATTTGAAACGATTTTATACCAGTACAGGGTCGCTATTATACAATATACGGACTAACTTAAATTAGAGTTTGTACAGATATAGTGATTCCTCTGTCGTTAGCCACATAAGTATCATATGTGTCTTTATTAAAAACAAACTCACTCATATTGTGAAATTTGAAGAGCGAGTAGGAAAGATTAGGGCAATTAATGGGTATTCTCTCAAAATGAGCTGAGATGATAAATTTTCAACCATAGCAGGATATTTGAAGTCACTACAGAGTTGTTTAAAAAACAGTTAAGCCTATCAATGGTCGAGGTTAATAATATAGTACATAATGGATATAGTGATAATGGTGGAGACATGAGATTTTTGGCCAAATTATCACTCTATCCAAAATATCACTAAATCCAGCAAATCACTATATCCACTGATCACTGCATATAGTATATGACTGTACGTATACATGGTCAATACGTATTTTCTAATATCCTCTTACCACAAAAAGAAATTATATAAATACTAAAGTCATTGCTTCATTGGTATTATTCTAATTGTTTTGTAAAGAATTCGACTGAAAATGCATAAATCTGGTGCTCAGAAAAGAAAAGATAAAAGAGCGAGAGAAGAAAATGCAATGCAAGGTAGAACAACATTGATCGAAATAGTATTACATCTACTCTAGAACATAGTCCAAGCACATATTCATCGGAGGCTCTAAATCAAATCGGATTTTCCCCTGAAATATCGTTAATTGCAGAAATTTTAGATGATGACTCTAATGAGTCAGAAATTTTACCAGGGAGTAATGGACAATCTATAGTTCGAGAAACTAACAGTGTGGAGGATGATCATGTTATAGAAGGAGTCGAAAAGATACTATCTACAGATAATACATTATTTGATATAGGTCTAGATTTCGGAATAATTACTATCTTCTCAAATACAATAATAGATGAATATGTACTCCAAGGTCATCTCCCTTTACCACATAAATTACCTGTGAATAGTCAAAGACAAGAGTTTCCAATTTCAGTTTTCAAAAAGTTCAATGGAGAAGTTGCAGAAAGAGATTGGTTGGTATGGAGCAGAATAAAGAGAGCATTATTTTGTTTTCCATGCCGTATGTTTAGTAAAGGTTCAGAAGTAAATGCTTCGATATTATCAACATCCTTAGGATGGCCTGCAACTGCTAAATGGAGGAAATTATGTGATCGTGTTCCAGTATATGAGAGAAGCATTTATCACAAGCGTAACTACTTATCTTGGAGAGAACTTGAGCAAAGATTGAGATCAAGATCTACTTGTCAAGTTTTTTATTGTAGAATGACTAATATAGTTAGCAACAAGCGTGCTTTCGCTGCGCTGCTTCGATACTGCCTGCACACCAGAATAAACAAACCTAATCCTGGCTACACCGCTACCTACATCGTACTATTATAATTATTAGTTGATTGGTATCGGTGAAGCAAACCGAAGTGTTTCTTATCCGGACACTGAATGTCCGCAGCCGCGCAGCGGAAGCACGCAGAGCGATCTTTTATAAATTAACTCTCAATTTAATTCTTCCTCCGTAGTTATGCTATTAGAAATATTTTCAGGAATACCGAGCTTATCAAGGTCATTGATTGCTTCTCTCCGCAAAACACTCTGTAGGGAGATTTGTTTCCAAGAGTGGTGTGGGCTTGTGTTTATGGAGTGTTGTGCGATAGACATATGTAACCCAGCAAGGGTCTTCAATTTTGAGCTATAATGCACCTAGCACATAATTAGAATGATGTAGTGTTTTGACTAAGAGAAATATTGTCACAAATTATAATAATTGTCACAAGGTCACATATGTGTTCCCTAGTGTGAGATCTGTGTTTGTTCAGTATTACTTCGCGGGCCGCAGCACAGAGCGTTGGGGGCCGAAATGCCCCGCGGGCCGAAGGTTGCACACCCCTACCCTATAATACCAACCAGTCAACCGCCCCACACTTCTGAATTTTCCTATTATAAAACTCCACCACTGCTGATACTAGGTAGTAATAGTGCTGTTTATATAATAAGGCAATAAATATATAAAATTATCATAAAACTATAACGAGAATTAATTATTCAGACTACTTGAACAAGATCAAGAATGGATTAGTGAAGTATCGCATTTTCTATGTGCATCTATAAATGAGTATCCCAATAACCATACCAAACATGTACAAACCTTTTTAATCCGCACTAAACAACTAGTGTACGCCTTACATTACTTGCCAGGGACTTATTTTTTATAGTTCAATTGCAATATATCTATATTTACGATTCTTTCCCACTTTTATTAGAAAAATATTTTTATATCTCCGGTTCGGATTAGCGAGGGTGTACTGTTATAGGTAAACAAATATCTGAACACGAATTTCGCATTTATAAATTAAATATGAATATTTATTGTTGTTCCTTATACAAAATAGATAAACAAATACATGAAAATTAAAAATGAATATACATGTAATATGAAAAAAGTTGGAATTATGGAAATGATAGATAGGGATATATATATAACAAGCCCTTCTACCATTTTCCATGGCAGAAAGGGTGAGGAGTAAACTTGAGGTGCGTGACACCGATCCGTTTCAAAGCGACGGAGATCGTAGGGCTCGTGTATATATATATATAAATAACCTTGTGTAAAGTGGGAAATGGGCAGATTTGCAAAATATCGATTCGGTAGCAGATAGCAACAAGTCATTAATTATCGGTTATTGATAACTAGAAACCGATTCGCATCAAAAGAAATTATGTATGCTATCTCAAATAGTAGTTTTGGATCATCAATGGTAATTTTTGATTAATTATATTTTTGGTTTTGTAGCAATCGTTTATTATTCACCTATGATTTTTTAAACAAATCTCAAGTAGGGGAAAAAATAATAATCCAAAGTATACTCATTTTGTAGGATATTATGATATCTCTTTGAAATAAAAAGGGCAGATGGATGATGAGTGAAACTCTCTCAGGTGCAAATAATATTAAGAAGCCACAGTGTTTTCAGGGGTGTGAGTGGAATAAGGAAAACTATGCTAGATAGACTCTAATGAAGTATTATTGACATATAGGATATCGGTAGCTACAAACTGAATGGCAATATCAAAAATGATGTGCGTAGTGGCCTAAACGTAGTTCTAAACAAATCATGTTAATTATTTCATAAATTTAATTTGAGGTTTGTTAAAAAATTTTTATTGTTCACCCATGATTATTGATTATATTTTTTGAACATGGTATAATTCTTTCAAAAATCCTAATATATATGGTTTCAAAGTGAAGAAGTGACCCACGTCGCGGCTATTCGCGCATTAAGAAACTTTAATAAAAGTATATCGCATCACCTAGGTTTTAGAGCTAGTAGTATCCAGTTTTGGCAATAGTATTAACATCTGAGTATGTAAAAAGTAAGTTTCCACTAATTCTCCGACATTTCAGCTCCTGTTAAACTTGAATTCACCAAATAGATACCGAATTTTTTGATTTTAGTTACATCCCGAATGACCGTAATCCATAAAGTCACTGGATTGGAAGCTTCTCTCACAAAGGTTGCATTTTGAGAAATTCAAGAGCTTCTCGAATGAAAGTGATGCTATATATTTTCTGAAGTGGTATATCCATTTGTAAAATATAGTGTTAAGTGCGCCTCCGTGCGGGGTAAAATATTTTTTGTAATTTGAATATTACTATAGAAGCAACATTTTGAAACTATACAGATTTCACAGCAGGGCACTGCACTATAAGTCCCATTACTTTTTAGATGGCGGCCTAAATTATTTTTTGTCCGAAACTGAGGTATAAGAAAAAGTCGGGGCCAAAAAAGAAAATATGTTGAAAGAGTTCCAATCATTTAAATTGATGTAGTTATATATATACAGTGGAACCCCTCTTAACGACCACCTCAGTATAACGATCATCCCGATATTCCGACCACTTTTTAAAGTCCCGCTCAACTAGTCATTGACATTAGTAATAAACTATTAATTAATTTCAGAATTACAACCACCCCGAAAATTCCGATTTTAATATTCTTCATATCCACATCTGATCAGAACGGGGGGATGAGTTTGTGTAATATTAATTACGTAAAGGTTGAGACCTTTCCAACTAAGTCGTCTAAATTGCTAATACTTGGTGATTTTAACATACACGTTGATGAAATGGGAACCTGTGAAACACGTAATTCTTTGACTTACTGTTGTCAGCTAACCTGTATCAGATGGTATTGGGCCAACTCACAAGAGAGGTCATACCTTGGATTTGGATATTTCACCGATTCCAGAAAATCTGAATTCTGATATCAAGATCGATAGTAGTTTGCCATCTGATCATGCTAGAGCAGAGATGCAGCGGTCCGGAAATTTCATAGACCGGACGGACCGTCATGATTTTTTTCTGGACCGTATGATAAAAATATTGGACCGGTCCAGACCGATGAACCGATCCAGACCGTATTATCATTGATTTGGACCGGTGCAGACCGCACTTGAAAATAAGCTGACCGGACCGACATGAGACCGGTCGGTCCGGTCCGGTCCCGGTCTGGACCGCTGCATCTCTGTGCTGCAGTTGTGATGAAGGTGAAATTGACAAAGCCCTCCTCATCAAAGGTTATTTTTATCTCCAGAAAACTGAGAAACATAAATATTGATTTGTTAAGGGCTGATATTAGCAAGTCTTCTCTTATAGTAGATCCTTTGAGAAAGAAGACCTAACTAATAAATATTATACAATCTTATCTGAGCTCCTTGAAAAACATCACCAAAAGTTAAATGGGTAGTTACTCTTCGTCCACACAAACCTTGGCACCATGATAATTTCCGGACGGAAAAAGAAAAACTCGACTTTCTGAGAGGAAATGTCTAAAGACCAGACTTGAAAGTGACCGGCAAATATACCGATATTTTTCGCAAATATCTTGTAATAATGATCGCACCATTGTCCGAGTATTACACCATTTTTCTGTGGTTTTCTGTTCGAATTCGCACAATAACCTATTGTATTAGTTTCGATTGAATTCCAAAGAAATTTTAGTTATGTCTTTACTTGTATCTGTAGTCAGTCTCTGTGATTTCTGGATTCATAATAGTGAAAAGATCACTTTGATTCATCCACATGTGCTTAATACTTTTACGAATAGTGTTATATTCAACATAGCATTGATTTGATGTTGAATTAATTTTCAATATTTTGGTTTAAACATTTAAGGTTTGCTGAAGACATTTCATCTTTTACCTGAATTATTCGAATTAAACATGTATGCAATTATTCCTACTTTTAATTTTGTGTTCGAAATTTGTTTTCGCGTTATAGTTTCATATTTTTAGATTTGAATTTTCCGTGTAGCACACAGGCAATAGAGAGCTTTTAGCGATTCATTGTTTACTTTCAATAATATTACTGGAGTGACTAGTTGAAATCTTATGAAATTTTCTGGAATGTTTCAACATGCCTGTGTGCTACTTGTTAGTACTAAATTTTATAGTAACTAACATAGAATTGATAACTACCCAATTCTCTAATAAAATCCTTTGCATTGTCAAATTTCAATTAATGTTAAAGTGAATAATATGTCATTTAGTTCCATATTTAAATATCTGACTGTAACTTGGAAATTATTGGAGCTAGAGAGTCAAACTTTGTCTTGAATAATAGCTGATAGAATAGGCTAGTGGGTATTCACATAACAATATAATTTTGTTTTTCAGTTAAAGGGAGTCCCACATCCTTAATGTGCTTATAACGACATGTTCTTATAAACGACATAGGTGCAACTGTAGTAATAAACACCTCCTAGATTTAGTGGAGTTAGGCTAAAACGCTATATGACACGTCTAGAACTCGCTAAATGATGAAGATAGACCAAAAGAACTCTAAATCGGACAATAATTGACAAAGTTACGGCAAAAATCAGTTATAAGCCAAATCACATGGAGGAAATTGATAACATCACAGAAGCCTTTCATAGTGTAAACAATGCTATTACAGTAGTTACTCTTGGAAATACAAGCTAAATTTTACTATTAGAGAACACATATCTTTATATGTGCGTCGACTACGAAATAATAAGGACGGAGTACTGAAATGAAAAAACGGACCATGGATATGTTAGAAGTGCCATAATGAAATTCATGATTTCCTCAATGAATCAATCATCTTGTTATATAAAAAATGGTATTTAAGTTCTATCATAATTCCAGTCCTAATTGGAATATATTATCAACAATATCAATCAAAAGCTTTGATGATTGCAATTGTAGACACCATAAATAATAAGCAGCGTTTCATTTAGGGGGTGCGAGGGGGGGGGGCATTTGCCCCCCCCCTGGATCGTATGTGCCCCCCTTGGGTTTGAAAAATACAAAAATACATTGATCAAAGCTAAATTGAGTTATTTATTCATTAATCTTTAAACTTTTTGAGTTTGCGAGAGGGGATATTCTTTTGTTGTTCTCGTAGAGCGGAAGTGACATTGCGTACTTTATTGGCCAAAATAACGTTCGCAGTGATTGTAGTTATCTTTCGGAGGATAGTTCACCCTTGCACATAGGAAAAACTACATGCATTTCTCCAGTTTATGCTCTGGCTTTCTTCGATTAAAACAATTGTCAGCTGAATTAGGATTTGTCTAGAGGGCCCTGTTAAAAATCGTCGCATTAAGGTTTCGTCATTTTCGATTGTAATAAAGATATTTAACACAATAATAATGTCATCTATAACAATATGAGATGGCCATTTGAGAGCACCTCGGTCTATAATTTGAATTAGTTTATAAGTATCTTCCGTATCAACGATTTCGAGTTCTTTATCCTGTGTAATCAATGACATACAAGTATCACACTTGACAGATTGCTTCAAATATGAGTGTACAGCATATCCACCGACAAAGGGAACTGATTGAAGAAGTGAACTATCAAAAGTAATGATCGAAAAGGATTGCAATGCTATGAAGTATGTATCTAGGTTTAAAGCATAATTGGAAGGTTCGTTAGATGAGGAGGAACAGGAATCGATCATATCCATTAAACTGAGGTAATCTGATTATTCTTTTTCGATGAATATTTTGAGGATGCTTGATAGCTTTATTTGTCGTTCACTTTCAATTATTTGAGAATAACTAACATGATAATGTGCACCAGACATCATAAGATACAAGCCAAAATGAAGCTCGATTGGGTCATTTTGTAATCGTGATGTGATGTAATCAATTCCACAATTGTTGGGGAGTTGTTTACTGTTTCAATCAGGGCAAGGCACGAGTTAGAGAGCTTGTGAAGGTTTGGGGACTCAATTTACCGTGTTTATTTTCACGAGATCGCCATCGTGCAAGCCAATTAACAATGAGCCGTAGAAAAATAAAACGATAATCACCCACTTAAGAGGTTTGGAAAAATCATCAATAAGTCTGATATGCTTATGTGTTGTATTGACATTGAAGATTTTTCCAAACTTTCATAATAATGTCAAGAAACTCGATTGTTTGGGTTTCGGAATTTGTTCGTGCAGATTTGTAGATAGATAATGCAGCGAGTGTTGATGTGTCGAAAATGTTTATAGTTGGGCTGATATTTTTCCCCTCTAACCTTGTGGGCCAGCAAGTTTAGGAATTAAACGATGACCCTGTTTGATAATTAAACTCTGCTCGTTTTTGTAAAGCATTCGAACATCCCGAAATTTCATAGTTCGGAAAAATAAGTATGTTTGGATAAGAAAATGCATGTCCATAATCTTTCAAATTGATCCAGTTGTTTTGTATTGATTTTACAATATGAACTAAATCGAAAATTAAGAAGATTTTTCTTTCCGGATCAATGGGATGAATAGCAGTAGGTGTCAGAGTCTTTTTATCAGAGGAAAAAGTTTGAGAAAGTCCACATTTAGAGGATAATTATCAGCACAGATAATTTGCACCTTTAGACCACAGCGTTCAATGTCACCAATGACAGACTTAACCATTGTATAAATCTCGGTAGCAGAATTAGAAGAGCATGGAAGCAAGCGGACTATTTCTGACCACTTTTCATTAAGACTTGATGCCATTATGGCGAAAACAGTTTTAATCTGGTGATCAGGTTGCAATGAGTAGACTAATATTTTTCCTCCCTTATAATCGACGTTAGATTTTACATGTATCTCATCCAGTTGAAGAATAAGATTCTTTCCTTTTCGCTAAAGTCAGAGGTAGCTTGCATAAGAAATGCTGAAAAATCATACTCTAGTCCAAAAATTTCAGCAGAGTTTTTGAAGAGTTTTAGGATGTGGTAAAGAGAGGCATTCGAGTGACTGTAAGTATCTGTAACAAGCTGGAGAGATCAGGTGATATTTTAAAGCCATTAGTACCTGAGTAAGAACATTATATCTACGCTTGAATTTACTCGGGAGAATATTATCTAATTGGCATTCGATTAATTGAAGATGTGAAAGATAGGAAGCCGTTTCTGGACTATCATAAGTGTCTGAAGAATTAGATATGAGCCTTTTTTTTCGCCAAATTAACGTGTTTAATGGCCTGGTTAATGTGAAAAACAACCTGCCCGGGTTTGTAGAATTTTTGTCATGAATGTCAAATCTTCAGTCTGTTGGATAATTTCTTCGATCTGTCGTATATCAGATAAAACATCCAACGTCAACGGAATACTGAGGTTATCGCGAAACGAAAAGATTCTTAGGTTGCGAGATACCTTCAAACAAGCTTGACTCTTCATTCCCTGATCTGAGAACTCGGGTTTATATATATGAAGGGAATCATAGTCAGAATGACAAACCATCCACTTATTTGGTAAAATAAGTCCTGGAATTTTCTCAATTAGGTCTTGAAAACTGTTTACCATAAATGCATCGTTATCTCTTTCATGTTGCTGCATGCTTAAGACAAGAGCTCGTGCAAATTGTTCTGTTTCTTTCGAACCGCGTGTAAATCGAGTAGGTCTCCCAACTTGTTCAGCTGAAAGATAGGCCGACATCCAGGTAAGAGCATAGGAACGGCTGTAGTACGAAGCTTGGGCCTTTCGCGTAATTTCTCGGTGAACTTTCTGTCTGCTTGCATTATTCTGCACGGAGATAATTTATTCAGGCATAAAATGATGGAGACATACGTAAATATGCTTTAGATTTTCTATGTTCACTCGATGAAGAGATTTTAACCAATGCTTACGAAGTTTAGGGGGAGTTTTTGAAAGTTTGAACACTGGTGTATATGGTTCACCTCGATAATTACTCCTACACCCAGGTGCAGAACACTGATTAGGCATCTTTACGTAGAGCACAATAAAATAAATAAACTAGAAAACAAAATGTTAAAAAAGAAAAGATTAACCAATAGAATAGACCAATAGACAACAAAATATTATAACCAATCAACAAAAAGTTAACCTTTAGACAATAGACAACAAAGGTTAATCAATAAACAAAAGGTTAGCCAAATGTTCTTAATTAACAATTCGGTTTGGTTATTATATTTAGTGACAAATTTTATACACTCATGATTAAATGAACAATAAAAATAACATAGTTGATAATTTCGTCACTAAATTGGACCAATAACCAATGCACTTCTAACATATATATGGTCCGTTTTTCCATTTCAGCACTCCGTCCTTATTATTTCGTAGTCCACGATATGTGTCAATTTCTACTCTCTATTTTAACTTTTCAAAATTTCTGGAGATATCAATTTGTTGACAATCATATCCTAATTAATGTCTACAATACATTATTAGATATTTGAAATCAATTTTTAATTGCACCATCATCACTAGTTAGACTACCGGTATATTATTAAGAATATTGATCACTTACCAAAGTTACTTAGACAAATAACTAGTATAATTATTTGATGGGGGAACGCTACGTAAACGTAACAATTAAATTAAAAGTTAACTGAGTAGGGAAGCAAGCGAATCGTCTGTAGTTAACAACTATTGGAGCTGCTAATGGGCGTACTATCGTACATATGGATAGAATATACAAATTCAATATATTGGTATGCGCTGTCATATTGTGCTCAACCCCCTGGAAGCGTTAAGTAAGCTACAATTGTACATTAAAAATAATAAATGCATTTCTCATGTAACACTTTGAGATGAATTAACTGCATTACATTTAATTGTCTAATAGTCCACTTTCTATTACTCAAGTTCTCTACTGGTCCACTTCTATAATTTACTTTTCTCATCGTGTTTATATGAATTTAGTGATTGTATGTATATGCGGGAATATATTTGAATGTACTAATACTCTGACTAGTGATCTTCGATATACAAGGCCTGAGTGCTAAGCGAAAACTTGTGTACCGTGGATCACTTAAAGTGCATTGAAAAATGGAGAATTGATCTTTATTCCAATAATTAGCAATGATAGAGATGAAAAGTGTATTATATCTATATAGGAATATAGTATCCAGGTATACATAGCCTCCTCCAGAATTGAGATATGTCATCATCTGATGACGTTATGTTAATTTTGGTTGCGAACATGAATTGGAGAAGCGAAGTAAACGAGAGATAGGGGAAGGATGAAAGAAGGAACCAAAACGGATTGAACAGGAACTCTTGCATGCGCGACATTTCCACTTGTAACCATCCTGGGAGTTGGCGTAGGCACCCTCATACATTTCCTCACCACATTTGCATTGCATTGCACGAGCTAAAAGGCCATAATCCCGTAACCAGTTAATCGTGTATTGATAGTTTGATGTTGAAAATACTGGTCAAGAGAAGAAAGTCAGTTGGGAATTTGTAAATATGTATATATTATGTGTTTAATTTATCAAAAAATATTAATTACAACAATTGTCAAGTTATATATCAATCAAAGTGCAACCAGGGTGGGTGAGTACAGAATATAATATATATATCCATAGCCTACTCTATATATGGCCTGACAGTAGATGTACCAGGGATGCACAAGAAGATGGGAAATTTTAATTTTTTAATGTTTTCTATATTGAACTACTAAGTTCTTTATGGGTCTCTAGGTCGTAAACATAACTCAACCGTGCTAACCCGTGATTAGTATTAGCTGTAATGAGAACGGTGATTGGATTTTCATAATTTAATAGTAATAATAAACACAAACAGTACAATTTCTATATTAATATACAGTAAATAATACACAATTATTTGCTTTCTTTCCTCTCTCCTCTTTCTCTCTCTGGCTCTAGCAGTGAGTCAGTGACACACGACACACTTAACTACATAATAGAAATAAGAATAACAGAGTAATACAAATAAGTAGACACATAATTAAGAGAATTTCTTAAATTTACGCTTTCTATACTTTTTGAAAGAACCAGCGAGTTATAATTCTTAACTTTGTTAATGTTTGCAAGAAAGAAATTCGCTGCAGTAAAGACGAGCTTCGATAAGATGTTCCAACTAAACACACCACAGCTAATACAAGTAGACTTCCAAATACTTGGATCACGATTATCGCTATCTTCCAAATACATCAACGTGAGTTCAACTAGTATTTTTCTAGAAGGTCCACTTACAAGCTTCGCCATCAGCTCTTTATTGTTTTCGATGGCACTAAAGGTCTTCCATATAACAAATATGGAATTCAAAACTGGCTCAGATGGATATTTAAGTCCGCCACGGTCCGTTAGCTGCAGAAGTTTATACTGAGAGTCCAGGTCTAAATCAAGGTGAAATTCTTTATCAACTGTTAGCATATGTACAGACATGACACGGTTTTGTTTGTTTCAGGTACTGATGGACAGTATAGTCTGCAATAAAGGCTAATGACTGAAGCAACTGTGAACCACAATCAATTGTTGATAAATCATTAATCGCATCAAGAAATGGCTCCAAATTGAACTCACCATCACACAGTGGTTTGGGGCACGGAATAGTTGAAAATTTCTATGTGTAGAAATTGCTTAATTATGAAATAAATAGATTTATAATTGTGTAATTACTAAGTATTTCAAAAATTAACTTGGTGGAGTACCTATAGCTAAAACTAGCAACTGTTAAAGATGAAAGAATGTATTTATCAAAATTCCTTAAATTGCGGTTTCAAAATATCAAGAATTTCAATTTGCTAGGATTTCGTTTGTGTCTGCAATATACCTTACTCTTCTTATACATTATAAATTTAACACATATTCAATCTATTCAAATTGTCAAATTGATCCAAATGTCTTATTAACTTCTCAAATTTCTTCTTTGGAGCTGTTTGACAAAATTATCAATATCAAATTATTTTGAAATTTTTAAGTATCCGCTAAAACACATATAGCATTCTATAGCTTAGAAATTTCCTGTGGCCATTCTATGATGGAACATATACAACATATTAAAATATTTAGATGCGCTTCGATGCGCAATATAGAATTTATATTCAAATTCCATTCTCTATTTTTCGTTGCTATGAAAATGCTAAAACTAATTATTCGCGACTATTCAGTAGTATATCTTATTGGTTACCCAAATGTAAGTAAATATTGTATATTAAGAACAACTGAGCACTTAAGTACAATTTCATCAATGAGAGCAGCGAACTATGAACTCATATTGGGATTTTGATATTGAAGGAAGTTAGTTTTGCACAATTAGGAGGTTATTTAGTGTGATGCACAAGTGACAGCTATGCTAGAAAAAGTCATCTAGGATTTATATGAGTTCTAATACACATTATAATTACAATAAGTAACAATCTAGCCCCTTTACATGAGCGTACAAATTCTTATATCCATTGGGAACTGGACTTTTACAAAATATTCCCCATGTTCAACATATTTGAACAACAACTGTGGGTGAGTATTAAAAGATTGTTAACAAACCAAAATTTTTGTGTTTCATTGATTTACAACAAATCGCCTAGAACTAAACTTAAAAGAGTGGATACATCATTTTTGATGATGCCATTCAATTCGCAGCTATCAATAACCCATATGCATTTAATACATCTCATATGTCTATCTGCAACCAGGATACCTATTCTTTACTAACTCCCATTTTAAACCACTGTGCATCAGTAGTGGAATACGCTATACGAAGAAGAAATGACTTAACAAATGACTGAATACATAGATTGAAAGGAAGTGTCTTGTTGGTCAGCAAATATGTTTGATTATGCTAGAAAGTTTAAGTCGACGCTCGGTTCAAGGATTTGAAGATAGGAGATGTGATAATTAGAACCCGACATCATACGGTATAGACCAATATGGTGTTCCAAGGGATCCGTCTGTAGAAAGGAGGACAACACATATGTAAAGCCACAAGATTGAGTCAAATGATTGGTAATTTGTGGTAAGGTAATACAAGCATGTCTAAAACTGGTGTATGTTTGTTTACTCAGTTCGCCAATTTTTTCTGGTAAAGTTTGCCAAGCATCTAACCAAAACTACACAAGTCAAAAATAGAAATCGCTCGTCATTAAAAGTCAAAGGTCTAGAGAAATTATCGTTCAAACGTATTCCTTTAAATGGTGTGTTAACGTTGAATAATTTCCAAACAGTAGAAGGGTATCAACAAGCTCCGGAGTATTATTTCTATATTCTGGATAGTTAGCGCAGATATTGTTATTAATTCGTTAACGACTTTCAAAACCAGTTTTACATTTTGACGCTCTATGCTAGACGGAAAACATGACTCCATAGTCAAATGAGGAGCTAACTTGGATAAACTTGTTCTTTCTGAATTATATAATTGACATACATCTTCAAAGGATGCACAACCGAACTTAAGGGGATAATCACAATAAGAACTAGAGTTGTATTTTAAAGCAAGTTCCTGCAAAACAGATTCAATTTCTCGGATGTCACTAATTGCAGCAATGGAAACGGATATACTCTGTCTATTAAAATAGGCTGAGGTGGATGATAAATAAGCATTGATTTCAAGGTACAAATCTACGGAGATATTTTTTCAGCCATTTTAGCGAGAACAAACGTTATGTTGCTTTCATTACGGAACCACACCAACCAACTATTAGGTAAATAAATCAAGGTTAACTTATCTTTCAAGTCCTGTGGAGAGTTGACCACAAACTTCTCTTTCTCTTGACTCTCGGATCTCTAGCTTAGTTGTAGTGTTTGGTTCATCAATTCTTCCTCTTTTGCATCGTATGAGAAGCGATTCCGTTTGTAAGGTTTGGATGAGTAATATGCTGGGCAGCGAGTTAGTAAACTTGGTAGAGCGCCTTCCTTCAGTTTTGGCTTTCCCCACGGTACTTCAGTAAAGTACCATCTCCTCTTGGGACTTGGAAAGTGTAGTCTATGTCTTCTTTCTGAAAATGGTTGATACATACATAGACCACCTTCAGGTCACCGATATCCTCGCGACGAAGAGCGCATGCCCAGGCATGATTCAGGGTTGGTGGATTTTGAGGCAAGGAACATGGTCATCTGGGTTGTAGTTGCTCTTGCTTCCGGGGACAGAACACGAGTTAGGCATGAATAGAAGCTAATATGAATAAAATACCAAAGCGAAATTTAAAGGATGAGATTTTACGTCAATAAAAGAGTTTGGAATAAAATCTGATCAATAATTGTATATATTTCAAGAATATATCTAATTAATGTGGTTGATTATGATTATTATTTTTGAAATTAAATATTGTGGTTGGATAAATATTACCATCTTCTCCTTCATCCTTGGTCCACATTTTCTAGGTTGCTGTCAGGCCATATATAGAGTAGGCTATGATATATCATATTATCAGGGTTTCATCTGGGTGCGCTATATAGTATAAACTTCAAATTTGTTATCGTTCGCAATAATACTTCGCATATCCATTCAGCTTGAGGTAGGTAAATAGGGATTTTAGTATTGTTTAGGTAAGAAATAGTTTAATTGGCGAATCCAAAGGTGAGCAGATTTGCAAAGGGTAGGTGAAATACTGCGTATAACTCAACTGTCTAAGGTAGTTATTTACTTCAGTACTGTATTGTCTCTCTAATAGTCCACCAGTGGGAAAACGACAAAGGTGGACTATTAAAGAACATGGACTAATAAAGAATTTAGTCTTAATTAAGTAACATCAAAGGTAATATAACTAACATACGGTATAGTCAGAGTATTAGTACATTCAAAAACAATCTCGCATATACATACAATCACTAAATTCATATAAACACGATGAGAAAAGTAAATTATAGAAGTGGACCAGTAGAGAACTAGAGCAATAGAAAGTGGACTATTAGAGAGAATTAAATGTAATGCAGTTGATTAATCTAAAAGTATTACATGAGAAATGCATTTATGATCTTTAATGTATAATTATAGCTTACTTAACGCTTCCAGGGTGTTGAGCACAATATGACAGCGCATACCAATATATGGAATTGGTATATTTCAGTACGCCCATTAGCAGCTCCAACAGTTATTAATTACAGACGATTAGCTAGCTTGCCTACTCAGTAAACTTTTAATTTAATTGTCACGTTTAGGTAGCGTACCCCCATCAAATAATTTTACTAGTTATTTCTCGAAGCTAAGTTACTTTGGTAAGTGATCAATATTCTTAATAAAATACGGGGAGTTTAACTAGTGATGATGGTGCAATTAAAAATTGATATAAAATATCTAATAATGTAGTGTAGAGATTAATTAGGATATGATTGTCAACAAATTGATATCTTCAGAAATTTTGAAAAGTTAAAAATAGAGAGTGGAAATTGACACATATAAAGATATGTGTTCTGTAATAATCAAATTTAGCTTGTATGCATAAGAGTAACTACTGTAATAGCATTGTTTACAATATAAAAGGCTTCTGTTATGTTATCAATTATCTCCATAGGATTTGGCTTATAACTGATTTTGGCCGTAACTTTGTCAATTATTGTCCGATTTTAGAGATCTTTTGGTCTATCTTCATCATTTAGCGAGTTCTAGACGTGTCCATATAGCGTTTTAGCCTAACTCCACTAAATCTAGGTGTTTATTACTGAAGTTGCACCCCGACATAAATTATACAGGGTATATGGCAACCGTTTTCCAAAATAGTGTGCATATATCCCATATGTTCTTATAACCGGTGAGCTTATATCAAACATCTATATCTTTAATAATTATCCACTGCTGAAACTTTTCTAGGTTTTCGAGTATGCTGAATTCATTAGAACTTCAATTTAGAAGTAAGAAATTACTTATATAGAGCTCAGCTCTAGTAATGTTCAGTTTTTCAGTATGTGTATTCAGGCACTGAGAAAGGTCAGTTTTCCCAAGCTCTTAAATTGACCTTTAGAAAGTAAGCCTGGGCTTTTAGTATGGGAAAAATCTGAACTCTACAAAGCTCAGCTCTATATAAGCATTCTCAGAATTAAATAATTAAATATTAACAACCTAAATTTCACAATTTTTCTCCTGCTATGACCACTGTGATGCATTTAGCAATTTGATTCCAAGTTAAGGCATTACAAACTTGATTATGTTCGATATAAACTCCCCTAAATTGTCGCTTTGTAAATCGTTGGAACACCTTCTTTGTGAACAAATCACAGAGTATCCTACAGATTGGGTTTGTTTTCTTTGATTGCAATGGAAAGCCCATGCATTTTTAGAAAAACAATCAATTATTGTCAAAATCAATTTATAACCTTTTTAGAAAGAATATCTTGACTATCGAATGCAATCTGTGTGAGATCTATTTGCACTCGTTCAAAGACTGCAAAAGTTTTTATATGTTTGTGGTGTCCTTTGTTTGGGGGAACGAGATTAGACAGGCATAATTCAAAATTCAATTCAGTATAAGAATTCTTAATACTGTCATTAGCAACGCCCCAAATGTGGAAATTATATTTTAGGAATCTAATAAGCCCTGTATATTTTGGATGTTGGAGTTTATCATGGAACCATCCTATAGCAATTGGTAACATTCCATCTGACATCACTATTTTATCTCCTTTTTTCAGTAAAATCCATGATGTGTATCCTAGCAAAGATTTAAATGAAACTAGATATTAAATTAAAACGAGGTATTCTGCGCATAGCTCAGTCATATATTCGGATTTTGTTTAAATACATTGCATCGAATCAGTGATAATTCTATAACTTTCGCCAGCTATTACAGCGCCTACGTCCCTAATCGTATCGATGTCCGAAATCTGTTTAATGCATTATATACTTACTTAATTTAAAAAAAAGTTCTATGACTGTGACATATTCAACCAGTGAAGTCAAAGTTGAGTATTTTCACTAAAATCATATAAGGGGATTTCAAACAGAGAACTTGCAAAGAAGGTTGAAACTAGATCAGATAGTTAGAAATGATATCATGATTGAGCATTAGCAGAATATAAAATTAACTTACTAAACATATTTAAATAATGAACTAACCTTTAAGGAGATATTCGGAAAGTCGTTTTGAATGAATTTCTGAATAGCTTTGAATTTTCCTTGGTACTAGGCTTAACTTAATATTCTCAATCGAATGTAAGATCAGATCGGGATTTTTTTCTTTCCCCCTACGGCATTGCTTCCAATTGAGATAAGAAATATGTAATGTATACATTCTATGCTGTCCAGTTGAACCACTTAATTAAATCCAAAGAAGAGAACATGTCGGATGAGATTTCAGAGAAATCAGGTAATATTTGATTAGTGGTTCATCAAAACCTTGTAAATCGGTCGATGCTGTCTCTGGTTCACTTTCATCCATAATAAAATTGGGATATTTTGATAAAATTTGAATACGTTTTATCATTATACAGTATATAAGAGCATGCGAATAGCGGTATGCATAAATATAAATGAAGGAGTCAATATATATTTGACAAATCGCATACAACATAATAAAATATTTACAAGTTACTTAATATTATCAAATTAATTTGCAATTAATATATATCACTCTTAATTAAGGAATCCTTAATAAATACTGCCTTACTACTCACTAAGTATGCCATCAAATTTTAAATTTAATTGTTAGCAGTGCCCAAGAAATAATTAGTTTATCTGAAAATTACTTAATTCCAGTCAGCAAGCCCCAAACACCAACTTATCTAAATCATCCTAATTTACAATAACGATAAAACAGGGAAGGATTTAAGGCGGATCATCAGAAATAAGGTAGACAAAAGCCTTTTCCCCAGTCTACATTAATTATCCCAGACTTAACACAATCTCTGAGTCTTATTTAATATAATTGTTGCTATATTCAAACTATTATTTTTATGTTTCCTCGCTAAAAAATCACATTCACACCCTGAAAATACCAAATATCTCTACTTTCAAGTCTGAAAATGACCACTTGCCACTATACAATCTTGAAATGTCAATATTTGTAAACCCCAAATTGTTAAATAATGACGAGTTGATATGATAAATAGTTTTTCCAGCAGGATAACAAGTTTGGAGGGGGGCCTCCTCAAAATTAGAACTAGTGTACAATTTAAATGGGGGGGGGGGGGGGGGGGCTGGGGGGAATTACGAAATAGATTACACTGTTAAAATTTGGGGGATCCCCCCTAAATACAGGGATAGATCCACCGGGGGGTTCCACCAGGATTTACCCAGGAAGGCGTATAAATTGTGAATAGTTTTCGTTTAGGAGCGCTAAAACAGCCGAACGTCCCCATAGAGTAATACAAAATTTCATACATAGTGACTTTAGTACAGTTACAGTTAGGAGTGTTCAATTCTAGACCCTGGGTTGCAAAAATTATATAAACATAGGGAGTGGCACAATTTCAGAGGTTACTCAAGCGAAATATATCAGAGTATTTTTTTCTGTGAATACTTTGTAACGAAATATATCAAATGTCATGAAATTTATTTATCATTAACTGTTGATTCATTGTCATTGTTGGTTAATGGATAGTTTAATTAATTAATTATTAATTTATAGTTATGTATGAATTTATAATAGATTCCTTTGAGGTATATTAAATATATTTCAACTTTCTTGAAAGATGTCTTCTCAAATGCAGTTCTTAAAAAAGAACGTCAAAAACTGGCAGTTGACCCGCGGGCGCTTCCCACGGCATCCATAACTCTAAGGTCCAACCCAGGGCATTGCACCCCCCAGATATTTTGTGCTGGATCCATCCCTGCCTAAATATAATAAGATTTTCAATTTGGGGGGGTGGGCTCCCTCGAATCTGGGGGGGGCCCCCCTCCAAACGAGCCCCTACAAGTTTTACTACCATGACAGACTTACTACCTCTATTACTAGTACCATGGATGTTCTCTATCCATGACGGATTTACTACCTTACATGACAGAATTACTACCCTTTGATCATGACTTGTGTTCTCATCACGATTCACGAAACTCTTTGTTCTTCATTCACTATTACTATGCACTTTTAATGGTTTGTTTCATTCTTCTACTTGACTAAATACAAACAGTATGTATTATTAATATATACTAGGAAATGGTAATAATTTATCTTATTTATTCTAGTCATCAATTTAAAAGAAATCACATACAATAATAGTGGGGTCAAAAATTAAGGTTCCGTGACCAACCTCTGGCTAGAGGTTGGTCACGGTGAGATATGCTTCAAATCCCTTAAAAAAATAGTTTAAAGAAGGGACCTCCCATGGTGACAAATGACGTAAGAATCTTCAAAAGGTTATTACATTAAAAGTATAGTCCCGATTGAGTTGAAATTTTCAGTGCAGCTACTACTTATTGCATACTGTTCAAAAATACTCTAATCTCAATTTATGAAATGTTCAGAGAGGGGCCTTAATTTTTAAAAATGGTTGCCGGAGGCCCATTGAATTCGTCGCTATAAATAAGTTTGCCCAAACTTTCTAGAGCGGCATGGGAGCTTAAATCGCGAGTTATATCCTGAAGTATCAGAATCAGGCATAAAACTTAACTAGCCAGAGGTTGGTCACGGAACCTTAATTTTTGACCCCACTATAATGAATATCTCTCAATATTCAAAGGTTGAGAATTTTTTTTCCCATGTAATTTTTCCGAGTGATTTATTGAACTCGACAAAATTCGCGAGACCAAATTTTAAAATGCGTGCCTCAGGCTATGAATTGACATGATACATAGTCGTACTACAACTTTTTTTTTTAGTAGAGCGATACGGTTTTTGACAGCTAATATTTTCTCAGATTTCCCAATAGGTTATGTATTGTTAAATAATAAAAAAGGTCCTATCTCCGATGTTAAAATAATTATCTATTTGCTATATCGTTCACAATACTACCGTATACATATTAATTAATTAACCAATTGAATAATGAATATGGGGAAAGCGGATGTGTAATTGTCTATTATATAGATGATTGAGCAAGTCAAATTCAATAAAATCTTTTAAAGATACAAGTAAATATTTCCTATATGAATACATACTGTTTGTATTTAGTCAAGTAAAGAAAGAAAGAAAGCATTAAAAATGCATAGTAATAGTGAAAGTAGAACTAAGATTTGCGTGATGAGAGCTCAAGTCACGATCAAAGGGTTGTAATTCTGTCATGGATAGAGAACATCCATGGTACTAGTCAATTTCTGGGATGGGGGAACTTTTGTTGTGGGGGGGGGGGGGGGGATTCCAGAGCACCCCCCTCTGTATCATACCAGCCTAGTAATAGAGGTAGTGAGTTTGTCATGGTAGTAAAACTGTCATACAACAACAGTACAACTCTTTTACTTAATTACCAATACTTAAAGAGATGGACTTCTTATAATGACACATAGATTAGCTTATTACTCTACTCTTGAATACTTTTCGATCTTATTCTTTAGCTATACCGTATATACTCTAATAGTAGCGCCTATTCGAATAATCGCCTACCTCCAATAATAGCCTCCCCAAATTAGCATATACAAATTTACTACCGAAACCCTGAGTAAATTTATTTATCTAATATTAGTCGCAATACGATTATCAACCGATTCTACTAAATAAATTGTAGTATCAACATGTGATATTCTCGAGAAGCACAAAAATTATTGATAAAAATGGCCTAAAAACAATAATTTCCTAGGCTACTATTCGAATAAATACGGTATTTATTCTTCTGATACTTGTGTTTGTTTGAGATGAGATAATAAATAAAATAAATAAAAAATTCTTCCTAGTGATGCAATATTTATATTATGGGTGGTGGATAAATTCTTCCTAGTGATGCAATATTTATATTATGGGTGGTGGATTCATAAAAACTAATAGTTACCTAAATTAGTACATAGCATATTTGCATGTCAATGTCATTATTAAATAAAATCGATAACATACATGGTCCAAGTGTATTCAACAGCGGCATTGCATTAAAGTATAGAATGATAAGGTTCTATATGTGAATTTAGATGGTGACTAACCGAAATAAATATGTAATGAATAACATTTCGAAATTTCATGCTAAAAGATTCTTAGCTGTGCAGTTGTTTATAGCAGTTCCTATTTCCAGAACTGCAAATGGTCAAAAAGCACAATATTATTGTAATGAATATAATGGTTCATTCAAGTGTTACGCAACGCAAAATTCTAGGAAATTAGAATTCCCTGGGCTTTTTTTTAAAAAAAAGCATGGTATATCACATTCGTTGACCCATTCCCCCTTGGAAGCGTTACGTAATGTTTGAATGACCCATAAAAGTATTAATCAAAACCTGCCGTGACAGATCCGGAGCCATCAGTTAACCAATATGGTTGTAATTGTGATAAGTTGTGTAAAGAAACATTTGTTCGTGGACCCTCATCTAAACTAAACAGAACTGGAATTGAGTTGACTGGTGATTTCAAAGATAAAGATACCGTTTCAGATTCAAAAGTATTACCTGCAATGGCCTGATTAGCACGAAAATGTGAGAGAAACGAAAATTCGTCTTGATCCTGTCTTGAAATTCCATATACTCTAGCTACGCGTTCAGCAGTAAAACCCATAGGTTCATGAAGAATTGGATCTATTAAAGAATCATTCAACATAGTATCAACTAAATTTGTGTTTCCAAATTTTATTGATTTTCGAATCAATATAGAGTGAGGTGAAAGACTCATATTTTCCTGTCCCCCAGCCAAAACAAATGTCCCATCTCCAATACGCAATGATTGAAACCCCAACAATACTGATTTTAAACCTGAAGCACATGCCATATTTACTGTAAAAGCAGGAATTGAAGGAAGAAAATTAGATAAAAGAGCAGCTTGCCTGGCAGGATTTAAACCCTGACCTGCAGTAAGTAATTGACCAAGAATAATTTCTGATAATTGACCACATATTATTTTACTACGAGACAGGCATTCTTTCAAAACAATTGAACCAAGTTTTGGAGCTGAAATAGTACTGAGTTGACCATTAAATTTAGCAATTGGAGTACGAACAGCCGATAATATTATAACCTGATCATCTCTCAATGACATCGGAAAATTCACAAATAAATTAGAACTAAAATGACATCAATAAGGATGTAGAAAATAAATTAAAGCTCAAAAACAATTTAAATTCGAGAGGGGCAATTACAGGGATAGTGTTTGTATACATTTGGGTACAATTGCACTATCTTACACCCCCCTACTTTTCAATGATGGTCAAAATCACTGTATGCCACGTGATATAACACGTCGAGACATGAAGATTGAGCTAAAGATCACTAAAATCGGTTAAGAAATAAAAAAGTTTTTCTATTTTTTCTAAATTGAAATCATCACTGAAGCCAAATATACTATAAAATACTATTGTAGTAGATTGCCAGTCAACTTGTACTTATTACGACTTATACTACATACTAACTCGTCCCAAATACCAAATAGTTTCAAATTTACAGGTTAATTTTTTGAAAGTGTAAGTAATACTTACACTTTCAAAAAATTGTCCCTGCAAATTTGAAATTTCCTGTTCTATTGTACATACTTACTAAGTATGTACAATAGAACAGGAATTTTGGAAGGACATAACACCTTCAAAATCAACAAATTTGTGTCATTTATTAATTCCATTCATAGCTCAAAAACCATTGAAACCCCATAACCACTGTCATGACATTTAAGTACTGCCTTAAATACCAACTTTTGTATGAATATAATTTATTTTTGCATGTCAGAACTATGCATCGAGTGTGACCAAGTTGTGAGGCCAAGGCAACAGGGTTTACAATGTGAACCTTGTGGAGGTTGGTTTCATCGTGTATGTGGAAAGGGGGTTTCTCAAGAAACATATAGGGAAGCAGTTCGAAACGAATTATCCATAAACTGGCGCTGTAAATCTTGTCGCAGTGAAGATCCCGATCCAGAAACTGAGCAAATTATATTACATACTCTAAACAACAACAGCACAATTTTCCTTCCAGTTTTGGTTAGTACACCAATTCACTCTCCGCCTATCTCAATATCCCCACCACTATCTAATTATGAAAGTATCATATACTCATCCTCCAAACAATCCGTACATACCGAGGGAACAATAGATATACCCGTTTCAGGTGTAAACTCCTCTGGTAGCTCATTCGATATGGGAATAATTCATACTTCTATAAATTCCCATGAAGACTCTCTGGATGATGATAATCCTGTGAATGCTCATCATTCGGAAACCCAAGGAAGGACTATCAAATATTAAGTACCGGAAGTCAAAGGGGAAATCCCGCATTATTCGATAGTAGGGGATTCAGTTATACTATGAAGGTTAGGGGGAAAAATTGTCACAAGATGGACTTGTACCAAAAGACCCAACTGCAAAGCTACTGTATCTCAATCAGGCAATAGATTAATTCCTGGTGAGTATAGCTATATATAATATTAAAATATATATCAATCTTTATTTTAATTAGTATCTTTTAAAAACTTATTAGGTCCAATATCGCATTCTCATCCGCCCTCTGCCGATATTTCAGTCAGCACTAAAATACGCGTAGATATTAAAAATAAGGCCAGTTCCCAGATATTTACTCCTGCACAGGCTATTGTTAATGATGTTCTTATTGACCAAGTATACCCAAACATGCCGTTAGAAACTTTGCCACAACCTATAGCTTTAGCTCTAGCAGCTAATCGACATCGTCATCGGCTTCGCCCTGAGGACCCGAAAATTATTAATTTTACTCTTTCCCATGAACATTATCCAAATGGGTTCTTACAGCGAGATATTGTAGCAGATGATTGCAGACATTTAGTATTTGCAACTGGACATATGCTTAATCTACTCACACTTGCTAAGTGTTGGTATTTGATGCAACATTTAAGGTAGTCAAACAACCGTTTGTTCAGTTGTTTTAATTCGTGCTTTCATAAGGCATGCAAACAAATTCCACTTGTATTCGTTCTCATGTCACGTCGTAGAACTAGACAACTAGTGATTATAATTTGGTTTTAAATCAAGTTTGCGATATTTTACCCAACGCCCCAGTGGTCACACGAATGGTACTGGATTTCAACAAGAGTTGTGGGTTTCAATTCCATCTATTTTACCAGAAGTATGTTTAAAGGGTTGTGTATTCCATTGGGTACAGGCTGTTTGTAGGAAATACAAGAAACTGGACTTGTGCTTGCTTACAGGTAAATCCAATTGTTATCTAGAATTATTTTTTGGAAAGTATATTTAATAGTTACTCGCATCATACCTTTAGAGAAGACGAGTCAACTCGTATTTACATTAGACGATTGATGGCGCTGCCGTATTTACCATCTGAACATATAGTTTAAATGTTTAGGCGATTGCGTCAAAAAGCTGAAACTCACTCACTAATGTCACTAACCAACTATATACTGTATAAAAAACACATGGATTGCTAACAGCATTTGGACTGTTTATAATCAATTAATCAGAACAAATAATGATGTTGAAGGGTGGCACTCCAAGCTTAAGGTTGCAGTATCCTTCCCAACACTTTTTCTACAGTTATTTGCAGATTTGAAAGATCTTTTTTGTTTTAGATTCCCAGCGGCGAGAAGAAGCCAAAAATGCAATAATATTCGATCTAGGTAACATAGTGGAAAATTTTTATTCTATAAAATCTTATATTGTCTAAGGGATTAGTTTTTTCCTGTTAATGATTAAGATTAGAGAATGTTCTAGATCAGTTAATTATTTAATAATTTTGACATTATTTCTTAAGATTAATCAGTTGTGTTAACTATGGTATTTACTATTTTTAGAATAGAGAATTTCTGGAAATTTAAACTTACTTCAAATTCATAAAAATTAATGAGTTTCTTTAACTCTGAAGCAAATGGAAGATCCGAATCAAATAAAAGATCCGAATCAAATAGAAGATCCAAATCAAATAGAAGATCCAAATCAAATGAAAGATCCGAATCAGTTGGAAGATCCGAAAAAATATCACAAACGGGGGCAAAAGAGGACGGCAGCACAGACTGCCCTCCAATTCAAGAAAATAAAGATTCTCAATAATATTCTACATGTATGAATTTTTCTTTTTGTGCAATCTAATACCTTAATAGAATAATCGGTAGTTATATAATTTAAACATTTAGGGTAACACTAAGATGTTTGTCAAACTCTCTGTAGCATTTAATGTTTCAAGTAAGTTTAACAAAAATTTTAATTTATTGTTCATTTTAGTTTATTACTAAACTGTTTTTATTTGTTTTTATTTTAAATTTTTTTCTATTTTTATCAAAATTCAAGAGAAGAGAATTAAATTTGTTAATGAATTAATTGATTGTGTATTAAGTATGTTATTTGTTTAGTTATAATTAGTTTATGTTGTTATGTTACTTCCAAAGTTGATTAATATATTTTTAATTTTAATTGTGTTGTACGTGTATTATAATTTAATTAATAAAATCACTCTTTACAAACAGATTATATTTAATTAAGTGATAACTAGAAGGTTTTTTATAATAACTGGGTGGCCGTTATATACAAATGTAATTTAATATATCAATAAATCACTAATTACTCTCAGTTTCAATTTAAGTGGCAATGGCGAAATAAACAATAATCGTCAAGACTACTATTCGAGGTAATTACTATAACAAATATTTACTAACTCATATAAACAATGGTTTAGTGAGGAGTAAGGCCGCGTGGCGGCCGTCAACGAGGTGCGTAGCACCAATCTGTCGCAAAGCGACCGAGACCGAAGGTCTCGTGAGCATTAAACTTCAATGACAGATAGGGATTGTAAGGTATTACCCACCTATTATCAAGCTTAGCCCCGCCCACAATCCAGCACGGCCATTGTCTCTACGACGATACATGGGGTAGCCATCTTCAGCAGTTGTAATTGCTTAAAATGCCTTTGGGTATTTTTCTTAGAGCACTTCCCGTCCCTCAAGCAAGGAGCAGTCTTTTTTGCTACACCACATGGACCATGCATCATACAGCGTCTAACGATAGAGTGCAGTCGAGGTTGCAGACTAGGATCCGGAAGCTCAGCACAAATAATTCGATCATACTCAAGCGGGTCTCTAGGCTTATCCCGGTCAGTGAGTATAATAAAAATGTGAGCGTGAGGCAGACCACGCTTCTGGAATTCAATGGTAAACCCATGCGCTAGTGGTTTGCCCAGTACATGCTTTATCATAATATCCCGAAGTAATTCTCGCAACTTCATTCTGAAGACTCGGACTATCAAATTAGGACGATCGCTCGATTTCTGATTTAATAGGAGAGCAGACGTAATCTCCTCCCACTTCGGATTACACGTAAATGTAATGAATAAGCCTGGCTTAGCATATTTCCTAACTATACTAATCGCATCCTGGTGCAACTCAAACATTTGTCGATGACTACCAGTGTAAGAAGAAGGAAGGACAATCTTACGTCCCCGTTCTCTTGAGTCTGTATCACCTGCAGCGACTGCATCAGACAACCCACAGTAAAGATCCACTCGAATCTGCTGCTGGTTCATCTTGATGTAATTCAGCCTCTGCTGTTCTATCTTGGCATACATATCAACGATATCTTCCCACTTCGTCAATTCTCATTTCGTCAATTCCCATTTCGTCAATTCCCATATCGTCAATTTCCTATTTAGTCAATTCCCATTTCGTCAACGTTGACTAAATGGGAACTTGTATACACATCTTGCTAATTGTCATTAAATATATTTGCCTGGTTTGCATGTTCGCCGAGACGACAAAGGGAAAACGTGCAATAATCCATGAAGGATATTTGTATCAGAAAACTCGAGTTAATGGTCCTAAGTCATGGTGGAGATGTCAAGATAGGAGCTGTAATGGGAGGATAAGTATGGATGATGACATTGTGATTAACGTTATCAAACCGAGTACTTGCACAATGATCAATTTAGGGTATTTATACGAGAGATGATGGCACTTGCTTTCATTCCTGAGTGGGAAGTAAGCATTGCGTTCCAGTCACTTTGTGCAGATACACCTGAGGGCCTCAATGTTGGCGAATTTATAGATTATATGGACAGGACGTGGATAAATGGAACGTTCAAACCTGATTTGTGGAACGTTTTCGACTCGAATGGACCTCGCACAAATAACCAGGGCCGTGCCACTAATACAAACTGACCAGGTCAAACCTGGGCAGAATCTTTCCAGACCAGGTTCTGACCAGGTTGACCTGGTCATATGATCAGGTCAACTTCGTCATTTAACCAGGTTATGAATATTAATTAAATAAATAAAATTCGTGTAATGCACTGAAAAAAGTGGATTCCATCTAGAATCTAGATATTAGGTCTTTTTACTAAATACATGTAATTAAATTGATTATACTATATCGCTTTGTTAGTTATAAAGCTATTTAACATTTGGTGTGAAATATATATTTCAGATCATTTATCAAAATTACTGTGCGTTAAAAAAAAAAGAATTCTTTACCATGGGTAGCAATGATGCTTACTCTAGTTAGGTTTGACCTGGGCAGGTATCAATAGGCTCGCACGGCCCTGATAACCATCTAGAGGGATGGCACAATAGATTGAACAGCTTTTTGGGAAGGCGGCATCCTAATATTTATCAATTGATGCAATTTATTACAAAATAACAAGCTGTAATTGGTATTGAAATTATCCAACTACAAGCTGGTGCACTAGCTCCACCAAAGAAGAAGATGTACATTGCACTAGAATGTAGGATTGAAAATTTACGCCAGAAATATACGCGCGGTGAATTGGATATCGATGAATATTTGCTCAGGATAGCAAATAATTTAGCAAATAGATAATTGATATTTTGAGTGTTTTGTTGAGTTGTGTTAACGTGTTTTCTCAAGTATTATTAACCTATTTTGAGTTTAATTGTAGTCTAGTAATTATGTCCCATTTCGTCAACGTTGACGAAGTGGGAATTGAAGAAATAGCAAGTTGACAAAATGGGAATTGACGAAGTGAGAATTGGCGAAATGGGAATTGACGAAGTGCGAATTGACGAAGTGGGAATTATTCGACACTGGATATGCTTATGGATTAAAACACCTAATGACTCCTATAAATTCTCCAATTACTCCTGGGCACAGAAGGTATAATCGGGCTTTTCTTAAGGTTCAGGTATACTCTAGAGCACTTCTACCAAAAATATTATCCTCATTTACTTGAAATTTTCACTGCGGATTTGAATCATCCTTCTATTTGCAAAAATGCAATAATATTTCAATGACAAGTAACTGGGAAATTTTAGGTTTTCAAATTTTACTCATTTGTGTAAGAGATTTTTTAGTAATAATGAACCTTACAATAGTAAATACTGTTTAAATGCGTTTATCTATATCTTGTTTATCCTGCATCGTCTGGGATTGTTCAAATTTAATATATTTTTCATTTTCTTGATTATTACGTGATGTCAACTTTTTAATCGAAATTTTCCTATCCAAAATCCGCAAAGCTCCCCAAATATTTCTAATTTAATAAATCGCAAACGATGCAGGATGGATCTAGACGAGATCTATCCGAAACCGTTGAGATTTCGATTCTACGTGCAAAAGTGAAAAAGTTTCTTATCTACACAAATCTGAAAATGTTAGTTTTGCGATAGCGGGTTTTGAAAAAAAAATTTACATCAATTATTCCTAGATTGAGGTGACCAAAGTGTGTTAAACTGGAAAAATAATAGGAATTCTTCTTAGAAATCTCTTGAGAGTACTTATTGGTATCAATACAATCCAAAAATGCAATAAAAGAGAGATAGACAATGATTTGGATTTTATCCAAATTTTCGAATTTTGTAGAGTATACCTGAACCTTAAAGCTCGCCAAACCATTGAGTGTACAGGGCCGTAGCCACTGGTCAGGTTGGTCAGGTTTCAACCTGACCACTTTTAGTTGGTTGGACAGGTTAACCTGAACCCTTGGCCCTGTTGGTACTGTATCCAGCCCGGTCTAACCTGACCACTTTTAATTGGTGGCTACGGCACTGGTGTACCTTCGGAATATGGAAGAGCCGTTGGAGATCAATGGATATACAGGAGGAACCCTTTGTTATAGCCCTGAAAAATGTTGCAAAATTATATTGGCTACCATGGTGCTGCATAATATCTGTATTAGCCATGACCTCTTTGCCGATTTTGAAATGTTGATGACTGATCCTACACCTGATATAGTCCCACCGGAACCTTCAGAAAATGGATTAATAATGATAGAATCAATAATATCAGAATGCATATATATGCTGTTGTATACTACATTGAATTGATACTAGTAAAGTATGTAATAATATAATTATAAAGTTAGATTATAGAATCTACTTATTAGCGAACTAGTATCTCTCTCTTTGATTAGTTGGTTAATTAATTAGTAGAAATCCATTAGGAATCGGTGGTAGGAGGATACATTGATGGATGAGGAGGAAAATTATTCACATAGGGATGTGAAACATACTACCCTACCGCTGCTACAGGATACTCTAAACTTGGCTGGGTGAACGCAGCTAACAGTCTGATCTCGTTAGCGAGTATCTCTGGAATTGTTTCCATCTTTATATCCCCATTCGCTTCAGGTTGTACTCAATTTTCTCCATTCTAAGTTCAATCTTCTTCATGCAATCCAATTTCTGCTGTTCTTTTTGGAGGAGAATATGTTTTGATTGTGTGAGCTCACTAGGAGATAAACTATGTGAGGAGTATTTTCTCTTACGATTGGGCAGTACCTCAAACTTCGGCTGGTCATCATCAGTTGAGAAGATTGGACTAATTGGCATCTGCTGGTCAGAATCAACAGAAACTTGAGAACTGATATCTATCCCAAAGCAATACCCTCAAACACTTCTTTGCCCTTAATACTTCTAATCTTGTCCTCCAAAATAGTGTTAACTCCGTTCCAGGGGGACCTCCGCCAGTTTTATGAATTGAAGCAAGCTTATCGGCGATTAGTGGTTTATGTTTGCTCAAGAGGTTAGACCACTTTTTAAGTATATCATCTCTAGTTCTTGTTACCCCATGTAGAGATGATAACTTAGAGCTCTTCAAAGGTAAATGAAGCACCTAAGCTTCCGAATAACTGCGACTTGTTCTCTTTGATTATGTCCACCAAGGAATGGATTTCTTCGGTGGAAATCTTTTTCGACTATGTTTTGATTTTTCGAGGGTCAATTGGTAAGTCATCTAATTATTATGCAATTGTTTACTACCAGGGTTGTTTGATATAAATCATTTGATTTAAATCAATGATTTTTATTAATAAAAATCATGATTTTAATTAAATCAAAATCTGATTTAAATAGAAAGAATCCGATTTTGAAAAAATTGTGATTTTTATCTACGCAATTAGTAGGGTTGTTTGATTCATTGATTTAAAAAAAATCATTATTTAAATCAAACGATCCCTTCCGTCTCCGTCAGTGTGCGACGGATCGGTGCTACGCACCTGAAGTTGACGGCCGCTATGCGGCCTTACTCCTCACTAAACCATTTATTTTATAGCTACTCGACTCGTAGGGTGGTTCAAATTTCCAACTTTCTCTAGTTTTCTTCCGCCTTGGGTAATTTTGGCTGTAGTTGAGGTATTTTTAATAGAATTCACAAAAAATAAGTATTTGTTTACTCATTTACATCATGCAACAAATTGATTGTTGTAATGACCATGAACTAGGCATAGGGGACTTTTGTCCGGTAAATTTAATTTACTGTGCTTTTGATTGTGTTATGCTTCAATTATACCCTTATTTGTTATAGTCGAGCATTATTCTTTACCCATGTTAATTTAGTTTTATATAACAACTTTCTATCTCATATAACTAGGAATGCAAAATATACTAATCTATATGTATGCTAAAATAATCTTGCTTACTATTCAAGACTGGATACTCTTCTCTACACAGAGCTCGGTCAGAATGAAACGATGGTGACTCTGTTGGCCATAACGTTTTTGGCACGCTTGAGTTACTTCTTTTACCCAGCGTTCTACAGCTTGAGAATGACATGGATAAGGTGGGAATATTATTGCCTTCTCAATCGCAGATTGAAGATCTTGGTCACTAATGACGTAGTAAGTGGAGGTTCTGTAATTAGAGTTGTATCAATGTCAACTCGGTTCCAATAACAATCTGCTCCAAAGTTTATCTTCGGCACTATGAATTTCCTAGGCTCAAAAAGAGTATCGTTAGTATTGTAACTAGAATACCGATGCGTTAGGATGCAATTAACTGCTTTTTCTCTCACTGATCTGCACGAATCTGTCAGCATTGATATTAAAATATTTTCAGGATGACTCCAGAATCCATTTGTTTTGAGGACTTTGTGTGCAATTACCATATCCTGTGGTGGCAAATCTCTAGACAGTTGTACTCAGGGTTTCATCCAGGCGTATGAGGCGCGCCTGGAGGCGCGTAAATTTTGTAGGAAAGCATTTCTAGGCGCGCGAAAATGGAGAGATGCTTCCATAGACGTAATACAAAATTAGTAATTTAGGCGCGTGTGAGCGAGCTCAATCTAAATATAGGCGCGCGGGAAATTTTGTCTAGATGAAAGCCTGGTTGTACTAACTGAAAGAAATTCTTGGCACCACTCGAAATTTCCCAAAACCGCTTGAATTGAATCCATCCTGGAACATAGTGCTTAATTATAAAGTTTACAAGGCGCTTTAACACATTAGAAGGATGAACTGTTGATATATATAAACGTAGGATACGATTGGCAAGTGTATTCCATCTAGCATGATTTAATGTACCTGGATTCTTTGTTAGGAGTCTTTCATCTGTACTAAACTTACACACCATTTCTGAAGATATTTCTTCAACTTTTCTTTAATAGCTTTGAACTGAACAAGTGGATATTTAGTGAGGTCTTCTGATATGACGCTGCCAATAGGACCACTATAAGATGTCGGACCACTAGAATTACCATCTGAATCCTTGAATATGTGTTTAAGAATGAGCTCATTTGTGTGTATCCCACAAACAGCTCGTTGACAAGGGTGACCCAATTTGAGTTCGATTATTCTATTGATTCCTCCATGGGGGCCAGTATTTACAGGAGTGCCATCACACCCGAGTAGAACTAAATCTGCTGAAATTTCATTAATTAAATCAATAATTTCCGTTGCAACATCTTTAGCCTTTCCTAATTTCGGAGAAATGTGGCAGGGCCGTGCGGGCCTATTTTACCTGACCAGGTCAAACCTAATTAGAGTAAACATATAAAACATCTGTGTTGATGATTTTCTCATTAACATATTTTTAGTAACTTTAGTAAAAATCTTGTATTACTAGTGCACAGTAATTTGGATTAATTATCTGAAATATACGTATTTGAATGCAATTTCATAATTCCATAAGTGTACAGAGAATCCCAGAACTAGCGAGCGCAAACTAAAATTTGGGTCGTTCATGTATTTAGTCCAATGTACACGTTTCCCACCTTTTTCAGCCGTGGACCCCTATATAAATTCCCTCGGTTTTTGTAGACCCCCTCCCATAGACCGTAATACATTCTGTGGACCCCTACTAGAGCTCGTGGATCCCCAAGTGGTCCATTGACCCCAGGTTGGTAACCACTGTTCTAGATGAAGTCCCCTTTTCAGTGCTTTATACGTATATTATATATTTAATACTCAATAGTCATAACAATAATAATTGTTTTGAAACTCATCAGCTAGTGAGAACCTGGTTAAATGACCAGGTTGACCTGGTTAAATGACTAGGTTGACCTGGGTAAATGACCAGGTCAACCTGGTCAGAACCTGGTCTGGAAAAAATCTGCCCAGGTTTGACCTGGTCAGTTTACATTAGTGGCACGGCCCTGATGTGGTCAATATACCTACTTCCAGGTTCAGCTATCATAACTTCATGACTTTCTTTCTGTGTTTGACATTTGACTTTCCCATCTTCGCGCTCTACTCTAACTAAGGTTTTGTCAATTCGTCCATCGTAATACAATCCCATTATTTCTCCATCATTCTTTTGTAGATTTCCCTCCTCTGCTATTTTTTCCCCATCTTTCGCGTTCTCTACGAAGTTTGCTACGGTCAATTACATCCCTCGGATTATTTTTTGTGATAAAGCCGTAATCTTGCAACACAGCATTAGCAATTACAGCTCCTGCACGATCACTGATGCCATATCTATCGCACATTCTGGCTAATTTTGGCAGTTTTCGAACATTTTGCTCGGGGTCGTTTTCTGAAATATCCTCAATAGTGGTTAGCCCATCGAGAGTGTCGCTTACTCATTTTCATATTCGAATATCTCACAAAACTGATCTTCATCTACGATAGGTTGTGCTTCATGCATTTTCCTCTTCTCTTCGCCTACTTCCTTATTTTCCCTCATTTCCTGTCTCTTTCCCCTTTTCTCATAAATTTCATTTCCTTTTCTATCGATACCTGAAATAATCATTTCTCTTTTCGATCTCTGATCGATAATGAATGGTACTTCAAGATCAGGAATCCTCCCTTCAACAGGACAAGTGTTACATGGTCGCTCAGTTAACTCACACCTACAGCACATGACGTCGAATAATTGTTGAAAGGATTCTTTCAAGTTAATATGTGTGTCACAGGTGAAGTTAATATGTGTGTCACAGGTTTTCTCTCTGCCATTTTAGTAACTTAATCCCATCTTTGTAAATCTTCTCAATCTTGTCTAATATTCTCTTCTCTGTAATAACATTAGTACGCTTAATTCATTTGTGTTTATCCTTCGTCTCCACTTGACTAAGTTAGATTTGTCCCAAACTTCCAAAACTCCAACCATTACTAATTTCGCTACACCTCTGACAGATGGATTACTGTCTGAATTGGAGATAGTTGTCTTAATTTATTGAAATAGTTAAATACATCCGAGTTCCATGGTAAACAGGATTTATTTAACTCAGACGGGTAGCCTAGATCTGGGTGCAATGTTAGATTCCGAAGAATTGTAGCCATATTATTTATAATTATTAGTTTTTGTAGTCCAAACAAATTATTTTATAGTTTTAATTTGTAAGAAGCCAAATACAAAAACATATGATCAGCTTCAAATGTATTGATCTAATGATATGGTTAATTAATCACAAACAAAAGGTTTGTGGTATTGATTTTAATTATACTACATAGCAGAGTTATTGCATTCACGCGTCCATGAAGTATGCAATTTGTAATAAGGGACTAATTGAAGCATAACACAATCAAACGCACAGTAAATTGAATTTACCGGACACAAGTCCCCTAGTTCATGGTCATTACAACAATCAATTTGTTGCATGATGTAAATGAGTAAACAAATACTTATTTTTTGTGAAATCTATCAAAAATACCTCAACTACAGCCAAAATTACCCAAGACGGAAGAAAACTAGAGAAAGTTGGAAATTTGAACCACCCTAAAAATTTTAATTTAGTCTTAGTACAGGTAAACTTAAAGTACAAGTACGAAAATACTTTAGTACAAGTACAGTACTTGTACTAAAGTATTTTCGTACTTGTACTTAAGTACTTTAAGTTTACCTGTACTTGTATTTGTATTGTACTAGAATATCTGAAAAGTAGTAGTGCTTGTACTTAAGTACTTTCAAATGTATTTGAAACAACCCTGGATACAATACGGTGATATCATTAAACTAGTACTTTGTTAAAAGAGAGATTAATATTTAATAAACAAACTATTAAAATATATTTATTTAAGTGGATACAAAGTGGAAATCAACCAATCAAATCAGTAACGAATTGTCGTGTAACCAATTGTCGTGTAACGAATTGTCGCTGTAACGAATTGTCGTGTAACCAATTGTCGGTATCCGAAATTTGTTGTAGTTATTAATAAATAATTATTTACACCCTTAACTACCATTTCCTTAATTTTAACTTGTTTAACTATTATACCCTTGAAAGCAAACTTCTAGGTTGATTTTGAATTTTCATTAATTTGTTTACCTATTTGTGTAAACAACAATAAATATGCATTTTAGAATTTTATATATGCTAAATTTGTATTCAGCTACTTCTCTACCTATAACATCCGTTGAAAGCAAACTTCTTGGTGATTTTGAATTTTCATTAATTTGATTACCTATTTGTATAAACAACAACAACAAATAATCTTATTAGAAATTTAGAAATGCGAAATTCGAAATCAGCATACTTGTTCACTATTAAACATTTGTTTACCTATTTAACATTTGAAGTTAGTTTATATCTCATATATAAACTAGACTTATAATTACGTATTTCTTAATTAATAAACCTAGATTTTTTATTCTTTTTTTGCTAGTCAATATTTATGTGATTGAAGTCTCTCTTCTACTATAAAAGATATTTAGAGTCAAAATTTATGTGATTGAAGTCTCTCTTCTACTATATAAGATATTTAGAGACAATTTTTATAGTTTGATACACTTTTTGGACTCGTATATAATTAATGAATTCTTTGTCCTGTACTACCATTCATTCAAAAAAATGTACTCGATATTCCAACATTTCTTCACTTTCTAATCATCAACCACTTAGTCCAGTTTCATCTAGTCCTACCCTTAGTCCTGAAAGGAATATTATTTCTGATGATGAAACATATTCTAAACCTAAAGGTATCAAAAACGAAATTAATACAACCCAATGTTCTTCTATATGTTGTAAAACTAATTCCAAAATATTTCAGGATAATAAATTAGATATTATTTCTCGGAGGTCTAAAACCAAACTTACCAAAGATAACTCCTATTTTTCCAAAAGTAATGATGAAGCATTTTCTCCTAATTGCAGTCAAATTGCAGGGAATTTCCAATATCAGCTTCCTACTGTTCGAAATCGAGTCTTATCTCCTTTGCCTAAATCCTACAAAGGCAACAGTCCACCTGCCGACTATAGAAAGAGTTTTAAACCGAAAACTTACAGAACATTCAATAGAAAACTCTCTCCACATCGCAAAAGAACGATTAGATTTGATCATAGCTGCCGTTCCGATACATATGAGGATATATCACCTGAAACATCACCTGTTCCGAGAAAACAATTTTTGAATAGTAAACACAAAGATTCAGCGATAAGGCAAAATATCAAACTACGCACAAGATTACCATATAACATTAATCAAAATGATAATCCCAAACCAGTACCAGCTTTGTGTTCATCATTTTCTACTTCAGACACTCATTTGTTTGAAGAACATACTAAAAACTTACAAAAGGACAGTAATTTTACCTCGAATACATATACGTATTTTAGCGAAAAAAAATCACTCTCTCTTCATGGAAAGAAGATCTATAGGAATGACATAAACTTTCCTTGTCCTCCCCCTCTTCCCACTGAGTTGGACTCTTCACCACCACCATTGCCAGAACAAGAAAGTCTAATGCCCTTGGTTGGAGATCTTAATGCTGATTTCCGACGTTACAATGGAAGTAATTCTACTAACCTTGATCTTAATTATATCGGATCACAACTGAGAAATAATCGAAGTCAATCTTCATCTCAATCTTTCCCTGAACATATGCAATTATGTACTCCAATATCATCATTGGAATCTTCTTCAGTAAGTACTTCTTTAGTGAATACTAATCTAATCAAAAGGGAAAGTTTTTCAAGTCTTGAAGCGTTTGATATTATTGAACTAGTAGGCGAAGGAACTTACGGCACTGTGTATAAAGCTACTCATATTGATTCTGGTAATATTGTTGCCCTTAAGAAGGTGAGAACCGATAATGAGAAAGAAGGCTTTCCTATAACAGCGGTGAGAGAAATAAAAATATTAAATTTGCTCCGGCATGAGAATGTCATCGATTTACTTGGTATAATCAGTACTAATATATGTTTAGACTCAAATATTAATAAAGCTGAAGTTTATCTTGTATTCGAATACATGGATCACGATTTAATGGGCTTACTGGATTCAGGATTAACTGAATTAGAATTGGATCAAATTAAGTTAATGTTTCAACAGCTCTTGGAAGCTGTTGCTTACTGTCATAAGAATAATTTTCTGCACAGGGATTTAAAATGTTCTAATATATTAATAAATAACAAGGGAAAGATTAAGTTAGCCGACTTTGGTTTAGCTCGATACTATCATGCAGAAGATGAAAAAAGGATGTATACTAATAAAGTAATAACTTTATGGTACAGAGCACCAGAGCTTTTACTAGGGGAAGAGAGATATGGGCCACCAATTGATATGTGGTCATGCGGTTGTATTTTTGCTGAACTCTTTAATAGAAAAACTTTATTCATGGCATCTAGGGAAATAGAACTGTTGGACAAGATTTGTCAACTGTGCGGGACACCTTCACCTGCTGTATGGCCAGATGTAACCAAACTATCCTTATTTAATTCGTTTAAACCGAAACAATATTATAGAAGACGATTAAAAGACGAATTCGAAAATAAATTACCTTACGATGCTCTCGAACTTCTGGATAAACTATTGATACTTGATCCTTATAAACGTATAACTGCAGCACAATCTTTAAAACATCAATTTTTTAAATTATTTAAGCCAGAAACAGTAACTCCTTTGATATTACCCACTGGTCAGGATTGCCATGAACTATGGAGTAAGAAACGTAGAAAAAAGATGGATCAATTGAATAGGAAGATTTCAGATGAAATGGAAATAGTAGACAAACCTTTTCATTTACCGATTTCAGAAAATCATTGAGTTTATTAATTTATTATATAATTTCTAATACCAATAAATTTGTGCTTTGACCTATTCTGATTTGTTTTTCTAAGTATAACATAGGAATAAGCTTAATTATCGTTATAGAATCCAGCGTTGCGCGAAATTTACGTTTCATTAATGTGTTTAGATGAATTGAATATTATTTTAATAAATTATAATATATTAATACACAACCAAGGGGCGGTCGCAGGATCTGGCCAGCCTGGGGGCAGGGGAGGAGCTTCTAGTTCACATCCGGGACATTCCCCTAAAAATTATACTAACAACCGGGGCTGGAACTCGGGACATAATGTTTTAACGGGGCTTTTTGCCCCGGGTGCCCCCTCCCTTGGACCACCACTGCCTTCGGTCTCTGTTTTACTTGCTACTCATTCTCGTTTATTGTTAAAACTTAATAACAAACATTTTCCTATTCCCATTAGGCAAATTATACACAATCTAAGCGTGGTATAGCCAGTGGCGTCGAACTTTTCCATTTTTCGAAAAATAATGACGGGGCGAGCTACGATTTTTTTAAATATCACCTAGTTTAAAACGTTAAAACGTGTATCACTTTATCCAAAGGTTGGGTTTATCTTGATGAAAATTTCCCGATAAATCGCTTTTTTTAATCTTTCTGACACAACAAATACATTGCATTATTGCTATAAACATGGCGGCTTTAGCGGTTCGAATTATGTTCGGACAAACCTAATTAGTTTAGTTCTTAACGAACTAAATAGGTTCATCCGAATCAAATAAGTTCGTGTGGAGGATCAAAGAAACTTTTCCCGAGGATGAATTTCAACTGTCCAATGTCCAATCGAATTTATGCCGGGGCGGAGCAGTGGCCGCCCCGGCATGATTTTCTCATATCGGGGCACGCCCCGACCGCCCCGGCATGGTCGACGCCTATGGGTATAGCATACAGTTGGAGAATAATCTTTGCCCTTTATGTAATTTTGAATTTTCTTAATTACTACGTATACCTATTTTGTAAACAACAAATATTAATACTAATGTGTTTATGTTATTATTGCTTAATTATCTTAATTTACATCCCATTTTGTCCCATGTGATTACTAAGTTGAAGACCGGTATGATGACGTTAACTGATCTCTCAAGGGCATTTCTCGCTCGGACCATGAGTATTAAACACTCCAACCTCCCTTTTTCTGATTTTTCCCGGGTCTGAGAAATACAATGGCTGGTACACATGGAATTCCAAAGTGTCTAATCATGGCCTACTTAATATACGGCCGTGTTTGTCACCTAAAAGGCCAAAAAAATAGAAGGCTAGTTTATAAATTTCATTCTAGGATAAACTATGCTCCTTATTGTTATTATTTGGGTTGTATATGGGGTAATCACCATTGCGAGTCCAATGGAACCACTTTTGAGAATCTCAGATTTGTGGTTAAGCTGTTTTGGCGCCATTTGATGATGACAACAAATATACAAAATATACAATTCGAGTCTAAAGAACTACGAGAAAAATGAAGATAATTTGCTAATATACTTAGTATACATTTTCTGAATATATAATGAGATGAATATGTATAAACCAGCAATTATATACGGGAACGCTCCATTAGGTCGAATTCTGATGTTGTCGATAGATCGAAAGAAGCATGTTGTCGATAGATCGAATTTACTTTTTAGCTATGTTGTCGATAGATCGAATTTACTTTTTAGCTATGTTGTCGATAGATCGAATTTATTTTAGCTATGTTGTCGATAGATCAAATTTATTTTAGCTATGTTGTCGATATATCGAATTTACTTTAGCTATGTTGTCGATAGATCGAATTTACTTTAGCTATGTTGTCGATAGATCGAAATTAATTTAGCTATGTTGTCGATAGTCGATAGGTGGAATTTAATTTAACGACTGAATAATAAATAAATGAAAGAAGAATAAGTAAATGAAAAATGAATAAGTAAAGAAAACAATGGACAGGATTTGTCTAACTCTTCAATCGTATACTGCAGGTTGTGCAAAGGTTTCGTGTCTGCATGGCATAAATATCCACGTTTCTATGCGTGGCCCCCGGCATACTGTGCAAATTCCTTGATTTACCGTAATTTCATCATCATCACCATTATCATCTTCGTCATCATCTGAAATATCCGAAAGCTGTGTCTCAAGTGAAAGAATGCTACTAGTTCCAATAGTTCTACTGATTGCTGCCAAATATTCTAGAGGTGTAAATATGCCATCTTGTAGCTTTTGTTTATATTCTTCGCGCTGCTTTGAATAAAGAATATATTTTTCTTTGTAGGCCTGGATATAGTTTCCTTCTGTCTTATTCGGTCCACATCATTATCTGTGTCCTCGATTACATTATTCAATGTGGAAAGGAAGTTCCAAATCCTTGGATGAGAGGTCGTTACAATTGACTTCAACTTTGCGTGGTAACTTTCAGCAGCGTTGTTTGTCGTCGCTTGAGTGTCAAAAACAGAAAGTTCTTCAGGATCTATCTGCGATATCCATCTTTTTTTGAAATACTTAATTAGTATTTCAAGTTTTGGTCTTTCATGTTCTGAGACATCAGGTTGTAGTAGAAGATTAAATGTATAATGGATAAGTGAAGTAGGAACGAAAGGAATTGACATCAATAATCGTATATATTTGGGACACTCCAGCATTAGATTTAAAACTATGTGTTAAGCCTGTCCTTTGAACTTTTGCCCAAATCCTTTGTGTGAAATGAAACCAACACCCTTGGATTTTTATTTCTGGGTAATTGCTTTAAAAAACTGCGTGGTGCTATTCCCAATCGGATATTGCCATTTCAGGTCGAAAGAGAGTAATTTTAGTACAAATACAATCCAAAATAGATTTATAAAGCCTCTGATCTTTTGAGGTCATCTGACAATGGATTGCGGGAAAAGACTTTGTACCGACAGTGACAAATATTGTCCATATTTGATAAAATTGAAGTGGAACAGTGTAAAAAGTCCCATCAAATTGGGTATGGACAACTTCAGACAATAAATTCACCATTTTCTGAGACGCAAAGACGACAGCTGTGTTATTATCTATTGAAACAGTTAATTTATGATGTTGATCGAAACTGGAACCTGGTAATACTTGAGAGAACTCATCCGCTGTTAGAGGGATCTTAGGCTGCATCCTCCTCCTAGCCGATACATGGAAGATTCAAATTCATAAAATGATATTACAGATGCATGTAAACTATTCCTAGTTGTATCGTCAAATATTTCCCTTAAGCTTCCTTGCTTTCTTTGGGCCATTTTCTTGAACTTGGCTCTCAATTCATCACCTCTGAATTGTATTCTTCGACCATGTGATTATGGGGTGATTTAGGAGTTACTAGGTTCGATTCGTTGTTCAATCCCCTTACATCCTCTTAGAAAGTAAGCATCGTAAATACGTTTGGTTCCCCATTACTTTGTACCTAAGATACTTAAACCCATCTCTAGTCGTAAAAACTTTTCCATTACTTCGACGAAAATGATCTAGTTTGTACTCCATATGTCAAAACAAATATATTACTATGTATTAAGAAAATGATGAACTATTACTGTATTAGGTTTTATAGTATTTAACTATATTTGTTTACCTATCCGCACGAAACCAAACAAAAGTGTGACTAAAATACTTCACTATTCAAAGACATGGTTTATACGTAGTTGACAACATTTACAGAGCCGTGCCACTAATGCAAACTGACCAGGTCAAACCTGGGTAGGATTTATCCAGACCAGGTTCTGACCAGGTTGACCTGGCCATATGACCAGGTCAACTTGGTCATTAAACCAGGTTCTCACTAACTGATGAGTTTCAAAACAATTATTATTGTTATATACGAATAAAGCGCTGAAAAGGGGGCTCCATCGAGAATCTAGATATTACGTCAAATACGTACTATGTACATTTAATTAAATTTGTTATAATTATACCTGCCAACCTATATGAGTCAATTCCCAGTAAGTGGTTTCAATCTTACCCTGTACAGTGGCCTAAATACATGGATGCCCAAAATTTTCTTTTTCGCTAGCTCGTCCTGGGATTCCCTGTACCCTTATACTAAGAGGAATTAAGAGATTGCAGTATTAAGAAATGCATTCAAATACGTTTATTTCGGATCATTAATCAAAAAGTGCTGCGCACTAATAATAGAATTTTTTTGCTAATGTTTGCTAAAAGTATGTCAATGAGAAACTCATTAACTCATGGGGACAGATGTTTACTCTAATTAGGTTTGACCTGGTCAGGTAAAATAGGCTCGCACGGCCCTGACATTTATTTTATGGGCTTCCTTTTGGTATACCAAAGGAAGCCCATAAAATAAATTCGATCTATCGACAACATAACTAAAATAAATTCGATCAATCGACAACATAGCTAAAGTAAATTCGATCTATCGACAACATAGCTAAAATAAATTCGATCTATCGACAACATAGCTAAAATAAATTCGATCTATCGACAACATAGCTGAAGTAAATTCGATCTATCGACAACATAGCTAAAGTAAATTCGATCTATCGACAACATCAGAATTCGAGCTAATGCATGCGCCCCTTATATACGTTTTATGGACGAAATTAATAATTTGTAACTCGAAGACTACTTGTAATTTAGCAAAATTTTAGTTTGTCGCTATTTTGTGATTTAGTAGCCTTTGGGGTATGAAATATATCCCTATTTAGCATAGAGTTATTAATTATTTACCAAAAGCTGACGGGGCGTGATTCTGTGTTTGAAAATAATTTTTCGTTCATAAACAATGGCCAAAATTTTGAATAGCGGGGTGCTCGTAATTCCAAAATCAATTAATACTAATGTTAATAAGTGGTTGAACGAGAATATAAAAATTAGTAGCAATATCGGGATGATCGTTATTCTGAGGTGGTCGTTAAGCGGGATTCCACAATTGGTATACTCGTGCAGTAAATTATTGATAAAATATCCGGAATGTACAATTATTCTTGATTGAAATAGTCATGATTTCATACTCTGTATCTATTTATATATTTTCCGGTATCTTTAAAAAAAAGCTGACGGGGCGAAGAGGCCTCCGCCCAGTAATGCATACGGGCTGACGGGGCGTACCCCGGCCGCCCCGTCATACTCTACGCCTATGCTATTTAGTATTCCTATTATAAAATTAATAATTATTAGAAAGTAGGAAGAAAATGAAATTTAAGATATTCGAATTTTTTTAATTTACCATAAATTGTTACCGTCACCATGAAATGGCGCCTAAACAGATTAACCACAAATCTGAGATTCTCAAAAGTGCTTCCATTGGACTCGCAATTGTTGATTACCCCATATACAACCCAAATAATAACAATAGGAGGCATAGTATATCCTATAATGAAATTTCTAAACTGGCCTTGTATTTTTTTGGCCTTCTCGGTGACATACACGGCCGTATATTAAGTAGGCCATGGTCTAATCCATATTTTCTAAATTCACTAGAATGTCATATGAAGTTTTTAACGGATTGTGGATAATTTATGATATGTATCTGGTATATAATTTTGTCATTAAACTCCATTGTTTATTAAATGAATACATATTTCGTTTGTCTTTACACCAAAAGGGTTCCTGGAAGAGGAAGCTGCCCTGATCTGGAAAGTCCGGATGACGGAGGTTCACAGTGGGCATTTTCAGTTGTGTAAGTGGAAATAGGAAAAACTATGCTAGATATAATCTAATGCAGAATTATTGATATATAGGTTATCGGTAGCTACAAACATGAATTGTCTAGAACTACGTTTAGGAGACTACGTACAACATTTTTCATAATGCAAATCAGTTTGCAGCTACCGATAACCTATATGCCAATAATACTTCATTAGAGTCTATCTAGCATAGTTTTCCTATTTCCACTTACACCCCTGGAAATTCCCACTGTGCTAATGAGACGGGCTTTTACTTCGAAACATATTAAGAGTGATGGAGGCAAGCTTCGAACTAAAAGAAATAAAAACAGAATTAGTTCTTGAATTTTTAAGTTTAGAATTGTCGTGACCTAGAACCATCGCATTATATGTCTTTACTTTATTGGAAAGTAAGCAATTAGAAAGAGTCTCAAATATTTATGCAATATATCCCAACATGACATGCTACAATCACACCAAACCCTCCACATATTACCATACTTTGTTTCTGTCCTTATACAAGCTAAATGAACAAGTTTTGTACGAGACGAACCAGTATAAAAGTTCTCAAACAGCTGTTTTCGACTGTCGATTTACTAAAATATGTCATATCGTGACCTTCGATATATAAGGCCTGATCACTACTTTGAACCATGGATTACTTAAAGTGCATTGAAAAATGGAGAATTCATCTTTATTCCAATAATTATCAATGATAGAGCAGAAAAGTGTATTATAAGTTATAACTATATAGGAATATGGTATCCAGGTATGGATAGCACCCTCCAGAATTGTGATATGTCATCATCTGATGACTAGGGTGACCAGATGGCTTTGACCGAAAACCCTGGACATTTTCCATTTATTGTCCAAAAAAACTGGACATTCCTGGACACGTAAAATCCAAAACCTGGACAAAAAACTGGACAAATCTAAAACCGCGATAAATCTCATATTATGAGCGTAGGAGTGCATTTAATAAGTCTTGGATTTAGGGCATTAAGTAAATTATTTGCCATTGTTATGTGATTTTCTAATTAAATTTAATTAATATTGTTTACCATAGGATAATGATATTTGCATATTACTAAAATACAAAATAAAAATAAAATCCCCCCCGCAATCGGTATTATCTGAAAAAATCTAAGTTGTTTAATACGTCTTTTATTGTCTACGTATTACGTATAATACGTATAATGTAATACGTATTATACGTATACCTTACTTATAATATCGAGCTCATGGAATTTGATTTGAATAACTTTTGGTTTAATCGTTATTCTTTTATTGTTAATCGACTCGTAGTATAGTTTGTATAGTACAAATATGATTATTTGTTAGATGTTGTTTTTACAACAAGAATTAGAAATATTCTATTGAATTTACTTCAAAGATAACCCTGGTTGATCATAGATTTAACGTATAATACGTACTGGTGGATAGCGTATCACGTATAATACGTATTATACGTATTATACGCAATACTCGTATTAAACAACTTAGGAAATAATCTGATTGATAAACAATTAATTTACAGTCTGTTAGTATAATAGTGTAAAATAAAATTATTTAAACAGATCATTGTCTAAATAATCGACTTTAGATACGAGTCTGTTCGTAAAGAATGTGTTTGCATTGTAATGTGCAAAATTGTCGTTACTAACTAGATATTGTTTCTTCTAGCAACCACCAAGTAAACAACAGTGCATTCCAAACATTAAATATTGTCACTAGCTTAGGAAACAATCAATATATAAACACAGATTAATTTTATTCTAAACTTTAAATGGATTACATACCTTTGCAAATCCCACTTATCATTCCCGACATCCCAACTGACTTTCTTCTCCCTCACCTGTATTCTCTAACCTCAAACTACCAATACACATCTACCTGGTTACGGGATTATGGACTTTTAGCTCGTGCAATGCAATGCAAATGTGGTGAGGAAATGTATGAGGGTGCCTACGCCAACTCCCAGGATGGTTACAAGTGGAAATGTCGCGCATGCAAGAGTTCCTGTTCAATCCGTTTTGGTTCCTTCTTTCATCTTTCCAATCTCTCGTTTACTTCGCTTCTCCAATTCATGTATCTCTGGTGTGAGGAGTGAGGACATTCAGTCACACGCAGGGAATGGAAGGTTCACGAACGGACAGAATTGATGTAATTCAGTTCATCTCAAATCGACGCATGTTCAGTTCGTTCAAGTTCACCTCCTAACTTCAGCTGCTCCAGCGTTCGTTCAATTTGTTCATGGGCTGACACGCGTTCGTTCAATCCGTTCAATTAAGTTCGTTCAGTTCGTTCAATTCGTTCAAACCGTTCAATTCGTTCAGTTCAGTGCACAGTGAGTGGGTCGAACTATTCCGTTTATGATAGACTGTTCGATACTCCAGGCTGTTATTGAAGTTCAGGTTAAGAAGCTAGAATCTAAGCTAACAGACATGAGTCCACTAGAGATGTCCTGAATTACCACTTTTGCAGTCACCTATTATATTTAATGGATCAATATTTCTAATTTATCTTTATTCAGTTTAGTTCGTTCAGTTCAATCCGTTCAGTTCGTTCAATTGCCGTTCGGAAACCGTTGGCGTTCGTTCAGTTCGTTCACCGTGAATTGCTTAAAAGCCCTGCGTTCAGTTCGTTCAGTTCAAGTTCAATAAGTTCGTTCGTGAACCTTTCATTCCCTGGTCACACGCTATTATGGAGAAGCAGTTGCAGTGGGCACCAGCTACTGTTGTTGATTGGATGAACTTTATGAGGGATATCTGTGTTGAAGAGATCATACAAGATGCTGAACCCTTAGGTGGTCCCGGGATTATCGTGGAGATTGATGAATCCAAGTTCGGCAAACGTAAATCAACCGCGGAAGATTAGTAGTGGGTATGGGTTTTGGAATAGTCGAGAGAGATACAGGCCCAATGGTTATGTTATGTGTACCAGATAGATCTGCTGCAACTCTGCTACCCCACATCCAGCATTCCGTCCTACCTGGCTCCATTATATACAGTGTACTCCGCTTAATTGGGACACCGGTTAATCGGGACAGCCGCTTAATTGGGACAACGCCCCAAGAACAGAATCCTTTCATTAGAAGCTATTACTAAATTTTCGGTTAATCGGGACAAACTTCGCTTAATCGGGACAAACTAAACAAATTTGGTTCAAAATTGGTGCTCGCTCAATAGAAAATTCATATTGATCAGAACAAATTCTAATAATCTTTGTCAATACTGATGAAGGCAGGACAAAATATCTAAATATTGTCTATTTCTTATTGATTTCCGTAATATCGAAATTTACCAGAGATTATGCATGACCTTGTGGTTCAGGGATATATCAAACGGTCCAGAGAATATTACGGCTCATTCTATGGGTTTGAGAAGAATCAAGTGTCCGCAGGCATTGGAGGAATTGTTGCAACAGGTTTAAAACGAAAATTTGTGTAAATCACAGGTAAATCACCACTTTACAAAGTTTTTTCGGTTAATTGGGATCTCCGCTTAATTGGGACAAGAGGCCTGGAACAAACGTGTCCCAATTAAGCGGAGTAGACTGTACTTAGATGAGTGGGCTGCATACAATATCTTGGCTCATACATCCCAGTATACGCATCACAATGTGAACTATAGTGAGAACTTCGTGAATCCAACTATTTGTGTGCATACTCAAGGAATTGAAGGTAGCTGGAACATTGATAAGAAAAGAATGAGAAGAGGATCAACTACTAATCCTGGCCTGATGAACTGTTGGAAACACATCTGGCTGAGGGTTGTTGGAGGAGGAGAAACAAGGATAACATCTTTAACAACATCATAAAAGGGTTCCGAAACTTATATCCAGTCGTTTGATCTCATCGTTTCAGGTTCGTTAATCTATATTAGCATTCTCTTATATTATTCTTAAATACGAGTACTGCGACCGGAAATTGAATTGATGAAATATAATATTAATGTCAACAAGCCTTTCGGTCTCGGTCGATTCGCCATGGATAACCACTACGCGGGTTACCTTTTTTCAATAGACAATAAATCTCATTATGCTTACTTATTGTAACAATTTGAAAGCTATTCCATATTCCGAATATTATTGCTCTTTCTATTCGCATATAGCCTTAGTACTGTTGTATGACAGTTTAACTACCATGACTGTTTAACTACCTTGTATTATTGTAACCATGGATATTCCAGCCATGACAGTTTAACTACCAATAACAATTTTACAACTTCTTTCTATGACTTCCTCAACTTGTAGTTCCTATTGCATGATGACGCATTCTTTTTAATAGTATTTCAATCAACGCTATACCTCATATACATACTATAAATCGCTGAGAAACAAATGATAATGTAACTAACACAATAATATGAGCCTATTAAATTTTATACGCCATGTGAGAAAGAATGCGTCATCATGCAATAGGAACTACAAATTGAGGAAGTCATACAAATAGGTTGTAGAATTGTCATGGTAGTTAAACTGTCATGGCTGGAATATCCATGGTTATACTAATACAAGGTAGCAAACTGTCATGGTACTTAAACTGTCATACAACAGTACAATCTCAACAAAAATTGTTTACAAACTAAGAAATATATGTATATTAGTAGTTCGTTTAATAGCAACCCGTGTTTGTCACTAAATATGGTTGCTAATAGGCGAATGTTGCTAATTGGGGGAAGAACTTAACAGTTTATACGCTTGGGATCTTAAAAGCAGTTGCAAATAAAGCAACTCCACTGTATATATATCAAGGTTTAAATCTCTGTATTTGGAACAGTGATTTTATTTCAGTGAGTTTTAAATAATAGTCCACTTCTCAATTTCTATGTTAATACTAATGATACAATGGAGTTCCTTCATTAAGAAAACTGATTTTGTTGCAAAAATAGTTGCTAATAGGGGAGTTGCTTTACTCCTCAGTCCTCACCCTTTCTACTATGGAGTAAGTAGAATGGACGTAATTATACATCCCTTTCTACCATTTCCCATCGTTTTGACTTGTATACCTGTATTCCCGATGCAAGCTGAAGTCTGGGGTTTTTTTTATTTTCCGTAATTTGCTTCCCATTTTTCTAAACAACAAGATAAATATACATATTAAAATTTGAAAATGCGGTAGTCGTAATCAGCATAGTTATTACCTATTAGGAGATTTGGAAGTTTGTTTGAATTTTAAATGCTGTTTCAATTCCCCCATCACTTTAATACAACCCGACAAACAAACAAGCAACCTCACAGCACTTGACTTTTAATAATCGTTTAGAACTGAGTCAAAACACTGGATAAATTTTTCGGATCCTTTTATGATGTTGATAAAGATGTTATCCTTGTTTCTCCTCCTCCAACAACCCTCAGCCAGATGTGTTTCCAACAGTTCATCAGGATTAGTGGTGCCTCTTCTATTCTTTTCTAAACAATGTTCCAGCTACCTTCAATTTCTTGAATATGCACACCTACGTAGTTGTTCACGAAGTTCTCACTATGGTTCACAGTGTGATGCGTATACTGGGGGGAGCCAAGATATTGTATGCAGCCCACTCATCTGAGTATACAATGGAGCCAGGTAAGACGGAATGCTGGATAAGGGGCTTCTCCTAATAATAGCGTGTGACTGAATGTCCTCACACTAGAGATACATGATTGGAAGCGAAGTAGCGAGAGATTGGGGATGAAAGAGGAACCAAAACGGATTGAACAGGAACTCTTGCTGCGCCACATTTCCACTTGTAACCATCCTGGGAGTTGGCGTAGGCACCCTCATACATTTCCTCACCACATTTGCTTGCATTGCGAGCTAAAAGGCCTAATCCGTAACCAGTTAATCGTATTGATAGTTTGTGTTTGAAAATACAGGTCAAGAGAGAAAGTCAGTTGGGAATTTGTAAATATGTATATGTCAGGCCAAATGCGTTTCTAGCCAAACGCGTTTCGCCTGAGAAAAGACGCCAAACGCGTTTCCATTTTAATATAATCTTCATGGGTGTCTATTATTAGATATTGAAATCACTATATGCTATTTATCGTTTGATATGATTATTAGAGGCTATTATTAAGCAGTTAATTAAATCATCCAAGCTCTTCCTTTTCATTCATACACCTATTTAATTTTTATTTATTTATACAAATTAACCTAACCTTCGTTATGTATATTATTTTATTATTATTATTAATTATTAATTAAGGATCAATACAATTTACACAAATTCTAATACTGAGTAGCGAATTTTTATATCTAAGTGGCCGATTTTGTGATTAGTATCTTATGTGACCTATTAATTTTCCAAGTTTGGTTGATTGCTTGTTATGCTAAATGTTTGGGACAATTGGGGCCGTCGACATTTCAAAAGTGGCCTGCATATTCCTACCATGTTCCACTTGTGGCACAAATTTAAAGTGACTGTAAGTTAAAAACTATTTGTAGGAATATTTACTGTAAGGTGTCTCCTCAAGTAATTTCTTTGTCAACTGACTCAACAGTATGACATTTATTGGGTGTACAACAGTGGCGTAGCCAGGGAGGGGCCAGACGGGGCCGGTCCCGGTTAGCGCGGCTGAGGTTTGGGGCCCGACCGGCTCAGTATTTCAACCCTGGGACCCTGCTGAAATACATAGTCAGGGCCTGCTGCAAAGGCGCATCCAGCCCAAGGATGGTGTGCAAACATATTCTTCGTGGATACCGCTACTTTACTGTCCTATTATTGTTCAAACCAAATACTGTCGTTCAAAATCTAATTACTCTCATACTTTCTCGAGCTTTTTTTTTTCAAAAGTGTGCAACCTCTATTATCCGAACTATGTACAGTGCCCTACCAAAAGTATTCGTACGCCGCCGATCAATTCTGATTTTTAATTATAGATTTGCTGTCGAATTAAATCGTACAATTTGCTAAAGACTCGCACAAGGGTGGGGTTGGTTAACCAATGAGGATACGGTTACAATTCGATTTCTCGCCACGGTTAACCGGTTAACCTCCCATCCTACTCAATACTATAAATCCTTTATAAATTTTGATTATACTACAGAATAAGACTCAGCTGTATATAATATAACCGCATAAGTATATTAACTGATACATTTCGTGCTTTAGGTAAATTTAAATCAATGTTTTCTAAGAAAATTTATAAGTGGTGATGAGAAATGGATTTAGGACTACATATTCTGATAAAATTCAAAAAGATTTAATACTCTATACATTAATTTCCCAATAACTCTGCTGATATTGAACAGACCGGCTAACTGGTTAATATAATCTCTAACCGTTAACCGATGTCAGCAACGGTTAACCGGTTAACCGAATCTAGCCTTGCCTGCAGGAGCAGGTGCGGCAGGTGTGGCCTTGACCGCAAAAATATTTTAGAAAGCCGCATCAATATTCGGGTACCATTTTGAGTCAAACTGAGATTCAATAACTCGACGTCACTTCGCCGCACCAATAATAATTTCCTTGCTATGAGCCTGTATGAGATTGTGCTCAATAATGAAGGAAATTAATGTATCTGGAACAATGGCACACTATCTACGAGAATTGTTGAGATTAGTACCACAGAACAACCGTGAAGCGGTTGTTCTGTGGAAATTAAAGGTGGCGAAGCGACCGAGCAAGCGTGGTACGCTAGTTTGTACATATATAATGTTACCGCTGTCGTTAGCTACATAAGTATCATACGCGTCTTTATTAGAACAAATTCACTCATACTGTGAGATTTGAAGAGCTTGTAGAGATTATAATAGTTATTTATTCAAGCAAAAGCAATTAATATTATTTTTAATCATTATTCGTTAACAACTTGGAGGGAAATTAGTAAATTCAGATGAATTTTTAAAATGGGGAAAATTTAAAAATCGTCGGATATTTTACCCACTTTTCACTTTACCTCGAAAATATATTTGGGCGGGCGTAGAAATAATTTAAATCTAAACCTAGATAGATATACAAAATAAAAACGCAAACAATTAAGCTCGCAATTGTTTTATTCTATGATCGGTCTGTTGTAATATTTGCCACAATGCAGGAAGTTATTTATAAATAGCTCGAAAAAAATTCATAGAAAGTAAATCACATTGTTAGTTCGGTTTGAAAACTAGTTAAAATCTATTAAAGCCTTAGCTGTTTTAATTAACCCTTGCTTATTAGTATTCTCTTAGGTTTAATCAAATGAACTGTCTATTTCTTATTCTTTTTGGAATTGCTATTATTTCTCGTGTCTACCTTCGTACTATTCAAGTGATCCTTCAGACTCATTGGAACAATTATTCTTTGCTTGCACAAGCTGGTGAGTTTTTCTATGATGTTGACCCCTTTTTATTTTGGAAATTTTCGAACTACGTCGCTAGTTCCTGTAAGGAAAACTATTCAGATGAAGAAAATTTCGGTTGTGCAATGAACTATTGTTTTATCCACCTAAGTTTTGGTTATTGCGATCTTCTTAGTTTTTCCCTTGGTTTAAATTATTATTCACCAAGGATGCAAATGTACCGTCAAATTGCTGAAGAGGTCAATACCTGGAATGGTGAAACGTTGCATTTACACAACATTCGCAATGTATTTGTTGTACTTTGTGATACTTTTATTATCTATGATAGTAGTAAGATTGAGGATTATCTACCAATTAATATTCATGATTGCAATGTCACTATACTTCCTTTCGATCATAAATCTACTTCATCACAATATTCCCATACTAATTACTCAAATTATTTTTCTGCTATTGTATATGGACCATTAGGAAACAAATTAACACTAGACTTTTTCGAAAAAATTGATAGTCTTACCCGAATGGGTTATTTAGCTGGATTTATATATAGACCTTGGTATATATCCAGTGATTTTCAATTTCCTTCATTGTTGTCTGGATATGGCATAGAACTTGCCATAAAAAATACGGAATATCGTGCAGTTGACGATTCATTAATCCCCCAACAGCAAAACATCGGTGATGATTATAGAGAATATGAAACAGAATTATATGGTCTACAATTTGGTCTATTAAATTCAGTGTATTTCGATTATAGTTCGGAGCTCACTTTATTTCGGCACCATTTGATTGAAATGCTAAACGATTTTGTCCCTCTCAAACAATGGCAGTTAACAGATTTGGGATTTCAGATATGTCAGTGGCTCTTGAATACTTTTCCAAATAAAGGTATAAATGCATTATATGGTTTGTCTACATTAGTCCAAAATCTCCCAGTTGAATCGAAGCATTTATACTTGTTGGATATAACTGATGGATTAAGAAAAGAGATTGCTTTCAATCAACGTTTATTTAGTAAATTTGGTATTGAGAGTGGACAAAGCGTAATTATCTTTAATGGTAAAATTTTTGATGAATTTGATCCATTTAGTTTGATACCATTCATTAGAAGAGAATTGTATTTTTTTGCTAATATTAAATCCCTTGGTATTTCCTCTGAAGATATTTTGAACTTATTAGTATTTAGTGCCCCTTTTGAAGAAATGGATTATGGTATAGATATACGACATAATAGTATTTTATTCATCAATAATATAGAAACCGATGTTGAATATATTTCATGGACAAATGACATTAAAGATTTATTAAGACCAACTTTTCCTGGGGTTATTCGACAAGTACGTCGAAATTTCTTCAACCTTCTTATATGTTTTGATCCATTTGATCCCATTTCTTATAGTCTACTTGAGTCAGCTAATTTTTTTTTATCCGAAAGTATTCCCATAAGAATCGCGTTACTCGTAATTTCTAGCAACCGTTTGGATACTATGCAAACAAATACGGTAAATATTATTTCTTGCTTATTTAATGAACTAAATACTAATGCAACATCAAGGATAGCTTTCAATTGGTTATTGGAAGTATGTAAGCAATTGTATTACACCAACGGAACTTTATCTATTGCTAAAGTAAAAAACATTTTTGATTCTTTTTCTCGGAAAAATCATGGGAGTTCTGTTATTAATTGTTCTGTCTTCAACAGCTTTTCTGAGGACTTTATATTTTCCCGAGGCTTATCACAATTTCCAAACCTTTTTCTTAATGGTATTCCTTTACTTTTACCCTTTGTTGGATCTAGTAGTGAAATTTTTATCGACGACACTATTTCTGTTATCAAAGAAGCAATTTTTTATCATACGCGAATTTTTCAACGCGATATATATTTTGGCAACCTGAAGGATCAAATGAATATATTCAATTATATTATGACCAGATCTAACATTGTTAAGAGACTAAATTATAGGATTTTAACTAGAAATCATTCTGTGATAAATTTTTTCTGTTCAAATAATATATTAAGATCTTGGTTTGAAAATTTGTCTTCAATTTCATCTTGTGAAATTCATCAGGTTTTTGCACGGGAAACACCTTATATTTTTAGCACTCACGATCACTATTCTTTAACCAAAATCCATTCTATTTGGCTCATAGCAGATTTTTCATCAAAAGTTGGGTTTGAATTCCTATTTAAATGTTTGAAAATGTTATCAACCAGTAATAGAACTAGAGTTGGACTAATCTTCAATTCTGACCCTAACAAGGAATTTGATTTGAATCAGTTTCTTCATACCTTGATTTTTACACAACCTGAAAACTTTTTATTCAAGTTTATTTTGCAGTTACAATATATTTATCAATATTCAAATTTTACTCTGGGAGATTCTATCAACTATTTCTCAAGTTTAGAAGGTTTTAACGAAGATTTGTTTCGAAATTTCTACGCATCTGACGAGTTTTACATATCAGGATCAAATTATTTGCATTATAGTTCAAAGATTTTCAATATACCAAGAGGAATGAGGGGCATCGTTTCCAATGGTCACTTTTTAGGATATTTACCAGATTCAGAATATTTCAATTTAGAGGATTTCCTATTTTTAACCGAATTTTCATCAAAGAATGTGGAAAACGACCTGCTTAAACTTGTGGACAGATATGACGTATCTTACCCAACACACAAGCCTAGTTCTTTATTCAATTTATTCAGTAATGCTTCAACTTCTGTTAAATTTCGTAGTGATTTGCTATTGTATTTATCCACTATAATTTTTAAGGACGAAACTTTTGAAAGAATTATATTCCCCTTTGACAAATTATTGCTAAAACATTCGGTCATTAGGATGAAACCTAGAGTATCAGATGCATACTATTTTAGTTTGAATATTATAGTTGATCCAATTTCAAAGGACGCTCAGAAGTTGTTGCCCATATCCCTTGAACTATACAATACTTTTAATATCGATTTGCATGTTTGGTTATCTCCTCGAGAACGCCTCAGCGAAATTCCAATTAATCGATTTTACAAATATGCAATATCAGGAAGACCATTTTTTGCAAAGAATGGTTCCTTATCACGTAACTTACCAAATATAGAGTTTTCAGATCTTCCCAAATCTCCTCTGTTAAATTTATTATTGGATACGCCTCATGTTTGGATTGTAGAACCTATCAAATCCGAGTATGACCTCGATAATTTAGACGTGAAATCTGGTTCAAATTTTATACAGGCAATATTTAATCTTTCACATATTTTATTGGAAGGTCATTGTTTGCTTAATTCATCTAATGAACCTGTACCTGGAATTCAGTTTGCTCTTGGTACATTAAGTGAACCGAGGAAATTTGATAGTCTTGTAATGGCTAATCTCGGCTATTTTCAGTTTAAAATATCGCCTGGATTGTGGAAGTTACAATTGATGAACGGTAAGTCGGGTGAAAATTATTATATTTCAGGATCAAAGGGTATTAACTATTCCCTCTTAGATGATAAAATTTTGATCTTTTCTGAAAATTTTTTGGGTAACAATCTGCATGTTTTTCTTTCAAAAAGAAATTTTACTTCAATTTCAAAATTAGCAAGGTTTGAAAATGATATGGACGAATTCAATGAATATGAATCTACTCTAAAAAGTATCTGGAATTCTGTTTCCAATTTCTTACCATCAGTAAAAAAGTCATCGGATTATCATGCCCTAGAAACTTCTAACAATGTAATCAACATATTTAGCATTGCTTCTGGGCACCTTTATGAAAGATTTTTGCGAATAATGATATTGAGTGTTCTCAAGCACTCAAATAGTAAAATTAAGTTTTGGATTCTTAAACAATATTTATCACCATCTTTTGTGGAGAATTTTCCTTTGATGGCACTTAACTATAACTTTACTTTTGAATTTGTTAATTACAAATGGCCTAAATGGTTAAGAAAACAAGATCAGAAGCAGAGAGAAATTTGGGGATACAAAATTCTTTTTCTTGATGTTTTATTTCCAATGCAAGTTAAACGCATTATTTATGTTGATGCAGATCAAATTGTACGTTCAGATCTATTAGAATTGGTGCAATTAGATTTAAAAAAATCACCTTATGGATACACACCATTTTGTGATAGTAGAACTGAAATGGATGGTTATAGGTTTTGGAAACATGGATACTGGCAGAATCTCCTAGGAAATCGTAAATATCATATTTCTGCACTCTATGTTGTAGATCTATTTCGTTTTCGAGAACTTGGTGCAGGAGATAAATTGCGTGGTAATTATCAAGCACTATCCCAAGATCCTAACAGTTTAGCAAATTTGGATCAAGATTTACCAAACAGCATGATACATTCAGTTCCAATATTCTCTCTACCACAAGACTGGTTGTGGTGTGAAACTTGGTGCTCTGATAAGGATAAAGTTAATGCTAAAACAATTGACATTTGCAATAACCCTTTAACAAAAGAACCCAAGCTTGTAGCAGCAAAAAGAATAGTAAGTGAATGGAATGAATACGATACTAAAATAAAAGATTTTCTTCAAGGTATAAAAGCCACTAATACTGTTTTTAAGGAAGATGAAGAAAAACTAATCCACTCTGAATTATAGTATAATTTATGTATAATTTAAGTATAACTATTTATATTATAATTTCATTGCTTATTATAATTTCCAGTGTTAGATAATCATTCTGATTTGTATAATCCTTTCTAACTAAGACCTACAGAAGAACCTTCGTTAGTACGAAACTCTGGTTAGTCTCGAATGCAATTTCAAATCCTTTTCAGTGCAAATGACGCCGTCAACGAATTCCACATAAGGCGAGGACATTTCGCCTGTCACCTGGTGTTCCTACTAACGAGTTTATACTATACTTCCGTACTGATTATTTTGGCTATCTGATTAAGTTTTAATCCCTATGATTTTTACCTTAATTACTATAAATTTTCATCAAAGGGCTTGTTTATGTGCCCAAAGGAATATTTTTATTACACGTAGGTAGTTCATTAACACAATATGCGGCACAATGATGCCTACTTACGAAACTTTTACACCGAATTAACTCGAGCTATGATATATCTTATATGATAAGGGTCAGCGGAAGGTATCAGGCCACCACTCTTACTCACTGGTTAGGCGAATCAAGCCATGACCTGACACAATATGATTGGTTCCGCCGGCCCTGGTAATATCTGATATCAACCCAGACCAGGGGTTGTTAAACTGGGGGCGGTTGTAATACCCCAGAAAGTGTGTCAGTTAATAAGGATGCTTGCCGCGGAAGTTGCATTAGCGATATGGGCATGAATCGACCGAGTACTCGGCCACTTTTTCGAACTCGGCCTCGGCCGAACCAGGCCGAGTATTTATTCCCAAAATATTCACTTAAACCATGGGATAACAACACATTTCTCAAACTTTATATATAGATGAAGTTACTTTATTGTTAATAATTGTGATTAATGGCACTGTTTCATAGAATTCTGACCAGCAATACAAAATTGTAATAGCAAATCCATGGTGCGGGTTCAAAATCCTACGGTAGTCAAGAGCGTAGGATTCTGACCCGCAATACAATTTATAATAGCGAATCCATGGTGCGGGCCAAAATCCTACGGTAGTCAAGAGCGAGGATTCTGACCCGCAATACAAAATTATAATAGCGAATCCATGGTGCGGGTCAAAATCCTACGATAGTTATCCGTAGGATTTTGACCCGCATTGAATATATTATATCAATTATGATTGTATTATCGAGCCAATCTCGGTTTTCCACTATAACATTATTGCATAGCTATGATTATTGAATTATACGTAGCTTATTTTATGATATTTTTTGCTTGTCTAACTTGGGTAATTTGTAAACTACTGAAGTCGATAATTATCCAACTTGGTTATGTGAACCAATGTTACTAAGATATTTCTAATTTTAGATTCATCCACTCTCTTTGTACGGAATACCTTTAGCAAAAGTAGTGATTCTATTCGCATTGTTAATCAGATTCAAATTAAGTTTAATTAACCCTCGTCTGGCTAGGAATGTAAAATTGAAACTGAAAGTTAATTGAATTTCAATTGAAAGTGAAAGTGAAAGTGGGGTTTTTCTATTTATACCTTTTACCCCAAGCCAGCCGAGGGCTAATTAATAAATAATAATACAAAATTAATTGACAAAGAAAATAGTAATAAATACATTACTTCATTAAGAATAAAGAAAATATAAGTTGGAGTAATTAATAAACTGTGTTGAATAGGATGTAAAAGTAGAAGCTTGTCCTTTAGGTTTCTGTAACCGCAATCTATATTCATATACGTACATCCAACTCTCTAATTGAGCAATTAATGAATTTGTGAGGTATATCTTCTACACTATTACCAATAACTCCTTGTGAAAGACATATAATCTAGAAAGAAAACTAGTAATGTGTGGCCTCCTCCTCCCCTACAGCCACGATCCAATCCTCTCCATTTATAATTTTATATACAGTAGAACTCGGTTAGTTCGTACCTGGTTTAGTACGTACTAACTTGTATGAACAAAGTTTGTCAATTTATATGTATCTCTATGTAGTGTCAAATCTGTTCGTACGTACACTCCGATAATACTTACTAAATTCTCTTCTCCGAGGGTGTACGTATTAACCGAGTTCTACTGTATTATAAGAAAGTACTGCTATGCTAACAGACCGCACTGCTATACTAACAGACCGCACTGTTATATTAACAGACCGCACTGCTATATTAACAGACCGCACTGTTATATTAACAGACCGTACTGCTATATTAACAGACCGCACTGCTATACTAACAGACCGCACTGTTATATTAACAGACCGCACTGCTATATTAATTGACCGCACTGTTATATTAACAGACCGAACTGCTATATTAACAGACCGCACTGTTATACTAATCATTATAACCTGTTAATAACGGCTACCCTAGGGACTGTTCAAAAATGGCCATTATGACAGATGACAGCTATATACAGGATAATAATAATATGGGAAGTCATGTGGGGACCTATTCTAAGTAGCCGTTATTCTAGACAGTTATAGAATATACTTTAATGTTATAGTCAATAAATAAGTCTAGAAACTCACTTACTTCTGGTTCCATTTTGTGTTTCGTCCCGGCCCGGACTCGTCAGTTGCGTTGCCTGTCACGCAATACACTTGGGTTGGTTGAGTGTTGGTAGTGTTAAACTGTCAGTCGCCACTGGGGATGTGCCGTTGCAGGTCGCGTTACCATTATCTGGGCTCACCATGATAGGGATTGCGTTGCCTGTATAGCCTCTAGCAGAGGTCCCCACAAGGTCGATGTACCTTGCCTTTGAGCGCTTTCGATTGAATAAGAAGAAGAATTAGTCAGAAGAGTGCAAGAGGTAGAATACAGTATTGAGTGATCCGATGAATTGGTTACAGTCCCATAGTTCGACAGTAGGGTTTCTCATGCCGTCATATTTATAAAATTGTCCCTTTGTACATAGGATAGAGTAAAAGTGGTTGCTAACGAAGATGGAAAAGCCAGCTAGTTTCTAATGTAATGTCTGTTGTTGATGACTGATGGTAAATTGTTGGTCGATGTCAGATATTAATACTTGTTTGCTTTGTGTTAGAATGTGTCCAATTTCAATCGTTAGCAGTATAGGAATGGATTGAAAATGCCCAGATAACCTCTCACAGATTGCATCACTTGATCCACAGGACTTACATTTAGTTGGAATTAGTTTTCGGTTTATAGAATACTCCAGATTAGTGAATACGCTGCCAATATTTTCTATCATAGTGGTGGTGTTAAAGATGTTGGTGCAGTGGTGGCATTTGAAGTTGGTAATGTATCTGTCGTTGCATAGGTCTTCTGCTCTTAGGAATTGAATGATGTTGCCTTCTGATCCAAAAAAATTGTATGATTGCATCAAACGAGTTGAATCATATTGAATATCCAGCCCGAGTTGTTTGGCAATATAATCTCGCAGTTCTTCGAATTTATTACTAGCAGCCAGTTTGAACAGATGGTAGAATTTGGTGTCAGTTGGTGAGGTTCCGATTAAGTTCAATGCATCGAGTATGTTTGCTTTCTTAGAACTTAGGAAGGCTAGGATGTTGTTTACTGAGCAGGTATTGGATTGCATGATGTCATTGTGCTTTCCCCCCCACATAGGATATGCTATTGGTAGTGATGCAATCAGTGAGATAGTATTCAGATGGTTAGATGGTGATGGATTGGTCTCGATGGTAATTATCTCTTCTAGTTGATGCTTAGGTGTTATTAACTGAATCACAACAGGTAACAGAACTGCGAGTGGATAATCATAGTCTTTTCTGATTTGTATCGGATCGTTACAGGATGGCTATTGCGATATTCGTTGTACCAATTAGCGGTAGCGATGGCGATCGATTCTTTGGTCGTAAAATCTAGTTCAGTCGATGGATGGTAATCGTATAGTGATTTTAGTGATATTAGTGATTCAGCTTTGGTGGCGAGCGTTTTATGTAGTGGGGTTAGATAGGTACGGTTGTTAAGGGCTGTTAATACTTGAGGTTTTATGGTAGTTAGTGTAGCATCAATACTTACTTCTGTTCCTCGTTGTTCAGGGATTTCATAGATTTCTTCAGTTGCTCCTAAAGTCAGGGTCTCCTCAAATGGTTCTAAATGAAATCAAATAAAGTGTGTTTAAAATTATACGATTAAACTAGTTCGAATAGTATGTAGAAATATCATGAGTGACCAGTGTTGTTAATCAAATCAAATATTTCAAATATTTGATTTGATTTAAGATAATTTTAAGTGGCTAATTATTTGATTTGAAATGATTTGAAATGATTTGAAATCTAAAATGATTCATTTACAACCCTGCCAGTGTCTGATTCATAACCGTGCTTGTTAATAACGCATTTTTAATATAGCAGTAAACAATCAAAAATACTTACCAATTGCATGCGAAATAGAAAATCCGGTTGATGTGATGTCGGGTGTTTGATTCTTCGTTGGTGTAACCTAAAATGTAATAGGAATGAGTCATTAGTAAGAGGGTAAACAATCAACTAAAGCTAACTTACCGGTTGTTTGCGAGGGAAATATTTTCGAGAGAGATGGAGAGGTAATTTTGTTACTTTTGTGCTGTTGGAATCTTTTCGTGCTAAGAGGTGGCTTGGTGTTACTTTCTCTACTGAATATGGGCCTAAGTATTTATTTGCTTCTTTTGTTCCTGGGAGTCTCTTTGCTTTCTTGATATTGTGTACGATAACCTGATCTCCTTCTTCAAATTCTGACCTAAAGCAGTACACTCAAATGAATTGCACAATAAGAAGTTCTGAAGTTGCGTAATTGAACCAGAACTTTCGCAATAACAATAACACATTCAAATACCTAAGGTTACTATTATTAGACATCACATGATAGTATCACCGACCCATTATGTTTCGTAAGATGTTATCTCGGAAACAACAATAAACACAACACATTTGAAATATGTAAGGAATTCTAAAAAATGATTTTTATTAGAATTACAATAGCAAAGTGAAACATAGTAAGACGTATCAACACACCTATTGCGTTTGACTTTTCGGTCGTAGGTTTTCTTTTGGACTTTTTGCTCTTCTTTGATGTTTTGTCTGGCATTTTTCTTGTCCGTCTTACGACTTGCAGCAATTGTTTCTGCCCATTCGTTATCGTTATTTGGGAGTTCGAAAGGATCTGTAATTTCATCAATGTCCATTGGAGTAATATTCGGTGGGCTAATTCTGTTTCTGTTTCAATAATTGTTGGTGATTTGAAGCCGGGGTTATTTGGAGAGGTGATAAGATTGAGTAGATTAGAGGAATCGAAATCTCTACCGAACATGAGATAAAATGGTGTGTAGCCTGTGGATCGTTTAGTCTGAGTATTGGCTGCTGATACTGCTGGCTGTAATTTATCTACCCATTCTTTGTCCCCATTGCACATCATATAGTTAATTTTTCTAAAACAACGGACAAATCAAATTCAAGGCTTAATAATTATTGTAAGCATTGAATTTTAAGCGTTTGGAATAATATTGGAAATTTAAGCTATTTTAATAAAATTAACTTAAGGATAGTTTTGAACAATAAATATTATTATAAAGAGAATGTAAGGTTCACGAATGGACTGAATAAACCCATCTCAAATTGACGCACGTTCAGTTTGTTTACGTTCACATTAACTTCAATACAGTTTGTTTGTGTGTGTGTTTGTATGTTTGTCCGGATTGTATTAAAGTGATGGGGGAAAAGAAACAGCATTAATATATGATATATAGACTAACTTCCAAATGTTATAATGGGTAAACAAATGTTATAATAGGTAAACAAGTATGCTGAACCCGAATTTCGCGTTTATAAGTTTGTAATATGAATATTTGTTGTTGTTGTTGACGCAAATAAGTAACAAATTAATGAAAATTCAAAATCAACCTAGAAGTTAGCTTTCAACGGGTATTATAGGTAAACAAGTATGCTGGATACGAATTTCGCATTCATAAAATTCAAATATGAATATTTGTTTTTGTTGTTTACAGAAAATAGGATAAACAAATTAATGAAAATTCAAAATCAACCTAGAAGCTTGCTTTCAACGCTTATTATAAGTATATAACTATGACAAATATTACTAACTATGTAATCAATTGTTTAGTGAGGAGTAAGGCCGCGTAGCGGCCGTTAACTTGATGTGCGTAGCACCGATCTGTTGCAAAGCGACCGAGACCGAAGGGCTCGTACTGATTGAAACATGATTTGTATATACAAATGAATTCATTTAAACAGGATAACTGATTATTTATCTTTGTCCGCTTTCTTTTCGGACACCCATTGCTAGGTATTTGGCAAACATATTTACCCGAGATTTTTTTGGTAAATGTTTAAACCAAGGAATTATCCAGGAGCGCGAGACGCTACTTTTGGAGTATGATTTTTGGAAAATTTCAATTTAGGAGCGCGAAAATTTGGAATCCTCTCCTATACCGTAACATTAATTTGTGATTTAGGCGTATGAAAATTTGATCAGAGCAGGATTAGGAGCGTATTTACAATTGGCTATATAATACACTGGTTTAACCTAGACTGAATATGATATGGATTAGTTCTTTTTTTAAATCTATGACGTTTCAAATGAAATTGTTGAATGCCAAAAAATAATAAAAAACATGATCACACCTGGGCATCGAACCCATAACCTGACGCTTTGCAGACTCCGTATTCTTCTCCTGCGCTGTCAATACATACAAGTATGTGCACTAATACAATCAAATAGGAAAAACAAGCGAGGAATGTTCACCTAATTAGCTAAATCAACAAAGATGACGTCACTAAAATGGATTCTGGAGTCAATAAAGAATTGATTTTTGAAATTTTAGACTTTTCAGACAATTCCATATACAAGCACTATATTTCATTATAATCTCATTTCGAATTATTGCGATATTTTCGCGACAAGCATCCTTTAGTGAATATCTAATATATCTAAAATATCTAATATTGTATAATATCATATAATATCATATTTTAGCTAAAATTAGTGAGCACCAGATATTTTCGGTTAGAAACATAGTAGTGGTGATAAAATTAATTGTTATCTTCTCATCTGATGGGTAGAACGAATTATTGGTCAATTTATCAAATAATGAACAACAATTGTTTTATTTTGATCAAAGTTGACTAATTAATTGAAAATGGCAAGAATTATTTATTATTTATGATAGTTCAATGTGCTCACAAACAATTGTGGATCATTTAATGCCAGCGGTAGCAGGAATATTTAACCCATTTCAAATCTCGTCTAACTAGTTAGGAAAAAAAAATTCTTAGTAGCTATTTTTCCAAAAATTCCCTAGAAAAAATAGTAGTTATATTTATCCGTGTTTGATGTTTAAATAGCTCTATTGTACACTAACCGGCCAAAAGTATTTGAACAGCAATAATTTGTATACAGACATTTGAGTTTATACCAGCAAAATAACATTAGTAGATGCTGCAAAATGGCTATTTACATGAAACGATATGTAAAGTATAATAAAACAGATTTTATTTTCGAATTTAAATTTTATGGAGGCGTTAAACTCATTATTTATATAATTAGCTAATTAAATCATTAATTTGTGATCATTAAGAAGCAATGTTATTACATTAATTCTGATAGCAGATTTGAATTCCACTTGATTAAATTACACTAAGTGCATAATTTCAAATCAATTCGAAAATTCTCTACTGTGATACAGCCACATTTCCATTTGTGCCACCATAGACTACTATATAATACAGATGGGAAAGCAGCCGACCAACGAATAAAAAAGAGAGGCCAGTTTCTGATTTTCACTCTAATACAATCTATGCTTATAGAACTTGTGAATTAGACTTAATATAGGTATGGTAAATCCATTAGTAGTATTTATAAGATTCTCAGAACTGCGGTTTAGGCGACATTTAATGATGACGTCAGCGACAACTAATTTTATATTAAATTGACATATATGTATCTAAATGTATTAAAATGTACTTGTACACCAATCGTATTATTTATTTATTTTGCACTTATGAATGTTCAACAAATAATATGAAATATAATATATATATAGTCATATAAGATATTCAAATAGCAAATTGGCTTCTACCGGAAAAACTATAAGATTATTTTTAACACAACCATATGCTTAGAAAATATATAATATACAAGGAACAAACTAGTCAACATTTATATAAAGTTTAATTGTGCACTTATTTTATTAAACTCCGCCCCTTGTTCAAACCTCGACTACTTTATCTTCCATAAGTTGTTAAGGATGCTTGCTTCGGGATTCTGGCGAATTAATCAACAAAGTTGAATTTCGAGAATTAGTGTGAAATACAGTGCAACCTCTATAAGTGGGATCTCTATAAATGGGGAACCTCCATAAGTGGGGAATTTTTTTACCATATTCGTTTATATCCATACAAATGAACCTCTATAAGCGGGGAAGTGGGGAATGGGGGACCATAAATTTCAAGGAGTTTTTATCTCCATACAAAACAACCTCCATAAATGGGGGGAATGGACAAATCCTAACATGATTCTTATAAAATAATACAATATTTCCAATAAATCGACTCTAAAGTTCTACAGAAAAAATATTTTCGATTGATCTACTCTGATGTTTTTTAGAACAAATCACCTAGTGTAGATCAGCAGTTAACTAAATTGTCATAATATACAAATAAGAACTAGAACGTGCATTAATGTGTGTGTTATATGAATATTTTGTATAATATAGCATATGTAATGTTTTTCCAATTGAATTTTATAACCGGGGAATGGGGGGCAATTGAAATTTTCCCCGTCCCATGCTCCCCCACTTATAGAGGTTCCACTGTAAATTACTACTATGTCATGGAATTATGCTGGAATTGAAAATTTTCGAAATAAGTCCTCTATCCCCTTCAGGAGACATTTTAGTGACGTCATTATTGATGTTTGGCAATTAAATGAATGTATATGTACATTTATTCACATTTATATACATGTATTATATTCAATATTCCATTTATATGGAATAGAATACATTTTCCAATATTTAGAAGTTCCAGTAGTTCAGTTGTTAGCATATCGGAAGAGTATGCAAGTGTTCCTGGGTTCGAACCCCAAACCTGGCATATCTTTTTGTCAATGAACTTTAACTTTAATAAGACAAATTAATAACTTTTTTCTTATAATCTTATACACTATGGACTAAGTACATATAAACGAGCTGCATGCAATTGTCAGAATTTTGTAGTTGTCAATTGTCAGAATAAGGGAAGTTGTCACTTGTCAGAATGGACTTTTGCAAAACTGGCACTTGTCAGAATGTACTTTTGCAAAACTGGCACTTGTCAGAATGGACTTTGGTAAATCTGGCACTTGTCAGAATGTACTTTTGCAAAACTGGCACTTGTCAGAATGGACTTTGGTAAAACATGCACTGTCAGAATAGACTTTTGCAAAACTAGCACTTGTCAGAATGGACTTTTGCAAAACTTGCACTGTCAGAACAGACTTTTGCAAAACTAGCACTTGTCAGAATGGACTTTTGGAAATCTGGCACTTGTCAGCATGTACTTTTGCAAAACTGGCACTTGTCAGAATGGACTTTTGCAAAACTGGCACTTGTCAGAATGTACTTTTGCAAAACATGCACTGTCAGAATAGACTTTTGCAAAACTAGCACTTGTCAGAATGGACTTTTCAAAATGTCACTAATAAGGCCATATAAAATAAATAACTTGTTATCAGGCCCGGCCTTAGGGCAAGGCGACCTAGGCAGGGGCCTTGGGCCCCGCAGTAGTGGGGCCCCGCACTTCACTGTACATTTCAATGATATGGGCTCAAGTACTCTAGGGTTTAGGGCCCCGCAACTGTCTAGCTGGCCCTGTGCCTAGGACCTCGCAAACTGTAAGGCCTGCCCTGTTTGTTATCATCCCCGTCCGTCCCAAATTTTACCCACCGTCCGGATATATTTTATTGTTATCTTATGAACATAATCTTACAGATATTAGCTATAAACTTGTGTAAAGTACTAATGTATAATTAGTCTTGTATTTAGGGAATTATTTGGCCAAGATAGGAAGCCTTAAACAATGTTATTCAAAATGATTCCGAAAATAGAACAATTGAAGTTATACAGTGGTGATTATATGCTTAGTTAAGTAATTACAGTCTAGTATAGAGAGTTTCAATGCAATATTCAAAATATTGTGGAAACCACCCATATCGCTAATACATTCTTGGCGGCAAGCATAATACGTATATGTTACCGTCGAAATTGAGGTTCCATGAAGTTGAGATTTCGAATATATGAAATCTCAATTTCGACGTTTACATGTATATAATATCCGTACTATAGGAATATGTGTATTTCTGACTTACTGTATAAAACTTTTCCTAAATCAATACTTAGATCTCATTATCTTATGCCATTCAAATGCTCTGTCGTACATTGTCTTTCGGGATATTCCAATGGACCTAGTAAAGTTATGTTTGCATCTCCAAAGCAAGATGCGCTTCGACAGAAATGGGTGAAGTTTTTGAATCCAGAAGCTTTCACAATTACTCAGTCTTCACGAATATGCATCCAACATTTTGAAGAAAAATATATCATTCCCCATCCATTAAAGACGAGGTTAAATTTGAAACTCAACCCTATCCCAACAATATACCCTTATTCTATCCCTAAAAGCCAGCAGGCTATTATCTCTCCACCTATTCGAAAAAAAACTATTGTACGGATTTTTCAGAAAGATGAATTACCCATTTTTCAATCTCGATCAAAATGCGAAAGTTTACAAGATATCTTAAGCCACAAAATCAGCGATCGAATATCGATACTTTTTCATTTTTCTACTGAAACAGATCTTAATATTTATCGGGTTGAAATACAATCAGGTGTAGCTATAGTTATGGAGTGTATAAATATCAGTTCTGATTTACATGTGAAGCTTAGTTTTGAAGGATTCCCTATTCCTCTTCCAGATTATATATCGAATTCTAAAGGTTCTAAAATTCGTAACTTGGATATGTTAACAAATTTACCCATCTATTGTCGAAACATCACTCACAATTTTGATATTGAACCTCTTAAAGATCTGTTGCGACTCGTATACTATTGCCCGAAAGGAAAGTGTAAATACTCTACCAGTACTCTTCGATTTGCCCTTCAATTGCGTATACTTCAAATGCAGCTTATAATCTATTACTTCAATACATGCCGCTACCTAGCCAGAGATTATTACGTTGTTTAAAATCCGACTCCATTGATAGTATAAAATGTTTAAAATCCGACTCCATTGATAGTATAAAAGCTTTATCTAAATTTCGTGAAGATGTTTTTTTTGGAAATGATGTCGTAATTCTTCTTAATGAAATGCATCTACAGCAACAAGTGCAATTTGACGGACAAACTATTATTGGTTGTAATGAAGATCTCCAAATGTACAAGAGCATAATTTGTTTGATGGCGATGTCTCTCACTAATACTATCCCCTTTATCATTAAAGCTATTCCATTATTCACTATATCGTCCAAAATTGTAAGAAATGGTATCCTTAATTGTCTGGAAAATTTAATCTATGAAAAGTTCCATCCTCATGCTGTTATTTCTGATGATCACCGAACCAATATTTTTTCGTTCAACTATTTGATGAATACTTATCCAGTTCCTGAAAAGAAATACTGTATGATCAATCCAAATAATTCTCTAATTGTTTACTTGCTTTTGGATACAGTTCACCTAATCAAAAACATTCGGAATAATCTTATTGGTGCTCGGTTCTTTCAAATTCCACAGCTGCAATTAAAACTTCAAGAATTAACTCTAATAATTCCAGCAGGGAAGGTATTTTGGCGTAGTCTTCACAAATTCATGACGCAGACCACTCTCTCAATTTCCATCTTCGAAAAGCACCATCTTTAAACTACCAAGCACTTCACCCAGGAAATATCAAACAATCTGTTCCACTAGCTCTTGCTATTTTTGATAGTAAAACCTCAGCTGCAATGCGTGAATATCTTAGGGATGAAGATATAGTAACTCCAGCATTCTTAGAGCTTATACACATGTGGTGGTTGCTTGTTAATTCCAAAGAACGTTTTCATCCGCATTACTTTGGAAATGCTATTAGTCCAAATACGCTTAAAGATAAACGTACCTTTCTAATGGAAATGAACAATTGGTTATCAACTTGGAAACTTTCGAAAAAACTTGGTCTCACTAAACAAACCTTTGAAGCATTATTAATGAATACAATTGCCGCTTTTGCTGATCTATCATATGATTTAATCACAGATGGCTTTCATTACGTATTAACCGGAAGATTGCAGACCGATCCATTAGAAAGGAGATTTTCTCAATATAGACAAATGAGTGGCGGTCGTTTTCTAGTGAGTTTAACTGAGATACTGCGTTCTGAAAAGATATAACTTACCAGCACCTTCTCAAACGCGATATCGACTTTAGTGGCTTAATAGTGTCTTCAACTGATGAAATAAATAAGCTGATTTCTGATTTTTTAATCACATCACCGACTGATTCTATTGACCTACTTTCTTTATCAGATAACTCTAAACATATTGTTGCTTATGTAGCAGGGTACATCTCTCATTCGTTCATACAACGTTCCAACTGTGATGTTTGTTTTGAACTACTTCAGAAAGATTAGATGAATAATTCTTATATTGAGATTCTTAATAGAGGAGGGCTCCACTTACCAACAGTAATCCTTTACCAGTGTGTAGAAACTGCATTTTGTATACTCGAATCGTTTGAATCGAAGATATTGGCAACTAAACTTCCAACTAAACATGTAATGCTCCACCTACTTGCACAGGTATCAGTTGAATGGGATTCTGGTTTTGTTTGCGATCTACATGCTACTGATGGTTGTAAGAGAGTTCATTCGATTATAACTAATCATTATCTTAAAGGACTTTCCAATGAAGTTAGTGAAACTGCTAGAAAGTCTCAAGTTGATTCATTTAAGGCCAAGAAACGTAGACTACCAGACTGATTGTTTGTCTTTATTATCATTATAATAAATTATGCTCCATTGTATTCTTTTATGTGTATACTGTATACATGTGTATTAGTTGTCGCTGACGTCATCATTAAATGGCGCCTAAACCGCAGTTTGAGAATCTTATAAATACTACTAATGGATTTACCATTCTCTATTACCCTATATTAAGTCTAATTCACAAGTTCTATAAGCATAGATTGTATTAGAGTGAAAATCAGAAACTGGCCTCTCTTTTTTATTCGTTGGTCGGCTGCTTTCCCATCTGTATTATATAGTAGTCTATGGTGCCAGTTATGCCACAAGTGGCACGTGGCAGAAACACTTATGTCACTTCATGGATATTTGCTAAATTTAATTGTAATTACAATATTTTGTAATATATATCTATAATAAGATATTTATAGTCATTTCAGAGTAGTTTAGATAGCCGTTACTAAGTTACCAGACAAGTATTGTGAGCAGACATGGGGTCAAATACATATGTATTTGTATTTGAGTATTTAAATACTTTTTTCAAGTATTTATACTGTATTTGTATTTTAACTTTATCTAAATGAGAGTATTTGTATTTATATTTAAATACTACCAAAAAGAATTTAAAATATTCAAAAATTTATAAATACAATCAAATATTAATCATACACCCATGATAAATTCATGTTATCATATTTGAGGTAGATGAATATAAGTTTTAACCCAACATCACAGTGGAGGCGCGAGGTGGGGCGCGGTTGGCGGCGGGAACTCGCTTATCTGATATAGGAGTACTTAATGTTAATGCGGAAATGCTATACGCCCTAGACAGGGAGTCCATAATTAACTGTTTTGCTGAGATTCCCCACCGTATACTATTATAGGACAGATAATTTAACTAAGTTTGTCATTAAAATGTCGATTTTGGTTGGAATGTGAATTTTAGAAATGTTTACAACTATTGGGTTTGCCCCTCCAGTGCATTGGTCCGCCCCCCCCCCCCCAAGGAGGCAGTGCTGGCTCCGCCCCTGCCGAACAAATGGCAAGTCCGACTCATTGATATTGATATCATTATTGTTCTATCATTTAGCGACGGAGACGGGGGAATAGAAAATGTTTAAATATAATATTTTAAAAAACTCTGGTCCAGGCAGATTGTATTAGAATATGTTTAATTAACATCGTTTTTTTCGAATTGTATTTGTATTTGTAATTAAATACATTCCAAAGTATTTGTATTTGTATTTAAATACATTGTCATCCAGGAGTATTTGTATTTGTATTTGTATTTAAGAATTTCACATGTATTTGTATTTGTAATTAAATACTTTTCAAAGTATTTGACCCCATGTCTGATTGTGAGTGCATTAAAACCAGTATTGTACAAATACTTTTGGCTGGTAAGTCAATTCAACTAATGAGTGGGAAAAACATTGATATCTGTAAAATAATAAATTTAGGGCTGAAATGAATATTCAATTGCAAAGAACGAACCTTTTTCTAAACGAACGAATATTCGAATATTCGTTCGTTTGGATGGCTAAGCATTAAATCAATTTCTAGAGACAAAATACATTGAAAAATAAGTTTTTGATAATGTTACAATGGTATAATAATAGTTACAAAGTGTATTATACATAAGTTAACTAATAATCAGCCAGTTTAAGTGGGAATTTATATTACGATATCTCTAAGCTATACAAAAGTCGAATATTCGTTCAATCATTTCGAACGAATATTCGGTATATTCGTTTCAGCCATAGTTGCATTATACGTAACGTATAACGTATATATGGTACCATTATACGATAGGTGAACGTATAATGCCATCATACGTAACGTATAATCATCATACAACGTATAACGTAAAACGATTTTAAACTATATATGGTCCATTATACGCTCCCCGAAAGTATAACGTATAATCGTATAATGCATCTATGGTTTCAGCCCTAATAAATTTCTCATGTTCCTGAACCGAGCATAGAAAAAAAAATCCAAAATTTGAGTTTTATGGATCATCAGTAGGAACGTTTTATCTGTTAGCGTAGAAATGCTCCACTTAAAAGATGGTTTCTTTTGAGGAATGGCGGATGTTTCGTCGCCGGAATTTTCGTCGCGGATTTTTCGTCGCCTGGATGTTTCGTCGCCGGAAGTTTCGTCGCCGGATGTTTCGTCCCCCAACTGTATTAAGTGTAATAACGATGTGTAATGTTATAAATACATGTAAAGTTAAAACAATTAGAAGAGTACTGTTTAATTATATATCCAATAAATAAAAATGAAAATATAGTAGTTGAAATAAATGTAAAATAAAGTTGAAATATATATTAGAAAGTAAAATTATGTGCTATACCTCTTAAATATGTAAGAAGGTCACGATTAGAATAATCTGAGACCAAATTGTATAGCCTTCCCTCACGCTCAATACTTAATTTCGAAGGTTGAGGAAAATTTCCTCCTTCCCATTTAGCGTATTTCACATCTTGTATCCCTTGCTCTCGTTGTAAAAGTTTAACGAATTTCGGAAAACTGGGATGAGAACATGAAATGCTTGATTGAAAAGCGTTATGCCATCCCTCAACAGCGTTATTGGTTCGAGCTGTTTTGTTTATTACGTGATAATACATATTCCACATCCTAATGGGGAATGGAGGTATTCTTCTGGTTTGGTCTGGCAATCTCTTTCCAATGTAGGTTTCTTCGAAATATTCACCAATTTCCAACGCACATTGGGGGAAATCCGCCATGAGTATTAAGAAACAGTCAGATACATCGTATTCTGGGACAAATGCCAGACTTGGGAGCATTCTCATGGTTACAGCAAATTCAGAATCTTCCATGTATTGATTTGTCAATCCCTTTGATTGGATCTTCCTAAAAATATTTTGAGAGAAGTGGAAGAAGCATCCAGACACGACAGCCAGAAAATGTTCTTCTAGTGCATTGATTGACGCTTTCTCAAAATCTACCATGATGTGAGAAGGGTTTAAGGCAGGTTCTATTTCTAAAAGCTTTCTGAATATTCTGTCATAAGTGGTTCCATTTTTGTTGACAGTTAGTATATAAATACAAGGAAATATATAGCCACCTTTTTCAGCGTGGATGGTGTAGAGCTGATAAAATTGTTGGGGTACAACTTTAAACGTTCCATCAGCGTACCATCTTTGAGAATCTCTTAATATTGAAAACATTTTTGGTGTAGCGAAGATGATAATTCTACTATTATCTCCTACACCAGAATCGAAGAGTAGGAATGATTCGCCCTTTGGAGTTACTCGATATCTTTCTAGAATGTGTATTTCTGACGCCGTTGCTGGGTTAATAATTCTTTCAGAACCGTTTTTATGTACACGAATCATTCTCTTAATTGATTCTGTTTTCGGAAGTTTGGTTAGACTTGTATCTGACATAGTTTCAACTCCGGAAGCAAAAATAGCCCTTGTACTTTCATCTGAATTGTGGCTAGCACGTTCTTTCATTAAATTATAGCCCTTGAGCATTTCAATGCGTGAAATATCCGGTCCATGGGTGTGGCTATCAAGGATTTCGTTGAATTCCCTTGGTTTCACAATTGATAAGTCAATGTTGGTGCTTATTCGCGCTTTGCAGTGCCCGCGATTTTCACATACCCAGTGGTTTAGTCCATTATTTGATTTATTTAGGGTATAGATGAATCCTAGGATAACAAGTTTATCCTTCCCTCTCTTGCTTCGGATAGATTCTGCTAATAAAGGAGTTGCCATATTTCGAATAATTAATGAGAAATCGAGTACAGATATGCCATTTATACTTATCAGATCTATCACTAGATCCCGTATTATTAATTAATTAAACAATTCGTATAAATAGACATCAATAAAGTTTTTTTACTAATTTTTAGTTTTAGTGTCGATATTATACCATAAACCTAATGGCTATCTGAATTTTTAAAAAAAGGAAATATCTGGACAATTAACTCTAATCTGGATTTACTGTCATCAGTGAGAATGGTGTGGATTTTCCAGTGTGTTATTAAAGGGTGAAATGGTTACGTAACTAACTCGTAATGAACAATTGAATTACACTTAAGCAATGGAGAATATAACTCAGAATTAGCAACATACAGTTAGAGTGGGGCAGCATAGCAATAAAATTGTTCAATTTTTGATGCAAGCATGAAAATTGGCACAGACCTTGATAAATATATTATAAAAAGATATGGATATGGAGGCATCACGAAATTTTAATATTTTCAAGATGGCGGGCGGCCAAAGATTGTCGGAAAGTGTCGGACAAAGGCCCACTCTCGCGATTACTTGTTAAATGACCTCGTATAGTGTTTATATGCTCATAGTTATTCTCAAATGACTGTGCGATGAAGAAAGAGGGGTCACTCGATAGGGAGAAACAATATTTGAGAATGGAATGTGTCACATTCCAGCGTTGTCAAGGATTGTCCTCCCTCCCAAACATGATCATGTGACCCCTATAATGACTGGAAATCTTATGCTGATTACGAATATCAGCATTAAACATTGATTAAACTTCAATTGACATAGTTCATTTGATTTTGTATACATATATGTACTACAATATAACTCGGTTAGTACGTACTTCGGCTTAGTAGGTACTAATTTTTTTAACCAATTAGTAAATTTATATGTATCTCAATATCATGTAAAGTCAGTTAGTACGTACACTTGGATAATATGCACAAATTTTATCTCCCGAGGGGTTACATGCTAACCGAGTTCTATTTTAGGCCAAAGTGTCATTCCGTCCTAAAATCCTGTGAAACCTTTACTCGATTTAGCGGAGAAATCTATTAACTGGTGGCTCTATAAAGCGGAGTCGACTGCGTTTGATCGACAGATTCGACACCAATACCTATCTTATATTTAACGGATATTTCCATATTACAGTAGAATCTCGTTAGTACGAACACGGTTAATACCATTTCGCGGATAAGACGACAAACAGTTCCACAGAATCAAGTCCCTACAAGCTACAATGGGTTTTACTCCGGTTAATATGAACTCTGAATAAAGCTAACAAAATTTTATCGTCGTTGGTGCTCGTATTAACGAGGTTCTACTGTATATAGATAGGCATGCATGTAAAGATATTATCCATGTTTTAAAATAAATCAATACTGTGTATTGCAGGGTTTTTTTAAAAGGTTGAGACCTTGGTGTAGCTCAGCAGCGGCCGTGGTGTAACTCAACACTGCAGCGTCCGCTGCCGACCCGAATCGTGGTGTAACTCCAAAACATTTTGTTGCAAAATTTACACCAAGATCGGCCTTAAAAACCCTGGTGCATTCTATTTCCTGAAAATAGTGGATCTTCTACTATAAGAAAAAATATTGTAAAAGTCTGCGCCGATTGAGGTGAATGGCTGGTGAATGGCTCCTCCAGGTGAATGGCTCGATACGACCCTGCCATTCGAGTTACCCAGTGATCATCGATTATTAATAGTTGCAGTTATAAACTCTTGTAAGTCGTTAGTTATTAAATAGGAGTTAAATTGGAGGCTTTTCGACGGATCTGTACTACGCACCTCAAGTTAACTGCCGCTATGCGGCCTTACTCCTCACTAAACCATTGATGATAGAGTTAGTAAACATCAATTCCTCCCATTTCCATACTTTTAACTTGTTTAGCTATAATACCCGTGAAGCAAAATTATAGGGTGATTTTGAATTTTCTTTAAGTAGTTACCTTTTTGTAAACAACAACAATAATATTCACAAAGGTGGGCACAGTTAATCAAAAAGTTAACTTCGTTAATCGTTAATCCGTTAACCAAAAAGTTAACTTCGTTAACAGTTAATCAGGTGATACGTTAAAAATGTAACGGAAGTTAACGTTAATCCGTTACAGTTAATTTATATTATACAAACAACAACAAAATCAGTTTTTTTACTATAAGACATCTCAAAAAGTGCTCTAACTATAAAATGTTCCTTTGTTGGGTCATCAAGCTAAGATATATGCTAGCACAACCTTTATATCGTATAATCAGCGAATAATAAGGGAAATAAGTTGTTTAAGGGATGTTGACTAATATAGATATAAGATTAAAATTCACATAAGTGTCACTATTGAAAATCTAAAAATACACTAAACGGTCAAAAGGATTTAAACAATAATGATTTTTATTCATACATTCACGCTTCTAGCACGATAATAACATTTGTAGATGCTTCAACATTGATGTTTACATAAAACGATAAGTTGAAATGAGAGAATTAGAATATACAAATTCGGATTTAAGATTTGAATACCACATGGTCGAATTACTATAGGTGTTTATTTTCTAACCATTTCGATTATTTTCCACTGAAATCAGTCGCATTCCCATTTGTTCCACTTGACTACAAGTGGCACGTGGCAGGGACACGTATTCATGAATATTGGAAAAAATGACTTAAAATCGCAAGTTTATGAAGTTTATAACTATAGCAAGATATCTAAAGTCTTCCAAAGTAGGTTAAACAGCCGATAATACGCTACAAGAAGAATATTGTGTGTGGGATAAAATACCTGTTGTTCAAAAACATTTGTTCGGTTATTGTAATAGAAACTATCAAGAATTCATAATTGCGTTAACGGACTATTAACGGACTTGTGAATGTAACGGAAGTTAATTAAGTCCGTTAACGATTTCAAAGTTAACTAAAAAGTTAATCGTTAACGAAAAATTTAACTTCCGTTAATTAACGATTAACGGATTAACGGATTAGTGCCCATCTTTGAATATTCATATTAAAATTACAAAATGCGAAATTTGAAATCAGCATACGTACTTGTTTACCTATTATAACATTTGAAAGTTAGTTTCTATCTCGTATATAAATGAGGTTCTATTCCCATTCCCCCATCACTTTAATGCAACCTGGACAAACACATACACACAGTGGTCACACCACACAAACAAACAACAGTCGAGTTTTAATAATATAGATTCATCAATAGTTTCTTAAAATACTTAGACCCTGAATGTTCTCGCCTAAAATATTTTTGAGCGCTTAAACTAAATAAATCCTAATTAAATTCGAAAATTGAAATATACAATATAACCTCATTAGTACGAACACGGATAATGAGAATTTCCGGCTTACTATGGAACACAATTTTTGGACGCTTCAAAGAATCTTCAATTCGAATAACACCGGTTGATACCAATTTGTTATCATGAACGTGCAAATAGACTAGTGCAAAATAGCCGAAATAGAAGACACGAAAAGTGATTACCGTATTTCCGTGAATAAGCGCCCGGCGCTTATTGTTTTCGTGGTCCAAAATTAAGCTGAAATTTTTGTGAAAAATCCAGAATATAATATTTATGTCGGTTCTAATGGTTTCCACCAATAGTATACCTACCGAAGTTGTCAAAATAAATGGAAATACATTACAGTGATCAACTAATGTGTATAAATTTTATCATTCCAATGTCATTTTTATTGACCCGGCGCTTATTCGGGGAAATACGGTATTTGATTTATGCAGGACTAACTGACTTTACATGATATTGAGATACATATAAATTTACTAATTGGTTAAAAAAATTAGTACCTACTAAGCCGAAGTACGTACTAACCGAGTTATATTGTAGTACATATTTGTATACAAAATCAAATGAACTATGTCAATTGAAGTTTAATCAATGTTTAATGCTGATATTCGTAATCAGCATAAGATTTCCAGTCATTATAGGGGTCACATGATCATGTTTGGGAGGGAGGACAATCCTTGACAACGCTGGAATGTGACACATTCCATTCTCAAATATTGTTTCTACCCTATCGAGTGACCCCTATTTCTTCATCGCACAGTCATTTGAGAATAACTATGCGATATAAACACTCTACGAGGTCATTTAACAAGTAATCGCGAGAGCGGGCCTTTGTCCGACACTTTACGACAATTTTTGGCCGCCATCTTGAAAATATTAAAATTTCGTGATGCCTCCATATCCATATCTTTTTATAATATATTTATTCATGTCTGTGCCAATTTTCATGCTTGTATCAAAAATTGAACAATTCACTCCAATATGGCTGTTATGCTGCCCCACTATTAGAGTTAACCGAATACTGCCTGAAAGAATAGTGTGAAATTTCAAAATATTTTATCCATCTCAATTTTAAAGCTTTTTCTTATCTTTTTTCGTTATATAATTGATAAATGTTGTCCTTCTACTACACTTTTTTTCAGCAGTTTTTGAGTATCATTTCCCTGTCAAAACCTTTCTCATAATTCTACACTTTTTACTCATAACTTAACAAATAATTCATGAATCTTCTCGATAAAATGTCAGTTTGGTAACAAGTTCCTATCTTTGATTCAATATATTTCTAGGTGACTTTGGATAATTATATAAATAGATATTCAAGGTAATAGAACTATCCATATTTACTACCAAAATACAATTGACCTTACAAATCCTCATATCCATGGTACATTTTCCTTGATCTATATTGTCCTTGGTACAACTCACTTGATATTCATTTTTCTACGTTCATTGGTTTTATCTCATATTACCATTATACGAATATTATTCCCTCAAAACTATTTTAAATTGGTTTATATTTGTATTATTATATTCTATATTTTATAAAAACTATAGTAAATTGCTTTATACCTTATTAGTTATCTCTAATATTCAGAGATATCAAAGCTACGTATTATATAATGGTTTATTGGTATGTATCTACTCTCAAGTATACATTACTAATTTGGAACTTCATTGCTATTATAAGGGCCTCTAATCTATTTATATGACATGCATGAATAGAGTCTAAAATCATTCCATTCCCAAAATAGTTACAATCTGACTGAAACATCGATATTTTTAGAACACATACAAATATACAATGCTTCCCCATTTTACTGTCTGGCATTATACAAGTCTTATATGAGCTTTCTAAACTTCTAAGCCTATATTTATTCTATTTAGTTTATTCCGATAATATTCCAAACTATGAAAACGCTTGGCCTCAGCGAAATTTTATATAGCATTAGTTTTCGGTATTTTTTATCGATCAACGGCAAAATATCGTTGGTTTCATTCGCATACAGTACACAGTATTGCACAATACACGTTTTAGTGTCAATAACTGGAATAAATTTATAATCTTTAGAACGAAGCATTCAAAGATAATGTTTGTACTAAGTTGAGAACTAACCGCTAGGAACGTTATAGGAGCAACAGAGTCGAGTTATACGAATGGAATACTGTGATTGGCTCCCGTGATTGTAAGCGAATTAGAAGGGACAGGAGCATGTTATTTGAGAACTAACGACTGGGTTACGGTAGAGGAGTAAGCGAGTCGAGTTATACGCACGGAATACTGTCATTGGGCTCCCGTGATTAGGTGTAAGACAGGGCGAAGCGTCAGGAACCAGTTAGTCCCTCTGTGGTAATTACACCTCACGAAAAATGACATCATCCGTCCAGTTGTCAAATCCTGTGTTACCAATCCAATCCTTAACCGAAATCGTACAGCACCACATTCAGCCGACGAAAAATATACCAGAGTTGGAAGGTAAAGGAGTCAGGAGGTGTCTTATTTGCAAGAAGCCACTGCGTACAGCTTGCATCATCTGTGAACAACACTACTGTTATGAATGTGGCAGACAGCATCTGCTTGATCTGTTGAAGCATCACACCAAGGACATGATGGAATCTGAAGAGGGACAGGTCACAATGCCGCCACCAAGCCAAACTTCTACCAAGTACGCTGAAGTAATCTCAAGCGAAAGTGATCCTGATTCCCCTGAGGATTGAGGATGCCTTGTAACTAGCAAGTATGGAAGGTCACCAGCTGCTGACGCATTGGGGTGATTAGATTCAGTCGTTACACACAAATGATTATGTAGTACAGTATGCATGAACTGATTATAATTGTACAGATAGTTGTAAGTGCTATGAAAACACAAGAATAAATACAAAATGAAACAGTCTCTAATCAATAAATTTTACGAGAACAAGTGAAGGGGAGGAGGGAAAGGATTAGGGGCTAACGTGGATACGTATACAGAGCTCAGATAAATGACTAAAATTGACAAAGATGCTTGCCACAGGTGTATCCTGAGCATCTGATTAACACTGACTTAGCTAAGTCCCTGAGTTTACATTCAGTACCAAGGAATCAATTGGAGTAGGCTAAGAGACGTACGAAATGAATTAGAGAAAAGTTTCAGTTTGTAAATACACAATATGTGTCTACGAACAACAATTGAATCTAACTAACACGGGAAACAGACAGCGTAATCGCGTAGTCTACAACCACAAGATAATAAAGGGCGAACCTCTCCATAATACATGGTATAAAAGTATATGAGAGCGGGCGAGATAGCACAGATCAACTAAATGAACAAGAAAATAAATTGAAAACCATCCAATAGATGTGTCCAGGTGGATGAGTAACGTTAGATGTGTTACGGCTCATGCTCTACCGTTGAAAGACACAATACTATGCATGGACTATCAGACAGAGCCACTCCATAATCAAGGTGCTTACTTCGAATCAGACACAGCTAGGCTCTGTATATAATACCGTCAGGTACCTGACGGTATTGCCACCTGCAGGTGGCAATGGCTCAAGTCAAACTTCTGGAAACAGTGGCACACCTTGTGGTCAGGACTGGTCAGGTCAGATCTAACATTGATCACATATCTAATCCCGTATACTCGGGGGAATGTACATACATAATTAATTATAACCTCATTCAAAACCAAACTAGTACTGTCATCGTAATTACAGCCGATTAAAAACGGATGATTACTATTACAACTATACTATCTGACTAGAATGAGTAGTGTATGGCAGCACATCCATTGTACAAGATGAACAATCAGCAACGTGTAGTCGGTAGTTCCCAGGATAATTTGATTATAGGTACAAGCAATCGATATAAAACTTCACAATATCTAGTGAAAATAGGCTGCTATCGGGGCTAGCGATATTCCCAATATAACAATCGAAACGAAGGTTCATAATTATAACCATTACAAACTACAGAAACATTACACACTAATAATATCTGAAAACATACGTAATTTGAGACTAACATTGAGGAATAAACTAATAGCTATCACATAGAAATATGTTATGAACAGATCAGACGTATGAGTATAATATATAGCTAATAAACAGTGTTTGGTCTGGCTAGGCATACAACAAGTTCTGTCAATCCCTGTTTGAGACCATATCGTGTTAGATCATATCGTAATTGGGAGGGTGTCGAGCTACGAGTGTAAACACTTCGCATTGGGGATCGCTAAAACCAGGTTGGGTGAAAGAGTAAAACGACAACTTGAATACAGACTTCAGGATGAATCTTCCTCCCGTTCTGAATAACAATAGGAACACTTTTGGCAGCAGGGTGTCTAGGAGGGTGTCTAGGTCCAGTCCAGGAGATAGCTAAACAGTGTGAATACTCTCATACGTTAAAATTTGTACATAATACATGCCGCGATGCCTGGGGGCCTTACCTCCGTGTTCAGTCTATCTCAACTAATAGGAGCTTAATACACTTATGCTAATTGCCATGAGTATATACTCGAAGTTCCAGGAGACAGAGTTTCTTTTACTAACAATTATAACTAACAATTATGATTTTACTAACAATTATGTTTCTGTATAAATATTTATCCAGTTCCATCAATTGTCCGATGAATCCGATATTGGGGTCGATGCAGGATCTCTGTTGTTTTACGAACAAGATTGACTCTGTGAACCTCCATCGACGGGACCACATAAGGTATGCGATCACCATGCTGGATGATCGAGAAATACTCGACCGTATTTCTCTTTGGCAGCTTCTATGAAGCTGAATGCAACTTCAAAGAATTCTGTCAGTGTTTGTCTGTGGGAGTCCAGAGCTGGTATATTTAGGTATTATATTTCTCTGTAGATGAAATGGTTTGGGATTTCAGTCCAGTAGACAATTGATTGGAGGAAGGTCCGGCGAAGATTGAAATGCAGCGGTAATATTATATATACCATCAGCACACTAATTTACAATAAGACTAACCTATGCAAAAAGTGCTCTGGATATGAGAGACTGTCATTGTCTAGGCTACGGAAGTTGAGAAGACCCACTACCTGAAGAAACACAGCTTGGTAAAACATTGTATAAATCATTACTACAAGTCACAATAAATATTGATATAGTGTGCCAGATAAAATAAAACCAAAAACATGGCGAGTGTCAACCAAGAACCGGAAAAAGAATTTGTTACTGCTTCAGGGGTAAACATTGGTATCTAATATGAGCCTCAATACGATTATCAACCGACTAGAATATATATGTACATATGTAGTATATATATAAGTATACAGTCTAACAACATATCATATTCTCGAAAACTCATAACTAAAATTCGGTCACAAAAACATCAAAAACATTCAGGCCCCCAAAAACGAAAAGATCACTAATAGTCGGTAGCAATACGAGTAATGGTATGGGACAAAATATCTTTGTTTGGCACTGTTACTTATAATTCTAGAGTTGTGCTGCCCACCTATATCAGTAGAATAATGAGTGTATTGCAACCGCGATCAAGCTTCTTGCTAGAATTTATAGGTTGCAATCTAGGAGTAAAAATCAATTAATAAATATATCTCGCTATCTGCAGCTATAATTATAACTGCATCTGTTTCTCTGGGCGCAGTGTACATTATATGGTATAATTGATCAATAGTTAGTGGAGTTGAAAGTACTCCAAGCTCATACTATAGTAGCATCATACACAGGTTAGAAAATAGAGCCAGGCATGCTTACCCTAGGTCTATTATGAGAAGCTTAGAAAAACAAACTCACCAAAGTGCATGAATTTGTATTCAGTGCATTTCCAACTTATTTGAGCCGAAATAACCATGGGGCAAGCAGGCTTTGAAAGCTGAGTGCATAGTAAGCAATAACTCACAAACAACCGGTCATGATGGATGAGAAAGTGTCAGGTGTGTGACTACTGAATGCTGTCAGTGGAAGCACTAATGAGGCTGGGTAGTGCACAGTGCACAGCCGACAATAGACAAGGATCCTTCTCGGTAATACTTTACAAGGTACTAAGCAAAGCTCAATTATATAAAATACTAATTTGCATTTTCAGAAAACAATGTAAAAGAGTGCCATTTCGAAGGTAGCAATTCAGAACTTGGAATACAAATATGTTGATAACTTGATACAAACAATGAAACTTCTCAGTAATAATTTTGCAAGATTCTCAACAGAGAGAAATCATACAATCAATAGTCTGGTTGTGGAAGAAAAAAATACAAATTGTCATATCAAGCTAGCAATTCAAAAATGGGAGACAGGTACGTGGATACAAACAGGAATATACACATATATAACGAATGAAATTCAAACTATTCCACGATAAGAAGGGCAGGAGAAAGAATAATATACAAATTCAAGGATAAAAATAAAAATGCCATGCGGTTACAACATATGATATCATATGAGCAATGTAGTTGTGAGGAAAATAGTCAAGAACCATTAGCAGCATTATAATTTATACCAGGATAGAAAATTGGGGGAACGAGATAGAGCGTCAGTAATCAACACAGATTTGATGGATAAGAGGTTGCTGTTTGAATACTCACAAAAGATTGTGATTGCATATGGATACGAAAGAAGACTAGTTGTTGTGTTTTGCAATTATGAGAATTATCAGGGCGAACAAGCAATTGAGATAGGATTGTAATATGGTCATGATAATTTTAAGGAATTAGTACTTCATCATTGAAAACATTTGAAAAAATAGCTGCCATTCACAATTTTCAAATAATCATTACGAGAGTGCGGCTGGCTTGAAGGAGAAAGTTTTACAGCCACACATGGTAATACGATCAGCTTTGAAATAGGATTCCTTTTGCGTCACTGATCATGGAATTTCCAATCTCTATTTTTAGCCACTTCATTGCTGCTGGCTTGATGGAGAAACCATTACTGCCACACATGGTAATACGATCAGCTTTGAAATAGGATTCCTTTTGCGTCACTGATCATGAAATTTCCAATCTCTATTTTTAGCCACTTCATTGTGTCCATGTGGTACCCAGCTCCTATATATAGACGATTATTTTGTGCAAATGTTACCAATTTCAATCATTCAACTATTCAATCACACACAACACTCAAAAGCACAACTCTGTCAAATCAGATGGCAACTAATTTTCCCACACTCACAACTGTGGATCCGGAAGACGATCAGCTGCAGACTGATAACAATCAGAGCCTTCACCCAGCAGGCACTGCTCCAACCCAATATCAGAACGATTCCGACGATGAGTCACTGTCGGAGGATGATGGGGACGACGATGAACTTTACGGTCTACTACAGGCAGACTATTTAACTAACCCAGTGCCTGGCTCAACAAATACGCCTACCGCCTCGACAATTAACCCGACACTCGGTCCTTCAACAGCTAGCGAGGACGTGTCGGATAGTTTATTTACAACTAGCAGCCCCCTGTCCAGCCCTGCTAGCCAATTTGCTGGAATGGCCTTCCCACAACTACACATTCACTCGTCCTCTCAGACAGAGATACTAGCAAGCACACAACAGTTTACCTATCCCTATCCACCACCAGCTCAAACATCTTTCGATACACGGTCAACAGGAAAACGTAGCTCAAGCCCATCCATACTCAACAGCAGAACCAAACGTACTGACTTTCGCTACAATCCAGAATCTCAACAAGTCAAACCCCTTACAACTGTCACTTACATCGCTGAACAGATGCAACTGCAAACTAGCCCACAAATATTCACAATGCGAACCCCCATTCCTAAAGATAAGATTCCCGAGTACTATCCCGACAATTACAAAATCTGGGAAAACCGGCCCATCTTCAAGCCCGATACCAATCTAAAATCACCCACAGGGCTACCACGTGTAGATCTCTATGTATACGCGATTGATGCAAACACGGAAACAAAGTCACAATGTGAAAAGAAAAAGTATCGCAGACGCCTGACCCTAAGAAACACGTCCATTGAACGATTCTATCCTGAGATCTGGGACGCAGAGCACAAACAGCTCATAGGGTGTCCGATCCAATCCACAGAATTTCTCCAAGCACAGCCTTTCTTCCAGGAGCCATATGAAAATGCTCTATCAGTAGACAGAAACTCACTAGATAATATCTCCAAGGTAGCACCAGCCATTCCAGAACCACTCAATCAGCTACACCCTGATACACCATCTCAGCAGCACACACTGTCTCAACAAGGACGGTACCTAGTCGACTGCGAAGAACCGGTGGAATTTTTCGACGCAATCTACAGCCCACACCAAATAGAGAGCCTTCTCCATCAGACCATACTCTACCGCAACCAAAAGGGGCTACAAAATTGGCAAGTGCCCACCTACAACGAGATGCGCTGCTTCATAGGACTCCTCCTTTGGACATCGCTGGCACAGTTTCCAAATCGTCGAGCATATTTCCATAAATCCGCAATCTACAATCTGCCACATTTCACAGCACACACCTCGCGAGATCGTTTCGAGCAGCTACTAACCATGTTGCACTTCACGGACAATGAAAACATCCCTCAGGACCTCGGCACAGCCAGACGCTTTGAGGAAAAACTCGCCAACCAGCTCACTGATGTCAATCATAACTCCGCGAAACTTCTCACGCCAGCTAGAGCACTCTCGGGGCCATCTGCTGTGCCTGTTGCGGATACTCCCTCACCCAGAACATCTATCTCGGCAGCAGTGTACAGACTGTGGGAGGGCGTGATGTTGTGCTACAACTAGCTGAACCCTACTTCGAAAAGGGTCATGTCATTTATTGCGATAGGTTCTTCTCGCATCTCGACCTGGCTGCCTATCTTCGCTCACGACAAACCGGCATGGTTGGAACAGCAGACATAACCTCCCTCGAGCAGGATCTGAAATACCTGGTCACCAAAATGCACCCTCTAACCTAGGCATACAAATGGTACAGCTATAAGGCCAACTTCACTCATCGTACAATGCAGGGTGAAGAAAGGAAACTTGTGGCGGAAGAGCCGGTGTGCTTACTCGTTTGGATGGATAAGAAGTATCGTACGACGAACAAACAAGTAGTATTCATCACTAACTGCATACCCGCCATTCCAACCGATCCGGAACTTCAATGCCACCGAAAGAACATCCGGGACGAAAACGGAAATTACACTCGACAGCTTATAGCGAGTCCACCTGTTGTGAAAGCATACAACTATAGGATGGGAGGGGTTGATAGGCATGACAGACTCGTGGGACAACATACCATTCCTCTCACATCCAAACGCGGATATATCAAGATATTCTTCCACATTCTAGACTCAGCTATGGTCAACGCCTGGATCCTATTCAAAACAGCTAAGCAGGCAAACGGTCAGTGGAACACAGCTTCACAAAATAGACACACTTTGGCATGGTTCAAAGAGTGTGTAATTCTATCTCTCTGTGGTAATTATACTTCTCGGAAAATGACATCATCCGTCCAGTTGGCACAGTCACTCTTGCCAGTACAATCGTTGGGCAACATAGTACAGCATCAAATACAACCGACGAAACATATACCAGAGTTGGAAGGAAAAGGAGTCAGGAGGTGTCTTATTTGCAGAAAATCAAGGCGTACAGCTTGCATCACCTGTAAACAATTTTACTGTTTCGAATGTGGCAGACAGCATCTCCTTGATCTTTTGAAGCATCATAGCAAGGACGTGACTGAACCTGAATCTGAATCTCAGGAACAAGTCATAATGCCGCCACCAAACGCACCTTCGACTCAAACCGCGTATCCGAGCTCCAGCGAAAATGATCCTGATTCACCCGAGGATGACTTCGAATATTAGCCAGGCACGCTCGCATCAAAGCACTAAATTCACGCGGGCACCAATGGATGATCCCCAGCTGACCCATTCAGAGATTAGATTCAGTCGTTACACAAATTAATATAGCATAGTGTATATATATATATATATTAATTAGTAGGATTTAGCACTGTAGGCATGAACTGATTATACATATACTAATTATAATTGTCTATTAGAAATATATGAATAAATACAGAAGCAAACAGTATCTTTTCTAAATATTACGACAAGGGATAGCGGTAACAGGTAGACATATACCGAGCTCAGTTGTTTCAAACTTCCCAAAAGAGGCAAGCATGGTTACCCAAGGTCTATCATGAGGTTATCATAAAACAGACCTATCTAAGTGGCTCAATTTACATTCAGTACAAGGCTAACTTTTGGAGGAGTGTGATTCACATACTAATCGTACAATAGTATATCAGTTGAGAGAGATAGAGCAATCAAATAGTGATAACTCACCAAAACATATGTGCCCAGGTGGATGAGAAACTGTCAGAGGTGTCCGTTTCAGTATTCTGTCTTACTTCTTGTTTTGTATTTGAGAAATTCAATGTCAAGAATCACCAATTCATATAGTAATAGGTAATAGGTGACATCAAAGCTCGTATGAGAGGGTAAAGTGGGTAGGGAAGCAACTGGATTGAGGGATAAGCGCCCATTCTTGGATGCGAGAACTAAACTTTAGAGAGAAGGTTGGGTGGGGTAGGCAATAAATAGCAGCGACTGGGTTGAGATTTATCTGCACGGGATAGAGCAAGAGGAGGCCTTGTGTTGTTGCCATTCAGTCTACACTATCAACTGTGGGAACACTCCAACTAACAGGGGCAATGTCCACCACTCAGTAACAAACAGAGATCTAACTCTCATATATTCGGGAAATACACAAATTAGACTCCTTTCGGCCAAAAACAATCATGTGATTTGATAACACCGTTGAGGCTTATAATATATAAAGTATTATCGCACTACAAACAATCAAAATCAAAGAGAAGTATAATTTGTAGCGCAAGGTAGTAGTTCTACTATTGCATTCAATACAAGTAGCATGGCTCTACAGAATCGGAAATGAGTCTACAGGCATTTTGATTACTGAGACTCAATAACTGTGATAATATGATAAGTAGAACATGATAGCATATCCATTGTGCACGTGAATAAGTTCGTATTATATTCACGGTTTGATGTAATATACATGTGTATCTAAATTGAGAACTGGCTAAATTGAGAACGAACGTTCTATACTATACGAGTGTTCCCCTAACAAATGGAACACTTCTCTTTAGTAATATAACTGAATCAATTTATGTATTGCCAATAGAACTGCTGAGCTATATTTCACAACCCAAAGCAAATAAAGATGTCGAATTATACTCATTATAAATGTACATGTATAACAGAGCAACATTACACGCTATCACTATCACTATAGGGCTAACATTGGACACATCCTGGCAGGAAGAAAAATATTTTGATCAAATATGTAAACAGAGTAAAATATTATATAATTTATAGTTTAGTTCCTGTCAATTAGGTGTACTTGAGTAGAGATATCAACGAGTTTCAGTCAATTAGGAAAAGCATTGTCAGAAATATTTTCAACGGGTATTTCCCAAATTTTATCAGGTGTTCACAAGCCAGTGTCCACCGAGAGTTTTCTTGAATTCTACCGTTTCAAATCGACTAATTGTGCGGGCCCTCCAACACAGACTATAATATTCGCCTATGTACATATGTAGATATATCTCAAGCCTCTAACTTGCTCTAAGTAAAAAGTAATAATCAGTATGGAAGGTCACATTCTTGATAAAAAGCGGCTGATTTCCCTAACAATGTGCATACCTTGAGGGTGCTTTCCAAAGCTATTGAGAGTGGAGAAAAACAGCCTCCAACAGCAAGCCCGGCCCTAACCCCACTTTGAGCTCAACTCAGGTAACTCAGTAGCTATATCGCGTGCTTATAACTCAACTCGGCTGCCACTGTACCGCCGAAAATGGGCACCCCCTATTACATCTATACTAGCCAACTATAACGAGTAGTGTGGGGCAGCACATCCAATGTACAAGATACCATTTTTGATTGAACAATAAGAAAGTGTTGACGACAGTTCTCAGGATAATTTGATCACACGTACAAGAAGAAAATCCAGGAAATTGACTGTCAATAGGTCACTATCGGCGCTAGCGATGTTCCCAACGCAACAATCATAGGGAAGTTGCATAATTATAACCAGTATCAAACTATATAAACAGAACACACAAACAATATCTGAAAACATAACCTGAGGCTGAGACTAACATTGAGAAACAAACTAACAACAATACAAATAAGTGATGAACTACAACGTATGGGTGGTCTACTAAACTAAAGATAATAACACATTGTTTGGAGAATGTCACTTTCTCAGGAAGGATAGTAGGGCGGAAATAACTCTCCGTTGAAATACACCATATATTATGTGATAAGGTGTCGATGCACGAGAGTAAAAGACTTCGCATTGGGGACTGCTAAAAGCGAGATTGAGCGAAAGAGCAATTCGCGGAGAGAGCAGCAATAACTCAGTCTCAAACTCAGAATGACTCTGCTCCTCACAAATTTTGTTCATCCAATGAGTGATTGAAAGTATGTGTGAGTGTGTGTGAGCTCCTGACTCGTGCAGACAGAAATTGATAATAAGAACCTAATTCTATACAAAAGGAGAAAACTCACATTTACATCATGGAGGGATCTCTTTGCGCATAACACATGTCTTGGCAGCAGCGACTCAGAACAATATAAGGAAAACTCGTGACTGCAAGGTATCTAGGGCCAGGAGGCCAGTGATGGGAGGAAGATCCTGGAAGATGGACAGGTAGGTGGGAGGGTGCACCAAAAACTGTATAAATAACACAAATATGTTCGGAGGATGGCTATACTAACAGTAAATTGATTCACAATAAGACTAACCTTTGTAAATCTGCCCTGGCTGTGAGAGAATCGTCACTGCAAAAGCTATGGTGCTGAGAAGACACACTACCTGAACAGGCAAAGCTTGTAATACAATTACCGGGTCTCTGAGTAACATTATACAGATGACTTATAATAAAGATCAGAATAATGTGACTAACTAACCTATGCAAAATCTGCCCTGGCTGTGAGAGAATCGTCACTGATAAGTGGCAAAGCTTGTAATACAATCACCGAGTATCTGAGTTACAATAGACTGATAAATTATATAACAATATAACAATAATATGACAAACTAACCTTTGTAAATCTGCCCAGGCTGTGAGAGAATTGTCACTGATAAGTGGCAAAGCTTGTAATACAATCACCGAGTATCTGAGTTACAATAGACTGATAAATTATATAACAATATAACAATAATATGACAAACTAACCTTTGTAAATCTGCCCAGGCTGTGAGAGAATTGTCACTTATAAGTGGCAAAGCTTGCAATACAATCACCGAGTATCTGAGTTACAATAGACTGATAAATTATATATCAATATAACAATAATATGACAAACTAACCTTTGTAAATCTGCCCAGGCTGTGAGAGAATTGTCACTGTAAAAGCTATGGTGCTGAAAAGACACACTACCTGAACAGGCAAAGCTTGGTAAATACAATTACACTCATCTCTGAGTAACAATATACAGATGAATTACCATACAAGATTACAATAATGTAAACATAGTTTGGCAAATAAATATCTAAAAATGAGTGTAATCCCTAATGAATAAATACTATCTAAACATGAACACTAGTCTACCCCCTCGAATAATAACTTCAACCTAGATTACAGTGCAATGTATAAAACAACAAAGAACAGATAGCTCGTTGCCAAGCTAGATATTATTATACCTCATGAATAGCACATTTAGACATAGCCAAATTTGTTAAAGATTTTAGTATACCATCACGAGATAGCAATAACAGAATTTGTAATACCGAGTTTTGTAAATAAAATCGGTAATGTAAAATGCGCATAATTCGTTTTAGGGCACACTTGCACAATTTCTTCAATTGAACTAACTAATGTTCATCAAAAATGTCATAAAATTCGCAATTTGATAAGGTCTCCCGTGATAAAGTGAAGCGAAGGATAAGCGTCAGGAACAAGTTAGTTCAGAACTAACAGCTGGGTGACGGTAGAGAAACAATAGAGTCCAGTTATACGCAAGGAATACTGTCATTGGGCCCCTGTGATAAAGTAAAGCGAAGGATAAGCGTCAGGAACAAGTTAGTTCAGAACTAACAGCTGGGTGATGGTAGAGAAACAATAGAGTCCAGTTATACGCAAGGAATACTGTCATTGGGCCCCTGTGATAAAGTGAAGCGAAGGATAAGCGTCAGGAACAAGTTAGTTCAGAACTAACAGCGCGCTCCCTTTTTAAATTTAGCATTTTCTTAGAAAACATAGGTAAAAACGGCACCCAATAATGAATTCTATAGATAACTCATAGGGACGACGGCCCCCCCCTAGGATATAAGCGCCCCCCAGCGAAATAAGTGGGGGAGCGCCTACCCCCGAGCCCCCCCCCCCCCAAAAAAAAAACATCACTAATAATTATTGCGACTAATAACCTCATTAATTTGTGATGAGTGCGATGAGTCCTAATAGATCAGATCTCTATGTCTTTATTGTTTTTATTTGTTTGAGCAAACCTTACAAAAACTATTAGCGTTCTCTACCTTTGAATGGCGTTTTCTCAAAATTAGATTTAGAGTGACTATCTGTCAAACACATCCACATCAAATTTTAGCGAATATTCAGGGCTAATATCAAATACTCTAATCAGTCTAATGATAAATATTTCCATGATTCTATCGTTATCGCGTTTTTTTTTTTTTTTTTAATCATTATGTAGATGTAGTATCTATTAGGCTGTCTGTCCTAAACTCATGTGCACCAATTGGAAAATCGCCGTTCGTGACAATAAGGTGTGTCAGTGTGTAGAAAAACACAGCGTACAATCGCTTGTAAAATATCCCTGGGGAATATTGTCAACATATACTAAAATGGGTACAGTCTGTTCTCTCTAATAGTCCACTTTTCTAATAGCCACTTATTTACTTGTCTAAATCACTATATATATATCTGTAATAGTCCATATTCTCTAATAGTCCACTTTGGACCAATTGCCACTGGTGAACTATTAGAGAGAACAGTGTGTATAGCAATATTCAGTAGGATACAATGTGTGTCGTAATCGTTGGACGCAAAAACTTGTCAATTATTCTCAATTGAAGACTATAGATAGATTTCCAAAATAAACAATAGCAGAAAAGGGTAATAGGTTTGTCGTTATATATATCATAATAATCATTCTGAAAATATTCCTAAGTAAATACCAAAACTAATTGTTATTTAGATCGATTAATATTAGATATAATAATTATTGGACCATGGATGAGACTAAAAAATCAAAAAACCAAATCGCTACCCCAAAAGATCCCGTGTGACACAATTTCTTTGTGCATTCGATTGACAATGAACTATTATGTATGTTGAATTCCTACCAAATATTAGTATTCCATTATTATTGTTTTTGAAAATTTCTGTAATGGGACCATGGATCAGAATAAATGAAGATTATCCATGGTGCAAACCAATTTCTAAAAAAAATTCTCAGTTATCCTAAGCACAACAAGAAATAGTGGAGGAACACAGAATGTTCAATTTTTTTTTAAATACACCGATTTTATGCATTATTAGTCATCCATAAACTTCTCAGTGCTCTTGATACACGTTGTGCCAGTTAGGCAGTCTACGGTTAAAAGATATATAAATACCATTACTAATTTACAGAACAAACTGATTTACATAAGGCTTCCTAAATTAACCTTTCTTCACAAATATACCAGAGATCTCCCAAAACACAATGTTTTGTGAAAATGAATTTTATTACTAAAGCCCAGGATATTTTCCCAATCTAAAATTTTTTTGGGTTGTCCCTAAAATAATTTCTGCCCAATCCTGACGCTAATGTGAATTATTTTACCTCGAAGTTCCCGAAACATTAACCTAGTGTTTATATGTTATAATATAAAGTTATATCAAATTATTAGAATACTTAAATCAAACTATAAGTGCGAAATTCGTCCAAATAATGGGATCTAAATAGGAAATCGTCTCTGCTCTAACTCCACGTATCTTCTCATAACTCCGGATAAAACATTTCCTCAAGTGTATCTCTAGAATCTGATCCATTAGTCCTCTTGTCGAAAAATCAACGGATTTGGAGAGAGCTTAAGCATATGATGTTCTTGCTGTGATGTCAAAACAACTCTCTTGGAAAAAGATAGTTGGTGTTTGCACAGTATGCATGAGAATTGTTAGGTTATCGTTCTGGATTTGTTACTAAGATCAAACAGAAGAGTCCTTCAGCTGTCGAAACTCTAGCGTCATTCATAAGCGCCGGTGCGCTTATTCACGCAAGGTGTAATAGTTGTACTATATAGGTATAGGCTCAAATCAACTTGATAACAACGCATTAAAAAAATAATGCTTTGATGTATACTAATCGCCTGATTTTCAATTAATATTGGTTTCTCATTGAGGCATTTTGGTTCCAATTATACAAACATTACTCAAATAAGAAAAGTATGATAGCTAGAGACAAGCTCTCGATATGATAGATAAATCATTATTAATTTCCGCACTGATTTCACATTGGACTCTGCCAAAAAGATACACAACAGCGCTATTGCACACATGTATTTCGAGCAAGAGTTAAAAATTAACAGAGCGGGCCTCAAGTCTATATTCGAGAGTATAAGGTTATGTGGGTACTAGTGTACACCAGAGATGGGACCGGTAGGGTCTGACCGGCACCGGTCGAACGGTCGGGTCGTGTCGGGTACCGGTCGGAACCCTGCCCGGCCGGTCGAGATCTCTATGGGATCTACTCGATATAATATTATAATTTGTTTTATATTATTTATAAATTATTGCTAGCTATGATTGACCCGTCGATCGGCCGGTCGGGTCGGATCAAATTTCCAACTGCAACGGTCGGGTAGGGTCATGAAAATCTAGACCGGTTTCATCTCTGGTGTATACCCATACGCGGTCAAAGCGACTAAATGCAACAGCTAATTTGAACTGCCTTGGAGCATTATTAGGAAGGTTTAATCCTGATATGGAAAATAATTGGACTTCAAATATGAACGGTCAAAATAACGAGTTACAGGTCAAAGTTGCAGCAGAAAACCAAATGGCGCTATATCTGCATTGTTTCGGGCATCAAATAAAACTTGTGGTTCAGGATTCCCTAGTTGTGCTTCCTGAATTCGCCATCTCTCATGAGGGAATGAACGGTGTCGTGACTTTATCAGGAACTCTCCAAATATAATGGACATTCAAGGAGATTATTTGAGATTTCTAAGTAAGAGAATGAAGCTTCCAACTTCACTCAAGACAACCACTCGATATGGCATTGTTACGAAAAGTTAGTCCTGGCCAATAGTGGTCCGTCCGCACCAATTTTGGCTTTGTAAAAAATGGTCGGGAACAATTTTGGCAGGCCAAAATAGTTCCGGTCTAGATCTTTTTCTGGACATTAAACCAATTACCTCTCATACCGCATTTACTGAACGGCATTATTAAGATATCGGTCTCACAGAACTTTGCCACTATTGTCGATTCGGCTATAGTCATGACAGAGTACTGGAATGAACGACGGAGGAGGTACACAACATCGAGACCATTGGTACTAGTACAGGGGGGCTTTAAGGTTGAGACCTAGGTGTAACTCAGCGCGGCATTGGTGTAACTCTACACTGCAGCGGCCGCGGCAGCCCGAATCCTGGTGTAACAACAAAAATTATTGGTGAAAAATTTACACAAAGATTGACCTTAAAAAACATTGTACTAGTATACAGGTCAGAAAGTGCATTTGCTGTCTCCTGTGCAACTGGTTGGTACAGAGTAGCATTAAATGTGACAATCTCCCCTTTTGTCACATGTTGTGATGCTGTTTGGTGAGGGCGCGTCCCGAGGGCACGTTGGACACTGGGCAAAGCAGGAAGGTCAGGTTGTAGTTCTTTAGCAGCCAGCTGTTTTACAGCGTGGTACATGGTGGTAGCGTAACGATATTGATCATTATGCTGCGAGAGCCAGTGTGCTAACCCATCTCAGACATCTCCAGCTGTGACTTTGGCCCTTGGCACATCACATTTATAGGTTCCCCTATAATATTGACGGGATCAATCGACTAAGAAATCGATTAATTGATGTGGGCAAAGAAGTTGTAACGCTAAAATTGTCCGAGTCAAAACTGGTTAGGTCGGACAAGTTTGGTGGCCAAAGGTGGTCCACAATGGGAAAAAACTGGTCCAGATTGGAAAACAAATTGGTTTGAGTGACTATTATTTAATTAAGCAATTTATTCAAAATCGAAAACATGTTATTTAGGCACTAGGCATTCTCAACATACCCTGAAATATTCAAGTTAATATTGCAGTTGTATCTTTAGGAAAATATTTTTTTATTCTCAGGTATGCTGGAAATATAAAATGGAATTATGACCATTTGACCAGAACATAAACTTTTTCTCGTCCTGAATTACCATTCCAAAGTGACTTACATGCCGCATTGCTTAGAAATTGAAATTAAATACTACAGGAAGTGAGAGATAAGTTCTAGCAGCTCTGATTCAAAATTTAAATTTTGTGCTGAATCATTTTTTTCAATTGACGATTACGCCTTCAGATGATGACATATTACAATTTTGAAGGTGCTATTTTTACCTGGATATCATGTTCGGATGTTTCCATATAGTTACAAGTTATATTTCAGGAATACCATTACTAATAATCGAGATAAAAAAGTACACTCTATTTTACAATGGACTTCGAACTCATCCATGGTCCAATTTTTTAAAGTCGTGAATTGGCCTTATATAACGAAGGTCACGCCTGTATCTAAAAAGTGTTCACAATTAATCATTTTCTTCTTGTAACTTTTTCCTTCGTCGAAGACATCCAAACTGTTGCTCACGATCACTGAAGTGGTAAACTTGTTCTATTAAGAGAGTATTAACTAAGGAGTATAGATCTACATTGTCTTCAGCAAGATAATGATCAAAAATGAAAGGCCTTTAATTACATATGTTCGACAACTATTTTTGGCCCTCGGAATTAACTCAACAAGATTAACAGCAGTTTAAACAAAACAAGTCGTGGACAATGTTGGCACTCTCAGCCCTCCCCTGTCGAGTTCTTGTAGAAATTCAGTAGATACTAACATACTTGCCAACCTATAGCAAATCTTTGGCAGGCGGAGGAATTAATTTTGGCGGGACATAAGGAATTTTGGAAGGACAAAGAACATTAGTACATAAATAAGTGAAGTAGTATTACTAATACTAGTTAATAATAATTCATATACTATGTACGTATTTGATGTCCTTGTAATTGTAATAATTTGACTATCTCAACGGAAGGAACCTTGCTCCAATTGCATAAAACGAGACGTCCCGTCAATAAAACGGGACGCTAGTCAATTCTACAGAGATATTACCTAATTGGAAGAAGCAATGCTCAGATCTTTATATTTTATTGTTATTGTCACAAAAATGAAATACAGGGTCAAAAATCGGGACAAACGTGTCTAAAAGCGGGACGCGGGACAATTCACAAAATCTTTGCCAAAAATCGGGACGGTTGGCAAGTATGTACTAGGTCCCCTTCCATTTCACCATGCTTAAATGTTATATATCCAGCAATTAGACTACTTTGTGCTTTCCTCAATACTGGGCCCGTATTCACTAAGATTACTTCGTACTTAAGTACTAAGTATATACTTAAGTACTAAGTACGTATTTAGTTAAGTACATACTTAAGTCGTATTCACTAAGAAATATTGTTGTACTTAAGTACATACTTAACTAAGTACGTACTTAAGTGCGAAATTAAATTATATATTATATTATATTTAATAGCATAGCATATTTTAGTGTATGGAATGCTATTATAATAGCTTGCTATATTTCTTTTAACTTTAAAAAGAATATTCTCAATGAAGTTCCTGTGATTTGTATGCTTGAGAAAAACACAACTTTTAGAAATCAACAACCAATAGTAATAAATGTTGAAAATAGAATCATAAACTTCCCCTAAAGTAAAGCAAGTACTACTAGAAATCTAATACAATGTTCTAATTAAACACCAACGTCTAAAGAGTCAATAAAAGTAATTTCTTATAAGTTAAGTCAACTTAGTAGGTTACTTAAGTTTTGTACTTAAGTATGTACTTAAGTACACACTTATATCTTAGTGAATACCAATCTTAGTGAATATGACTTAAGTACTAAGTACGTACTTAACTTCTTAGTGAATACGGGCCCTGATCTCTTGCATTAGCTCTATATCTCACAAATTGACTGGCGTTGTACATTCTGGGCAGGTAAACTCTTGAATTCTTTGAGGAATTATATTGTATTAAAGCAACTGATGTAATCGCTGTGCTTTGGCTGCTGAGAGTACATCAACAATAAATATCAAAGTAAAAGTTTCCTCCATTGCGCTGTCTGGCTTGTCCAAAAAATCTGCCCAAGGGGTCTTGTGAGAAAACCGCAGGAAGAACATACTGAAATTGTTGTAAGTCAATAGATAAGTGGCGGCTACAATACTATATTTTGTTGTGATCTTAAAAGCATCGGCAGTGAATTGAGTAAGCATTTTTTGTCGAAATTTTCCTCCTTCCCATCGACAGGAATCTATAACGCCGCACATTGCTGATAGTTTGCTAAAGTTGTCACAATTCAACGTCCAAGGTGCACGATGTGGATCACGAAGATGCATTGTGCTAAACTTGTCTTTTACGTTCATCATTCTGAACCAGTTTGTTACCAATGTGAGAAATTTAATAATTCCCTCCTGATAGTCGATAGTACCCTTTAAGGCTTTGAATGCTGCAATAGTCTTTTCATGAAAGACTTGACATACCAACGGAACGCTCTGTCTTTGTAGTGTTTAGGAAAGACTGAGGTGTGAGTAAGCTTTGTATGACGTAATGGCATCTTTTTATCTTCCTCACATAGAGCTTGGATGTCTCTCCAACATGCCAGATATTCTACACCGTTCTCTTTAAAGGACAATTCCCAGGACCTCTCAGTTATCCAATTATTCCTCAAATTTTTTAGGATATGAACGTAATCAAAAATTAAGTACATATTGACACCGCATACCTCCACTTTCCCAGGACCACCAAGTAAGCGGTACACACCTTGATTTAGAGAACAGGAATCACACATAAAGGACATTGGCTGGATATCCAATTTTATCAATCCTTCAATTGTTTCCATCAAAATATCTCGAGCCTTCGATGCATTTATTTTAGAAACTGGATTAACACCAATCACTAAGCGTGGTCCTCCGTGATGGCAAACAATTTCTATACAAAAGGAAGATGTAGCAACTGCCTCTGTGCCATTAGTACAGGGGTGGGCAAACCTTTTAGGCCGCGGGCCAAAATTGATAAATGTCATAGTGTTGCGGGCCTGAGAGTGAACATTTCCTATTTAACACATTTTTATTTTATTTGCAGTTACATTAATTGAAAATAAACTATGATACTGAGGAAGTATAAACTAATAAAATGACATATTAGGAAGCATAAAGAACTAGTGGGAGTTGTGCAGTTGATCCTGCGTTTTACTAATTTATCAAAATTTGGTTCTCTCGCGAAGTAGCAATACACATAAGATGAGAAACGTATTCTTCTGTCAATACTGATCTTGACATATTTTTGAAAAACTTTATCATACCTGCCAATCTTACAGGGATCCCTGTACAGTAAAATAATTTTTTCCATTTTGGCCATTCTGTACAGGCGTACAGGGATTTATTCCATTTATATAGGGATTTTTAATTACTAATTATGAGTAAATAATGCCTAAAAATGTCTACAGATGTGATAGTATGTTTCTGCCATGCATTCTGCATTGACTACATTAAGGCACAACGTTCTTTCTATATTTATTCAAGTGTATAGTAATTGCCTGGACGAGCGAGCGCAGCGAGCGAGATATTTTTGGGAGGTGTACAGGGATTTTGGCCAATGTACAGGGGGAAATTGGAGCCCTGTACAGGGATATGATTCAAATAGGTTAGCAGGTATGCTTTATGTGGCCTAAACTACCAAAAATATGGACTTCTGTTGAGGTCAAGCGGGCGGTTAAATTTCGTAGGCGGGTGGGATCTGGCCCGCGGCCCGTAGTTTTCCCACCCCTGCATTAGTAGCATAACCAATGATGTGCCCGCCTGTTAAGCGCGTGGTCTTCAATAAATTTACCTCATCAAATATTATGTTAACAAGACGTTGTTCAGGTTTCAGTACTTTGAATATGAGCGGCAGATTGGATTTGCGAAACTACGAGACATAAATTTCGAACAAGTTGTTCCCTTGGGAGCTTTATTATTCTGTAATTTCTTATCATCCTGTATGCAGCTGGAGATATACAAAGAAGTTCTCCAGCAAAAATCAGTAGGTGTTTTGTATACCGGATATTATTATCTGAAATCAAGAGAATCATAGCTGGGTCTCTAGGAACTGAAAATGTGTTGATTATTGTATATCTGTTGTCATTTGTTTCAACACTTCCATTGCCTTTAACAAATGATCATTGATAGAAGTTCATAATTATTAACAATCGAGAGGATTTCTTCCATCTGAGACCATCTATGAAGGAGGCTATTCTTCTGTAGATTGAAAATTATCTTTGGGATTTCATAACCATTCTTTTCTGCCTTAGACAAATGAAGAAACCCAAAGCAAGACTCTACTTTCTTAAAGCAGAAATACTGAACCACTTTGCTCCCTAATTCATCCACCATGAAAACTGTCCATTTTTCTCCGTGATTTCTAACCCTGAGTGATGTGAATCGTCTTTCAAATTCTTCTGCAAAAGTGGAAAAATCTAAGATCTTATCACACTTGTCAATATACTCTCTCTGCAATTTATCCCTTACAGCAGAAGTAGTCTTTCCTGTTGGCCTTGGATGTGTAATAGACTGCTTCTGACAAGACTTGGGCACACCTTTAAAATATGTAGGAGGTCCAATTGGTCGCTTTCCCATCCGTACAGTTACCCATTTGCATTCAAAGTGTGATGAACAGACAAATACGTACATGTATCTCTTTTCGATCTTTAAGACTCCCAGGTTCATTAGGCATGGCCTCAATCCATATTGTCCTTTCAATCCTATCTGTGGGAAAACTGACAACTTGACTATATGGTTCCCCATCATAGTTACCACGACAGTTGAATGCTGCACAACGTTTTGGCATGATTACTGTGTTGCTTGTGAGATTATATGCAAAATTTTGTAAATACGATATAAAATTATTCTTTACCATCAACATTTAGTTCGATAATACTTTCTCCATGCTAACAATCATACTAATCAAATCCAAACTTGCAACTAAAACATTAGAGGGATAACAAATAATTATCACGACAAATAGCTCACCCTATTATACTACTTATCCGCAAATAATATATTTAAATATGCCTAACTTTAACTGTTGTCGTGGTTTTATTAATTAATAAGGGTAACTTATCTACTCAAAATAGGAAAAAGTAGTTACTTTTCAAATTATAGCCAACTGGATCACCCTGGTCCTCATTTTGCAACTTCAACCAATCTAATCTTTGACTTCTGTACGAAAAATTTCCCTATTTCCTAACGATTATATAATTATATAATTATCCTTTAGCCTACTATTAGTTCGATTTATTTTCAATTAAAATCAATTTGTAATGTTATGTAGATATATTCATTTGATTTATTTTACGATTACTGGGTAAATTGCATTGCAACTATCAATTCAGTACAGTACATACTCGAATCACGGAATCAGACGTACCAATTTCTATTCTCAACTAAATTCTGCTAGTACGTACTCTAGAAAATTGTCAGCAGAACTCCGTTAGTGTTTTGATTGTCTGAGTACGTGACAACCAAAATACTTTCATATTATCGTTGAGTATGTTTGAAGACTTGTGTACCCTTTCTATCTTATTTACACAATTCAACAAGTCAGCATTTCGACGTGTGGATTATGCATACGGATAAGACATGCCTTCGGTTAGTACGTACTTTGTCTTGTTTCCCAAGGCTGGTACGCCTTAATCGAGTTCTATTTTATTTCTATTCTAATTGATGTACGACATCCCAAAATAGCATTAGAATGCAGTGTTAGTGGAACATTTGAGTTGAATCATCCATGTGCTGTAATCGTAATTATTAATTTCTAGATTGTCTAATTAGTAAAGCATTTTATTTAGACGACTAATAGCAACTAACATGATTTCGGAAGATCCCAAATTGTTTTTATATTTATTTTTATAATGTTCAGTTAACTTTAATCAACCTTTTGCGTATTTTATATAATGGTGTTATTAGATTTCGATGCTGTAACTAATACAAAAATTATTAAAAAATGCCATATTATAATGACTTTCTTGTATACTAAAGGTAAGGACTTGCCATACATGTCAGATGACAGCGGCCTTGATACCACAGCCGCAAAAGAAGCTCCAACCAATCCCACCTCCGTCTAAAACGTGGAAACATATAGGGATGGACCTTATATGTGATTTCTCTGAGTGCAAAGATGGATATAAACACATTTTAGTAACTGTTTGTTATCTGAGCAAATACGTTGCAGTCCGCGCTCTCAAGTCGAAGACATCAGAAGAAGTAATCCAGAATCTTAATATTACCATATATGGAAAGGTGTGAAAACGGCAAAACTCACATTCCACAAATATTATTTTCGATGATCCAATATGTCCGTTGGACTGCAAAATATGACTTCCTATACGACAATAATACATTTCATATGTCTAAAGCTAACTGATCTCGAGATTTAACAATAGGTATTAGCATATATGGAAAGGTGTGAAAACCGCATATCTCACATTCGAAAATATTTTCGATAATCCAATATGACCGTTGGACTCCTTAACTATGACTTCCTATACGACAATAATACATTTTATGTGTCTAACTTTAACCGATGCGAAATACCTAATGACCCAAGTTGCAGGTCCCGAGAATGAGCGCCTACATTCCTTATTTAAAGGAGTCTATGGTTGTAGTGAACCTATTAGAATTGATTTGCGTCACTAAATTTGTTCAGTCTGTCTGAGATACCGTCATCTTTGTGGGAGCTCTTGTACAGAGTGTTCAGTTGAAAAGCATTATTGCTCGCAATATATGAGGAATACTAAGCAAAATATGCTTAGGAAACTTCGGGAATAGTCCTAATTTTCACTCTTCTCGGGACCTCACACGGGGGTGACGAAGAAAAATATTTTATCAATATCGTTTTTTCTTAGCTTCATGAAATTTTACTTCAAATGGTGTATTTCGAATTTTTCATTAACAAAGTGCTAAATTATCGTCTATTACCTAATTACAGTAATTCCCCAAATAAGCGCCCCGGCGCTTATTGTTTTCGTGGGCCAAAATTATCCAGAAATTTTTGTGAAAAATCCAGAATATAATATTTAAGTTTCCACCAACCGTATACCAACCGAAGTTGCCAAAATCAATGGAATTACATTTCAGTGATCAACTAAAGTGTATAAATTTTATCATACCAATGTCATTTTTATTAGGGCTGAAACGAATATACTAAATATTCGAAAATTCGTTCGAAATGATTTAACGAATGAAACAGATATTCGTTGACTTATTTCGGACAACAACAAGACTTTTGCATAGCTTAGAGATATCGTAAATATAAATTCCGACTTAAACTAGCTGATAATTAGTTAACTTGTGTATAATACACTTTGTAACTATTATTATCATACCATTGTAAGTTGAACCAGGGTTGTAATAAATCATTTATTTTTTCTCAAATCAAATCAAATCAAATCATTTGAGATATAAAATCATTTCAAATCAAATCAATTCAAATCATTTGAGATTCCAAATCATTTCAAATCAAATCAAATCAAATATTTGAAATTTCAAATAATTTCTAATCAAATCAAATCAAATATTTGCAATATGTAGTATTTGAATATTTCAAATCATTTGGATTCAAATAATTTCAAATCAAATCAAATCAAATAATTAGCCTCTCAAAATTCTTTTAAATCAAATCAAATAAAATCAAATATTTGAGATATTTGATTTGATTTACAACTCTGATTGCAACATTATCAAAAACCTATTATCCAAAGTATTTTGTCTCTAGAATTCGATTTACTGCTTAGTTATCCAAACGAACGAATATTCGAATATTCGTTCGTTTAGAAAAAGTTTCGTTCGTTACATTTCGAATATTCGTTTCAGCCCTAATTTTATTGACTCGGCGCTTATTCAATCCCCCGGCGGTATCCGGGGAAATACTGTATATGGAAATATAATACATAGCCAGTGAACTGGTTATACGCTATTGCATGGATAAATACAAAGATATTTTCAAATCTGTTTAAAATAGACTTCCTTCGTGAAAAGTGTCATAATGGAAATTCAAAGGACTTGTACATGAAATGTATAGGTTTTCGGTGAACCTAGACTGTTCCAAAACACTCTAACAGTGGCGCCCACAGGTGGACGCAGTATATTCACCTGCGTATACTAATTTAACTGGGTAATATTTGCCTTTTCATATTTACTTGCAGCTCACTGTACTTCTCGGACACAATTTCTGTAAATGTTATACCCTAACATTGTGAATGTTGTTCTACTCCAACATTCACAATGTCCTTGGGATGGTAATTATCTTGCATGCCAGTGTCCACAGTAACAGCTGAGCGTGTGTTCAACACAATACGCAGGTTGAAAACCAATCTGAGAAGCTCGATGTGCGACGAGCGACTCACGGGTCTTGTTCTAATGAACGTGCATCGCGAATTGCACTGCTCTCAAACAATAATTAAGAATTCACTGAAGGCTTCGCGTCCCTAAGAAATAGGCTGCTTGACCCTTTAAAAAAATCTATTTAATTTGACCTCATACGGTCTGAAAAACTTTAATTGTGTGCAGGGTTTCATTTAGGCGTACGCAACGCGCCTCCAGGCGCGTAATTTTGGAAGGAAACTTTTCTAGGCGCGCGAAAATCGAGAGATGCTCCCATAGACGTAATACAAATTGAGTGTTTTAGGCGCGTCTGAGCGTGCTCAAACTTATTCTAGGCGCGTATAAAATTTTGCCTAGATGAAAGCCTGATTGTGTGCATATTCTATGTATAATGCTATATCTACTAATTATAATACTTAGTTATTTCTATATGCCCTCCATTAGCCTACTAAGTGATTTTTTGAGGGAGAGTCGCCACTCGGGCAGGGGCGTCAGAAGGGGGGGCACAGGGGGGCAAGTGCCCCCCTCAAAAATCTCGGTGCCCCCACGGATGCCCTCCTCATCTGTGCATCCCCTCGCCTGTGCCCCCTTCCCCTGTCCAAATAGATGAAATAACAACACCAATGACACACATGAGTTCAAATGTCATGATACCACTGCTCTTATCCGATGTGAAACTATCAAAAAAGACATAAAATCACGTGGGGTTTTATACTACTGAGAATTAGCTTTTTGACTGTGCCCCCTTTAAATTCTGATTGCCCCCTCCCCGATTTCATGCTTCCGACGCCCCTGCACTCGGGGTACACACCTATTTCTTCCCATTTCACCGAACAAAAGTTTTTCCAGCTTGACGCCAAGAGAATATGAACCACTAGTGGGATTTTCAAAAACTAGGCGGTTTTTGATATGGAGTATTTATTCGAATAGTAGCCTAGGCGATTATTGTTTTTAGGCCATTTTCTGAACCAATAATTTATCATATGTGACTTTTCGAGAATATCACATGTTGGTACACGTACAATTTATTTAGTATAGTCGGTTGATAATCGTATTGCGACCATAGACTCCTTAAGATAAGACTGGAACGTCGCGATCTCGGGGTTTTAACTTGAGTCTGAGAGGCTCCAATTATTAAAATTGAAAAAGCATTAAGTTTCCGGTTTCCAAATGTGATTTTTTGGCATATAGGGGTAACCTTTGGCACCCGTCAACAATTTGAGGTTTTCACTCAAAATTTCTCACACCTCGACAAGTTATGACGTCATTGTCACATTTCGAGAATCCTGAAAAGTCACTTAATCGCACATAATTCGCGCACTCTAAGAGATAAACATCTGAAAATTTAATAGAACATGCACATTAATGATGCGGACACTTTGGTCACACCAGATTGCCAATATGCTTACTCATTATCACATGATGACGTAATCAATAAAATTTCACATTTTTTAATTTGACTATTTAGGCCCATTTACGCTTTATAATCAATGTTAGAAGTGTATAAACAATACACCAACCGCAAAGCGGTTGCTGTGTGTTTGGGTTATATAGATATATATTGATGCTACAGTATATCTATTTATACTAGTGCGCTTCGCTTGCTAGGTCGCTTTGCGGCAGAATCCAACCACACAACAACCGCTTCGCGGTTGGTGTATGGTTTATACACTTCTAACATTGATTATAAAGCGTAAATAGGCCTAAATAGTCAAATTTACAAATGTGAAATTTTATTGATTACGTCATCATGTGATAATGAGTTAGCATATTGGTAATCTGGTGTGACCAAAGTGTCCGCATCATTAATGTGCATGTTCTATTAAATTTTCAGATTTTTATCTCTTAGAGTGCGCGAATTATGTGCGATTAAGTGAATTTTCAGGGTTCTCGAAATGTGACAATGACGTCATAACTTGTCGAGGTGTGATCAATTTTGAGTGAAAACCTCAAATTGTTGACGGGTGCCAAAGGTTACCCTTATATGCCAAAAATCACATTTGGAAACCGGGAACCTAATGCTTTTTCATTTATTATAATTGGAGCCTCTCAGACTCAAGTTAAAAACTCCGAGATCGCGACGTTCCAGTCCTTATTTTAAGGAGTCTATGATTGCGAATTTGCGACAGATATTAGACAAATAAATTTTCTCAGAGTACCGGTAGTAATTATTTGGGGGGCTATTATTGGAGGTAGGCGATTATTCGAATAGGGGCTACTATTAGAGTATATACGGTATATCGAAAGGAACTCGCGAGTATGTGGAGCAGTTTTACGCTATTAGATTAAATTTCTATCATAGGTTCAGGAACCTGATAAATTTTTCCAAAAATCAATTTGATCTTTTAATCGCTCATTTGACTGTCAAATGCTCCATTTAATCACTAAGCACTAATTTTTCATATATAATATTTTAGGCCTGAAACGAATACACCGAATATATAAATATTCGTTCGAAATGTTTGAACAATATTCATTCGTTTCCAAACGAATATTCGTTGACTACTTTTGGACAACAATATGACATTTGTTTGATTGGGGTCATCGTAAATTCAAATTCCTACCTAAACTAGCTGATTGATAGCTAACTTGTTTCTAATACACCTTGTAACTATTATTAAACCATTGTCTTAAAAAATTGTCTTGAAAATCTTTTAATGCTTAGTCATGCAAACAACGAATATTCGAATATTCGTTAGTTTAGAAAAGGTTCGTCCGTTACATTTCGAATATTCGTTTCGGCCCTATATTTTTTGTTACATTTTACTATAAAAGTTGATTTTTTAATGATTAGTTAAATTAAATTTGATGCACTTTTAGCAGTCATATTGTTGTGCGAATAAGAAAATCGATCGGTTAGTATTTTGGTATGAACTACCCGATATTCAGGGCCGGATTACCCAATAAGCTAACTAAGCTATAGCTTAGGGGCCTCCACAAGTTTAAATTGATTTCAAGGCCCATTTAGGAACTTCGGAACTTCAGGCCCATTTAGGAACTTCGGATGATATTGTCTTATATATCTCTATGTTATTCTAGAAAATTCCTTTAGGACTGGCACTTATGACTCTGATCAGTAGTACTATAAATCCTGATCCCTGTCAATGTTTATAGGTGCCAGTAAATTCATAACACATTAAAATTTATACACTGGGGAATACATACTACTGAAGGCAAGTTAGTGAAGTACTATTAACTACAGTAGAACCTGCAGAAACGGGGTGCCAGGGACGACCCCGATTCCCCGTTTGTGGAGGTTCATTTATGTGGGACTAGAAATTTGCTGCTTTTTTTTAACCCAATTTTTAGAGGAATCCCGTTTCCACTGGCCCCGTTTGTGGAGGTTCCACTAGTCCTCAGTAGAATGTATTTTCTAGTGTAGGTATGTATTTGATTTTGTTAGCGCTGGTTCCGCCTATATATGTATTAGTAAGTATATACGCACACTTTTCGCTGTAAACCTATTTCTCCCACACTATAAGGAGATTTAGCTTCCATAGAGAATAATATAGTACTAAAAGCTTAGTTCTGAAATATAGAAAAAGAGCACAGATTTAAAAAATTGGTCTAATCCATTCTACCATGTAGCCTTTAAAATTTCACAAGATTGTTCATTTTTTTGATAAAAGCACCAAAATTTGTACATATGCACTATGATGTAGTGCGAACATTTTTGGATATTGAGGCAATTGAAAGAGTGTCTATATCGGCCATGACAACTCGTCATAGTTAACACGTCCGATAGTGTTCGCCGGACTTGTTTCCCATAAAACTTGTTCAAATTAAGTTATATCGTCTTTTTATTGTTGAATTCGGTTTCGAAGTAAATTTCCTATAATTTGTGGTTTGCAAGATCATTATTATCCAAAGACATATTTTGTGTGATCTAACAGAGAGATCATCGTTATGGGCGTTTGGTGGGCGGTTTAGAATTTTGATAAAATGTACATTAAAAATATTGCGACCTTTTGGAACCAAAAAATGGATAAAAAGGTCATCTTTTTATGAGAAATTTGAGAAAATGTTTGAAAAAAATAATTCCAAGTCATAATTCAAAAATGTAAACCGTCTACCAACTCCGTACGCTTATAATCTTTAAATATTGATTCTGATAACAAACATTGATGGCCGCATTGCCAAATTACCGCATAATATCGACCAACACTTTTGGAAATCGCCCTATGGGAGATTTGTATTAGCAAAATTTTGAAACCGACAAAAAATAAAAAGTACAATAGATAGGGACATTTTCTTTTTGGTTTATTGCTTTGTATCGTATAGGTATCTATTTCTCTCAATTACAGATTAATACAAGAATTTTCATTCACGTGGGGTAATTTAACCTTAAATTATTTTGTCATAAATAATTAATTAATTAATTTGGCTATCAAATTTCAATTCCGCACACTCGATACCCCTAATAAACAAATTGGAAGCATCTATATAAGTCGTATACTGACTGAATTAATGATAATTAATTACGTCAGTATATTTATAGGGCAACAGTATTCCTGCAGTAAATATAATCACATAATCTGTCGTTGTTAAGGAATGTACTATCTTAGTTTTCAATTAGAAAATAGAAGCCTACTCGATCTCACAAGTTGAATCAATATAATAATCACAAGTTTGAAACAATAGAATTAGATTTAACACTTTAATAGAACTGAAGTGTTTGTAAACAAAGGTGAGTGCATTACCTCATAAGGAATAAAGTTCTAATTATCTTATTATCTCAAAGATTATTGTAGTGTAGGCATATATAATTAGGGCATTAGTCGATCGCCAAAAAATTGATCGCGATCTCGATCCCGATCTTCACTTAAAATAGTATCGCGATCTCGATCCCGATCGCAATTTTACAAATGATCGCCGATCCGATCCCGATCATTTTTGCGATCATTTCTTATTTGACGTAGTATCTATTCAGGATGCTCAGGTTTCAACTTGACCAACTTTTAGAAACAGTGAAGTTAGATTTTCAACAACCTGAAAAATATTTTATTGTTACGGGCCTGTTTTATGGATAAATTGAATTAATAATCGTATTCAAATTAAATACATAAGTGTTAAACAAATTAGGTGGTTTGGTGGATGAATTTAATTGGCAACCTTTTCTAAAAGATCGGAATGTAGGATGCAAATTTATGCAAAAAAATGATCGCGATCTCCATTTCGATCGTTCTGTAAAATACGATCGACGATCCTGTTTCGATCGTCAAAAAGGATAGCGATCGTGATCGCGCGATCTTTGATCGTTCGATCCTAATGCCCTATATATAATGTATTATCAATGAATAGGAAGTTACCTATTGCGGATAGATCAGCACTAGCCTAGTTTACATAAAATAGATAGTTTTAGTTATGGCTCATTTAGGAAATTTACATTTCCCTAGCAACCGAGGAATGTGTCAACATTCCATTTATAATTTCGATATATTTTATTCAACTTGTTATGAGAATCATCATGTTACAATTTTGAACATTTATAACACGTCTAACTATGTTAAAAGTAGGCTATAAAAACACGATAATACCCACCAAAAATAGCGATTACGTAATCAAATGATGACATATCTCAATTCTGAAGGGTGCTATGTATACCTTGATATCATGTTCCTATATGGCTATAGAACATTTATGAGGTCTAACACTACTAGTTAATTAGATAACGATAAATAACCTATTTATCAATGGCCTTCCTTTAATCCATGGTCCGGGTACACAAAGTTGGTGTATAGGCCTTATATAACGTAGGTCACGCTGAAACCTATTATCGATTTCTTTACGGCACACAGGGCAGGGCTGACGTAACTCTAAAATCCTTTTACTACAATCTGTACAACAGTTTGCATGCCGACAAGGCATGAAAATCCAGGTTGTCGTACGTGGTGAAAGTCAAACAGCGCAAACATTCCAAGCAGATGCTATTTCTTCACTCTCATCTTCACAATCGTTAGAGGATTCCGCATTGTCTGCACTAATTTGAGGAAAAGTATGGCTGATAGCTTGAATATATTCCCATGGGGAGAAAAATTCATCACGTTATTTTCCTTTTCATCTACTCCATTAAACATCGTTTTCTATATCTACTTTCTTCCTCGGCCTACTTATTTCACTACTAAGTTGCAAGCGCCCAACCTCATTATATATATCCCTTATAATATCGTTTAGAGACGCCATAGATGTCCATATTCTCGTATTTGTATTTCCATAGCCTACAATACATAAGGCCTAACATCAGAATGTGGATTTTGGATATGAATTGATATGAATTGATTTCGAAGGGAATATCATTTATTGGCTATTTCTGATACTAAATAGTCTATAATATGCCAAACTAACCATAAATTGGTCAATTTTCAACCAGGGTTGGTTTTAAAGATGAAATTATTAATAACCCATAATGTATATATTCATTTATCTAAAAAATTGTATTTCCACTGTGTTCAAGATGCCACAGAAGCCGGATGAACTGAGACATGCTTGGTTACGAGCGCTACACAGAGATGACATAGATGAACTGAAAGTCGTGTACGTGTGCTCAAAACATTTTAGATAAGATGAAGTCGAAACAACACACAAAGTTCCCAATGGAGTCGGAAGTTATCGAGAAATACCAAGAAACCGTCCTAAGCTGAAAGATCGAGCTGTGCCAACTATTTTACCAGGATGTCCACGGTACTATTCATCTCATACTGCCACCAAACGCACACTTCTATCTCTAGAGGACAAGGATGACGAACTTCTCTATCAAGCAGTTAAACTAAGTCTAGAGTCAGATGTCGAAGAGAATGAAAAGTTCAAGATCCACAGTTTCCATGATTTACAAGCTAAGTTACCCTTACTCTCAATTGCTAGTATATGGTCTACGTGGTATCCCGACGAATATACATTAATTTTTATGCGTCCTCGTATTAGTTCATGAGCCCAGACCAAAATTTTCATGATTAAGTACCATCTAAGGTGTCAAATTCTAATTGCCATTTTTATTTGCCACACATCTCTAGTTTATGTTTTGATATGATAACCTTTGCAGACTGGCAGCTTAGTGTAATTTATCACTCCTTGAATGACCATGCATCCCTATTACGAGTGAGTGGAATTTCCTTTTTTTTCAATAATTCTAGGATAAACATTTTATGCACAATATATATGCAACTCCGACTACTTCCAAACACTTTCCAATTTACTTTAAAGCTACCCTAGAATATTTTTATTTACTAATTTTCATCACAATCAGTATCATAATCTGTTAGTTCTGCAGCTTGCTCCTCTATCTTTTCCTGGTTGTCATAGGTTTGAAGCCTGCACATATCTGTGCACCATAAGCCATTGCTAAGGCAGCTGCAATCTGGCAGTTTGCATGACCGGGAACAGTTATAAGACAGCATCTGGCGCAGGAGATCCTCGCATCCATTCCACATCCAACTGACCATCATCGTCATAGATCCAGCCATGATCCTTGGGGCTTGGGATGAAGGGTTGGTACTGCAGGCATCGCCTCCATATTGCAGCCTGATAGTTAGCACGCAGGGCATGCATGAAAAGACAGTCTTCACAGGGTGGGAGCTGACTGGACTCCACCTCTCCACGCTTGGCACAGAATAGTTGATAGCGCAGCTTGTTGACTTCAGTAGTGCGGGTGGATAGCAGGTATATTTGACAGGTGATCTGTTGCAATCTCTGAAACAACTCTGCAGATAAATCCCAAGAATGTCCAAGTTGATTGAAAACCTCCTGGTGGGGTCTTGTCAGACTTCAACAGCTTGAAGGCAGTCGTCTTCCCCGACCTGCAAAGGCACTGATGCTGTCACAGCCTGTGAAAGCATGCATACCAACCAAGGCATCACATACACCACTTCCTAATGTTTGGAAAATCTTAGTGATGTCTAGATACCGTGTGCGGTTCGTTGTGCCACACTTTTGATACATGGGACATGGGGTGCGGCTACTAACTGCCAGACACAGGACTAAGATGTCTGTGTCTTCAGCACTGATTATCACAGCCTTACAGCCAGATTCTGCTGCATGGAGTGCATAGAGAAGGATGCGCGTGTCTGCTTCTTCCTGTGATGAGTTGAGCTCTGGTGCTTCTTCCCACTTCTCCTTGGTCATCTTGAAGCACACTTGCTCACACTTCACGTACAATTCCTTGTCTTGCAGCTTCTCTCTCAGTTTAGACTCCTTCCACTCATTAACCAGGAACTTGATCAGACTTGCTTTGTTGGATGGACTGCAATGTAACTTCCTCCACTGCTGAATTTTGTGCTCAGGCGCAATATTTCTGAACTGGATGCTCATATCTGCTCCACTGTTGAGTCTCTCTCCATCTTTAATGGATTTCTCTCTGTAAACATCAAATATAACTTCAATGCGCTGACTCTTGGCATCTTCATGGAGAACATGTGATAAGGTAGACCATAGCCTACTTTAAATACAGCTGGACATGCTGCATAAACATCGAAAAAATAGGAGTCCAGTTTTATTATCTTCAGTTTAGATCTACTAAGCGTCTTACATTGTATACATTTAACTATTCCCAGGTTTCAATATATGAGGAATCTTTTGCGACTACTTATAAAGTTCTCAGTAACCTTACAATGTGGTTTAGGCGCCAAATAAATGATGACATACAAAAATATAATATAATAACTACTACTGTATATATATTGTAAGTAACAAATTGAGAGAGAGATATTGTTAATTCACTCTGTACAATGAATTCCAGTCTAAATGTTATGAGATAGTATATTTCTAAAAATATACTATAATATTCATAATTTTTGGCGTTGACGACTCTTGAAAGCTTCAACTTGGTGCTTACGTTGTGTATGGCTAATCTTTTTTGACAAATTGGAGAAGTAAATGTTAGCAACTTTGTTATTGACGATATTGCAAATATGGGCTTTGTGAGTGACACAAGAGAATTCCGAATCCCAACCAGAATACAATGAATCCAAAATTCTACATGCCAAAACTTTGAAAGGGAGACCAGAACTACAAATCACATGTTGATTCGCTTCAATTACACAAAATGCAGCTTCGACGTAATAATAGAGTGACATTGATGGTAAGTTATGTCCACCTCTGTTTAAAGTATCAACATATGGGCTTGTAACTTGATCTTCTTTCAGTCGAACAAGACAGTTGTCACAGTGTGTAATCTTTAACAGCTTTTTAGTGATATAACCAGCGATGTAAACAGCCACTTGCCTTGCACTTTCAGATAACTGCAAATGATCAAAATTATCCATATTCAACTCTCCAACGAACTGTTGGATTTCAGTTTCTTTCTCTGTAGATAAAACTGCAAAATCTTCAATTTTTAAATTCTGTTTGAGTAAAATTTTCACCTTGACTATAGATTCCGATTGTAAGACTTCTTTCAAGCTAACTAAGAAGCGGCCACCGCTCATCCGCCGATACAGTGAAAATCTTCTTTCAAGTGGATCTGTTTGCAATCTTCCAGCTAGAACAAATTGATAGCCACTCTCTAGCAAATCACTACACAAGTCAGCTATAACATTATTAGTGCAAATTAGAGCATTGAATGTCTGTTTTGTTAAACCAAGCTGTTTAGTATCTCTCCATTCGATAAGCCACTCATTCATTTTATGTAAAAAATCAATTTTATCGTCATTCGATATCAAGGAGCTACCGACAGGATTAGGATGATACCTTTCCTTTGCATTTACTATCAGCCACCATGAATAGAAAAGTTTCAGAAATGCTGGCGTGACAGTATCGTTGGGAATGTATTGGAGAAGTGCCGTAGTTGTGGTAGGTTCGAAAATAGCTAATGCCAAGGGAACAGATTGTTTATTGTTGCCAGGATGAAGAACTGAGTAATTTATTTTTGGAGCTAGTCTAAGGTGTGCAGACTGTACGTTGTCAAGTGAATGGATTGAATGTAGACGTGACCAATGAACTTCACCAGCCGGGAAAGTATGAGGTAAATTATGGAATAAGAGGTGACTCTGAGGAACTTTAAAATATCGAGAAGCTAACAAATTATTTCTTATGTTTTTAATAAGATGTACTGTGTCAAACATCAGGTAAATGTGTTTAACAGTATCGTTTGGATTAAATATACAATTGCTTTTCTCCTGAATCGAATAATTGTTTAGCAGGCGTTGGAATGCACTGATATTACTTCGATGATTATCAGCAATTACAGCACGAGTATAGAAATTAGCTTGGGTTAAGATAGTGATGCAGTTTAAAATCCCATCAGAAATAATGGTTGATGATAGTTTGACAATAGGTATTGCCTTTAGTATAAACGGGATCGTTTTCTTTAGAGAAATTACCATAAAACAGAGTATGCTCTTATACATTTCCAGCTCTCCATCACATCCAATAATGGTTTTGCCATCAAATTGAACCTATATAAGGATATAGTTAAACTCAAAATTGTATAGATATTAGGTAATAAGTATCATAAATAAGAATACCTGTTGTTGTAGATGCATTTCATCGAGTAGCAAAACAACATCACTACCAATAAGATCATTGTCTCTCAATCCTGATAAAGCATTACCACCTTGAATAGAGTTTGATTTTAGGCTTTTTAGGAGAGTTTCGCTCGGAAGAGGCAAGTGTTTCTTAAGGAAATTGTATCCAGAGTTTGAAGTGTACCGCAATAGTAAAGCGAAGCGTAATACACTGGAAGAGTACTTCGGTCTCCCTTTAGGACTGTAGTATGTAAGTTTGATTAACTCTTTTATAACATTGATTTCATAATCCTGAGAAGAAAAATTCAGGCAATAATTGGGGAGGTTAGTTAGCATGTCAAGTGATCGAATTTGACAGAAAGGAGATTGCCTAATGTACGGTGGGAGTGGAAGGGGAATCCCATCATAGCTAAGCTGCAGATTAAAATTTCGATCGATGTATATGCATTCCTTGACCACCACTATCCCAGACTGAATGTTAAGACGGTAAGCTACAACATGAGACTCGTTGATGTCTATCTTCAATTCTTTGTATTCATTTGAATTGGTTAGGAATAAGGATATATCTTGCAGAGTATTGAATTTGAATTTAGCTTTAAATAGAAGGAATTCATCTTCTTGATATATTCTTTTTACAGGAGGTTTTCTAGATTTGTGTGGTATCACCCTTTGACTCTTGGGGATAGATGATGGATGAATAGAAGGAATAGTATCAAGTGAATTGTCGAGCCGCGGTCTGTTGGGATGCTGAACTATATACTTTCCTTCAAAATGATCTATACATATAGTTGAATTAGAAGTTGGAGAGTAACTAGTTCGGTTTAAAAACACGATCCACCTTTCTTGTAGAGAAACTTTCTTTGGGAAGTGAAATAAGGGCTTCCTAGGACCACCACAATAGCCGACGCGACACCCAACAACTGCGCATTTATTAGGCATAAGAATATACTAGCTAAAAGAATCAATATACGTAGATGAATAAAAGGGCTTCAGAAAATAACTACAGTCAACTCCTCTCTATTAACCGGTGGCTCTATTAAGCGGAATTGACTGTATAACCAAATTTACCAACTAAGATGAAAACTTGTCAAAAAATGCCATATATACACTAATAGATAAGTTAAATAGTTGACAATTGTGGTTCGATAATAATTAAAATACTGGACTCCTATTTTGTATGGTTTATGGAAAATGGCTAGTTGCATTGATTCTTCTATAATATAATTAGTGTGCTAAGTTGGGCGGGGTATTAACCAATTCAAAGATGTCCACCAGAAAAATACATAACATATAACATTATGCAAAAAGATCCATACTAAATGCTCAATTTTAAATACGCTAACGTCATCATTTATTTGGCGCCTAAACCACATAGTAAGGTTACTGAGAACTTTATAAGTAGTCGCAAAAGATTCCTCATATATTGAAACCTGGGAATAGTTAAATGTATACAATGTAAGACACTTAGTAGATCTAAACTGAAGATAATAAAACTGGACTCCTATTTTTTCGATGTTTTTGCAGCATGTCCAGCTGTATTTAAAGTAGGCTATGGGTAGACTCTGCCAGATGTGAAAATGTCTTGTCATTTCCTTTCATCTTATGAACAATACTCATACCATCAATGATAGTTACTGATGGATCTGGGATGACTTCAGCAGGGAAGCATTTTTCTCTAACTCTCTTGCCAAGGCAGCTTTTTAGTTTCCCGCATGGTGCCATCACCATTAGCAAGGGACCATGGTAGAGGCCCCAGAGGATGGGCCATGACCTTACTCGTACACAGGTCTCTGCTTTCAGCAACAAGAATCATCTGTCCAAACAACTTCCTGTCAGCTTTTACGACAACTTGTTTGGATTGCTGTTAGCTGCGCATTCTCTTGTTGATGTTTGAGAATGTCTTCAGTTTCCTCCTAGTCATCTTGTCATAAAACTGTGTAGCTGGTAGAGTTACCTCCAGACTTCTTGTTTGAAAGCTTGATATGCCTCCTCTCGTAACTTTTGGGCTCCAAGAAGATCTTTAGCAATGTAATGTGGTGCAGCAGTAGCAGTTGACGAACTCACCAGTTCTTAATGGTTAGGACTGAATGGATTCAACCAACTGGTCTCCACGAGATCTACTAAGGACTGGATATCAGTCTCATCTCGCTTGATTCTGGGTGGCTGTAAGTCAGGGTGGCTGAAATCGCTATCCTGGTGACCTATAATTTCCCTCAGCTGCCTGAGATACATGTTTCGGTACTCTGATGTCATGTAATATCTTGTGACAGCTCCACATTTTAGGCTGAAGCCTTTCGTCCCACCAGGTGTTTTAGTATCTTTGTTGACAGTTTCCTCAATTGTTTGATCTACAGGAATTCGCCCATAGGGATTCTTTTTGCCAATCTGGACTGAGAAGCCACCTTGCATGAAGTGGGCATGTACATCAGGGTGGTCAATAGTCAGCAGAGACATCATAGCATAGTAGTAGGCAGGAAGCGGGCATAGTTCAGCTTGTCATAGGCAAAACACCAAGGAATCATCTGTCTGATTGCTGCAAGGTGGAGCATCCAGTCACCCTCTCTGGAAGCTCTAAGTAAAGCCAGAAAATCTCACTCATGTCCAAGTATGACATACAGAATGACGAGAGTCCAGATCCATCTCTGAGGGAGTCTATGTAGTCCTGGAACAGCTTAGAGTGCAAGTGCATGATGAACTCTGATGTAGCTCTTCAATTTGTGCATGACAGACATCATTTTGGAATGCTTCAATGCTCTTCAGAGTTTCCTCTAGGTTGTGAATTTCCCCAACATGCTTTGTCTCTAGCCATAGGAGGAAGCCTTTCCATACCAGCCTCATCATTGCTTCATACACCAGCTTGTGCACTCTAACTGCACGGTTGTTCTTTCGGCCTTCCATCCCAGCAGTGACTGATCCCTCTGCAATCACTCCAGATTCGACACAAAGGTCCCACAGTCCTGCAACTTGAAATCGCTTGCCAATTGTGGACATCAGAGTTTGCAAGCGCTGGAATTTTTCACGTCGCGCTGCGCTGGATTAATATTTCCGGACCGCTGCGCTGCGCTGCTACCTCAATATAATGACCACTGCGCTGCGCTGCTCTGGTATCACAATGTGATGCTTGTTGAGCAAGTCGTTCATTGCTATGACATAATTGTGTTTAATAATATGTAAAAAAATTTTTTCTGCTAACTAATAATGAATAGAATAGTATGATATTATGTCTTGTCCATAACTAATCAGTATTCTTGAGTAGTAGTAGTCTATTTTTCAGACTTTTAACTGAGATCCTATTCCTTCGCCCTTCCACCAGTATCTTGGAATAAGAAAAAATCTTCCAACCTCTCCATTACTGGGTTGTATCCCACACATTGCAAATGCAATTGCCTTAAGATTCGGAAAATTGTGACCATTATAAAACCACCAACGTGAGAATTTTCCCTGTTCTTGAAATGCTGATCCGGGTTATTAGGCTTGATACCGTTCTCTTTTATGAAGATTTCGAATTTTTCCATTTCTTGTTCTATGGAACATGCACTCTCTTTCTGCTCATTTGGTAATTGACTTGTAATCTTGACTATCTTGCGTGGACATGTTTCCATCATTTCTCCCAACGAGAAAGTTTACATAATCATCGTAATTATCTGTATCCTGTTCACTGTGAATGTATATCAATTGACTCGATTGTGACGGAACGAATTCTGAGTCAGTGTTAGGCTCAAGCCTTTCCTCAGCCCATTGTATTGTAAGCATTTGGCCATTTATAATACTTGTCTGGTCAATGCCTTTCCGAAAGCTATACGAGGGGAAAAGATATGCAGATATAAGTACGATAGGTTCCATATCCTTGAATCGTTTTCGAAGTGAATCGATCAAAGCCTGGACAAAAGGTCTAGTTTTCGTTCGGGTTTTTCTCAATTCTAAGACAACTTCTAATTTTCTTACAGTATTCTGATACCATGGTAGGAATTCGAAACTGCATGACTCATCCCGCTGTAATACCTGTAAATACAATGATATATTAGATTCTATATATACTATATTTCAAACAATTTCAAGATTTGTAATACTTTAGTAATGATGTCAAAAGGTTTCAATAGTGTACATACTTCCTGGAGAATTTCTTTTTCTAAATCAGCCATCACTAAATGCCGAACTTCCATTTCCTTTTTTTAAATATCATTCGTATTTAATCCAATTTTACTTCTCGTTATCACATGTAGTTGTGTTCCAGGACAAACTGCCTGGACAATATCATGTATTAAATCATAGTGCTCCAGATATTGTGAAAGCATATGATAACATGACGACCAGCGTGTGTCATTTGCCAGAGGGATTGTTTTTATCAATGAGCTATAACGCGGTCGACGAATAAGACGCACTGCGTTTTTGACTTTGAGAATTAGTTCTTCAATTTGCCTTACTCTGAATCCATCACGGATTACAAGTTTGAACTTTATGAGCAAGGCAACCATACATGTATATCACTCTACCTATATTTGAAGCAGGAATAGTTTCAAGAGGTTCCTCATCTTGTTCATAAATGTAATCGTTATCATCATCAATGATGATTACAGAAGGTTCTTCATGCTCTAAATTATTATCTGAGTCAACCATAGAAGGATTGCTGTCACAAATACCCTCCAAAGTAAAGAAACTTAGAGCAGACCGCATAGCAGAGCAGTTGCCAGCTACTATAGCACTTAGTTTCTTCTCATCTAAATTCAGGGATTTACAAACGATTTTGCACGCTTCTCTCCCGTGGCTGCCTTCTGATCTTCAACTTCCATAAGGTCAATGAATAATCGTTTTGATGAACCGTTTTCCAAAAACGCAAAGCAAGTTACTGCCAGACATTGCCTTCTGTTATAGCTCCATCCATCCATCCACACCAAGGCTATATGACTGCTTCCCAAAGCTATGATGATTGTGCGACGGGCCGCTGATGCAAGGTCAATCATCTCCGGTCAGACTGAGATTCATAAAGCCCATAATCGTCCGATTTTATCTGCTGTGCTTGACGTTCTGAAGCTGGTGATCGGACAAGGTCTGGCCCTGGGCGGGGATCGCAACGAAGGTATTTCGATCGCTTTGACAGATCCAGATAGTGGAGCAAGAATAGGTAATTTTACTGCGATCTTCCGGTTGATTTGCTCCCGCGACCAGTCGTTATGTGATTTGTTGGAAGCTCGAACAAGGGAAGAAACTGCGTCCGGTCGCACTAAACTGACATTCACCGGGCATTCATCTATAATGTTGTTGATCGATGCATTAAGTCATCATGTTTGGGAGTCAGTTTTGAGGGAGATTAGGGCTGCTGGCATTTTCGGGTATGGATGTATCTGTACATGATCAATTCTGTATAGCTTTAAGGTTCGTTATGGAAGACAGTACTGTCAGCCACAGAACTCTTTCGGTAGTCTCGTTCGCGTGTGACGGTGCAGCAATATGATTGGAGTTAAATCGAGGCTAACGACCCGAATGATGGCGCTTAAACCGAATCTCATCACTACTTGGTGTGTTAGCCCATGGCCTACTTAATATACGGCTAGATATGTCACCGAGAAGGCCATAAAACGAGAAGGCCAGTTTCTAATTTTCATTCTAAGCTAAAATATGCCTCCTATTGTTGTTATTTGGGTTGTATATGGGGTAATCAACCATTGCGAGTCCATTAGAACCACTTTTGAGAATCTCAGATTTGGGGTTAAGCTGTTTAGGCGTAATTTAATGATGACGGTAACAATTTATGGTAAAATTAAAAAAATTCAAATATCAGAAATTTCATTTTCTTCCTACTTTCTAATAATTTTATAATAGGAATACTAATATATGGATATATTTCATACCCAAAAGGCTACTAAATCACAAAATGGCGACATTCTAAAAAACATTAAAAATTATAAAGCAACCACATGCTAAAATACATGTTGTATCCGAATTAAAACTTACTATTTTCGACATAAAACATATATAATTGCTGGTTTATATATATTCATTCTCATTATATATTCGGAAAATGTATTCTAAGTATATTAGTAATTATTTTCACTTTCTCGCAGTTCTTTGGACTCGAATTTTATATTTTTGTATATTTGTGGTGTCATCATTAAATGGCGCCTAAATAGCTTAACCACAAATCTGAGATTCTCAAAAGTGGTTCTAATGGACTCGCAATGGTTGATTACCCCATATACAACCCTAATAACAACAATAGGAGGCATAGTTTATCCTAGAATGAAAATTAGAAACTTGCCTTCTCGTTTTATGGCCTTCTCTGTGACATATCTAGCCGTATAATAAGTAGGCCATGGTTAGCCATAGACTTAACCAGGTTGTTTTGGAAGTGTGCAAGCAGAACAAATTTGTGGCCAGACTGTTCTCAATGCTCTGCAAATCTTTGTTTTTTCCGAGAGTCGCTATCCGGAAAATTGTGATCGAGGACGTTGTTGGAGACAGTAAAAAACAGCTGGCGAGGGCAATCACCCACAAATGACATGGACGAGCTCAGGCAATAGAGCGTATGTATGGGCATTTCTCGAGCTCTGCTAACCAGGCGGGGGAAGCACTCCTGCCAGACGTGATTATGGCACTTTTAAAGATACAAGAATATTTCGATAAAGATGGAAAATTCAGAAATGACCAAAAAATGGCGGACAGAGGCATCGCTATCATGATCGGGGCGTTTGTTGAGCCGTGTAGATGTGGTCATGCGTGTACTCCAAACCGGGCAGCTTGGATTATCCAACGCACTTGATTACATGCATCAACTACTAGGGATGCACCGGATCCACTTTTTTGGATCCGGCCGGATCCGGATCTCACCGGATCCTGATTTTCGGATCCGCCCGGAACCGGATCTTACCGGATCCGGATCCGCTTGGAAGAAAATACAGTTATATTAAGTTTGTAGTAATTGATATATGGTAAAGTAAAACTTCGTTAGTATGAAGACATTAAAATTGTCTCAATCTGTCAATCAGAGATATTTAATTAATTTATGTCTCCTATTACTTCATGAAAATTATAATAAATTTGAATTGGCGTAGAGTATGTCACTATTGAATAGTTTTTGTAAGTAATTAGAGGTTACTTGGATTAATAGAATCAATTAAATAGTTGATACACATACAGATTCGGATCCGGTGGATCCGGTAACCTCTTCTCGGATCCGGCCGGATCCCGGATCCTCCACAAATGGGGAAATCCGGCCGGATCCGGAACCGGATCCAGGATCCGGTGCACCTCTATCAACTACAGTTAGCAATTCAGAATGATGCGGACGAGGAAGAGGCAGAGAGAATAGTGAAATATGCTAGAGAGTATGTCCAAGAAATAGAAAACCGTGTGAGAGATAGGGGAGTGGAATCAGATGAGGCTATATTTGGTTGGGGCGGTGAAACAGTGACGACGAGAAGATGGAGGGCTGAACATGAGTTACCCGAGACAAGATTCAAGGCCATGTATTTGGAAGTGTACGCTAAGATAAACAAAGAGCTGGCGAGGAGGTTTAATAAGGACAGGAATACAGCGATATCAGTGATTAGGAGCTGTACACACAACGGTCTTTTGGCCAGGAAAGAGTATGATATAATGGATGACCAGGTTTTAACAGATTTTTGCACCAAATTCACGCCGGAGATATCTGTAGGTGCACTTAAGAATCAATTGGTTATTTTTAGGGGTGTTAATTCCAAAGTTATTGCATGTGAGAGAGGAAAGAGAAATACGGTTGAAGTTTTAATTGACCAAGATGTATCAGAGTCTTGGGAGGTGACAGACTGCCGTTACATTCAATGTATGCTGAACTATCTGGTTGATTTGAAGAAGTGGGTTGGTTGAACTTTCAAGTTTTTGAAATTTCTACTGACGTTGAGTTGTACATCGGACCACTGCGATCGAGGATTGAGTTCAATGAAGTTTGTTAATTAAAATTGCGCGGCGATCGGCTCTAGATGACAACTTCTTGGACAAGCTCATGCTGATGTATCTCAGCGTAGATGTGTTAAGAAAAACTGGTAACATTGCTGTTGCTCATTGTGCATTTACGAATTATTGTTAATTGTGCATGTCTAAAATTATGAAAAATCGTGCTGTTTGAGTTCATATATATTGCGGTGGACATATTTGTTGATACACATTGGGACATATATTGAGGTGCATATAGTGGCGCCTATTGGGGGCGCCTTTCAGGGGCGCCACGCTAAAAAATTCGGACTACACCCGATCTGTTGTATGGCCTCGCCGCCCCTGGTCAGGGGCTAAAATGGTAATGTTATCATTCCCATACTGACTTGTGCAGAACTCTAGAAATCCCATTCTGACATGTGCAAAACTCTAAAATTCCCATTCTGACATGTGCAATTCTGATTATTCTGACAAATTAGAGCAATAAATACTGACATGTCCAGCTCCCCCTTTGATACCGTGTGATTTTCCCCCGCACCATGGATGCTATTATTATTTACATTGCGGGTCAAATTCCCACGCAACAGGCCTGTCAACTGGAACAACTATTACCATCTTGATTGATCTGAAAACTGGCGGATAATGTTCTGTCAAGTCCCCTAACATAACTTCCTTTAAGTGAAACAACCAACATGTGGCTCCTTGAATGATTTTATATTTAGCTTTGATGGGGATATTTAGTGATATATTTTGTTCATTTTTGGTAAATAGTCACACCTTACTACTATGTACATATAGTTATTCTACATTCTTTATAATTCTAGTTAGCATGTGTGTTTACAAGTTATATTTGGTTATATTCCTAGTCAGTTTAGTTGACTCTCTTATTAATGGACCTAGAACTTTAGTTTTATTGGAAAATCAACATCAAGTGGCTTCTTTTTCAATATTATTCGGTCACCTCTCTCAGCATAATTTCGAACTTACTTTTCGCTTAGCAGATGATTCATCACTAATTCTTTCACAATATGGCGAATATCTTTATGAAAATATTCTTATCATGGCTCCAACCACAGAAGAATTTGGTGGGGAAGTAACTTCGATTTCAATAATTGATTTTATTGATAGTGGACGGAATGTTTTTATTTGTATAAATTCTAGGGGTGAGTACTTTTTTATGAATTTTATTACTCATAATAAACAATCACAATCCTGCAGCCATATTGACCATTAAATTAATTTAATTAATCCATAAACAAACGAATGTTTAATAAAATTAATAAAATTAAAAACGCCTAATTATTTCTTCCAAATTACCTTATTATTGGAAATTAACGCGTCATGTAATTAACGCGAAGGAAATTAACGCGAATTGGAGCTCAACATTTTCAAATACATTAAATTAACGCGAATAATTGTTATAAAAGAATTTCGGGATTATTAACCTCCTGATTTAATATATTATCGTGCCCAAATCGGCTTCCAATCTCCTTGATAGACATGGTATATCCTTTCAAACTAGTTGCACATCTGAAAATATGTAGCTCGGAAGTTTGTCCATCCATTGTATAATTTTGCTAAATAGCAGGAGGTCATGGAAATTAATGATCCATGAAATTACCGCGATTTGGAGAAATTCGCGTTAATTTCCTATAATAAGGTGTGTCAAATTTGAGATTTCGCCCGCTTTTAATCGGGTTTTGTTCACTGTTCGTCCAAAACTGGTTATGGACTGGACAAAACTCAACCTTTTGGCCAGAATCCTTGTATTGACTACTATGATTTGTCAAAATTTCATAATGGGGTTTATGATTAGTTGTGCATTGTCGCTACAAGATTATATTATGAGCTAATGCCAGTTCATAGCATTCTATACTCTAAGGCAATGCCGCGGTTGAATGGACTTGGACCATGGATGAACTAGTATAGTCATCTAAATATATGCAATGCAATTATTCTTCGAATTAAGAAATCCAGGGTGCTTCTACTTACGTAATTGTTTTATATAAAGGTGGTCATGTACAAGACGCATATTTTTGAGGTACAACTTGGTCGATATGACGTCACTGTATTGTCTAATAGGCAAAACTGGTAGGGAAAAATGTCTTAAAATCACCATGTTGAGAAATTTAGACTATAGGAAGATATTATTTATCCTCATTTCAGAGTAGTTCAATGATTAATCAGTCGTTAGTATGTTGCAAGATGCATATTGTGTCTGTATGAATTTTTTTTCTCTTCAAGTAATTTGGTCGGTACTGTATATATATTCCCCCATTATACTGACTCCTTTAAGTAATCCAACTAGGGAAAAGTGCTGAAATTTAAGTCGTCGATTTTCTTGGTAGATCAATAAATGTCCTATAATGATTTCCTAATCTTATTCTAATCACTGAGTTGAAATATTTATTAAGGAGAGCTAGCTTAATTACATTGTTTTCAAAAAGCTTTAAAGTGAATTTCTAATGACTTCAAGTTCATAATTAGTCGTTCAGAATTTACTCTTGAATATTATATGGTGTATTTTTGTCAGGACAACTCAAAATGTCCCAAATCTTACGGAAAATCGGACAAAAGGATCTATGCCACAATGCTAAACTAATTTGTCTCGGGTATTTATACATTTGTTATATACCAATAATCCTGTTTAGACCGTATAAATCAGCCACTGTTATTCTCCGGAAGTTAGAACTAACCTCTTGGGTTTTTTTCGTTTGGCTCACGTCATCAAATTGTGCCACTGGTACTTCCATATATGGTATACTAAATCATAGATAGTTGAGCTTCAGATATGTAGTCCCAGTTTGTTGCTCATTCAATTGTTATTAATAAATTAATATCGTTGCATGGGTAGAGCTAGTCGCCACGACTTCTCATTCCTGAGATAATACTAGCTGCGTCATCAAAAGTAGTTACATCCACTTGACCATATATGGTCAAAAAAATAAAAATTTGGAGAATTGTGAACTGTTCAGACTGTTGAACTGTCAACTGTTGAGAGTCATTCTAATACAGTGTTTCCCAACTTGAGAGGAATTCCTTCCCTGGGGAGGAATTTGGCCATTCTCGGGGAGGAGTTGCACATAGGTTTACTTGGATATCATAATGAAATTTTCTTGGATTACTTTGACTCACTTATTAATTTAATCACTGAGTAATTAATAATACCTTGTATTAATTATAGAAGTGAGATATAAACTGTTTTAAAAGACACATAATTCAAAAGTTTATTTACCCATAAATTATCTTTTGCAATAACCTAAATATATAGAAAAATGTCTAATTTAGTAATCCAATTTGCTTTCTTAAATTCTTATATTTATGCTTTACTTTAATGACATTTACTCGATATTATTTCCTATTTTTCTGCGAATTATTGATTCCATTGTGTAGTGTTGGGGAGGAATTATAGCAAAAATATATCTTGGGAATTATATCCTGAATTTTTTTGAAAGGTTGGGAACTACTGTTCTATTACGTCTAAATCCAAAAGTGGTTAGAATTATGAGTGATTTGAGGCACTTATAAATGATGGCCCACTATTTGCCCCCGACGGGGTTGGATTTTTGACATTTTGAGTTGTCCTGAGAAGAATATACCATAGAATCTTCCAAATTAAATTCTCAACGACTAAATATGAACTTTCAGTCATGAGACCTTGTTTGGGCCAAATCAACCTTATGGGCCTGAGTCGCCCCAGTTTACGGTACTATAACTTGTACACTCTTCGATTTGTCCTCTTAAGTAGCGGATCTAGAAGTGGGCACCTCTGTCTGTCTTCCTACAAGAACTTGTAGATAGTAGGTTCGTTTTTGTAAAGTTATGTGATGTGTCAACAAACAGAATTATTATCACACATGGACATTCTAGGTAGCAAGAATACATTTATTTTGTCTAACTCTAACTGAAGTCGATATTTGAGATTATTACCATATATGGAAAAGGTGTGAAAACCGCAAAACTCACATTCCACAAATATTTGAGATAATGCAACATTACCAATGGCTCCTAAAATATGACTTCCTATACGATAATAATACATTCCTTATGTCTAGCATTAGCGGATTACGAGAAATCAATAACAATGGACCCAAGTTCCAGGTCCCGAGATGGTAGCCTACAGTCCTTTATTAAAGTAGTCTAAGATCCAGGGAGAGGGAAATACATATTTGTATATTTTTAGAAACAAACTTTCAATTCAACTCATGAGATAAGATTATTAATGGATACATTATACCGCAAGTTTCGAATCGAGCACATGGCCAATATGGTATTTCTGGATAAGCCTCCTAATGAGGGTATTGATGTGTTGAGAACCTGTGTCTGGTTGAAGAAAGCATACAACAGCTTGAACCATAGACTCATTTAGATAAGGACTGGAACGTCGCGATCTCGGGGTTTTTAACTTGAGTCTGAGAGGCTCCAATTTTAAAAATTGAAAAAGCATTAGATTTCCGGTTTCCAAATGTAATTTTTGGCATATAGGGGTAACTTTTGGCACCCGTCAACAATTTGAGGTTTTCACTCAAAATTTCTCACACCTCGACAAGTTATATGACGTCATTGTCACATTTCGAGAACCCTTAAAAGTCACCAACAACCGCGAAGCGGTTGGTGTGTGGTTGGGTTCTGCCGCGAAGCGCGCTAATATAGATTGATCCTACAGTATATCTATATAGACTAGGGCGCCTCGTTTGCTAGGTCGCTTTGCGGCAGAACCCAACCGCTTACCTACCGCTTCGAGTTGGTGTATGGTTTATACACTTCTAACATTGATTATAAAGCGTAAATAGGCTCAAATAGTCAAATTTAACAATGTGAGATTTAGTGAATACGTCATCATGTGATAATGAGTAATCATATTGGCAATCTGGTGTAACCAAAGTGTCCGCATCATTAATGTGCATGTTCTATTAAATTTTCAAATTTTTATCTCAGAGTGCGCGAATTATGTGCGATTAAGTGACTTTTCAGGATTCTCGGTATGTGACAATGACTTCATAACTTGTCGAGGTGTGAGAAATATTGAGTGAAACCCTCAAATTGTTGACGGGTGCCAAAACTTATCCCTATTCGCCAAAAATCACATTTGGAAACCGGAAATCTAATGCTTTTTCAATTTTTAAAATTGGAGCCTCTCAGACTCAAGTTAAAAACCCCGAGATCGCGACGTTCCAGTCCTTATCTAAATGAGTCTATGGTTCAAGCTGTTGTATGCTTTCTTCAACCAGACACAGGTTCTCAACACATCAATACCCCCATTAGGAGGCTTATCCAGAAATACCATATTGGCCATGTGCTCGATTCGAAACTTGCGGTATCTAATCTTTATAGCATTACCCACTCCTTGGTCCACAGGATGAATCAAAGTCGTACAGTTAGGTGGTAAGAATTCAATCCGAATGTTCGTTTGGCTCACCAAATCAGCTGCAGCCTTGTGAGCTGAAAAATTATCCAGAAACATGAGAACATAGCGACCTTGATGGCGCATCTTAGTGTCCAACTCCTGCAGCCAATCCGAGCAAATTGTAGAATTCATCCAGGCCTTCTTGTTCTACTTCCAAGAAATACATTTCGGAAGCCGAGTTTTATCCCCTTTGATTGCTCAGAAGGCACGCGGGCAGCGAGCGTTGTTAATACAATCATTTTCTCGAGGTGCCCGTCCATTGCAGCAACAATCATGATGGAGATGCGCTTCTTCGACTGCTTTGTACCAGCAAGATCATTGCCCTGAAGGATTAAAGTCTTTCTTCCTGTTTGTTCATAGAATATGCCGATTACGTCGGTATTCATTATATTTTTAGACTCGTATAAAGTCAAAAGCCCAGGAAGTCGAGGCTTGAAATAGTCTGCTACGTCTGTAGGGTACCACCTCTCTCGCCCTCGAGAAGCCTACTGATAATCTTGTTCCGATCTCTAAAGTGTTCAAGCCAGCCGTTGGACGCCTTGAAATCTGTTTCGGAGATGTTATTGTGTCTGGCCAGCTTAATCGCAATAGCTTGGATGATGGGTCCAGTTACAATGCAGTTCAAATCGCGGGCCTTTTTTATCCAATCTAGGATAGACTCGTCCAGTATCTCGAACTTGGAACGGTTTTTCGTTTCTTAGTCTCACTCAACAGGTCCTCGTCAATCTGCAAAAGTGACACTGTGTCCTGTTTCATCCGATAGATGGTTCCCTTACCACAAGTATACTTCTCTTGCGTAGTTTTCTTAGTCATGCTACTGGTTAGATCCCTGGCGAGTTGAACCTTCCTCTTCAGTGTCATCTGAGGTTTGGGAACCATTTATTGTGCTAAAATATAAGTTTTAATAGAAAGTCAAGACCATAGCAAAATCAATAAATAGAGACACCCTCTAACCGGGGACTGGGGAATAACTTCAAAATCTGTAGTCCCAAATTCCCCGGTTTGCGAGGTTAAACTGTATATCGGCTGACGCATCCCTGTTCCAAAATCTACAAGTTACTCTTAGGCATTATGTATAACAGGCTATGGCCTGTTGTATCGTATTTTGAGGCGCTATCGTATATTTAGGCGCTATATGACACCAATATAAACCATGGATATGCTATTACAAATTATACTGTGGTATTTTGAGGCGGTTTAGCTCTAGGCGCGGTAGATTTAGACCTGTGGTTCCCAACCTGGGGTCCACAGGATGTATTACGGACAATGGGAGGGGGTCCACAGAATGTCTAATATTTACTATAGGGGTCCACTAAAAAGTTTGGTAATCGCTGATTTAGACGCTTACTATAAATGTGATTTCGTTTAATGCATTATATCATGAACTCTAGACTCTGCATAAGTGAACCATGGATGCGCTATTAATATTATAGGAGATGCTGCATTAGTTAGAATTTTGAAGTTGTCACAAGTTAGAATTTTATCAACTGTCACAAGTTAGAATCATTTTTTGAGACTACTGTTACTAGTTAGAATCATTTATTGAGACTGTTACGAGTTCACAAAATAATATAGTTTATTAATATAGAAAATACAATTAAGTTGTGTTGTACTGGTCTACTAACTATTACTAAAGTACGGATATATAGCTATAATATACTAAGCCTAATCTACTACACATAGTGTGTGGTCCGAGTACTAGAAGCGTCATTGACGTACTCTTAACAAGACTACTGTCATAAGTTAGAATCGATTATTGAGGCTACTGTCACAAGTTAGAATCGATTATTGAGACTACTGTCACAAGTTAGAATTGATTATTGAGACTATTGTCACAAGTTAGAATCGATTATTGAGACTACTGTCACAAGTTAGAATCGATTATTGAGACTACTGTCACAAGTTAGAATCGTTTATTGGGACTATTGTCACTGTTATATTGTTTTATAAAGACAAATAAAATGAAATGGAAGTAATAATATAAAGAATAACATAAAAGAGATGTAGATATTAAATGATAACATGAAGAAAGATCCATAAATTAATCAAGGAAAATTTGGAATCTGCTCTGAACAATGGAGCGACATACCGGGCAAGGTTGTTCCAATTCTTCTAGCCTCTCGCTACATTCTCTGCAACAACAAGCATGCCGACAAGGCATGAAAATCCAAGTAGTTATACGAGGTAATAGACATACAACACATGTATTTTCAGATGTGTCAATTTCTTCATCTTCACCTTCAGAATCACTCGAGAGAGAAATGTCTTAAATTTTTATGCTCCCTATTGTATGGCTGATTGATTGGAGGAATTCTCATGGCGAACACTTTCCAGCCTTTAATTTTTGTTTCAAGAGATTTCTGGGCTCTTCATATTTAATATTTTTATTTTTCCTTGGCCGACTTATTTCTCTACCTTGGAGTAAACGACCAATATCATTATCAATATCCTGTATGATTTCATTGAGTGTATTGACAAATGTCCATATTCGAGGATGACCAGTCTTTATAATTGATTTAGTTTTGAATGATAACTCTCTGCTGAGTTATTCGTTGTAATATTTATTTCGTAGATTGAAAGTTCTCTGGTTTAATTTGACTTAACCAACGTTTTTGAAAGTATTTCTCCAGTTTTTCGACCTTTACCATTTCTGTCTGTTCTAATGTAGGAATTTGAAGGAAACCAAAGGTAGTGTTAATTAGTGATGAAAGCAAAAAGGGAATCGCTATCAGTTGTTTAATATATTTGGTTAATCCGTGGTTATTTCTAAAACCTTGGCTAAGTGCTAGCTTTTGTGTCTTCATCCAAATACGCTGAGTAAAATGGAATCAACAACCGTACACTTTAATATGAGGAAATACTTCTTTAATGCCATTTCGAGCAGCTGGTTCCCAGTCTGACATCGATGCTAAAGGTTTGAAATTGGGTAGTCTTATACTAATATTTTCCAATACTGCTTGGTATACATCTTGACTCTTTGCTCTCATCAAACAATGAATTGCAGGTAGAGAATGTTTTCCCACCGCTACGAATATAGTCTAAAGCTGAAAGAACTGAATAGGTACCGTGAAAAACGTACCATCGAACTGGATGTTATTAATTTGTAGTCTCAATAATCGATTCTAACTTGTGACAATAGTCTCAATAATCGATTCCAACTTGTGACAGTAGTCTGAATAATCGATTCTAACTTGTGACAGTAGTCCCAATAAACGATTCTAACTAGTGACAGTTGATAAAATTCTAACTTGTGGCAACTTCAAAATTCTAACTAATGCAGGCACCTCATATTATATTGTAGTATTTTGAGGCGCGTAGTAAACAATTTTCCATTTCGAGAATTCAGTTATTTAATGTAAAATTGATATCTTATCTTAAGGGGACTTGCCGCCAAAAGTGTATTAGCCCTATGGGTAGTTTCATGGTTATTTTGAATATTGAGCTCAAATTCTCCATTATTGCCTGTAATAGTCAACTAAGCATATAATCATGACTTTTGAACTTTTGATGAGCTATTTTCAGAATTCCATCTTATTACGTAGCGCATGGCTTCCTATCTCCGTAATACTAAATATTGTATAGGCGTACACATATACATAGGCGTAGCACGCGGTCCGGTTGGTCGGCTATGGCCGCACCAGTGTTCATTTATTCTACTATATTATATAGGAGGGTCCGGTTTTGGCCGGACCACTTTAACTGTTTGGCCGGAGAGTTTTCAGTGCCGTGCGACGCCCGTGATATAGCATAAAAACAGTTAGAGCTCTTGTTCTAAAATTTGCTGAGTATATGCAGCACTACTATAGGTAAAAAATTGACCATTTTCAGACTGATACATTCACAAATATTTATTTTGGAAATAAATTGTCTAAACAAGCGGACATTAGGACGAAAATAACGATTTTTAACCATTCTTTCATGTCTGGTCACGCACTATAACTTCGTTTTGTTAAAAAATGGTCAAATATATAGAAACTGATATATACTATTGTATGCCAAATTTTTGATGTGTTTTGGTAACTATTTTTTAAAGCATATGTGGTCAAAAGTCAGAAATCTCTGTTCTGAGTTATTAAAGGTCAAAGTTTCCGAATAAAACACTCTAATTAAACTATTATAAAGTCTTTCATCCCTGTATGTTATAATCATATAAGCTTCTATTCGTACGATAAACTTTACATGTATTCAAACATTGTTCGTAACTCAATGACTTGATTTAAACTTGATATCTCTTCATTTATACAAGTCCACTTTCTTTTGCGACACCCGCTGGAAATGGAATTTGATAAATTGGCTGTGAGAATTGTTCAAAATTCAACAGAGTGTTCATTCCAGCAATGTTTTCAACTACTATGTATGCACCATGTATATGTGTAGAATCTTTCAATTGAATTTGCTGTATGTCCAAAAATAATTTAAAAATTGTCACTACAAGGATTCGAACCCATAACCTCAAGCATACATTCTCCATATGCTTTCCACCGTGCCTTTGATACATATTAGTAATATATAACCTGGATTAGTATCAATATGCACTATAAATAAGAGGCTCCTTTGATTTACCAATCGACTCCGTTTTGATTCTGTCTACGAGATTCCTCAAAACTGAATGACACATACATTGCAACACTTCGTTTTGAATGTCCTTTGATAGTTATTTAGACTTTTCGTTCGAAGTAAGGTACTTACAGACTTTCGGGTCGAACTTTCCAATGAGGTTCATCAGGCAGTGGAAGTTAGCAGTGTTCTCCTCATCGCGGTGACCGCGTGGAGCGATTCCTTGCTGACCGCAGAATCTCACGCTTTCAAAAATCGCTTTTAGGGCAGTTCGGTTGAGTGAAAACCCCTCCTTCACGCTTTTATCGACCAAAAGTATATGCCCTGCTAGATTCCGAGGAATGTTGAGTGCACACTCTGCGCTTCGATGAATGGCACTCCCGGCGTGCTTCCTGATTCCGTCTCTCCCTTTCTTGATGTTATCGAACCCTGCCTCCTTGTTTTTCCAGGGAAATAGATTGTTGCTGCACGTACTCATATCGCTAGGTGTTAGGCGGTGATTCTGGAACGCCCAATAGCAGCTACCACAGTAAAGGGATTTCCTGTCGGCAGCCAGTTGCAACCACGCGTAATCTTCGAACCAACTCTTCTGTATAGAGTGCCCAGTAGCCGACCTCGACATGGGATTAGGCAAGGTGGCCGGATCTTGTATAGACGGCAAAAGAATTTCCTCATGCTGTGTCTGGGCAGTGGTGGATATAGAACTAGCTCCGTCGTTTCTGGGTTTCTTTTGGAATTGGAAGTAGGCCTGAATCGAGGGTTGGTCACCAAAGGAGGAAGATTCATAGTCTCGTTTAGACATTGGTAAGAATTATATGATTCTATTGCTATTAAGGTTTATTAATTCCTAAGACCTATAAATCACATTATTATAGATTATCGCTAGAAACTAAACCTTGAAAGTTCAATTTGAGTCTATTATTTGTTAAATGTTTTCACAGAAACGGTTTAGATTGAAACCATATTGATCAAATATAATAGGAAACCCATTACTACATTCGGCATAATAGACATTACAACAAAGATAAAGCTAAGTAATTAAGCTTCAGTTCGGGAATACCGGGATGATATAATTTTTAAACCTAGTAGACCAATTTTACTTACAAACTGACATGGAAAATCCAGTTTTTAGACATAAAATTTGGGGGGGCGGCCCCCCCAGATTTACAATCTGGGGGGGCGCGCCCCCCCTGCCCCCCCCAGTTTTCCGCCCATGGATCACCCTAAAGTATTTACGTAATCCCCACTCAAATTATATTTACTACTACTGGGGTTCCCAAACCTTTTCTAAGGCGCGTACCCCTTATATACAAATGTAGGGGATACGCGTACCCCTCCCATTAACAGTAATGTAGCCGTTTTAGCTTCCACGTATCCTAGGTTGGGAACCACTGCACTGTATTAGTAGTTTGGAATACGATTATCATATTATCATTCCTTTCAATAATGCTAATTGCATAGGCGTCGGATCGACCCGGCTACCCGGCACATTCCCAAAGTCCTAGAACCGTGTAGATCGATGAAGCGTCCGGCTAACCCTGCCACCCGCCCGCATGCACTGATGACATAAACTCTTGCATGAACTCGCAGCGAGACGCATGCCGTGAACGTAGCGTCCCCTGAATCTAGCGGGCCCATTTCCGACGCCTATGTTTAATTGGTATAAGTTTGCGAAATATAAAAAATCCAAAATTGCAGCTGTGCCTACGCATGTTCCTTTGGTGGCACTATATTTTGATGGTGGTTTATTGATAGTGCCTCCAAAGGAACATGCTGTCGGCACAGCTGCAGTCTTTGGATTTTTTCGCCATGTCATCATCATCACTATGTAGGTGTTAAATTGTTTCTGAAAGGTGTTTCAAAAGGCATCGACCCTTAGTGAGTTGGAAGTATCGTTTTAGCTCACTTCATTTCAAAGATATTCAAGTTTCAGTAGAATATAATAAGTGATGAGTCAGCATTTTTTATGTGCGTGTTGGGTGATCACCCAACAGTGGGCCAACACCAACCAACCCATTCGAAATATAGAATTCACAAAATTGTAAAAACACATTTTTTGACGATATCATCATCACCTCAAGGCGTCAAGACCCATTTGTAGAGGTGTTATGTGGCGGCATAAGGATCAATTGATAAATTGGAAGTTTGTTTCTTTCTTCTATAATCTCTGAGATTAATGATTTTTATTTAATTAGTATACATAAATATTAATATTAGAGAATCCATATATAGAGCTGAGCTTTGTAGAGTTCAGATTTTTCCCATACTAAAAGCCCAGGCTTACTTTCTAAAGGTCAATTTCAAACTCTGGAAAAAACTGACCTTTCTCAGTGCCTGAATACACATAGTGATTAACTGAACTCTACTAGAGCTGAGCTCTATATAAGTAATTTCTTAATATTATTTATATTATAACACCAATTTCAATGTCAACTTATAATTATTTAGTTAAATTATTTTGTCATAAATAATTAATTAATTAATTTGGCTATCAAATTTAAATTCCGCACACTCGATAACCCCTAATAAATATATTTGAAGCATCTATATAAGTCATATACAGTAGAACCTCCCAGATCCGGACCTCTCAGAACCGGGCACCTCCTTAAACCGGGCAACATTTTTGTATAAGTTCAAAATTTATTCGCTATTTTTATGGGAATTAGCCCCAAATATAGTTTATCTTTGCAGATTTGTATGTCAAACATGTTACTAAAGTAGAACCAACCTTATCTGGGCGGTAAATATTGGTTTGGATTTGGCCATATGGTAATCTCGCTACTTTATATACTATTCATATTCGAAATTTATTAACTCTTTGGGTAAACTTATACCAAGATTAGATGTCGGAGGTGCGTATCAGGTCAGACAACAGGTATTAGACATCAGAACATAAACACTAGTTGATTATACGATATAAATTATGATTATTTCCGAGATCCGGGCAAATTCTAAGATCCGGGCACCCTCCGGACGAGGCTGCCCGGATTGGGGAGGTTCTACTGTACTGACTTAATTAATTATATTTAATTACGTCAGTAAATTAACAGTGCAAGAGTATTCTTGCAGATGGAATTATAGTCACATAACTGTCGTTGTTATGGAATGTAAAATATTAGTTTTCAAATAGAAATTAGAAGCCTACTCGATTTCACAAGTGGAATCAACATAATAATAACGAGTTGAAACAATAGAATTAGATTTAACACATTCAATTGAACTGAAGTGTTAGTAGACAAAGGGAATTTACAACTCAATTGTGGCACAAACGAAGCGCAATTTGAAAATTCGTGCACTGTGAAAAGGTGTAGAATTTAATTCTCTATCGAATGCATTTAAATTGAATATTCGGGTACTATTTATTGTTCTTTTTCTAATATTAAACAGGTGCAAAAATGTGGCTAAAAATTTGTAATAAAAAATCGTGACCCCAGGTGCACATCTGTAACCCATGAGACACATATCCTGAAATTTTGGGTTCTTAGTTAATTAAACTCTATTCAGTGGATGAGCTAAGGAACGAATAATAATAACCAAGGCAGTAAGATTAGAACTGGGCCACTATACTATAGTATAGTCGGCACAGTAATAATATACCAAAGCACTATGACCAATACTGGGCCACTATACTATACTATAGTATAGTCGGCACAGTAATAATTATAATATACCAAAGCACTAAGATTAGAACTGGGCCACTATACTATACTATAGTTGGCACAGTAAAAACATCTAAGAACAGATTTTTGATAGTCGCTTTTGTTCGATGAATTGAATTTACGAGGTTCAAGTTCAAAAGAATCTATCAATTAGAATATTCCATCACAGGAATATTCTAATTGATTAAGGACGGTATTTCAATTTCCATTTCCTTTTCTTCTGTGGGCAGTGATAAACCAGTATTACATTTACTAGTATGCTTATAATATACATCTACTGCCTACCCTACAATGAATGCCAATGATTGGAGTAATGGAGTATTTAATTCCAGTTGAAAATTAACCTCAATCGCTGAGAGGTACAATTCAAGATTGAGAGAGGGACAAGTTTGAGGTACAAGAATCTAAAAACGCCTTCAATGATGTCTGACGCTCTGAAGACTCTCTCGAAAATAATTTTAGAATGTTGGTACAAGCCAAAGTGATGCTCCTGAGGATCATTTTGCAGGAACAAGGAGAGAACATAAGAAAACCACAATCCTGAGTAAGATGGTTGACTATAGCAGATAATGCTATACAAGAGTGGCACAGACTAGTAAATGTTTGAGAACATAGTTTACCGTTTTTTTTCGGGAGAACATCCCAGCATTCTGTCCAATCGATAACATGTTGTATAAAACCAAACCTGTGATCATTGTAAGTTAGTGGAGATGAAAAATCGTCTTTTAGAATGAACCCTTTGTTAGGAGTATTTAAATTGAAAATCTTCCACAGTTTACAAAAAATAGAGAATAATTCTGCATTCTGCTGTTTGTGAATTAGTAAATAAATGGTGTAGGCGAAGTGTTTAAGATTTAAGGCAGCAGCTGTACAATCATCGAAAATTCTTAATGCTAAATTACCATTTTGCCTTTCGAAGGTTGAGGGCGTGGTGTTAACTTTGCAACCGAATGTTTGCCATCTTATTAGTCATATCAAAATTAGGATAAATGAAAGTTCGATTGTAATCTTCTTGATTAAGCCAGTTGTTGCGAGTAGATTTCATGATATGCACGAAGTCAAACAGCAAAGCTAGTGTTCGATATGAGTCTGATGGGTGAGGGACAATAAGTTCCAAAGCTCGGGTTGGTGAGAAATTTTTTAAAAAATAAGATTCATTGGATTGTTATCCGTACAAAGAAGTTGAACGAATAGTCCACACGATTCAACATCACCAATGACACCTTTGATAGTGGGTATTATTTCGGTATCTGATGTGTTCGCACACGGAAGTAAACGAACGATTGTTTGTCAGAAGTGGAATCTATAATCCATGGGAATTTTTGGATGCCATTAGCCGAACATTGACAAAAACTGTTTCATTTGATAATTCTTCTGTTTTTGATGGCACTGATGACTCTGATGTAGGTGAAGAAGATCCAAAACAGCTTTCACAAAATCTCATGGCATGTGTTGTTTGTCTTGGTGTGCGGGATGATACCTGGAAATTCCTTCCATGTAAACATGCAAATTGTTGCAATCGATGTACTCCTGCCATTTCACAACTGGAAATATTTGTCCAACATTCAGAAGTCCAATTGTGGAGACGTTTCAACTATTCCTAAACTAAACAATATTACCAATTATATTTTCAATTTTGCCTAAGCTTTTCCATTTCTAATTAATACTTTCAATCCTTAATATTTCCATTATTTATTGTATTTAATTTCATATCTTGCAATTAAACTACTTGTTCGTACTAATGAGGTCCTACTAGCATGATTATTCGGACTAATGACAAGATTAATAAAATTGGACTATTGTCAATACATATCTGTTAAACCGTTACATCTTCTCTCTTCACACTACAGTTTTTATGGTTAGCAAGCGGACTATGAGCGTTAATTAAATGTATATATGGCATTTTTGTAGTCGGTCATGGGAAATTTACTCAGGATCCTACTTTTGCATTCTTCCTTGACCCACTTGTTTATTGTTATTTATTGTTTGTTTATTACACATATTTTACAAAATGCGACCGATAAGTATTCAGAATGGGCAAGCCATATGGGAAAATATTTAACCAGCTACCGTTTAATATCTTTTCCTACTTACATTAGTAATACTAGGTGGATATATATTAAATGTCGCAACGGGCCTGAATTCTAGGCCCGAGCCCGGCCCGAAGTCCTCAACCCAGGCCCGAGGCCCGGCCTGGCCCGCACGGGCTTCGGGCTCTGCCCCGGCTTGCGACCTCTAATCACTAAACTCTAATGCGTAGGGTAGGCCAGACCCGACAAGGCCCGATGCTATTGAAACTTTACGGCCCGGCTCGGGCTTGCGACTTCTAATATATATACACTTTCTTGGTGGGATTCAACAGTTAAGTCAGAGGACTTTATTCATTAACTGATTGTTTTCAGAGATATATACACCAAACGGCCAAAAATATTTGATCAATAATTTGAATTAATACATTGAAGCTCCTAGCAGAATAATAGTATTTGTAGATGCTTATGCATGGATATTGCCATAAACGTAATGTTAACTTAAAAAAAGATTTTTCCAATTTGCATGTTCATGGAGGTGTTAAACTCATTATTATATAATTAAATATTTAAATATATAATTTATGATCATAATGAGGCAATTATAATTTACTAATTCTGATTTCAGATTTGTGATACTACATGGTCGAATTACTCTAGGTGCATATTTTCTAATGAATACGATTATTTTCCACTGAGGTACAGCCACAAGTGGCAGGTGGCAGGGATACTTATTCCACTTCTAGTGAGGTGGCTTAGTGAAATTACCGTTACATTGCGGATAAGAGCACCATATTTTGCATGAGGCTCCCTTAGGGCCTATTGATGAATGTTAGCCTAGGAGCCCTCCCTTCCGACGTTGAAAAAACAAAATCAATTTATTGAATTATTGAAAAAATTTCATATGAAGATGTTATTAAAATACAATGTTATAGAATTAAATATGAACTTTTTTGAATATAATTCAATACCTACTATAGCAACAGTCACAGTTACTTACATACACTTTGATATGATCTATGGAGTCATTTGCACTTGCAAAGTGGTGAGCAGTCAAGATTTGCTTTGGCACACTGGCAGATGGAGCAGTCCCCTTTGCAAGAACATTTGATCAGCTCCCTGCACGCTCTGGAAGCCTCTGGAATTGTCACCCAAACTGGTACCCACGAATCTGATATCTTGGTCCAGGCAAAATCATGTGGAGAAGGAATCACTAGCTGTGTTTGTGTGCTGGTCGTCCAGATTCCTGCTTGATACACTGCACGTTGGACATGCTGGAGTAGCGCATCATTTGTGGGTGGGAGCTTGTCCTTTGCTCGATTCTTGTCACAGAAGAGTTCCCTTGTATCGTTGATGGATCTCAAAGGACTGGTTTTGTCATACAGGATAACAGTCAATCTCTAGATCTTTTTGAAATGGTCATCGTCGACATCCAGCAGCTGGAAGGGGTGACTGGCGAGATACACAAATGTTTCTGTGATGTCTTCATAAACATGCCAGGCCTGCCAAACTGACTTCTTGCCCTTACTGTTGAAGGAAGAGGTTGTGTCGCAACCTGAAAATGCATGCAATACAGGTAATGCTCGTGATTTTGGCTCCCCCAGGCTTGAACAGATGGCGTTTATGTGGAAAAACCTGTAATTTTTCCCATGCCAAAGGCAACCCAGATGTCTGCCAAAGGAATATTCGCAATCAGATCATGGAATGTGCCTGCAAGGATGACTACAACATCTGTATCTACAGTTCGCACTTGAATAGTCTTTGCCCCCTGCTCCAGTGCATGCACTATGTGAACCACAACTCTGGTGTCCGCCTTTTCATGATTGCAGTTTTTCATGGAGTTGCTGGCACCAATAGACACCACAGCTTGCCCTGATGTAACATATGCAGCTTTGGCTGGTGGCAATTTTAACTCTTCAACCTTGGAAGTCAAAAAGGCGAACAGCTCTTGTTCAATGGGTCACGGAGGAAGTCCATCCAATTTCCTGGCAGTTTCGTCTTGCCTGAGACTTTCCTGCGCACGCCCTTGCCTCTCTTTTCCCGCTTAGACTCCTTCAAACTGTCTGATATGTATGTGTCCCACACAACATCCAACCTCGTGGCAGTCTGCATCTGCTTCTCCAGGTACGGTATGAATACAATGTCTGCATACTCATGGAAGGTGCTGACGCTGGCAGTTGGTAGGAAGTGGACGATGACGGCACCATCCATGACTTTGCAGTCGTAAGTTTAGGGTGGCTCTTTCAGCCCGGGCTCCTCAAGACATTGCAGCAGGCCAGACTTCGTGTTTGGTAGATGAAGCTTGCCAAAGTCTGAGAGGGAAGGAGGGAAGGACTGTATTTCATGTGCAAAGAGCTCAGCCAAGTCACTTTCCCTGTTCTGCATAGATATGTAACCTGTCTCTGTAAGCACTTCTGTGTCGAGAGAGCCTGCTCGTGGTGCTGGAAGTTCTTGGATTTCTGTGGATCATCATCAGCAGGGTATTCTTCCTCAAACTGTTTCAGCAGTCTGGCAGTCTCTGGGCCAGAGAGCATCCATCGTCGAAAAGCACCCGGGTTTTGTGTGAGCCCAACAGCACCTCACGATCCTTTCACAATCTTGATCTCCTGCTCGTGAGCCTGATCAAATGGGATGCAGAGAACTTGTTGGTGGTCTTGGAAAATACCCAGTGGGAACACCTTTCAAACTCATCATTGATAGTGTCAGGCAAGGACTTCATGTCCCTGATGTGGATAGGCATCCACCGTGAGTAATTAACATGATCCAAGGCAAAGAAGAGCGGTGTGAGTTCCTCCAAGACCTCCACATACAGAGGGAAATTTTTCTCTCTGTAAGCCCTGACGAAAATGAGAATTAGGGTTTCATATCTCATGATCATTTCCCAGTACATGAAAGTAGGACTCTTCTTCTGCATGTCGTTTCTCCAGGTCATGGCAGATGCATTGTCTTTGGTGCCCTCGCTGAGCATGAAAGCCTCCTGGAGAATATGCAGGGTCAAGAGAGTAACTTGGTGGGCATGCCTGGTTCGAGTTAGGTGTGCTGCCTTCAGATAAGAATCAGCTGTGCCAGAGGATACTACGTCTGCCTGTGTGAGGGCCGTTGTCCAGCCAGAACCATCCAAGACATCACCAGTGTACTCCACAGGGCCATTTCTGTGTGCAGACCACCTAGCATAACCACATGAACTCTCTCACCATGAGTGTCTGGCCATCTCCACTGTACAAATTTTGCCAGGGCAAACAGAGGCTGGTCAAATGTAGTGACTGGGATTTGTCCAGGATTCAGAAATTCGACAGCTTGTCTCACGACATCCATGACTTGCTTGATCATAGCAGGACTGGCGGACTTCTCATAGAACAGAGGAAGGAGTGCACATAGTGCTGGAGGGTCTTCTACTGGAGGTTGCATAGAGGCAAAGTAGGCCGTCCATGCAATGGCATCTACACTGGTGAGTCTTCTCTCTCTAGAAGTGGTAGTGCATGCTCTGCCCAGCTTTGCTTCAGTTCTCTGGCCTCATCTAAGCAGCCGACCTTGTCTTTAAATACATCACACTCTGGCACCGAGACAGCAGTGGTCTTCATTGCAACGGCTGGGACAGAGGCGTAGTTGTCTGGAAGAGAATTAATTTCATTTCCAGAGGGTGGTATCGTAATAGGTGGTCTACTCACACCAGCATTGGTCTTGGTAGGCAACTGAAAAAGGCTGATTCCAGTCCCATGGAATGATGTTTGGGAAGTGGTTGAGCTGGGGTTGTGGTCTAGGTTGTCCAGGGCGCCCACAGTGAACAACCCTTTCCGGAGACATGCAGGAGTAACTACTCCATCTTCTATAAAGCGTTCACAGGTAGAAGTGGCGATCCAGTCCTCGATCTCCATAATCCTGTCATAGGAAACGCTGATGCCCATCTGGTATCACTGCTGGATGAGTGTCTTGCTTCTGCTCAGTGCATGCACATTGATGCCAATGTAGATGGGGAGGGGTGGCTCACGCTCCAGAGTGTGCCTGATCTTCACAGCAGTTCGAGATGTTTTTCCTTTTGTGTTGTAAATGATGCTCTGGCCGAATGTTAGGCAAGCCTGGGAGTCACGCTTGTTTTGATCTTTCAAGTTGGAGCCATTCAAGATCATGGAAATAAGAGACTTGAGGCTTGAGGGTATTGAGTCTTCTTGGCATTGAGCCGGGAAGCAACCAGTGAAATTGAAGCCTAGATGGCTTAAGATGTCTTTTCTGACTAACGTAGCAGCTTTGGCCAGGATAAGAGCATCTTCTGAGAAGTCTCGAGTCTTCAGAGCATCCTTCAACATATTTCTCATGCCTTCCTTGAAAACGAGAACAGTGTTTCTTCCAACATACTGTTCTTGTGCCCAAGGGCGGCGGAAGCAGGGGGGTAGGGGGGCTATATCCCCCCTACTTTTGAAATAGGGGGGGGCTCAGCCCCCATAGTTTCCCCCTCATATACATTATACTAATTAAAATAATACTAGTAAAGGACATTTCAGTACTATCTGCGTTAGTGAGTGTCACCAGAGGCGTAGCTATAGGCGGTTCATTGAACCATGGCCCTCGATGTCCCGGGGGCCCAAAAGGCATACCTGTCACCTATTTGAGTCATATTCCTGTACAGGGCTCCAATTTTATCCTGTACGTTGGTCAAATCCCTGTACACCTCCCAAAAACTTTCTCGCTCGCTGCCCTCGCTCGTCCAGGGAATTACTATACAATTAGTATATAAAAAATTATCACATTGGAAAGGAGAAAGCATTGAATTATATACTGTAAAGGGAATCCCTGCACGGTTGGCAGGTATGCTGAAAGGTTCCAAAATTATCTATATGCAGATATCAGATATACTTCAATCATACTTCGTCAAAATGTGTTTGAACCGGGGCCCCCGAAACCTTAGCTACGCCACTGAGTGTCACAAGCCACTTGATATTCAATTTTGTATTGTTTGTTGATGATGTTTTCTCAATACTTTATTTATTTGGATATCTGGAAATGACTTGAAAATTAATTCAAATTATTTTATGTTGTTTTTTGGAATTTATTTGACGATTTGTTATTTATTTGAATGATCTGAGAAATTAATTGAATATTGAAATTTTGTAATATCACTTCATTCACCATGAAACTATAATATGACTAAGAAATGTCAGTCCTATGATCTTGGAATATTTATTATTTAAAGTTTTAAACAATGGTAAATACATTGATATACTTAATGTAGCAAATACTTATTTCGAATACTAATTGTGATTTTGTGGCCAATCGTAAGATTTACAATACTCATAGAGTCATAGTCATAGAGTATATATGTCGTCCAAATATTTCGTTCTCCTATTTGAAGGTGGACATAGTTACACAGGTTAGCCCCCATACTTTTTATTAGCCTCCGCCGCCACTGCTTGTGCCACTGGGAATCGTTCTAGCAGATGATCCTTCAGCTTGGTCTTGTTGACTAGATTCTTGATACTCAGTTCTTCTAGACGTTTCACATACAGAGAATGGATCTCCGATAGTTTGAAGAGGAGAGTTCCAGAGTTCACAGATTCCGCAATGTATCTGGTGAGTTCTTCAAATGCCCGAGACTCGTTCATTTTCGCATCTGTGTCTTCAGGTATTTGGTTTAGCTTGCGAGTGAGACTACGGTAGCGATTTCTCAACTTGACCATACATGTCAGATGGTATTTGACCTCCATTGCAATTAGATCTCCTCCAACTATTCTACTCAAGAGCTGGGTGTCGTTTAGCTCTGTGATTATTTCCCGGATATTTTTGTCTGCATCAAATGTTGAAACTTCATGAAGAACAAGTTCCTCTTCCCCTTTCTCGCAGAATATACATTTTTGAACGTCAAGTGCTTTGCGCTTACTGGGCATTTTCTCTTCATCATCATGGTTGCGCTCTCTCTTCTTCTTTACCTTTGCTAACTTGGAATTGTTGAATTTCAAGTGACAAGATTTGTGCCAGGAAGCAGAATGAGAAGCAAAGTTGGCAAAAGTTTCATCACTCCCAAAATATAGTTCACCTGGAAGAGCACCAAAGGCCCGGAACTGTTCTACGTTGGTAAGGAATGATATGTAGGCATCTGTATTCTCACGACTTGATCCAGGGCTCAGCAAGGGACACTTCAAGTGTTCACCAGTCTCCTGCTGGCAAATCACACAGCGATCCCAGTTCAGTTCCATGCTGACACTCTGAAAGGAGAAGAAAACCTATTATCTGCTAACACAATACAATTACTCCTAAGATATAGCCAACTAGTTATACAAACACAACACAATTACTGAACACAAATTACCACTAGTCATCATACACAATACAATTACTGCACATTAATTGTATTGTAATGTAGTCCGTGTTGTTGGGGTTTTTCATATTTGTCGGCCATCTTTTTCATTTTACACACAATAAAAATTGAATCTCCCGAGGGCTCCTAGGCTAACATTTATCAATATGCCCTAAGGGTTCCTCATGCCAAATTTGGTGCTTTATCCACCATGTAACCGTAATCGTTAAATATATCCCTAAGCCACCTCACTATTCATGTATATTGGATTAAAATGATTCAAAATCACAAATTTATGAATTTTTTACACTGTAACAATGCAGAATTTTATGAAGCTAAAATTACCCAAAACATGTGATGTCAAAATTTCGAATTTTTCTCCTGGTTTGACCACTGTGCTACACTTTTAATTCCTTTACGAATATATTTAGAACAAATTTAATTACACGTACATTTATTAATTAACTAGTATTGTCAGGTATTGTATTATACTGCCATTTGTAAATACGCTCCTAATCCTGGTCTGATCCAATTTTAATACGCCTAAATCACAAATTAATGTTACGTTATAGGAGAGGATTCCAAATTTGCTCGCTCCTAAATTCAAATTTTCCAAAAATCATGCTCCTAGAGGAGCTTCTCGAGCTACTGAATAATTCCTTGTTGTCAGGTACAGTTTCAATGCAATATCTGTGATTGTTTACTTTTGCATATTTCTTTTATTAGTGGTCTGATAGTGGATATGCACACTCACATTTAATATTCAACAGACAAGAGGTGTTCCCTTTTGACACTCTTTATGTTTGTAAGAGAAGAAAACCCTAATTCGCTCATATATTTTGTTGAAAATAGCAACAAATTCTTTTTAAATTGTCATGCTAGGATATTCATTTTCAATACTAACCCAAATTCAGTCCAGACTATAATCACGGTGTTTTAACTTCAGAGTCCTATCATGACGACTATCCGTTAGATCTTCTTCTCTAAGGGTAAATATTCCTTCCATGGAAAATATCTCTAAGAATGGGTTCCTGACCCAATCATAATCTTCAATTGATATTGTAGGAAAATAGTGATCGATTCTCCCCTGTAAGGTCAGATGATTAAAAATGAGAGGTAGAATTTCTTGGAATTTTGTCTGGGCGACAAGAGGAAACATATCTAAATTCCCATTGAATGCGTAGCTTTTCCATATTCCAAGTTTTGCTTGAGCGAATGAAGTTTATCGGTTGAACTTTGGACATTTGCTGCTCTTCCCTGCATGTTAGTATTTAATTTATTTAAGTGCTGAAAAATGTCAGCTAAGTATGCTAGCATTGAACACCGTGATTCATTACTGAGTAAGCTGGAATACTCCATTCGATCATTTTGATAAAGAAAATGAGCATTTCTTCTCTAAGTTCATAAACATGGGATAGGACATTGCCTCTCGAGATCCATCGTACTTTTGTTGTTTTATGAGCTTTATATGTGCTGAATCCATGGATTTGCAGCAAAGTTTATCAAAAAGACGTGATTTGACTGGTCTTTGTCTCGCGTAATTGACCATTTTTACAGCTTGATCTAATACCATTTTCAAATAAACTCAATCGTTTACCAACCAGGGCCGCACGATGTAAGAAACAATGGGTGGTGATGACACTTGCATTCTTTTTTTTCACAAGTGACACAAACCCTTTTAAAGATCCAATCATCGAGGGAGCACCATCAGTACAAATCCCTGCACACATTTCCCATGACAAATTCCAAGATCCCAAATAAGAGGTCAAAGTTTCAAAAACATGTCCTTTTATTGTTTCAGGCACACAGTGGGCATTTTCAAGGGTGTAAGGGGAAGTAGGAAAACTATGCTAGATAGACTCTAATGAAGTATTATTGACATATAGGTTATCGGTAGCTGCAAACCGAATGGCAATATCAAAAATGATATATGTGGTCTCCTAACTGTAGTTTTGGACGATCAATGGTAAATTCATGATTTATTAAATTTTTGGTTCTGTAACAATCATATATTAATCACCCATGATTATTGATAATACATCTTAAACTTGGGTAAAATAATTGAAATGTTAGTCTTATCCCTAGGTATTCTATATCTCATTGATTTTATAGAAGGGTAGATGGATGCTGAGTGTAACTATCGCTGGTGCAATTACTCTTAGGAAGCCCTAGATAGTTTTAGGTAGCATAGTTGTATAATATGGAACATTGCTAGCGCCTAAATTTCTTCCGGATCTCATAAAATTATTTTACTGAAATTCAAAAGCATGGATGAATTTCTAACTTGGTATGCTGATTGAGAGATTTGACTTTAATATATCATAAACTGCTTTGTTATTCATTATCACTATCAGTTAATGGAAGAAAAAAACTAAATTAATTGGATAATTAGTGGAGCAATTCAATTTACATTATATGAATTTTCTGAGGGGACAATGTTAAATTGAAAAAAATCATTCCGGGGCGGGTTTGGGCGGATGCAAAACTAATATAAATATTTTGCTAATATGTCTATGTAACATTTAAAACAGTGGCGCACATTAGGAGGCGCTAGGGGCGCTCAAGCGCCCCCAATATATTCAACGAAATTGTGTATTCATTAGAGAAGGTGATATATAATTTAATTATTATTACAATAACAAACTAGGATATTTAGGTCAGAGCGCCCCCAATAATTAGCATAGTGTCCGCCACTGATTTAAAAGCATTAGAATATGCCACGACCGAGCACCTAATGTTTTGAACCAAAATGGCATATAAATTTCCGTCCGAAATCCATAAATACTTCCATAAGATATTGTAAATTTAGCTTCAATTCCACAATGAAATTGTATTTATAGCAATGACATCAAGAAGTTACAGTCTTGAGTCTTGATATAAATCAATATTGATAGTATGAATCATCATATGGGTAGAAATCGTACAAGTTTGATCACGATCGTAATATCACAACAGAATTATTGATAGAAAATATATTTAGATCAGTCATTCCAATTCATATTATTCGTTACCCCGCTAGTATATGACTTCGAAAATTAGTATTTCTAGGTTTGAAACAATGGTGAATCTGAAAAAATATAAAAGTTCGTAATCCAAGGGTGTTGACAAATAACTCTATTTCCTCTGGTTTGCCCACTGTGCTAGGCAGCTCTTTACAACAACAAAAATTGTTCAATTATCACATCGTCATCTATAAGACGAATGAAACTCAGAAGCTGTGCCTTCCCACTAATATCTGTAGATTCATCTACTTGAAGTGCAAACTGGAAACCCTTCAATTTTTCTATTACGTTTGCTTCAATATCCTCTGACATGTCACTAATCCTCCTACTGATGGCGTTATCAGAAAAAGGAATTTTCCTAATTCTTTCTCTGCTTAATCTCCAAACATTGTCTTTGCCATTGCTTGACAAGCTGATAAGATTAGAGATTCGGCAATAGTGTGAGCCTTCATTTCTTTAGCATCGAGTTCAGCGACTAGATAACTAGCCTCTTGACCTTTATCACTTTCTTTAAAATTAGATTTGAAATTTACAGCCTGTATCATTTTCCTCCTTTAGCCTCTTAAAATAGTCCACATTTTTTTTCCTAGGTCGCCATGTTTAGTAGAAAAATGCCTCTTTAATTTAGCTGGGGCCATAGCAGTGTACGATAGCTATTCCCCACAAACAATGCATTCAGGCAGAGGACAATTAACGTCTCCAGTCCTGCTAAAACCCATAGCTAGGTAACTTACATTTTAATGACGTGTTCTGTCTCGTTTACATGGTAGTGCTGTTTCACTTTCATTTAGGCTGCTATTAATATATTCTTCAAAAGAAGTATCTAATTGGGGTTATTTTAGAAACCTATCCATATGTATTAAATTTAAAACTGAAATCACGATTTACTTGCAAGTTATGTGTTGAATTGAAGTTTTGTTTAGATTAGGACACTGAGGTGTATATATGTTGCAGGCCAAATGCGTTTACAGGCCAAACGCGTTTAGCCTGAAAATATACGCCAAACGCGTTTAGCCTAGGCCAGATGCGTTTCAATTAATTTATAAATAGAATGGGTGTACTATATTTATCACTATTAATTAAATGCATTTATTTCTCATTCTATCACGCGATTATTGTTATTTATTTACCAGAATTGGTGTACGTGTATTGTATAATTACAGTAGATGTCGGATATAAGCACACTGGTTTATAAGAACATATCGGGTATAAGAACACTATGTTGGAAAACGGTTGCCATATACCCTATATAATTTTATGTCGGTTATAAGAACATGCCGGTTATAAAATGTATTATATTATATAATTTATATTATAATATATAAATTATAATATATGAAATTACTTATATAGAGCTCAGCTCTAGTAGAGTTCAGTTTTTCACTATGTGTATGCATGCACTGAGAAAGGTCAATTTTTTCCAGAGTTTGAAATTGACCTTTAGAAAGTAAGCCTGGGCTTTTAGTATGGATAAAATCTGAACTCTACAAAGCTCAGCACTATTTAAGGATTCCCATAATATATATGGTATTGTATAATTTAGGTTATAATATATTATAGAAATTACTTATATAGAGCTGAGCTTTATAGAGTTCAGTTTTTCACTATGTGTATTCATGCACTGAGAAAGGTCAGTTTTTTTCCAGAGTTCGAAATTGACCTTTAGAAAGTAAGCCTGGGCTTTTAGTATGGGATAAAATCTGATATCTACAAAGCTCAGCTCTATATAAGGATTCCCTATCTTATATTGTATTGAATTATATTTTGAAAGTAATGAATTGGATCTACCTAATATTATTGCAATATTGGCAGTGATCTCTACCTACGGACCTGCAATGATTATCAATACATTGTGTTATGCATTTTATTTCTTATACAAGAACTAGATTGTTTCTATAGAGAGAACTTTATGAATCTCTTAATCAAGAGTCCTATTTATTATGGCAGATAAGCGACTTATGACACTTGAATTACAAATTCTGTTAGAACGCTTGCACTTGCATCTATTCGAATTGCAGCCAGCTGTACAATTACATTATAGTTTATTCTTACCAAAGGAATTATGAAGAATTGATTCTCTTAAGGTTACTCGGTTATCTGGGACATCTTCGGGTGATAGAAAGTAAGAAAGGGAAGATTCAAACTGACTCGATGTATATAGGTGATCGAGTATCCCGTGGGTAGTCCCTATTTGATACATCCCATCAACTAACCTTTGCAATACTACTCCAGGAAGGTTTTGAGGATCAAAAGGTGATCTTCTATCAGTGGCGTAGCCAGGGGGGGGGGGGCATGGCTCCCCCCGAAATATTTGCTCATTAGTTACAATTATATATATATATATATCCAAATCAGTGGAAAACCCAAGGGACTATGGGTTTGGAACTACCTTGCCCCCCCCCGAATAAAAAAGATGGCTACGCTACTGTCTTCTATCAACTAAGGGGATAGGTACAAGTACATTTTGACCAACGTCAACGAGTTTAATCTTTTTGTTGCACTGCTTTACCATTCTTTTGATTTGCTTTTCTTGTCCCCTTTTAGCTGCTACTCTTCCATCCTGGATGCTATCAGCTCTATTCTCTAATGAGCAGGAGATGCACCAGACAGGACATTCGTAGCCTTCCTCACCAACAGTCTGTCCACAAATCGTATGGATAGGTCTATGGCAACCTGGACAACTGTGAGCACCTGTGCACTCACCCTTACAAACTGTGCATACAGGTACAGCAGTCTCTAATAGGACCTTTTTGATTTCTCGATTGACCCTCTCTACTGAACCCTGACTCTGAGGATGTCTAGGCTTTCCATGCACTATCTTACAGCTGGGCCATAGCTCTCTTATCATGGTGGCTACATTAACGTTCTTGAATTCTCTCCCATTATCGCTTTGCAATAAATGGGGTGAGCCAATGTGACAAAATATATCCAGGAGCGTAGATGAAACCTCGATAGCGGTTTTTGATTTTAGAGGGCGAAGGACCACAAACTTAGTGAGATGATCCTGATATACTAGCAAGAAGTTATATGGTGAGTTTATTTCTCCACTAGCCTGCATATCTATGAGGTCTACTTGACCTCTAGATGCAAAGTCATTACTACGAATCGGTTTGGTAACGACGCTTTTGATGGATTTTTCGATTTTTGTAGTTGGCATTCTTGGCACAATCCTACAAAGGCAAGTACTACTTTCCTAGAAAATCCGGTAAATCGCTTTTTCAGCTCGACATACAAGCGATCCCTTCCAAGGTGCTTCCCATCCTCGCCATGCATTTTATCAAAGAGGTAGAATAATTTATCTTTAGGGACAACTTGCAATAAATTGCCTGTAGGAGTGTCTGACTGGTAAATAGTATTATTCTTAACAATATATTTCTTTCTCATTCGATACTATCTCTGCCGCAATGCACCGTGGACAGAAGGGCAGGGACCAGAATATATATCCATCATGTGAGCTATTTCCTCGGAAGAAATAACGGAGCTACAGGGGTTTTCTTCTAGAACTTGATTGAAATTCTGTTCGCATCAACATTTTGAAGTAAACAATAAGACACAATTCGGTATTTGTTCGTTTATTCAAATTATAGTGATTTTCATTCTTATATCAGGAAAAGGAGTATTACTTAGGGCCTAAAGGAAATCTTCATCACCTTCAAAAAGCTATTTCATACTATTTCAAAGACTACGGGCAAAATTCCCAACCATTTGATGTTTGAATGAATACTGACGAATGTGAATTATAAGTTTATCATTCTATCTATCTATCTATATTATGTGGTAATCACATTTATTGAATTGGGCAGTAATACTCTTAGTTATATATGCTAAATTTCATGTAAATTCTTAGTTGAACTAACTATTCTTGTCTTCATTGTGTTTCCACCTCACGAAATGACATTATTAGGTAGATCCAATCAGTACTTTCAAAATGACTCCGACAATACTGTATATTAACTTGGCAACACATTAATGACATTATATTATAATATAATACAATACAATACAGTCGAAACGGGGTTTTTTTGCCCCCCTAAATGCATGGAAAAGAGGCAAAAAAACCCGTATTTAACAATATAGATTTCTATGAGGTTATGAAGAAACAAGGAGAAGCAAGGAGGCAAAATAACTCGATAAGGCAAAAAACCCGTGGCAAAAAAACCCGATTTCGACTGTACCATATATTATAATATAAATTATATAATACAATACATTTTATAACCGGCATGTTCTTATAACCGACATAAAATTATATAGGGTATATGGCAACCGTTTTCCAACATAGTGTTCTTATACCCGATATGTTCTTATAAACCAGTGTGCTTATATCCGACATCTACTGTAATTATACAATACACGTACACCAATTCTGGTAAATAAATAACAATAATCGCGTGATAGAATGAGAAATAAATGCATTTAATTAATAGTGATAAATATAGTACACCCATTCTATTTATAAATTAATTGAAACGATCTGGCCTAGGCTAAACGCGTTTGGCGTATATTTTCAGGCTAACCGCGTTTGGCCTAGGCTAAACGCGTTTAGCCTGTAAACGCATTTGGTCTGCAACATATATATATAGTATTATAATAATATATTAATAATAATAGTCATCATTTAAGATTCACACCAAAGTTTAAATTTACACCTTATGAACATGATTGGAAATACATATACGTAGTAATTGAGAATATCAATGAATATAATTCAGCAACTTGTATGTCTTTCATTAACTACTATTATGACCTACAAGTCACATACCTTTATTGGTAAATTACATTGTAGTCAATAAGTTGCTAAACATTGTATTTCCGATTGACTATTATGAGTCTCTGGTGTATTTACATCGATTTTCCAATAATCTTGCGGAATTCCGGTTGAAAACCACTGAAATAATGTATAATAATATAATACACATATGTATATGTTTAGAACCAAATAATCAAATAATCAAGCATAATTATATTGAGTAACTTACGCTAACAATAGATATTTGTGGTTTTTCAGGAATTTAATTTTCCAATTTTATGCATAACTTTGAATATTGTGTAAGCATGGTATATTTAGCCAAGGCAAATGATAATGACATTTTTCTAATCTTTCAATATTGTAGAATCGAATGTATGCATTTAATTTGCATTCAGATATGTCAAAATTTGATCTATATCTCCATGGTTCAACTTCCACACTGAGGGACAGACAATACATCAACTACTTGATAGCTTTTTGGCATCTACAACAAATATCCACGTATAGTAATCCTGATTTGGCAGAATATTGATCAGCTTTGTTAACAAAGATTTCCCGCACACCTTACATTGGATGCCATTTAGATACTGGAACTACCAAGTTTGCTTAATTATAATTCGATCTTACAAATCTTAAATGATCACAATTTAAGTTTTACATATACGTAGTATTAGCTTATACAGTAGATGTCAGATATAAGCACGCCGGTTATTAGAACATATCGAATATAGAACACTATTTGGAAAACGATTGCCACTTATCCTATATAATTTATGTCGGTAATAAGAACATCCCGGTTTTTTGCACATTAAGTTCAGTACCCGACGATGTGCTTTTTACCGGAATCCACTCTAGTATTAGGAACAATTTGAGCACTTTTGTACTGAACAAAGTGGTGGTGCATGTGCAGTGTCTAAAATATATGCTAATTCGCAAGTTTAAACGAGTTTTCGGCAATTTGCCAATTTTCTTTGACTGGTTTTATTAGAAGGAGTATTATGAATTTAGTAATTTAGTTTCCCGCGATGATCTTGTTTGGTAATAAATCGTCGAAATAATTAAGTCACAGCATTGGAAATCATAATTGACTTTCCAACTATTTGAGATATCACATATTTTGAACTATTTTCCCCCTATCATTCACGGAATGTCTTAGGGATGTAACCAAATTTTAACACATTTTGTTGCTACCCATCAAGTTACGAATCTTCGGTTCCCATCATCAATACTACACTATCTTGACTATTATCAGCTTTCAGAAATTGGATTGTCTATCCTTTTCCAATAGTATATATGTATTTTATTATATGAGGGGCCTAGCTTCATGGATGCTGTGGCGTCTGCACTTTAAAAATTGTTGGGAAAACTACTTGATATACCTTAGTAAGTGACCTTAAAAGCACAAATTCTGGACTAATTATTATAGTCCTGTACCCAGCAGCGACCCCGTTTTCTTGAATTGCAGAGATTGGGTGGCATCTGGAGTTAATCCTACAGGGCTCTATTTAAAGTTACCCTAAACAAAATAATTTATTTCCCCTCCTGATCCTCTTAATTTCCTGTAGATTTCATCTTGTGTTTGAGTTTGATCCAAACGGGGAACTTTTTGAGCATTGCGAAACTTCTTTGATTACTATGCACAAAATTGGCAGTTATATCTAAGTAAATTGCGAACAATTTTATTATTATTCCAGACTTGGGCTTCTATGAGTCGGGTCGGGCCGGGCCGGGCTCAAGCCTGAGTAAATGAACTCGGGCCGGGCTCGGGGGCCTTGTGACATTTAGTAGCTATCACTGTAGACTATACACTACGATTTTGATGCTTGTCGAATTGATCAGCGACCCATGTTTATTTTGCAAGTTATTTATATAGTATTAGAATACTATCAAATTTATTCTAACAAAGGAGCTACAGCAGATGAGGCAATTTTATCTCTGTAAGGCGGTGATGGCATTTTTAATACTTGATGATGTCATTTTAATGAATTATTAAACCACACAGAGCCAAATAGTTTGGACAAAATTGAAACAATTTAATTCCAATTACTGAATATTTTTTTAATATTCATCGTAAATTCACTTTATTGGGATTTATAATACAGTGAACCCCCAGTGTCTTATGCAGGTACAGACCTACAGTGTCTGCATCTTTAGAGACAACAACAATAATTTTGCATCCTTCAACTTGAACTGACCAATTGACGAGCGTTTTCCTCCTTAAGAATGCTTCGATCGAAAATAAGTAAAATTTGTGAAGCAAGTTATTACTATTGCAGCACATTAATTTTGTACTTCTATATTAATCAGTTCTTATAGGTCAACTCTTGTAATTATTTAACTACACAACAGCAGGCATTATGACGCTGATTTGTTGTGTTCTATCTGACAAGTGAGCGCGCTTGCGAAACACTTAAATCTAATTGCATTGTTTCCACTTCTGATAGTTGTATTGATTCCAATTATTAGATCTTAGTCTTTTGTTTCAAACCGCGATAATTATATTGATTTAACATATGAATTCGAGTATGCTTTGATTTTTTATATAATTTCTGTAAATGGATGAAAACAAACTAAATTAAGTAAAGGGATTTTCACTGTGGATCTTATGTTAAAGGTTTAAATTAAGAAAAAAATGGTGTTTTGAGAAATAAAGTTAACGTTCTCCAAAATTTCCATCTAAGACTAGGTATTGAATAGATCGTTGCTTTACAGTTCATTGGAATCTTCGTTAATCATTTATCTTGCACGATGTATTTATTTGGAGAAATTGTTTTTGAAATATTGCAATGGTTTCCAAGGAATTTTGATCCCATTTCGTAGTTCGATATTTTTTGAGATCAGTGTACTTGACTTTGCAAGATGTAAGTATCAATCAGAGGGTTGAAATAGTCTTCGTTGTCAATAGAAATGTCAGTCCAGGATTATCTAAGTATGTACATTCATAGGCGTATAATTCTGGGGGGCGAGGGGGGCGCGCCCTCCTGGATTTTTAAGCTGGGGGGGGGGGGGCGCCCATGCCACCGCCCCCCCAATATTTGGTTCATTTCTCTCCAATGTGTAGTAAAATATTACACGAATCCTCAGTATTTGAAGGAAACTAAATTAATCAAAAAATGTATTGATGCCAACCCATTAAAAATAACCCAATTAAGTTGAAACCTTTATAACGAAGGTGTTTGGTAGAAACCTAACTGGTTCTTTGTGAATTGTATATTATCCGAACATTTTTAACCGGTCCCAACGAGTTCGGATAACCGAGGTTGTACTGCATAAACACTAGGTATATCATTTTTTTTTTTTAAGATGTGAAATTAATAGAAATCGTTATTAGAAAAATCTTATTTCGCCCTCCCCCCCGGATTTCTTCGATTTTAATATAAATTCAACGCCCATGTGTACATTGACCTAAACGTAAATTAGGCCTTTGCTCAAGTATATCTTTTATTTTCGATATTTTGATTGACATAAAATTATCAGGATATCGAACGCATGACTTCCGCTTCAACTTCTCATACTATCTCCTGCGCTACCAATACATTTCGTGGTAATATAATCATAAGGGAATAAATACCGAATTTATTTTCGATATATTGGTCTAATTTCAGAAGTTTTTAATGGTAAACAAGTTCACAGAATAATTTATAATTTATTACTTTCTAATTAATATTCTTGTTGTTGTTTGCATGAAAAAGTTGACAAATTGCTAAAATTTCATAATGAACTTTTAACCTTGAATCAAACTCTTAACCTTGATCTCTTACCTTGAATCAAATCTCTTAACCTTGAATGATACTCCTTAATAATTAGTATACTACCTTATTAGTGATATATCTGATGTGCTTATACTCGAAAGATTGATAATTCCATGCCATCTAATAAACTATTCCTATCAACACTTCATTCTTTTTTCGTATATATGTTGCAGTGTATTAGAAAACTTTGTGTGTTTACAAACACACAATATTTACTGTGTGTTCGCAAATACACAATGTTATTGTATGTGCTTGAGTTTTTATTGATTATGGGCGCACAAAAACTATTATATTCACTAGTTTATGCAATGCATACTGCATAAGCGTGGACCATGAGTGGAGTTTGGTAGGGCCCTTGTGACTCGGAATTAGGTTTGGTTGGCCCACTTTTATTTGAAATAACGGAAGATAACTATTGTTAGGGACATTGTCTCATGACCCTGCCAACCAAAACCGCCGCTATGCGGCCTTAAGCTTTCCCAAACCATTAATTATATAAGTTCATAATTTTGGATTTAACCAATATATTATCCTTTTTTGTCAACAACAACAATAAATATTTATATTAGTAATTTCTAAATGAGAAATTCAGATTTAGCATACTTCTTTACCTATTATAACATTTGGAAGCTAACCTCTATCTCAATTATAAGTGCGGTTTATATTTCCCTATCACTTTAATACAATCCGGACAAAAGTTACATGAGTAAATATTTAATGTGACTTGTAAATAGTTTGAACGTACGTAGTCTTAGAATAGGAACTGAATATTATTCAATTTTTCATATATAACGGGATGGAGACGAAATAAGCACTAAACCTATATACAGTGGTGTTTTGCCAAAAAAAGAGTTGGGGGGCCCTCCCTTATCAAATTTAGCATTTTCTTAGAAAACCATAGGTGAAAACGGCCCCAATACTAAAGGGGGGGCCATGTACATGCAATAAGTTCATGCCAAAGCAAAAATCTAGGAATTTTTTAAATGATGTTTCCACCAGTTTATGATACCCATAGCCCACCTCCACCTTCAATTAATCAAGTTACCACACAAGAACCAACCCACTCCCATTCACAAGATACTATTCAGAATCCCTCGTTGAAAGAATTGTGCTGAATGACACCTTGAAACATCAGGTGCACATCGTTGTCCAGGTTGCCACCAGTACATGCGCATCATTTGCAGTCGTTCAACTGAAGAAGGTTATGGAGCTGGAGTATGGTGCACCAGGTGTGACTTACAACAGTTTCAAAATGAAAGTGAAGTCCAGCGAATTGGAATTAAGCGTAGGCAAAATATACTTCACCAACGAATGCTTAAGGCTTGTATTAGCAAAATTCCTCCTGAAAATGTTGGCGATACGGTGATAATCTCCATTGCTAAACCGGATGTAATGATACCACTCGGAAGTAAAACTTGATGGGTGTAATCATGAGTATCGAAAATGATCTCTATTCAATTGGGATAGATCAATGGATATTGACATCTTTGTATTCAAGGAATCCAGAAACTTGGTTTTGCCAAACCAAGTTTCTGGAGATTAGCACTATTCCAGACAAGACTATATTTCTAACAACAGCTATTCAGAATGCCTCTCTGTTCGTTATGCAATCCTGTAAATGCAAGAACAGTTCAAACTCCAGATGCCTCTGCAGGAGAGACAATAAACGGTGTAATTCAAGGTGCCATAACGGGAAGGCTTGAGAAATAAAACTGATATTTGATATTGAATTCATTGTAGCGCTGCTGTATCAATTAGTAATGAAGATATTCTTTGCAAGAAAATCTTGTCACAACTAACTATGTTTAATTAATTTTAAGTAGGGTTGCCAATTTCTATTGCCGATTGCTGCATTTTTCATCGATTGGTTTGCCTTTTGGATTGCTTCGATTTTTATCGATTGGATTGCAATCGATGAATTTTAATCGATTTTTTCGATTGTTTGTTTTTTCAATTTCTAAATAATGCCAAAATTAAAATGCTCAATTGCTCGTCAATTAAACCCAATAATATATGTTTTAAGTTTGAACATATGATGAAACATAACTCTTTTTGATATAATACTGAGGAGTAAACGATCGAAAAAAATCGGAGAAACAATCCAAAAAATCGATGATATTTTGGATTGTCGATTGCGATTGGATTGTCGTCCGAATAATCGATTGTCCTAATTTGGCTCGATTGGATTGGATTGTCGATTGGGTTGGATTGAATTGATTGTCAACCCTGCTTTTATGGTGTGATGTGCCTTCGGTGTTCCCTCAATAAGGAACCCTGGTTTATTAATATGGTTTACAGCTCATATAAAATGGTTGAATTCCCAATGGTCAAGTATTCATAATATACATATGGATAAGAGAGTAACTTCTCTGTCCATCAATTTGTATGATATAATGATATTGCACACATTCGCTAAACGAACAGAAGTGTTCCGATTCCCAAACTTTCTGTTCCGATTAGTGAAGTAATACATTTCTGGTAATACATTTGCTTCTATAAAGTGAGAGCCTCTGTAATCTGAATTAAACTTATGCAACCTTTTTCATCCGAACAAAAACATCTAGTGTATGCCACTTGTCTGACTTATCTTTTATACTTCCATGTAAAATACCTATTTTAAGATATCCCTTTATTATAAATATATTCTAAGATCTCCCGTTTTGATTAGCAAGGTGTATGTACTGTATATCCTTTTGGTATTTCTATTCTTGATGGAAAGATTTCCGGCGGAATTTATGAAAAGTTAGAATTAAATTACACAAGATTACTGAATTAATGAAATTAAATACGGAATTAATTAAATATATAAGTCTAGCTATATACGTATATAACAAATACGGAATTAATTAGTTTCAATGTCCCCAATGTTAACAATATTAAAATGACCCATAAACTAAAATTTCGCGTAGATTAACGTAATAGAAATTTGTTAGAAATTTAAAATACATATTCGGATTTACACCAGTGTAATCGCGAACACACCAAGTTGTTGGTGTATTCGCGTATACACTGGTGTATTCGCGGATACACCAAATCCGCACTTGCACTGCAACATTAATATTTGTTGTTGTTGTTTACACAAAAAGGTAAACAAATTAATTGCTATTATAGGTAAACAAGTATGCTGAACACGAATTTCGCGTTTAAAAATTTCTAATAATAATATTTGTTCTTGTTGTTTACACAAAATAGGTAAATAATCTAATGAAAATTCAAAATCGACCTAGATGTTATACGTTAGCTTTCAAGGGATATTATAAGTAAAGAAGTATGCTGAACACGAATTTCGCGTTTAAAAATTTCTAAAATTAATGTTAGTTGTTGTTGTTTAAACAAAATAGGTAAACAGATTAATAAAAATTCAAAATCGACCTAGATGTTAGGTTTCAACGTATATTATAGGTAAACAAGTATGCTGAACACGAATTTCGCATTTCTAAAGTCCTAATTTGAATCTTTATTGTTGTTGTTTACACAAATAGGTAAACAAATTAATTAAAATTCAAAATCATGCCAGAAGTTAGCTTTCAACGAGTATTATAAGTATATAACTATGACAAATATTACCTAACTATGTAATCATTTGTTTAGTGAAGAGTAAGGCTGCTTCGCGGTCGTTAACTTGAGGCGTGTAACACCGATCTGTCGCAAAGCGACCGAGACCGAAGGGCTCGTTCTATAGATAACTGATAGGAAGGAGCGCACCCCCCTGGGATATAAGCGCCCCCCCCGAGCCCCCCCCCAAACATCACTGCCTATATATACACGAGCAAACGCATATACATGCGTTTGCTCCGGGATGGTTGGCAGGGTCATCAGCCAATGGCCCTAACTTAAGTTATCATCCGTTATTTCAAATAAAAATGGGACAACAAAACCTAAGTCCGAATCTCAAGGGCCCCACCAATCCCCACACCTAGTTTAGGGGCTTATTTGACGGGGGATCCATGGAGCCTCCAGTCGGTGCTCAACTGGATCTCGTCGGAGGAACTAGAGTAGGAAGGAAGGAAGGAAAATAATAGTTAAGTTCAGGGGGGATAGTTAGAATGAGTGGAAAAAGTTAGAATGGTCAATTTGATCTTTTTGATAAATAGTCTAAGCACTGCAATTCTGAATATTGAAAGGAACATTACTGAATTCATCATTGAAAATCGAATAGATGAGCTCATCAACTCATTTTCGCATCATAAATACCGTGAAAATATGTTAATGTATTAAACATTTATAAATATCATTTTAAATGTGTTATTCACACAATATATTTTGAGTAGTTTTGGTTAGTAAACTCGATTATGTAACCTATTTAATGATTATGTTTTAGTAATCATTGGTTAGGTTGGATTGATATAAACTCGTCGGAGCTGAAGTTGTGGAGCTCCCACCTTGGCTTGGGGCCCTACGCCCCTGCTCCTTGCCGACGCTTATGCAGTATGCATTGCCAGGGACTTCTTTAATATAGGGACTGTAAACTTCGTTTTACGGTAAAATTAGCGTAGGCCTAAAACAGTATTGTTACTTATTGATATCCCGTAATCCGCTAATGCTAGACATAGGAAATGTATTATTGTAGTATAGGAAGTCATATTTTGGGAGTCCAACGGTAATATTGGTTTATCGAAAATATTTGTGGAATGTAAGTTATGCGATTTTCACACCCTTCCATATATGCTAATTTTGTTAAAATCTCGAGATTACTTAACTTTATCCATATGAAATGTATCATTTTCGTACAGGAAATCAAATTTTGGGAGTCCAACGGTAATATTGGTTTATCGAAAATATTTGTGGAATGTAAGTTATACGATTCTCACACCTTTCCATATATGGTAATATTGTTAAAATCTCGAGATTAGTTAGTTTTATACATATGAAATATATTATTGGCGAATGGGAAATGGGAATTCATATTTAGGGACTCAGTAGATCACATTGATTTACCTAAGGCGTTCACATTAGCCTATATTATTATTTTGGCACTCTCCACAGGAGGATTGCCCCGACCCTGTTTTGTAGTTTAGCTAATACTTACATATCTGGGGCCTTATTCACTAAACTACTTAAACTTATACTTAACTTAAACTAAGTAAATACTTAGTTTTGACTGAAAACTAAGTAAATACTTAGTATTTCCCCTGATTAGATAGCAAAAATTAGTTGGTATTCACAAAGCAAAACTAAGTAATTACTTAGTTTTTACTTAGTTTTCAGTCAAAAACTAAGTATTTACTTAGTATTACTTAGTATTTGTCTCAATACTTAGTTTTTTATGGATTTACTTGAGTAGAATCGGAAGGTGACTTAACTCAATAAATCATGGGATATATTGGTATTACTACAAATAATTTCATTGGAAACTGAAGATGCAGACTGTTAAACAATCATTAATTAGGGTTACACTAGGTTGTCTTGTTGTTACTGTTATTAACTAAGATATCAATTATGGTTTCTATTTGCTAATAATACAAATGCTCATAACAGTATATAATTTGGCTTCACATATTCTGCAACATGCGCACTATAGTTTACGCAAATTGAAGGTGATTGTGGTAATAGTGAATCTCGTACGTAAAGGAATGGTGGTTTCTAGTTTCAGCGTGTAATAAACTACGAATTATGTAATTAAACATGATGATAATAGCGAATCATTAACCTAGTTGTGAGTATAAATTTGAATATAATTTACATTGAATTTAATCGATTCTACATACAACATTAAAATATAATTAATATTCGTAAAGAAAAATGTCAATGATCAAAACCCGAGCGAAGAACTTTACAAACGAAGAAATTACCACTTTAGTTGATTTGGTCTTGGACAATAAATCTAAACTCTTTGGTTCGTTCAGTTCGTCATTAACTTTCGATGATAAAAACACTATCTGGGAAGAAATAGCTCGATCCATTTCTCAACAGCATGAGACTGTCAGGACGAAGGATGATGTATATAAAAAGTGGTGTAATATCTTGGTCAAATACAAGCCGATTATCAGTGACAAATTAGAATCTATAAGGAAAACAGGTGGTGGACCTGCAGAAGCCGGACTAACGGAGTTTGAACTTAAGATAAAGTCAATCAAGGGGAAAGAAATATTTGAAGGAATTACTGGCGGATTAGATCTTTCCATGGAACCACCTGCCAGTCCATTTAGTGCGTGTGATATGGTTATTAGCCCTACTCCTTTTGAGATTCCATCTCAAAGTTCAGCGTCGGAATTAGAGTTAAAGGCAACAAGGAAAAGAAAATTATTAGATGATACTTTAATCGCACCCGATTCAGTCAAACAGAAAATATTGGAACATGAAGAAGAGAAAATCAATATTCTAAAGAGAATAGATTGCAAACTGGGCAAGTTTGTTGAGAGTTATCATGCCAATACGGGTAGGATTGTGGATCTCTTAGAGCGACTTGTCTCAAACCAAAATAAGCTGTTAGTTTATAATGCATCCTCGACGATGCAACCTCAGCCACTACCTTGTTTTCAAGCTCCCTCTTCCACACACATTCCACATGGATTCCAGCCAAATTATTACCCACAACTACCACCATTTTATCCTGATAAAGACTAGCATACCACTATTATAGTTTACTTACTAAGTATTTATTTCAAACTAGGAGAGTTAGGAACCATTGCTATTTAGTTTACTTAATTAATTGATAGTTATATTCAATTAAAGTAATCAGCAATCACTTTTAGGCGAACTGCATGTCCGCTAGTCATGGAATCAAGAGGTAGGATCTCTTCATCTTCTTCTATCTCAACAAGCGATTCTTCTTCCCATTGCAACCCATGATCAATGCAAATATTATGTAATATCATCGTTGCAATGACTAGTTTACAGATTCTCTCTGGTGTGTAACATAGTATACCTCCACTCCTGTCCATAGATCTCCAGCGGCTCTTCCATAAGCCAAATGCACATTCAATTGTTTGGCGAATTTTCAGGAATGCACGTTGATATCTTCTTTCGCCAGGTGTTGTTGGAGAATGGATCGGTGTCAATAAATTAGGGCGTAAAGGATACCCACTATCTCCGAGGAACCACCCGTTGACGATTGGTATTTCCCCGCTTGAAATTTTATTGTTAATCCCAGACTGTCTCCAGATAAATGCATCATGTGTGCATCCTGGCCATTTTGCGACAACATCGATGAATCTCCAATCACTGTCACAAATAGCTTGGATGTTGATCGAATGTTCGTTTTTTCTGTTTACATAAATTTCTTCATTATTTGATGGTGCAAGAATAGGCACATGTGAACAATCAATGCATCCCAGTACCAAGGGGAATCCAGCCTTCTCTAAAAAGGCTTGTTGCACTTGTATTTGTTTTTGTTGAGTAGGAAAATTTATATAATCCTTGGCAAATGAGCAGAGAGCATCAGATACTGCAGCAACACATCTTGACACGGAAGGTTGAGAAATACCATGTGTAGTTGCAATGACAGTCTGGAAAGATCCTGTTGCCAAGAATTGTAGGGCAGCACCCAATTGAGTTATGGTTGGAATCGAATGTGATCTAATAGTAGATCGGTGAATGCGTCCGACAATTTTGTCATGTAGTTCTATGAAAATACATCGAGTAAACCTATATCGACTGATAAATTCTGTATCGTTGTATGAGTCGAGAGGATTTAATCTATCTCGGAACACTCTCTGAAGGGCTAAACTGTGATCTGTATCGAGTTCAAGTAGAAAAAGTGCAAGTGCCATTCAAAATAGTTCAAAGTATATAAAATATATTAAGCCGTTTTTCTATGATGAAGCTCAAATACTTCAAGAATCTGCGAATTTGGTAATTATTCATTAAATATCCGCTAGGCATAATAAAATCTGTTAATATTCAAACCATTAATCATGATATACTAAACTAAGTATATACTTAGTTTTTACTTAGTTTTAGTCAAAACTAAGTAAAAACTAAGTATTAAATTAAGTATAAGAAAGATGAAAAAACTTAGCATAAACTAAGTATTTACTTAGTTTAAGTATAAGTTAAGTTTAAATTAAGTTTAAGTTTAAGTTTAAGTAGTTTAGTGAATAAGGCCCCAGATATCTGTCATTATGTTGTTTATTAAAAAACAACAAGGCTGGATTCGGTTAACCGGTTACCGTTGCTGACATCGGTTAACGATTAGAGATTTTATTAACCAGGTAGCCGGTCTGTTGAATAACAGTAGAGTTATTGGGAAATTAATGTATAAAGTATTAATTTTTTTGAATTTTATCTGAATATGTAGTCCTAAATCCATTTCTCATCACCACTTAATACATTTTATTGGACAACATTGATTTAAATTTTGATTTGAAAGAAACTTATCAAGATTTTTTAATAATGTAAGAATTAGCTAAACTACAAAACAGGGTCGGTGCAATCCTCCTGTGGAGAGTGCCAAAATAATAATATAGGCTAATGGGAATGCCTTAGGTAAATCAATGTGATCTACTGAGTCCCTAAATATGAATTCCCATTTCCCATTCGCCAATAATATATTTCATATGTATAAAACTAACTAATCTCGAGATTTTAACAATATTACCATATATGGAAAGGTGTGAGAATCGCATAACTTACATTCCACAACTATTTTCGATAAACCAATATTACCGTTGGACTCCCAAAATATGATTTCCTGTACGAAAATGATACATTTCATATGGATAAAGTTAAGTAATCTCGAGATTTTAACAAAATTAGCATATATGGAAGGGTGTGAAAATCGCATAACTTACATTCCACAAATATTTTCGATAAACCAATATTACCGTTGGACTCCCAAAATATGACTTCCTATACTACAATAATACATTTCCTATGTCTAGCATTAGCGGATTACGGGATATCAATAAGTAACAATACTGTTTTAGGCCTACGCTAATTTTACCGTAAAACGAAGATTACAGTCCCTATATTAAAGAAGTCCCTGGCATTGCATAAACTATTGAATAAAATTCTTTTTGTGCGCCCATAATCAATAAAAACTCGTACACATACAATAACATTGTGTATTTGCGAACACACAAAGTTTGAAAACTGTGTGTTCGGGAACACACAGTAAATATTGTGAGTTCGCGAATACACATGTGTGTTCGTGAACCCACAAAAGTTTCGAATACACTGCAACATATATACAATAACATACATATATACACACTAAGATTAATTGTGTTTAACAGCATACTAACGAGCTTCGGTTGCTTTGTCGCTTCGCGGCTGAACACAACCACACACCAACCGCTTCGTAGTTGGTGTGTGGTTTATATACTTCTAACATTGATTATAATAAAGCGTAAATAGGCCAAAAAATTCAAATATAACATTTGAAATTTGAATGATTACGTCATCATGCGGTAATGAGTAGGAATACTGGCAATCTAGTGTGACCAACATGTGTTCATTCTTACTGTATATTTTAAATTTCAGATTATCTCTTAGAGTGAACGAATTATGTGCGATTAAGTGAATTTGATTCTTCTCAAATTGTGACAATGACGTCACAATTTCCCGAGGAGTGAGAGTGCCAAAATTACCCCTATATGCCAAAAATTAGATTTCGAAACCGTTTGGTTTCTTCAATCAACTCGGAACTAATTTGAGCGTTTTGTTTACTTAGATCGGATGTGTTATATAAACTTGATAAAATTATGCTGGAGCTCCAATAATAGGGCTAACATGAGTTCCACCGGTCTGGCCATGCCGTACCATTATTCATCTGTCCAAACCTATTTTGAAGGATGATCCAGATTTGGCCGGATTACTTAAACTGTTTGTCCGGAAACTTTCCACAGCTGGACGACTCCCTGACCCTGAAGGTAAGTTTGTTGTAATGTTTTTTAAGTTAGGCAGTCTTTTACTTGTGTTAGTTTGTCTCCAATTAGTCTACAAAAATGGCACCATTCATTATTCATTGTCAAATATGGATCATCATTTAGTGAGGCAATCTTCAATGTGCGTAATCTGACTCTATCTATGCATCAGTTATCCTTTTTTCAATTTTTATGGTTCATGTTCCATTTTTGAAAATTCGAGGGCATATTGTGCTCCATGAGACCATGGATGTTATCAACAATTTAGGATAAATTCAGTATCTAGTTTACTTGACAAATAACTATTAAATCGCTTTTTATAATTGGTGTTGTTTTCAACACAAATTTCAACACCAGTTGTTTATCTCAAAAATTATTAAAGTTAGGCCTAGAAAATGTATTATCAATGAATAGGAAGGTACCTATTGCGGATAGATCAGTACTAGCATAGTTCACATAAAATCAATAGTTTTTGAGTTATGGCTCATTTATTAAAATTGCATTTCCCTGGCAACCGAGGAATGTGTCAACATTCCATTTATCATTTCGATATATTTCATTCAACTAGTTATGGACATCCTCAGGTTCCAATTTTGAACATTTATAACGCGTCTAACTGTTAAAATCGGGCTATAAAAATACGATAATGCCCACCTAAAATATCGATTACGTAATCAAATGATGACATAGCTCAATTCTGAAGGGTGCTATGTATACCTTGATACCATGTTCCTATATAGTTATAGAACATTTATGAGGTCTTTCATTACTAGTTATTTAGATAACGATAAATAAATTATTTATCAATAGCCTTCCTTTAATCCATGGTCCAGTTTCACAAAATTGATGCATAGGCCTTATACAACGTAGGTCACGACTAATGATATTAATTTATTACAGTAGTTTATGCTTAATAGAGTCACCTCGGGACTAGTTTGCTTTGACCCGATTAAGCGGAGAAATCTATTAAGCCAAACTATCATTCCGTCCTATAAATCCTGTAAATATTGACCCCATTAAGCGGAGAAAGATATTAACCGGTGGTTCTATTAGCGGTGTTGACAGTGCTATTTTCAAATTTTTATCTATTAAGCATTAATTTTTCGAGAAAAGGTTATTTTGCGATATTTGCATCATATGTACGCATACTCCCGAATAGCTTAGGGTTTACATGTACACCCGATAAAAACTCGGCTATACGCTTACACCCGAAATTCTCTATTTCCTGAAATATGTACACTATATAATTTGCCATTAAATGTGGAAAAATATTTCTATAACATTAACTCATCAAAGATGAAGTCACTAAATACATTATGAAGAATATAGAAGACAGTTTTTATAATTTATACTTAACACATAATTCCATGATACTAAGTATTATACCATTAAATTTTCTTGTAAACTTATTTTCATCTTTAATTTTGAATCCATTATAAATGGACTGTAACTCATGTTATTTCAACGATTTATGTATGTCTTCAAATTTTATCATTTAGTTTCTACGCTAATGCGTGATATTTCATTAAAATGTGGTGTTAATATAGATGAGGGAGATATATTAGTTAGTGACCACTTCAATCCTATTAATTTACATGATGTTCCAAGATCATTGTTAATTCCTAATTCCAAGCTCATTCTCTCAGAACATTTTGTTGGCCCTTCATACAAGAAATTTTCAAGTAATTTCCTTATATACAATGGTGTTGGATTGAGAATGAATGATTCAAATCCATTACTTTTTAGAATCCTGTCAGGGTTCACTACTACATTTACTAATCTCCCTTACGAGCCAATTAATTATTATCCTCATTCAGTTGGGTCGGAAACGGTTCTAATTAGTGCACTTCAGGTAAACTATTTCTGAAATGTGTTTCTCAATAATCTTACCAATGGCGCAATAGAAACTATTACTGCAATTCATTACACTAGTCTATTTGTGTGTATATATGTTTATATTTCTTTGAATCTGAATTAATTATAGAAAGTGGACAGTCTCCAATCTGTCTTACTTTTTATACATTATCTACTTGGCACCCATTAACATCTTCACGTATTTAACTGAAATTCGCACTCCTCGCAAGGTTATGAAGTCATTCAATTTCTCATGATCGTCAAAATACATTTACTCTTCTTTCCAATTTCCAATTCAAATCTGAGAAGTTATTATAGGTTGTGCATTCATAATGCGGACATCTTAGTTCGACCATGTTATTTTAATAAATACGCATTATTGGATTTTATATTATTTTTGATATTTCACACAGACTAGTAAATAATTTATGTAGCTGCCACTATTTTCAATTCTTCGCACCGTGTTTCATTTAGCTGCTTATAAATATATAATTAATTAGTATTAATCTATTAATTATGGTCTAATCTAATGTATGCTAATGTTGTATAAGGCTCGACCCTCACCTTCCATAAAACAAGCTTTTATTCTTTTATAGCAAATTTAGCAAGCTCTATATGTATATAGAGAGTTGACTGAAATTTTAGTTCAAAATTCCGAATACTTTAGGAAATATTAACAGCATAAGCACATTCTTCTCCACTAATTTTGAAATCATTTTGAGAGCAAAAACTTGGCACTTTCGCTAGGCTACAAAAATCCTATCAGATATTTGATGTTTTATTTATTTAGCAATATTATTCAGTACATCCTTGTAGATAAGTGAAAGCTATAAATAACGTTTCACTAGATCTAATTAATTGTTCTAAGATTTTCAATAAATAAAAATTCAAAATAACCTTGAGTCATTGGCTAGATTTCACTTTCGAAACTAATAATTCATAGAGTATGCATTAACTTCACATTTTTACAGCTTAGATATTTCATAGTTTGTCTATTGAATAAATAAAGCTTGATCAGCGCTAAAATCTTCTGTGGTTAAATTGTCACAGGAGCTCACGTATTTCATTCAGGTATAGGAATTTAATATTATACAATATAGAACTATATCCAATCACTCGAACGAATATTATTAGGATCAATTTTGAACTTGGATTTGTTATCAGTATAGAGTAGGCTTTACTGATATACGTAACTATGGATGAGAAAGGAATATTTTTATCAACTTGGGTGTCGACTGTCGAGCCTTTAATTGTACTAGATTATAAGCAGATTATTACTTGAGCTAGAGACTGACTCTCCAAATATTTTTATTTGTAAACTTGTATGCTGAACACGATTTTGCATGTTCAAATTTCAATAAACCATAGCTTATTTAATATCAGGCCTAACAGTAACCTTGAAATTGTGGATAAGGGATGTACTAATAGATTGTAATATTTAACTAACCACAATATTTTAACCCATATTTCAATTTATATTGAACCACATTTTTTGTTACAATTACTCCACTAAATACTATCTTTTTATTTACTGATACTTAGCCTCTCTTTTTATTTATTTTGACATTTACTTGTCAGTCACCAATTATGCAGTTATATGATATACCACAGAAATGTTTTATTTTAATTAAGTGAACAACATAAATCCCCTCGGGGTTGCCAAAATGTTTCTTAACTAATCAGCTAATCCTCTTAATATCTGTTTACCTATTACAGTATACGTACTTTGGTTAATATAAACACCAGGATAGTCGCATTTTATTTGGTGTGTAGAAATGTCAACTATTTTGTAGTTGACTGTTGTATGAGATTAGTTTCAAATACTTCAGCCAAATGTTAAATCAGATTGGAACCATTAGCTCATTCCTGACACGGTTTAACCTTTCCGAAGGGCCAGCTCTATACCTATAGCTGTCACCTAATACGTGCCGTCTTATTCATATTAATTTGAACCTGTGTATAGAGATCACCTGCTCAACGCGGCCAACGAATTCCTTTTTTGGTTCGTTGAATGCACAAAATGGTCAAATAGTTTGGTAATGTGGAAATGGTTCGAATTTTCAAAAAGTACCACTTTTAATTTGTATTGTAGGACTATGGATCCAAGCCTGGATCTTTCTCATATCCATTGTCCAGCCACACTAAATTTGAACTATTTTATATTTTTGTTATTCGAACTATTTCCGGTTTTGGGTTTTGGCCGTTTCCACTATACCCATAGTTTGTAGTAATTTTGATTTAATTATACGTATTTGTGTCCTTATCAGCTAAGGATACAGATATGCCGCTTAATTTGGACGCCTTGGGATCAGGCCTGTAGCAAGAATGTTATATAGGGTATGGCTGTGAGAATTTAGGGATGTTGACTCTAATATTTTATTTTATTAAAACGCTAAGTATATGCAACAAAGTTGATAAGTTAATATATCCCCCCGCGCCCCTTGGCTTCCTGCTTGGGATCATGCTTTTTATCCCGTTAGCTAAATTATACAATTTATACGAGTTGCTTTAAAGAAACTTCTTCCGAAATAGCAGATTTCCCGATTACCCGTCTCCGGATTAAGCGACTATGTAATATGTGGTACACAGTATTTTTTAAGCCAAATTAGAGGCCCAAATTGTTCTCCTATTTTTCTCCATGGGCCTCTAATTTTAACTCTAATCTCTAATTTTCACTCGAAGAAGTGGAATTGGGGACATTCCTTTTGTAAACATTTGTAAATCGTATAGTTGTGTGTTTATAGTTCTTCTGCAAGTAAAGCATATAAGATGTGACATATAGTAAATTCATTACCACCTCAGCAGTAAATTAATAGATTTACGTTTTGGGGTGAGGGCCTCAAATTGTTGGAAGGGCGAATCAAATCCTTAAAAAATAACTGGTGGTATTTCCATTACATTTATAGCTTTATACTGTAGATCACATCACACATACGAACCCGAATAGACTTGATCATACCTGTCTATATGGCTATCTTTCTTTAACGGCTATTTTTGTCCAGTCCCTTGGGTGCCAGTTCTAGCATGTTACACTATAAACAGTGTATTTTTAGAAGAAACAAATATTTTTCTGGATAGTATTTTTATTATCGCAAGATAAACTTAATTATTTCTAATAACACTAGATTTAACCACTATTATTAAAACTCGATGTTATGGGTTTTGTCCGTTTTTATTCAACGATAGTGATACTCACCAACCTTGTACAGTTGTGTTGCATCATTATAAACCAGGGGTTCTCAACCGGGGGGGAATTCCCCCCTAGGGGCGAATTTGGAGGATTTAGGGGGGAAATCTTTTAACAATTTGGTCATACCTTATAATATCTCTACAAATTAAAATTACATAAATACTTACAAAAGTGACCAAAATATACAAGTAACCTATTTACTATACAACACGATAAGTTTACTACTGATTCTTATTCATATTCTCTCTTGTTTGGAATGAATAATATAATACAATTTACATTTATCAATTATTGGGGGGGGGGGGGGAAATGTCTAGAAATTTCGAAAGGGGGGTAACATGATTGTTTCGGTTAAGAACCCCTGTTATTCCGAATGCTTATTTCGAACTAAAATTTCTTTTTCTTATTATAATCCTGTTTTAGATGTCGAATTCGATACAGAGGGTGAACAACTACTTAATTCAAGCAATAAATACAGTAACAAATTGTCAGTATCCGCAATGCAATGATTTACTGTTAATAGCTTTCGAATAATTGTTTTAATTTTCAAAACAGATGTCCATTTCTCCAACCAGTCTATAGTGACATAAATATGTGCAAACCGAAATCAAATACACAGTGGTAACTCAAACGCATAAAATTAATATTTAAAATAAATGTAGGCTGTGTATCGCTGGTTACTGTCTTTTTCGTATATATGCTTATGCTATTCTGAATTTTATCCCTTCGCCACTATTATTTATGTAGACAATTATCTATTTTTGCCTACCTCAGGGTGTTATTGTTTTTGTTGACCTACTATTTGCTATATTGAGGAACTATATTAAATGCCCTAAACCTGTTCACAAACTCTCCTCACCTCTTGTTGTCTGATTATTTATCCCGAATTTATTGTTGCCTAGGTAGATGTCGATATTTGTAGTTATTCGTAATTATTAATTTGAAACCCCTTAGTGTGGCATTATTCAAGTGGTGGCTATTATTCGAGTAATTTCGGTATGTCAAGTAGAGAATTGCGATCGCTGCTGACAGATCTGTTTGCACCATATTAACAACGTTTTCGGTGTTGATTTTATGATGCAATGTCAAGGTAACGTTCATATGATTTGCTACTCCCACTTCCTATCTGTTTCCGACAAATTTTTTGGTTTGGTGGGTTAGCCACCAAATATCTTATTTAAGCCCACCAAATTTTGCATTTGGTGGCTTAACTAATCCAACATAAATTGTGGATTAGAATGGAGTCTCCGAATACCGGACAAGCTGGGGACATGGGCTTTGTCCGTTGTTTGGAGATGTCCGCTTCTCGGGTAATAGTGCTTATTTATTTTAAATACCTCATTAACATCATTTTGAATGTAATATTTTCCAAAATTATTGCTATTTAGTTTCAGGAGAAAGATACAAGTGATAATATACGATTGAGAGTTATTATATTGAGTGATCAGTCACAAACCAACTAATTCAAAATTATATTTAGATATTATAATTGTTGCTCAAAGAAGTCAGGAAGCAGACTTTGTATAGTTGATGATACTTACAGATTAGTAACAGTATCTGTTGTTATGCTAATGACCATAATTACTTGAATATAACCTAGACTTTCAAATAATCGTCCAACATCTTGAAGTGACTGTATAGCTTCTTTAAAACTCTGCACTTTCAGAAGAGAGGGTCGTCATCTAGTTCAATCTCTTTATCTGACTCATCTATCTCATTTAATTCTTTACCCTCACGTCCTAGCTGTGCTAAAAGTAATCCGCCGAGTTGTCGTCATCTAAATCCACACAGACACTGCAAGATCGTCTTCCCCATGCAAGTACTCGATCAATGTACAATATTATTATGCAGTCGTTGTTTTGTCAATAAGGCTCTGCAGCATACATTCATCAGAATCTAAGAATGGATCTTGATCATCTTCCTCAAGTCCACGGGTCACAACATCCATTGTACTATCTTGGACTCCAGCCTTCCTGAAACATTTGGTAATGGTTTCTGCTCTTACCATCGACCAAGCATTGGCCACCCAGCTAATTGCTGCAAGAATATTCACTAACACCTGAGAGGCAGTTTTAATTCACATATATTTGAAAGAACGTATGTGAAAAACAATTGACGATGCTGAACTTTAAAATTTTGAATTACACCTAGTTCGGGAGGCTGAAGTTTAGATGTAATAAAGGCTAGTATAAATTTTGATGTTGCTGAATTTAGTTCTTATATCCTCTGGATGACAGCCTTCATTATCTAACAATAAAAATAATTGAACGATTGCTAGATGACAATTGATGATTTCATTTCGTAAAATAGATTCAATTATCCTCCCATTCATCCAGGCTTTCTTCTGACAGTAATAATGAACTGGCAACAGTAATATATCAAACTCTTTTAAGCATCGTGGATTTTCGGATTTCCATAATACCACAGGATTTTCATTTGAACTTGCTGCAGTAACAAAAATAGCTACGGTTATCCTTTACTTATTTTATTTGCATCATTAAGAGTGTTTACCATTTCACAAAACCCACGATCAGGTATAGCCTGCCAAAAACACCATTTTCGTTCCATATGTTATCTTTGGCATAATTTTGACCATTTTCAGGAACCCTCTCTTTGCAGTAATGAATTGTTAAATTTCTGAATCTCCACAGACTGTTAACTGTATTTCCATTTCGCTATCCAGCCAATACAACCCGTATAATTAGATATTCCACAAAGTGTAGCAATTTGTTTGTCCTTTTCTACTAGTTATGGGCCCCTAGGCTAGATATTATTGGAGCAAGCAAGGGTGTACTACTCGTACAAGTCTTTGTTTATTTCAACATACTCTGATTTACGAGGTGTCTTGCTGATGTTCTCCGATTCATTAGACTCGAACACAGATACATTGGAACTCGCTCAGTACGTACTCGGCTTAGAACGTACTCTCGGATAATATGTACTTACCTCCAATGAACGATTTTTCCAGGGCTTTTCACGAGTCACTTGATTGACTCGATGAGTCGCGAGTCAAAGCGAGTCAGCGAGTCAGACTCGGTGACTCGAGTCACCGAAATTTGTCACGAGTCAATTGACTCGGTGACTCGAGTCACTGAATTTTATCACGAGTCAAATGACTCGGTGACTCGACTCACATGACTCGGTGACTCATGAAAAGCCCTGGATATTTCTTCCTATCTGATTCCATTATACAGTTGAAACCGGATATTTTTAACACCGGATATTTTTAACAATCGGATATATTTAACACATTTTCTTGTAAATAATTAATTATTGTTGTTGTTGTAAAATCGGGTATTTTTAACAATCGGATATTTTTAACAAATTTTCGTGAAAAGAATGTGTTAAAAATATCCGGTTTCAACTGTATATGATTCGGTTGATATGTACTCGGATAAAACGTACCAAATCATATTCCCAATTGAATAAAATGTATCATTTACTTCGGTTTTTACGTACTCAGTTAATATTTGGTTTTAAGTGAGTAGGTGACTACAAAAATATCTTAAATCTTTTCATTAAGTATGTTTACCTGAATACCCTACATCGTAGTCATATCATTGGAGAAGTCAGTATTTCGACTTGGGGATCATGCATACGGTTAAGACGTACATCGGTTGTTGCGTACTTTTTCTTGTTTCCCATGGTGGTATTTCTTAACCGAGTTCTAATGTAGTGTAGACACTTTGTTCTGGAGTAATTGTGTTATTTGGCTCTTTCCACACTGAAACATTCTCCCTAGAGCTCTAATTCTCATGCCTAAATTCTTCTGAAGTGTTTTGATCGCTTCTACTTTACTTCAATGCCAGGTAGTTTTTCTTTTTGGATGCTTTGATAGTACAAGCTGAAATCGCATCCATAAGATCTTTTCAAATGTAGGAATTATTCTCTAATGTTTACATTATGTAGTAAGATTTACCACCTAATCATAATCACGATCTGATATATGGAGGCTTATTAGTTATCTGGAATATCATATGAATCATTACCAGAATCAGGGAGACATATTTAGTAAAATAAATTTATATTTATTAGGGTAGTTCAATGCCTACTATATATTAATTGCCCATTTCATTTCCAGGCCAGTTTACTTTCTAATTGTTATAAAGATGGACCAGATTATCCTCGTTTCAAGTTCCCTCGTGACAAAGAACTTATTGCTAAATGGTTACTCTTTCTCAACAGACCAGTAGATTATGCTTGACTGACAATTCATTTGTTCACGGCACTTTGAGCCAACATAGCTTAAAGTTACTGATACAAATCTTGCTACACACTGTTCTCTTTAATAGTCCACCAGTGGGCAATTGGTTCAAAGTGGACTATTAGAGAATATGGACTATTACAGATATATAAATAGTTGATTGGACAAGTAAATAAGTGGACTATTAGAAAAGTGGACAATTAGAGAGAACAGACTGTATATTGAATTACCATTTAGATCCTATCCGACTATTCATCCTGAATCAATCCCTAACAGCCAGGCTAGCGTTCCAACTAAATCACTTCTGACACCAAAAGAACGTATCTTCTGTCAGGTCGAAATTTCTATTTTCGAGTAAAATTCAGAATTATGCAATTCCTAGATGTGAAAGTTTATAATATACTCTTTTATACCTTCCTGAAGAAGACACTATTGCTGTTGTTTTAACTTAATTCGGGTTTTGTGGCTTTGTGTCAATTCCAAAGTGAAGTTTCACCCTTTAAGTAAAGAAAACGCTTTAGTTTCAAATGATTAAAAAACTCAATTTCTTTGTTTTTTATAATTGGCTGGATGCATGGAAAGACTTAAAAAAGTTGTGTTTATCACACTCATTCAAATCATTAATACAGACGAATTATGCCATATCTGAATTGTCTCTAGAATTGCTCAATGAAGGATATGATTACATACTACGCATAGTTTTTATATAAGTAGCGATCTAGTAGCTATTTATAATGATTTCAGTTTGTAACTAGTCATAAACCTGGGAAAATGTATTCAAATAATAAATTACAGAATATACGTATTACTATTCAATTTACTAAGGAATTCATATACGTAATATATATAATGGTGTTTGTACTTTTCCAATTAGCTATATATACGTATTGCATGAATTCTCATGATTTATTGCAATCAGTTTGCCCATATGCCTCAAATCATCGTTCTAATTTTTTTAAAGCAAAGGGCCGAATGATTTTAGCCCAGTTATATTATCTAAGTAATGGTCAATAATTATTTGTCCGGACAGGTGGTCCATATGTATTGAAAGTATCCAAAGTTATATTGCAGCCTCTTGCATTTTTTTCTATTTTTTTACACACCCGGGACGAAAGAATTTGAACCTTAATAATTTAAATGCAGATACGATAATCTTAAAACACCCTATGAATGAAGGCCATTTCCCTGAAATGACTTCAAGTATATTGCTATTTTTTTATTTTGAAACTTTCTGGTATTAGTTCATTTTCAGCCAATATCCATGAGGTGGCTCACATGGGAATGTGCTCTATCTCGGTAGAGATAACTGTAATGATTAGAATTTTTCTCTTAAGAGTAATACCCCCTTGCTACCTCTATAATGATTATAATTACAAAAATTTGCTATTTATCACCTGAACATATCGTATTATATAAATATCCATTAAATGCATCTACAGACGTAATATTGATGTTAAAAACATTTTCTGTTTGTATAATGATATTTGTTGTTCAAATACTCTTGGCCGGGGAGTTTAGAAATTGAGCCTATATAGTTAGCTTGAATTTAAAACTATATGCAGCACCGCGCTACCCTGCGTCGGTGGCCATTTTATTTTTCACATACTCCACAATCTAATTTAGTGAAGAAAGTGAATCATGCCTTATTTTATCAATTCATAGAAAATTTCGCATTTATAGGGCAGATATACTCTAAATAGGGATAATTTATCTTTAAATATATATTTATCAGATAATAGAAATTGATTAAAATACTTTCTCGTTTGGCTCCATTCTTATTTATTTTGACGTCATAGATTATAAAATATCAAACTGAAATTTATTTAACTTTTTCATTTAAAGTTTGGGTACGACAACTTGAACTAATAGAGGTATTTTTACACTATTACACTTCTCATTCCATGGATGATTTATTTGTCCCCAATTTACGGAGTATTTTTGGACGATAGTCTACAAAGTATCGGACCACTATGGCAACGTAGTCGAGTTAATACAACCTTAATATTTTGCGAGAATATATTTTTTCTTGATAAATGTTCTCTTTTTTGTTGAATAAATTTATTGCACGCTTCGAATATTTCTTCTGAACGACATTATTTTGAGAATAGTTGCATTGTTTATAAATTCCAAATAAATTGTAGAATAATAACCTTTATATGAGATTACTACTTATATTATTAATTAGTTAATAGAATATTACTATGATTTATAAATTCCATTGTACACCACTTATTGCGTGCCTATACTAAGAGTGAATGGCGGAGTTCCATCCCTGGAATTTTTGACCCGGAATTTTCGTCCAACGGAAAACTCATATATTTTCTAGTAATTCACTGTCTTTCTAATTATTAAGAAGCCCAGAAACTCATTACCTATCTTGTTGTTTCATAACATAAATAGTGTGTTTAAAATCTTCAATAGCCGCACAATCTTGTCGAAAGTGTACAAATTCCCGGCACTGTAGTATATAAGAATGGTCTTCAAAACCTAAAATACTATTATTCGTAATATCACTTTACAATTCTGCAATGTCAACGTCACTCACAATAGAATTAATCAGGACTACTAGAGGAAAAGATAAACCCTCTATCGAAGGGTTTGTTTATACATTGACCAAGTCTTCACAAGATGTAGAGCAATGGGTTTGTGAAAAGATAGGGGTGTGTAAAGCACGATTGCATACTAGAGTTAATCAAGTAATTAAGCCGACATTTATCGACCAGATTCACTCTAGTCATAACCATGGCTCAGATCCTGCATGCATCGATCTGCTTAAAGGGTACAATGCTCTCAAACAACACTCAATAAACTCTGAAGAAAGTACCCGGGTCATATTGTCTAGTGGGATTGCGACAATGAGCTCCTCAACTATAGCTAAAGTTCCGTTAAGAGAACCATCCGAAATTACAAAAGCGTTTCTGACGTGAACTGTGGCAATCCAACATGTGCTGCAGAAGTTAAAAAATACAAGAACTATACAAAGTAACTCTTAAAGATTAGCCATTCTTAATATATGATTCAGGCTATGGTGACCACAACCGAATTATAGTATTTTCAAATCCAAGATTCTTTTAAATTCTCAAACAATCTAGCACCTGGTTTGCTGACGGAACATTTAAGGTTTCCCTGTATATATTTTTCAATTATACACCATACACGCTGAAAAAGATGGGTTCGTTTATCCTTGTGTTTTTGCTCTACTATCCAATAAATAAAAGGAAACTACCTACAATAAGCTTCTCAGCAAACTTTGTGAATTTGAACAACGATTAAACCCAACTAACATAATGATTGATTTTGAGAAGACTGCGATGAATTATTTCGAAAATATTTTTCCTACTGTAATTTCAGGATGTTTTTTTCATCTTTTACATAATATTTACAAAAAGATTCATCCGAGGGACTAACTTCTCAGTATCAAACCGATAGAGAATTTGTCTTGAAGTTGAAGATGCTACCTAGCTTAGCTTTCGTCCCTGAAGAAGATCTTCCTGATTGTTTCACTATCCTGATGACAGATTCCCCGGAATCCGCTCTTAACGTCGCGAAATATTTTGAGAGAAACATACATTGGGTAACGTTTACCTGATCAAAGTGGAAGAGTTCCACCATTTCCTACTAGAATTTGGAACATGTATCAAAGGGTCCTTCAGCAACTTGCTCGCACTACAAATTCACAGTGGTTTATATGGGGTTTAGTAAGAATAGGTATTCTGGTACCAGATAGACATATGAAATGTGTTAAATGCATATAGGTTATCGTACCCTAGGAATTGAATGGTGTAATAATAAATACTCTATGGCTTCAAAATATCCGGATATGAAGTCATTTTCACATCTCGATTTTTTTTATTTTCAATAAAATTTGTTCAAAAATTTATTATCACTATAAACTAACTTGATTATTCTTGATAGATGAAAAATACGTTGATACTCTCTAAACAATAGAAATGATTATTATATGGATGTTAGATTTAATTCTTTCAAGGTTAATTATTAATTATAAGTGAATCAACAATTATATTAATTGATTAATGTAATGTAATATTATTAGTATTCTCTCTACAGCATTTAGCTCTTTTTGTTTGTCCGTGTTCTCCACATCTTTCGCAAACTAACTTTGATCGGGATCGATTTAATACGGGATCACTCTCAGAAGCCAATCTCACAAAAATGTCGACCACATTGTCTTCAAATGAGCACTTTCTGGCAAGATTCTCCCTGTACTTTCTTATTAGCTTTTTACATGCTTCGGAACCTTCCTCAGAGAAACATTTCAAGCCGTGTCCAAAATTCAACTCTTTCGAAATTTCTTCCGAGTGAGCTAATACCCGATGTAATGTCGGTGTAATGCCTTCCCTAGGAAGAGTGTCGAGAATTAAGAGATAAGTGTTGGTGCATAGATCGCCAAATTTTTCGGTACATATCTTCCTGTCTGAATTTATTATCCTAAGAATAGCTGATAATTGTGAAAGTGTCTCCTTGACTCAATCGCAACACATGACGAAACACAATCAATAAATTTTGACTCAGAGGAGAAAGCTCGACGCGCAACACCACCAGTAGAGGTATTACCCCCCTTAGGATCAGGCTGGTCTATCTTCAAACCAGTCTTCTCTTGACAAGAGTTCTGACAAATACCATCGAATTTTTACTGCATTTGATGTTGGTGACCATTTAAGTTTACCACAGTTCAAATGATGAACGAGCAGAGTAAACCACCGGCATACACTAGTGTATGAGTGTAAAGGAGATGCTGGAAGGATATTTATAGTGGAGATTGGTTCGTGTTGAGGTTATAACGTTTGTTTGAGGGTAGAGAAAAGAAATAATCGTTATCCTCGATTTCTCCAAATAGTTGATGGCATCAGTGATGTGTCTATTTATAGGAAATCCCTGTATTATCAATTCACGATCTTTCAGTTAATTGTGAGTAGCGGTACATAATTGGCAACTTGCCCTACCTGCTCCAGATAGAATTGCAGACATTTTCCCATCAAACATTGACCGAACAATGTCGACATGTACTTTGTGATTATCGCCAAGAGAGAATCGTTCACTTTTCATAAGCTCAGTTTCCGGATTGATTAAATCGGTCATGAACTGCTTGATATTTTCTTCATTTCCTTTCGCAGCGAGAAGGAAAATGGGTCGCTGGGTGTAGGGAGAGTTCGGACTGGTGTTTTTCCAGAGTTCTCGGCCACTATAGGTTGTAACCTGCACTGACTTAAATCAGAATATGATGTATGATTTGGTCTCTGTATTCGTGTTAGAATGGTTGTATATTCTGTGACTTCCGGATCCATCTAAACCAGAGATGCAGCAGTCTGGACCGGACTGCGGTCCAGACCGGGACCGGATCGGACGACCGGCCTCAGGTCGGTCCGTTCCGCTTATTTTCAAGTGCGGTCTGGACCGGTCCAAATTCACGATATAACGGTCTGGACCGGTTCATCGGTCTGGACCGTTCATAGGTCTGTACTCATCCTAGATTGGACAAACGATCAGGCTCCAATCCGTTATTTCCTATTGTTTACAAGCACATAAGTAATAAGTATCTTATAAACACAAGTGGATATAATTAGCCACTCTACTATGCACAGTGGGCCAAAAAGACAGTTTAGCGGAAATAGGCATTTTGTTAGCAGATAGCCACTTGTGAAGTATTATTGACATATAGGTTATTGATAGCAGGAAATTGAATGGCATCATCAAAAATTATGTATGCAGTCTCTAAAGTTGAGTTTTGGGTAATTTGTTCTAATTTTATGAAAAACTAAATTTTGGTTTGTTAACAATCTTTTATTAGTCACCCATGATATTTGATAAAAAAACTTAAACAATGGGAAAAAATAATGAAAGCCTAGTCAAATGCCTGGAAATCAATATATTACATTGGATACAAAGAGGATAGATGGTTACTGAGTGTCATTATCGCAAGTACAACTACTCTTTGGGACCTTAGATCGTTTTTTATAGCTTTGTCGTATATTGGGAATAATAGCTAGTTCATTAAATCCCCTCCGAATCTTATAAATGTTACTTACCGGAGTTTCAAAAGCCTGGATGTGTTCATAGGTTGATGCGCTGAATGCTAATTTTGTATTCAAATGATTAGATGCTTCTTCGTTGCTTATTATAGACCATCAGTTATTTGAAATAATCAATAAATGTACTACAATCAATTATTTTATTTTTACTCATTTTTACGAGATTCATTAGAGGCCAATACCAAATTGAATAAATTATATACTGTGCGGCTTTGTGCGGGCCTGAAAATTATCTTAAACTAAAGTTAAGATGATAAATTACTATTAGAAAACATAAAATCTCCTACCCAAGAGCACCCAAGACATAATTTCCAACTATATTGGCAAATAAATTTGTGTCCGATCCGGAGTAAACCGTAAAATTAGATATCTAATTTTACGTGAATAGCATTCATAAGCATTCCCATTATAGCAATGAGATTAAGCTTGAATACTTAGAAAATGAAATACCTATTCAGTTTCAATCATTATACTATGCAGAACGACTTTATAAATAGAATCTTTCCGATTGTGAAACCGCAATATTCAATCTCTAATTCCAATTATATCACATCATTCATTCAGACTCACTGTATTCAAAATTTTGAAGTCATAGGACTTGATAAAGTTCGCATTCTAGGTTTTAGACAATGCTTAATTCGATAATAATAATATGCCCTATATTCGTGAGTATGAAAAATACTCCTACTTCCCCCTATTGGCCCACTGTGTATATAGCTAGCTAGCTAGCTAGCTATGTGGTCTGTAACTGTCCAAATAAAGGATATAACGGTCTGGACCATTGATCGGTCTGGACCGGTCCAGACCGATCCAATATTTTTATCATACGGTCTGGACCGGTCCGGACCGTCCAGACTAAAATCATGACGGTCCGGTCCGTCCATGAAATTTCCGGACCGCTGCATCTCTGATCTAAACCATCCGCTATCTGAAATCGCAGAGGAAAGTCTTGAGCTTCAGGAGAAGGTATCGTAAGCAAGACGTGCGCGCCAACTGGAGTAGCAGAATTGGGGTATAGCCATGGCCGGATTAAGCAGGTGGCCGGCCCCGATCGGACAGCTGGTGGCCGGCCCCCTCGTGTTTTTATTTATGGTAGGCAAAATTAATTTGACATAATCAGGGTTGCCAATCCAATCCAATCCAATCCAATCCAATCCAATCCAATCCAATCGACAATCCAATCCAATCGAGCCAAATTTGGACAATCGATTATTCGGATGACAATCCAATCGCAATCGACAATCCAATATATCATCGATTTTTTGGTTTGTTTCTCCGATTTTTTTCGATCGTTTACTCCTCAGTATTATATCAAAAAGAGTTATGTTTCATCATATGTTCAAACTTAAAACATATATTATTGGGTTTAATTGACGAGCAATTGAGCATTTTAAATTTTGGCATTATTTAGAAATTGAAAAATCAAACAATCGAAAAAATCGATGAAAATTCATCGATTGCAATCCAATTGATCAGTGCTCGACAAATTAGGTGGTTTGGTGGCGCTAGCCACCAAAAATCTTATTTAAGCCACCAAATTTTGTCTTTGGTGGCTTAACTAATCTACCATATATTGTGGATTATTTGACTTTATGTAGATTATAGTTTTCGTTGCATCATTTGTTATTAACATTAGTGTTGTTTTACGGCATCATTACTTTGTTAAGTTATCAGTGGTTTGTTAAACCGGCCGTTGTTTATTCTTTAGCCACCAGAAAAAGAAGGTGGTGGCTTATTAGCCACCATCAAAATTTCTTTTTGTCGAGCACTGAATCGATACAAATCGAACCAATCCAATCGACAATCCAATCGATGAAATATTCAGCAATCCAACCGATAATCCAATCGATGAAAAAAGCAGCAATCGGAAATCGAAAATCTTCTCGATTGGATTGGTTTGGCAACCCTGTACATAATTCCTTTATTTATTATAAAAGAAACTGTAGATTCAAGTAGATTTATGTTGTTCCTGCGTAGGAATAACATACACAATTCTGTAAATGAAATCAATATCAAATACACATTGACCATTGAACGCTTTTTGGCAACAAATTAGTTTAACACATTAATCGACAATGATTACTATATACTCATAAGATAGTTAAGATTACTATAATGTCAATAAGCTCTTCTATATCTCAACAAAAGATGCAGTGAGACCAATTCATGTTAGACATGGCGGTCCCACTCTGGTGGTGGGCGGCCCTGTTCAGCTGAACATTCTGAACCTGCTTTAATCCTGGCCTGGGTATAGCTGAATAATATTTCGTAAAATAATGCTATTCCTTTGTTCCACTACCTTATAATATGCAGGGAAAGAAATATCGCTAGATAGCAAGTGATGGCGTAGGTTAGTGTATTTTCTCCTCCAATCTCTAACATATCTACAAGGAAAAGTGCTTTGCTAACATCCAGTTCTTTCTTCGATGTGATCCCGATTTTACAGGGGAACTTGTCGTACACGATTGATTTGGAAACTTTTGCTATCCCACGATTTTCTGTTAGATTGGAGAAGAGTTGTAAGGCAAGTGCCGCGATTTTGACTTCAGAGGTATTCTCAATAAATGCGAGTGACTTGATAGATTCCAGCACACTTGAGAGTCGCGAACGTTGCTGTTGCATTGAAAGATTATCAAGGCTCTTCCTATGCATCACAGAAAGTGTGGTTACTTCTGCTTCATCGTCTGAAGGCAACTCATGGGGATCAGAAATTCGATTTCTCTTCACCTCTGGCTCCATGGAAATGTTAGAGTGCCACCATTCTCCATCTAAACAATCTAAAGATTTCTTAGCCTTCTTGACCTTATCTCGAATTCTAATTACCACTGATTCCAAACTTTTCTTCTTATCGAAGTCTAGTTCAAAGTTTTGTTCTAGGTCATTTATCGTTGTTAAGATACAATTATTGTTTTCTCTCAGGATTCTTGCAAATTCAATACGGGTGTTTGTGAAAGTTAACTTCTCAGCCATGAGGATGTGTCAATGAATAATTATTAATAAGATATTCAAAATACTAAAGTATTTATATCATCATAGATATCTAATATCGGCATAGAATTTGTAATTTGAGTTGAAATACGATGAATGTGGTTGTAAGATATGAAATTTGCCTAGCCTATGAAATTTGCCTAGCAACAGAAATATGACTTTGGAATTCAGTAAAAATCTTAATTTGCGCACTGTTTCGGGGCGTGTCAGTTTAGACTATGAATTTAGATATTGTTAAGGATATCTTTATCAATTTCAAATTGAAGTTTTGTGAAGTTTACTTTTACGGGCACTTTTGAGTTTTTATCAATTAAAATTTGATGCTAATATATATATATATATATATATAGCTAATGTAACAACAGATATAGAATTTGATTTCTCAAACGAAATATTGAAAATACATTAATGAAAACAGGTTATTAGGTTGCAGCATACTTGAAATGTATAAACTAAACTTAATTTGTCGTATTGGATAGTTCTAAAATGTTCTCGCTTATATTTGAAGTGAAGCTAAATTTAGAATTATCTAGAACCACAATTTCAGTTAAAATGATCATGCATATTTGGAGTGCAATTGTGTTGCTTCTAGGCACTCAATTGCTTAGAATTTTGAAATGGGCTTTATTCAAACAATAAGTAATCAATTGAATCGCTTAGAAACGAATTCTATTTTTCCCTATTCTTTGTTTCTAAACTACTGTGAAATTCTATAGAAGGATGGCACCATGCATACCAAACTTGTATTGCATGTTCTCATCCAACAATTGGTAAATTCCTCAAAGCTCTACAACGTGAACAGTCTCCACAGGAAGCATTTGTCACAAAATGGGAGGCTGGTGAGACACACACAAAAACACACAATAAAGACTGTTGAGCGTAATGAGCGCATTAGAGCTCTAGTATCTGATTATGAGAATCGAGAAACATTAACATATCTTAAGGGTATTGCACAAAACTTCGACTTTTGAAGATTCAAATCATGATTCTAATTTATTCATCATCAATTATCTCATTTCAATTATCAATTAAGTATATCTATTTAAATTATAACTCCAAATATTATTATATTTCTCTCCGAATTTTCCCGGACGAAACTTCCAGGAATTAAAATTCCCGGAGACGAAAATTCTGAGGACGAGTTTTCCGGGGACGAGTTTTCCGGGACGAATATTCCTGGGAAAAAATTCCAGAGACGAAAGTTCCGTTTACCACTAAGAGTCGCTAGAGTTGCACTTTGCTTGCGATTATTTACTTCTAAGAGTCATATGAACCAAATATCTAAGTTTGAAAATATGGGCGTGTAACAATTCAAATGGCGTCATAACTAAAACATACGAACTCCTTCGAGTTGTTCCAGTACGTCTATCGATTCCTAGATATGGATAACCCATATGCAGATAATATATTTCATAGGCCTATCTGGTCTGGACCGTCTCGTATTGCCTAGTTCCTGCGAGCAGAATAAGCAGAATAAACAAATTTTTTGCGCCTCCCTGATAGCAATCGTAGTTTTAGCTTTATTAATATACAGTCAACATCCGGTGACTCGAACCCTCAGGGGAATGAAAAATCCGTTCGAGATAACGAATGTTCGATTTAACGGGCATTCGAGTTACCGTATGTTGACTGTATATACATCTATTCATATGGAATATACTTTGGGGTAAAAAGTTGAATTCAAATAATTATGAATTCCAAGGTTTACGTTATGTAAAATTTAGAGAATGTAAAAATGCTGTTTATCTTAGATGCCTTATTAGAACTCGTTCCTGCCTATCTATAAACAGAATTTAATAAACTATTGGAATTTACTCTTGTCAATAATCATTATTCTGATTCTCATAATTGTTTACCATAATAATGATCAGCAAGACAATCAAACCCAAACCTGAATTATCCACTGCTAATCTCCTATTTAATTAATATTTGATTATTCTTGTCGGGATGTTGATGGACTATCATCAGTGTCCTTTAATAGCTTAGAAAGCAGCATGTTTAAGAGAAATAAATTTATGCAACCAAAATTACCGTTTTCTGTATATAAATTTGATGCACTCTGCAAGAAACACAATATTCCACCATTAATCTACAAACCGTATTTCTCTGAATCATTCTCTAGATATTTTTGGCTCTATTCGCATTTAAAAAACCATTTTTGTTAGCATCAAATATCATTCTTTTATCCTGCACTTCATATTCAAACGACAAACAAATGTAAAAACTTATTGAACACTGTGATATCAACAATTCTATATTTAAAAATCATCTTTTGATCTTATTTTTTCGAATTGGTTATTTCATTTACCTTCGTTAGGGTTATTAGATTCTGAAACGAAAATGTAGTGGTTATAACTTATATGCCAAAACAAATCACAGAAATGAATGTAAAGATAAATCTTTGAATGGTTTCCTGAATCGAATACCTTATTGCAATATCTCTAACCATAGCCTACTCTATATATGGCCTCACAGTAGATGCACCAGGGATGCGTCAGAAGTTGGCAAATTTATTCATGGATACAAGGTTATTTTGGTGTAGACCTAGTGACCACAATCGCGAATACAGTTCTCATGGGAATATCGGGAGTTAAGCTTGGAGCCTTGGATTAAAGATTGTTCCACCATGATGGCAATATCCGATCTAAGATAGATCTCGTCCATTAAACAAGTACATTTATTTCTTCTGGAAAAAGCAGGAAGTATGTACCAAATCGTTTTCAAGACCTAATAAAGCATACAGTTTCTCTGAGGTATGTTCATCAGAAAGAGAGATACAGTTTACACTCTTAAGATACTAATGACAATCAGGAGAAATCAAATGAGTTTTAATCGCCATTTTTGTGTACTTATGTTATACCTTCGTCTTTTCTTGGGAATTAATGTATTTAATTATTGACCGAGTATGAATTGCAAACGCGCTTATTCTGGTGTATAAATATTATGTTCATTATTAAGTTCATTATTAAGTAGTTATTCATTGATGACCTCCTTTGGCTCGATCTAATTTATTTGACGCCTTGGTATTTTTAGAACTAGAGTTGTATTTTAAAGCAATTTCCTACAAAACAGATTTCAATTTGTCGGATGTCATTGATTTTCGTAATGGGAACGCAATTACTATGTCCTTAAAATATCTGAGGTGGTTAAATAAGCATTGATGCAAGGTACAAATCTGAGATTTTTTCAGCCATTTTAGCGGGAACAAACGTGATGTCACTCTCATTACGAAACCACACCAACCAACTATTAGATATAGAATGAAGGTTAAATTATCTTTTAAGTCCTGTAGAGTGTTGACGACAAACTTCTCTTTCTCTTGACTATCGGATCTCAAGCTTGTTCATCAAGTCTTCCTCTTAGCATCGTATGACAAGCGATTCCATTCTGTTTGTTTGGTTGAGAAAAACGCTGTGTGCCAAATAGTAAACTTGGAACAGCTGCTTCCTTCAGTTTTGGCTTCGCCCGCAGTACTTCAGTAAAAGTACCATCACTTTTTGGAATTTTGAAAGTGTAGTCTATGTCTTCTTTCTGAAAATGATTAATACATAATTCCTTCATAGACCACCTTCAGGTCACCATTTTCCTCACGACGAAGAGCACATGTCAAGGCATGATTCAGGGTTGATAAAAAAGAGGAAATTTTCATCCGGTTTGTAGTTGCTCTTACATTCAGGCTCATAGCTGCATAATAACGTTAATAGATGCTTCAGCATGGCAATCTATATATAATGATATGTAAGTAATATAATGATACAATCTTTGAATTTACATTTTATGGCGGTGTTAGACTCATTAACTAAATATTGAGCTAATTAAATATATAATTTTCTAATCATTATGAGGCAATGAGAATGTACAAGTTCTGATTTCACAATTGAATTCCACATGGTAGACATACTCCATTTGCATTTTTTCAATTCATTATGATTATTTTATCCTTAGATACAGGGACTTTCCAATTTTTGCCACAAGTGGTACGTGGCTTCATGGATATTGGCTAAAATGACATGAAATCAGAATATTTTTAATTTATAACTACTATAGTGAGATATTTATAGTCATTTCAGAGTAGTTTATACAGCCAATAAAGAGTTTACAGAGGAATGTTGTGTCTGCATTTTAATTCCTGTTGTTGAAAAACCTTTCGATTTTACTGTAGAAGCTAGTGAGAATAAAATACCAGAACGAAATTAAAAAAAGGTTAAGATCGGGCTTTCATCTAGGCAAAATTTTCTGCACCTAGATGAAGTTTGAGCTCGTTCACACGCCCCTAAAATACTCAATTTGTATTACGTCTATGGGAACATCTCTCGATTTTCGGGTTCCTAGAAAAAATTCCTTCCTAAATTACGCACCTGGAGGCCAGTCGCTTACGCCTAGATGAAACCCTGAATAAGATTGTAAGTCTATGGACTACTTTGGGATATAATCTGATCGATAGTTGTATCATAGCATTATAATATACTAAGGCAATGGCACTCTTGTTTTTTAGGCCATGGATTGGTTAAACGAGTTCGTAAATGGTATATTCAATAATCTACCTTATTATACATTATGTAATAATGTTTGTCTCTGTTTTATAGTCAGGTTACATTGTTGATGCATATTTCTTAGGTTTTCTTCTGATATTCATTAATTCCCTAATAGTAATTAATGAAGATTTGATCTAACACTACAGTCTACTGATCTATCTATACTATTGAAACACAAGGGTATATATTTGTTTGTATGTTCAGAGTTGATTGGATAAAGTGGGCGATTTTTTTCATATAGGGGTAACCTTTGGCACCCTACAACAATTTGAGGTTTCCACTTAAAATTTCTCACACCTCGACAAGTTATGACGTCATTGTCACATTTCGAGAACCCTGAAAAAATATTCAAAACTTCATAAAACTAAACTACAGAGATGTAGAGCACAGTCACTACTCCTTAATACTTGACTGTTTATTGTTTGTATCTGTTCTCTCTTATCTCTAAGCGCCTCATGGCTGCTTTGTTTGTGGAGTGGTCTAATTTTTCTTCTTACTACTTGTTTCTGATTATTCATGATATATTTTCTGATCTACTATTTTTTCCAAATTTACACTCAATTTATCAATATCTGGGGAACTTTCTGCAATTACCTGATCGTCGATATAGAAGAAAAACTAGAGGTAGGCGGTCTGGACTTTCAGTAAAATCCAGGAAATCTACAAAATAAATTCCAACCCATGTGACAAGCTACTGGATGAGAACAAGGAGTACTGTCATTCCTTCCGACCGAAGGATTGCCTCTGGGGTCACAGAATCATTAGAAACATCTCTTTCATCAATCGGAAAGATAGGATAAAATTCGCTGTATGGAATGCCCGCTCTGTTAACAACAAAGTTGATTCTATTTCAGATATAGTAATTTCTAACAATATTGAATATTATTGATATTTTTACAATAACGGAGACGTGGATTACTCAAGGCAAAGAACACTCACTATGCATGTTGCGTCACTTACTTCCAGGCTACAAACTGAAAAATCTTCCACGAGCCATGAGAGGGGGGACTAGCATTATTATACAGGCGTGATTTTAATGCTAAACTAAATGGAGGTCAGTCTTATGTTTCTTTTGAGTATCTAGACCTGACTTTGTCATCTGGAAATTTATTCTGTCGGATAATTTCAGTTTACCGTCCTCTATCTATTTCGAAAAACAAAACACCTTTCAGTCAATTTCTTTCGGATTTCTCAAACTTAATTGAATGTATAATTACCTCACAAACACAGATTATTCTAGCGGGTGATTTCAATATACATTTTGAACTGTTATCAGGATCACAAGCTAGTCAATTTATGGTTCTTCTCGATACTTTTTACCTGCAACAACACGTAAAAGTTCCAACCCAATGCTCTGGTCATCTATTAGACCTAGTTATTACGAAACGCTCACATAGTGCTACAATCATTACAACTAGCGTTTTCTCTCTGATACACCATCGGACCACTCCTACGTGATATGCGATGTATACTTTCCAGCTCCTAAACGATCAAAAGTTTTAGTCAAATTTAGAAAACTTAAAGGAATAGATATTGAACGGTTCAAGGATGATCTAAATCTTGCTAATTTCGGCTCAGAACTTGATACTGTTCACGAACTAGTCAATAGATACAATTCCAATTTATCCCAAGTACTCGACTCTCATGCTCCTACATGTACTAAAACTTTAACCAGTCGCCCTTTCTGTAAGTGGTACACTGACGATCAAAGAGGTGAAAAGCGACAGGTACGTAAACTTGAGAGAAGGTACATTAAGACAAAGTCCTTATATGATCTCGACAAATTTAAAGTGAAATGTCTTATGTATAATCGTCTACTGCACTCAATGAAAACAAAATTCTACCGTGATAAATTTGGTAATTGCGACGACAGAAAACTATTTCACTTAGCAAAAAACTATCAGTACCTAATAAATGCCACATTCTCCCTGATTCTAACTCTAGTTCAATCTCTAAACAAGTTCTTGCAAATCAATTTGTTGAATTTTTCGAGAAGAAAATTGAAAAGCTCCGGAAAGATCTTGACACAGATTTGATCAGTGTATCCCACACTCCAGCTAGGATATGTTCAACTCAACTAAGCTATTTCAAACCTTTGGGTGCAATTGAGACTGAAGTGCTATTTCGAGGATCTAAGACAAAATCATGTACTCTTGACCCAGCACCCACATCAATTGTTAAAAGCTGTCTTGACTGTCTGGTGGAACACATACAAATCATTGTAAATAGCTCGTATCAACAAGCTACATTCCCTCAAAATCTAAAAAATGCTATTATCTTTCCTTGTATAAAAAAATCTCTCTGGATCCTAATGTGCTATCAAACTATCAGCCTATAGCTAACCTACCCCTTCTCTCTAAAATTATTGAAAAAGCTACCGTTATACAATTGGAAAGCTACCTTTCTAGGAACAACCTTTATCCATTAATGCAATCAGGGTATAGAAAGCACCACGACCGAGACAGTACTTATTAAGCTGTTTAATGACGTAGGATGTGCCCTCGATTAAGGACGGAACGCTCTGTTAATTCTATTGGATTTGTCCTGCGCTTTTGATATGATTGACCACGAATTATTAATTGAGCGCCTACAAGTAAGGTTCGGCATCACATGAAACGCCCTTATTTGGTTAAAATCGTACTTGTCCCAAAGACAACGGACTGTTAGCATAAATGGGTTTCATTCTATTTCTTGCACTGTATTACGGGGTGTGCCCCAAGGTTCAGTTTTAGGTCCCCTACTCTTTAACCTATTTATTTCGCCGATACGAGACATCATTCATGATCATCAACTATCAGTACAATTATTTGCGGATGATACCCAACTGTATATATCTCTTAAGCTATCGCTATTAGAAATACCATAATCCGTCTAGAAACCTGTTTATCTACTCTGAGGAATTGGTTTATTGAAAATATACTTAGCTGTAATCCAAATAAGACTAACTTGATATATTTACTTCCCAATCTCGAATACTTCATCCTACCTTTCCAATTACGTTCGGATCTTCTGTCATACATCCAGTAGACTCAGCTCTAAATATTGGTGTTATTTGGGATAACATCTACGGATGAATTCTCATATAAGTAGAATATGCAGTGTGGCACCACTAGCTTTAAGCCGGATTGGAGCTCTACACAATTATCTGGATAAATCTTCTGTTGAGAGATTAGTTCATGCATTCATCTCCAGTCGAATAGATTACTGCAATTCCCTACTTTATGGGCTACAATCACAAGAACTAAATAGACTCCAGAGTCCAGAGTATACAAAATGCGGCAGCTCGTTTAATTTCTGGAGCAAGGAAGCGAGACCACATAACTCCAATGCTCAAAATTCACATTGGTTACCAGTCAGAGCTAGAATAGATTACAAAATATTGCTTATCACATTTAAAATCATTTGTGGCTGTTGTCCGACATACTTAAGTAAACTGATAACACTTCATCAAAGTAGTCATTATCTTAGGTCTACAACACACACAAATTTACTATATCAACCTAGATCTAAGTTTAAGAAGTATGACGATCGTACGTTCTCAAATGCTGATCCGCGTTTGTGGAATTCACTTTCTGATCACGTAAGAAAGTCGCAGACCATAGAAACATTTAAAACGCGTGTTAAAACACATCTTTTTAAAATTTATTACTCTTAATCTTGATGTACTATCTATCTAATGCATAGTTGGATTGCTAACTAGATGCACTACATTTCTATTTCTGTAATGTATATTTTTGGACTGTTAACTTACGTACTATAATTTTATCTGTATCTTTTTGAACTGTAAACCCTTTGGGACACAAGTGTAAAGCGTTCTAAACACTGTTATATTATTATAATAATATTATTATTATGTAAACCACGCATCAACCGCAAAGCGGTTGGTGTGCGTGGTTGTGTTCTTCCGCGAAGCGACCTAGCAAGTGAAGTTCGCTAGTAGTTAATTAATCCGCAAATGAATATACAAGACGTAATGAACTACGCAGTGGCAGTTCCAGTGGGGTGTTTCGGGGGTTGCAATACCCTTTAATTTTAAATTACCTTTGATTTCTACTATACTGTGGCTTAATTGGTGTGCAGTTGTGTCAGATGCTATAAAAACTTCAATTAGTGACCCTAACCTACGAAATGATTTGATTATTTTCCAAATTTCTATAAGCTTCATTAAATTATTATTTATAGTTTCTTATAATACGAGCCCTTCGTTTTCGGGCTCTTCTGGATCTTTGTTCGTTCGTGTTAGCCACTACGCGACACAAGTAAAGGTCTTTTCGCTGACTTTCCCTCAAAATGCAATAATATTTAATAAATTAGTTGACCTTTGGCTAGTAAATACACACTATTACTTAGTGCGCGCCTAAACTTTATTCTGGGTTGTGATCAGTTAGTGTAATTTGTTAGGGAAATTATTGTATTAAATGTTATTCTCATACTAATTACTTATTAATTATTGGTAAATTAATAGTTCAATAATTCTTAAGGTTAGCTCGTTCAGCTATTTTAACGGTTAAGCTTGTTAGCTCAAATAAATTTAAACCTATGGTTTTTGAATTATAGGGAAGAAATTATTTCAGTAAATTGTATTGCAAAGTTATTTATTAGCCCTGGATTTAATAATAATTTAATGGTGAGTAATAATATTTTAATGGTGAGAATAAGACCGCGAAGCTGTCTTATTCTCACCATTAAACCATTATTATGCAGAGGTTAAATCGAAGGTTGCAAAATATTTGATTTGAATGATAGTAATAATAAACATTATAACATAAGCCACTAATTTTGTAGAACAGAATCCTGGGATAGTAAATTATGTAATTTATTTGTTAGCAATAATGAACCTAATAAATATTTTCGTTAGACCAAACCAAATCCTAGATTATCTCTTAATTTAATAATTAATTTCATGTAGAATTCCTAGGTTAAAAATTACCTAATTTCATTGATAATCTTATTATAGTAAGCCAATATAGGTGTAATATTGAATACATCATCAGAGAAGTTAACTACTCTATTGCATTCTTGCTAACCAAACAAGTCAGATCACGCACATAGTGTCAAAAAAATAGGACACATTTTAACTATTAACTTCCGTTAAGTAAGTGCGTAAAATTGATAATTTTCCAAAAGTTGTTCCATTATGTGTTGTCTATTTTCATATAAAATTTATACTAATCGAATCAAATTTGCAAAAGTTATTAAGGAGAAGGTTACCATGTGCTGTCAACTAAAAAACTTACTTTCACAGTAGAATACTTCAAAGGATCTCTCCACTTAACGAACATCTGATTTGGCAGAGGTTATAAAATATTGTATACGGATGAAAGTATGGGGTCAACAAGATCTCTAAATTTGTATTAGGGGCAGTGGGATGTTTCCACAGAATGTTGGTTTTTGCTAAAGGGAGGTTCACGTTTTTAACAGCCGCTGTCATAGCGTATATCTAGAACAAAATAAGAATCAATTACAACTCATTAAATTAGTTTGATTTACGATAATTGATGCAGCCCCCTGCCATAAAATGATAGTGGGTGGGGCTATGAGAATTGTATGGAGTCTAAGTCTCAAAATATTCAAAATCTTAATCCATTTTTCAGATATATCATCACAAAAGTTAATAAAGATCTCAGGATGCACAAATTTCGCAACAGGGCGTGGCACAATATCTAATAAGGAAAAATTCAAGGATCTGGACCATTTTCTACATTCAGAATTTCTGATGGCTGGATTAAAGGTTAGAATCCAACATACTCGAATTAAATTAATTCATAAATGTACTAATAACTAACTTGAAATATTTTCCGTCAAAGACACCTGCACCCGCCCCCCTAAATTTGAACTTTCAAAGTTAATATACGTAACTTATAATATATTAGAAGCTCGTTAGTAATAACATGTTTAATATAGTCCCTTCAAAGCCTCTTCAATCCAAGATATCTGTTAAACGAATTCCGGATAAGGCGAAAGAACGCATTTTGATTTGTTACTGGCTTGTATTGGCTGGTGTCCCGTGGCTGGTGTCCCGAATTAACCTTTTCTTAGTAACCTGGTTATTGGTGCATCTTAAATTCGCGAACCGATCATCTGATCTATAGTTACCTTGCACCTTTGAGCTGAACACCCATGTAGTGGCATGTTTCACTTAACAGCTATCATAACCACAAGAAAATCAATATATTTATGACAAACAAGAATGTAATAATTCGTAAAACTGTATTTAGATGAAATTTCTATTTCGTTTTACATTAAACTAATCGCATCGTGACCAAATACAAAATATTGGTGTATAGTAAATAAAATTGAACATAAAATTAGATGTGGTTGTTAAAGAAAATTCCCGTTCAACTGAATTCAGGTTCAAAATGTCATTCGATTGTGATGCCTGATGTCATCAGTATGGTTTGATATAATGATGCTAAACAATATACAATATAGAGCAGTGATGTGCTCCGTAACTTAGTAACGGAGTAACCATAATGGGCGTCGCCGAGTAACGGTACAGAGAAATGTAACTGAAACGGACATCCCTTACTTTTATAACTAGTTACCGTAATCTTTTTTCAGTTACTCCTACCATTACAACACCGTTACTACTTTAAACTTATTCCATTGCCGTTACACTTTAGTTAGTTACAGTTACATTACACAGTGGTTTATAGCAGGAAATAGAGAAAAAAATCCTGTTTATAAATATTGTATCTTATATCATACATTGATACTAGAATGTATAAGGAGGAGATACCCAAAATTTCAAGTTCATTCAATGCTTATTTCGTGAATAAATGAATTACTAAGCGAAACAATCAATGCATCTAAATTTAGGAATTTCGAAATCCTAAAATCTCTTCCATATGCATTATTTCATATCTTTAGTTTTATCGCCATCACTACTCAAGTAACACTTATTCTAGTGATTTCGTCTATGGTTTATTCGTTATAGTTGAACTTAATCTTTTGAAAGTCATCAAGTTTTGTTGTTTTTGCAATTTTTAATTGGCCACTGTCCGATTCTCACTTTTAACTTTTAGACAGAAGTATAAATGTCCGCAAAAAAAAATGTCACAAAAGGTCAACGAAATACTCTTGCTAGGCGATCTTTAGTATATTCTGGAGATATGGTAAAAATTTCAGGACCCGAAAATTAGCGCAACTATAGGTGGATAGTACATTCCATTCTACACTATCTGTTGCTAGGGAAACAGATGATCTAATTTTAGTTATGTTATGATATCTAAATAATGTATCATCACAATAAACTCTTGTGGTATTACAGATATATGATATGCTCTTTTGTGGCATGAATTTCTAAAAAATTATTCTAATATTACACATTCCAGGCTATCAATTCAGTCTCCGGAACAATAACTTCGATCAAAGAATTAATCATATTATTATAAATATAAGTAGTAACAATTGCATATTATAACCTGTACAAATTTACAATCGACAGAAATCCGTTTATAATCAAAATATTATTATGGCTGAATCCGAAATCACATACCCAAAATCACGTCTTGATTTAGCATTCATGCTAAAGAAACTTCATTTCAATGTGAATGATTCAATAAATGAATTATTGGACGTACTTGGATTGGATGAAGATAAGAAAGACTCAGTCTCTTCTCTATTTAGAAGAATAAGCACTAGTCTAAAGAAATCTCACAAACCGATTGAATCTTTATCCGAAGACAAATGGTGGAATCATGAAATACCCTGGCAACCATGTCCAAGAAAGAATATCAATATCCTTGGCCATACAGAAAGTGTTACTTCCTTTACTGTTTCTAAACAATTTCGTAAGCATCTTTTATCACTAACCATCAAGCAACAGCGAACAAGTTTAGAATCTGTTTTAGAATGTGTTAGACTTGTAGCAGAGAGTGAAGGAACTTCCCCAATTACAATTGCTTCATTAGTATTGCAATTTTTAGCTAATGAAAGCAATGATCGTGATATCGCTTCTACCGCGAAAAGTATAGCTTTTGGTGGAGACTTTGGCAAAGAATTAGTAAAAGATGTTCCAATCAACAAGTCTCTCTTCTTTGTCGATCAATTAGAACTAGGAAGAAGGAAGTATACTCAATTACGTCAGTTGTTGCTCCCTTGTGGAGTTAACTTTCCTGCCTTCAAAAAGCTCGCTGAACTCAGGGATTCTTTGATTTTACGAGATCTTATTCACATCTATCCTAATCCGTCTAAACCAATTGGTGTATGTACTTCGTATATTTCATTTGTTAAACAAACCGTTGAGCGAATACTAAGCGTAATTAGTCCGCCATCTGCAGAAGAGTTTCCCCTTACTTTCAAAATGGCTGATGGATTAGATGGCTCCGGTAGCCACACTACCTATAACCAAGTATCTACTAACACCTCAACTAAGAATTACATATTGTTTTGTTTCAAGCCAATATCTATTACTACGCATTCTGGACACATAGTTTGGCAAAATTCGAGTCCAAATTCCTCTTTCGCACAAAGACCCATTTTTCTCTGCGCAGCAAGGGAGTGTGAGGAAACCATTCGTACTTTCATGAATGAATTGATAAACAAAGACACAGAAACTATGAAGCAAAGTGGAATAGATCTCGCTAATGGTGATCATGTCAATATCAACATCATACGATCTATGTTTGATGGAAAGATGTCGGCATTACTTTCCGGGGCTGGAGGAGCGAGTTGTCAAATGTGCACCGCAACTCACAAAGATCTTAAAGACCGTGAACTCGTTGTTCAAGGATTCCCCATAAATAGGAGAATTTCAGATGCAGTTGAGATGTTTGGAGAAATGGAAGACATTGAATCATTTTTCTCACTTCCCTCCAATCAACGCTTCAACTTAACACATGAACCCATTTCAACAATTGATATCAATTCAGCATCACCACTTCACTCCTATACTTGTGTTTTTAGGTGGTTTAATTTGTTAATTTATCACCTAAACTCTGGAAAATATCAATGGTCTTTAACCTCTGTCCATATAAAGCAATCTATGGTATTTGTTCGTGGTTTAATTCAGGACCAAACAGGGCTTAAAGTAGATCAACCAGATCCTAAAGGAGGTACATCATCAACTGGTAACGTTGCCCGAAAAGCTTTTTCAGTTGAAGCTAAATATATTGAATGTGTGTTAAGCGTGGTAGAAGATCAGCATAGACCAGCCCTCTCTATAATTCACTCTCAACTTGCAGCTATACTAAGGATTTTTAATTCTGACAGGAGAGTAAATACAGAAGAACTCGGTAATCTGTGTAGAATTACTTACCTACTCATTCTCGATTCTTTTCCTTGGGCCAGCATTACTCCAACTCTTCACAAACTGCTTGCCCATTCAGAAGAATTGATACGCGATTGTAATTCTGGTTATGGTCTCAAGTGCTTCTCAGAAGAAGGTCTAGAGTCTTGCAACAAATTGATCAGGCGATTCAGGGAGAATTTGTCCAGGAAAAATAGTTTTGAGTCGAATGTAATGGATATTTTCGTCAGGCTGGCTTCTGAGAGTGACCCAGTTTTGCTCAATTTCAGAAAAATATTAATTTGCCCGAGCTGTGGAGGATGTGGTCATTTGAGAAAATGTAAGAAAGAAACTGAATCCAATTCTAATATTGATGTTCTAGTAGATTCGTTAATAAGTTCTGTTATAATTTATTAGTTTATATATTTAATTAATGTATTCTGTATACTGTAAAAATATATTAATGATATATATATATATATCCCCACACAGTCCAAGAAATAACCATCGTAGAACTTAAAGAAGTATGTGTAGTATATTCTAAATAAAAAATGTAAAAATGTAAAAAATGTAAAAAAATAAATATATATTAATATTGATTACGTCATAGTTTGGTAAAACGAAACCATAAAGAAATAATAATATGGCCAATCAATTCCAAATTGGCGATAACCTATAGGCTAATAATACATTTTATACGTCTATCTGGCACCCAAATACCTATTCCCTACAAAATGCCGTTTTAAACCACTGTGCATTAAGGTAACGGTAACTGATTAAAGGTGATCGGATTAATTGAAAACAAAAGTAACTGAGTAATGGTAACTAAAGAAATAAAGTAACGGTAACGGGAGATATAAAGTAACGGTAACTGAGTAACGGAGTTTCGGAAGATTTAGTAACGGAGTACATCACTGATATAGAGGGGATCTTTCGGGGCCTAAAATTTGCAAATCAAATGCATATGAGAATGACTCGTTTAACCAATCCATGGTCCAAAAAAATGTCTGCCATTTCCTTAGAATATTAGAATGCTATGGTTGTAAATATTTAGATAATGTTTCCATACATGTGGTTGATTATTATTGTTATTTTTTAAATTAAATACTGTGGTTTGAGAAATATTACCATCTCATTCATCCTTGGGGTCCATATTTTCTAGATTACTGTCAGGCCCTATATAGAGTAGGCAATGCTCTAACTATCGTTCGTGGTGACTACAATCTTATAAACCAGCCACAAGCTATCTAGTGGGGCAAAATATAATACTCCGTGAACAACCTCTGGCAACTTAAGTTTTAGGCCTGATTCTGATACTTTAGGGAATATCTCGGGATTTAAGCTCCCTTGAGGGTCGAGAAAATTTGTGCAAACTTTTTTATAGCGACAAATTCAAAAGAGCCTCCGGCAATCATTTTGAAAAATTAAGGCCCTCTCTGAACATTTCATAAATTGAGATTAGAGTGTTTTTGAACAATATACAATAAATACTAGCTGCACTAAAAATTTCAACTCAATCGGGACTATGTATTTAATGTAATAACCTTTTGAAGATTCTCACGTAATTTGTCACCATAGGAGGTCCATTCTTTGAACTATTTTTTCAAGGGATTTGAAGCATATCTTATCCTATATACTACATGCATTAACCTTTTAACTCGCTATGTAGTATGTCTCCATGTAAACCTCGGTAATAGACCTAAATTTATCACTTTGACTCTTCTGGGAATCTCACATGAGGGTGACGAATTGACCCATAATCGTTTTATTCGCCCACTTTATATGTATAATATAATTATCACAATTTGGACGTCAATTGACTGGATTTTTCAATTGTTGTATCGTAAAAGTGCTAAATTTAGGTCTATTACCGAGATTTACATGGAGACATACTACATAGCGAGCTAAAAGGTTATTGTATGTAGTATATAGGATAAGATATGCTCCAAATCCCTTAAAAAAGCTTATTAAGAATGGACCTCCCATGGAGACAAATGACGTAGGAATCTTCAAAAGGTTATTACAGTGCAACCTCTACAAGTGGGGTCTCTATAAATGGGGAACCTCCATAAGTGGGGAATTTTTTTACCATTTTCGTATATATCCATACAAATGAACCTCTATAAGCGGGGGAAGTGGGGAATGGGGGACCATAAATTTCAAGGAGTTTTTATCTGCATACAAAACAACCTCCATAAATGGGGGAAATGGACAAATCCTAACATGATTCTTATAAAATAATACAATATTTCCAATAAATCGACTCTAAAGTTCTACAGAAAAAATATTTTCGATTGATCTACTCTGATGTTTTTAGAAGAAATCACCTAGTGTAGATCAGCAGTTAACTAAATTGTCATAATATACAAATAAGAACTATACGTGCATTAATGTGTGTGTTATATGAATACTTTGTATAATATAGCATATATAATGTTTTTCCAATTGAATTTTATAACCGGGGAATTGGGGGCAATTGAAATTTTCCCCGTCCCATGCTCCCCACTTATAGAGGTTCCACTGTACATTAAAAGTACAGTCCCTATTGAGTTGAAATTTTCAGTGCATCTACTACTTATTGTATACTGTTCAAAAACACTTTAATCTCAATTTATGAAATGTTCAGAGAGGGCCTTAATTTTTCAAAATGATTACCTGAGGCCCTTTGAATTTATCGCTATAAAAAAGTTTGCCTAAATTTTATTTACTGGCATGGGAGATAAAACCGCGAGATATACCCTAAAGTATCAGAATCAGGCATAAAACCTAACTTGCCAGAGGTTGGTCACGGAATCTTAGATTTTGCCCCACTAATCTTACAGTTTATTAGATTCAAATTAATTCAATATTTCTGAGAGATTCAATATTTAAGATTCAAATTTTCTGACAGTTTATCAAGAAATTTGTCATGTTTATTTATTGCCTAGATTCAGAAGTTAAACTTCGCATTTCTAGCTACATGCTTTTGCATGTTTGTGCTAATTGCTTTTAGGAAGGCTGTTGTCCCACTCGTAGGACAGCATATAGGGAGTATTGACGATCTTTTAATAACTAAAATATAATATATTTATCTATTTAATTGTTACAACATTAATTTATGTAAATATTATATAATAAAATAGAATAGTAGTAGGATTTCGGCCCTAAGTGGCCAAATGTTTCTACCCTTAGTCTAGTAACTCTAATTTATATAGTCAGGAGGACTTGCTGTTTTATCAACTCACTCAACATTACGATTCTCGTATAGCATTCTGTGCTTGAGAGTTACTAGGAGCTCAATAGATTGAGGGCTCAAATTTGACCGATGAGGATGACAAATCCGTCCCGCTATACTAAATAACCTCTCGACATCTGCAGACGGATGGTAATAAGTATATCATTGCCAACCTTTACATAATAGGAAACTTCGTGGAATTATGCATCCGCCATCTAATATGATCTATCGCAATTATCCCCTGCATTACACGAGCTTCTGCTCTAAATAATGTTATTTCCATATCGATAACGTCATTAGAATTTTGCTGTATGTTATAATATCAGTATCTTTTAGTGGGAAATAAACTCTTCTTAGCTTTACTCCATATTCCAGTGTCTTTATCTGCAATTTCCTATATTTCACAAGTTACTCTTTTGTTCATATTTAGTTCAGAGACAATCTTCATTGCACGCCTTAATATATCCATGTAGTGTTCATTTTCAAAGCTTCTGAGGCAAAACGAGGGTCCAAACAGTTGGCTAACCAATAAAATTTGTCTGACATAATATTCTGAAATATTTTTTTAACAATATTACTCAATATCGATGCCAACGATTTATCCATCATATTTAGGTCACCATTCTCAAGTTCCTTTATAACGATCTCTATTGCTGGAATTTTCATTTCACTTGTGCCATGGGTTGCCTGCATCTCCGAGGTGAATAGTGCAATATTTTTGAAGGACATCACAAACCTCCCGAACTATGTTTGTTTAATATGTTTTAGGCACAACAGATTTTAATGGTGGAAGCAGGTCGATAAACTCCTTTTCATCTGGCTTATAATTGTGCGAAGCATCTCATACATGCTGTTCCACCTTGTCGCGTTCATGCTTATTAAATTGAAACCTTTTCTATAAACAACTCTGCACATTTTGTGGAATGTTTTGCAGATTTCACAAATTCTTGTGCTTTCATTACAATGACATTAATTTTCCCACGATAGCCAAGATTGGTCTTTAAAAAATCTTTAACAGCTAGTTGCGCATTGTGGCAAACACAGGGAAACCATAAAGGTAGTAAACCATCCACTGCATCCAGGGTGTTATCCAGGCGTATTGAGCGCTCCTAAAGGAGCGTAATTTGGATTGGTAATACACCAATCATTACACGTATCAATATAAAATTGAGCAATTCTTTTGCCGGTGTGTGGACCTCGAAATAATTCAATATACAATACATTAACCTTAGCATATGCTTCACCATGGTAGTGGACGATGATTCCCATCATATATACCAAACGACGAGAACCCGTCAATGGTTATGGTCACAAAACGACTGTGTGCTAACTCGTCCGGAGATAACTATCGCCCACAAGGCGTTTTTTCTTCAGAATATTGTTCTTCAATTTGTATTGAGAAAGTACGGTGTAAGCAGGATTAAGTGATTGACAAAATTTGATAAATTCCCGAAGTTGCACTATATTAAAGGGTAACTCATCAGACACAATTATTTCGCCAAGCTTATTTTTTCAATTTCCTTAGCATCAATTTTGATACTACGAGTACAGATCTTATTCTGAACTTTTCTTTGACGTGTAGGAGGTTCTTGGCCCTCAGTTTTCCAAACCTTGGTATTTTCCCCCACAATCAGGATATTTCGCAGCTACAAAATGGCGAAGAAGGTTGGTGAGGGCATAGGGAACAGCCATCCCTTCAAACCCGCATTCGACACATTTGTGTCGCTTTTCTTTTGTCCCTTCAACTATTCGAAAGAAACGCAAGTACCATTCTGGGCGAGTTTAGGGGATACGATACTTAACTACCATTTTAGACTTCTGAGAAGTTTCGGGAGAAGGTTTTTCAGCTTGGTCCATTCGGTACTAGTAGCTAATGAATTTGGGAAGCAGTGAATTGAATGTAAGAAGTAAATATTAAATTTTAGACTAAGTATATTTAAAAAAGGTTTGAAAAGTGCTAAATATTGATTTTTCTAAAGTAAATCAAAATCTAATGTTTCTTGGGTGATTTTGGATTCCGTAAATCAAAATCAAATCAAAATCATTGATTTAAGTTTTTCAAAATCAATGATTTTTTCATGTCACTGAAAATTACTTTGAATGTTGGGTTTCCTTTAAGACAAATTCCATTTCTTAGAAAAAATTATTTAAATTTCCAGTGCTTAAAGATTTCGGACAAATTCCGGAATCGTTTAGGACATATTCCGTTTATCCATTTATTTGATAGTCTTTGTTACGATTATTATATGAATACTTACATTTATACGCGTGCATTTATTTTTCGTTTATCTAACTTTTATATCATTCCTTATTAATCTCCTTCATAGTTGAATTATTTTTAATCCAAATTTTTTTACTTTAGGCACGTAATAATGGCAGAGTTTTGATTAGTGGATCCCTTGATTTTTTTTCAAATAAGATTTTTAAGCAAGCTACTAGTACTCAAATTTCTAATAGGAATGTATCATTGCATCTTGTTCTCTGGTGCTTTAAATACCGCGGACTCCTCAGGATTGCCTCACTTTCTCATCAAAAAATTAATGACACAAGATCTCATTCCTATACTGTCAATGATCACATCATCTACAACATCAGTATGTTAATTTTATTAGACTCTTTCTCTAGTATGTTAACAACTCAGAATAACTTTTGAATATTGCACATAGGGTGCATAGATAAACTTAACTGTCAAACTACAGAATATTGTAATACTCTGGGGCACCGGCGACCCGCCGAAGCAACGGGTGCACAAGTAGAAATGATAAACCAACCCGTGGGGGGAGGGCAAAGTCCCTGCACCGTTAATTCAGTTATCCATCATTTTTGAGTTTAGTTAGAGTTATTGATTATAATGGTAGTTTGTTAGTTAATTTTGACCCACATTGTAATATCATAATAGCGTAGCTTCGGTGCGGGTCAAAATCCCACTGTATAAAAGATCGTTGGATTTTGACCCATAGTATAAAATTATAATAGCGAAACCATGGTGCGCGTCAAAATCCCACGGTAGTCAAGAGCGTAGGATTTGATCCACATTGATATTGTATTACAAATATTTCTATATTCTGTTATATTTAATTAAATAATTGAAATAGCTAACAAATCATGCTTTAAAATTATTTTCTAACTTGTCTTATTAGTAGTTTCGGTTTTCAACGTATACTAATGATTTGGGGATATTTGTATTTCAGATCAACGAATCTCTTGTACTGAATACCCTTTGGCATGGTAGTGATCGTATTCCCATTGCTTTAATCAGATTATAGTAAATATAGTGTCCGTTATAAAGTTTAATAAAATATTTCATATCAAAAGTACCGTATATACTCTAATAGTACCCCCTATTCGAATAATCGCCTACCTCCAATAATAGCCTCCCCAAATTAGTACAAATTTATCACGGGTACCCTGAGAAAATTTCTTTATCTAATAATAGTCGCAATACGATTATAAACCGACTATACTAAATAAATTGTATCAACATGTGATATTCTCGAAAAGTCACAAAGATTATTGGTCAGAAAATGGCATAAAAAACAATAATCGCCTAGGCTACTATTCGAATAAATACGGTATGTGAAAAGCGAATTAGTATTACACGACTTTAATAATATTGAATCGATTCGTTGGAATAATCATTAGACTTGTATATTAATAGAATAAGTATAATACAAAGTCAAAATCGAATACATGTGTAGTTTGCTTAAGTTGCTTAACCACTCCTCTATCCTTTCCATAATTACATGCAACTGTCTAAGTCAGTGGTTCCCAACCTGGGGTTCACAGAATTACTATAGGGGGTCCACGGTTGAGAAAGGTTTGGAATCGCTGGTCTATGTGAACGATAATTGGCTTTGTGAGTTAAAGATTCTATGCAAAATTACCATAAGTCATTTCCAAGACATATAATCTAAAAACAAAATAAGTTATATGTGGCCTCCTCCTCCCCTACAGCCACATTCCAGTCCTCTCCATTTATATATTAACAGACCGCACTGTTATGTTGACCTACCGCACTACGTAGTCTCCGGTATGGATGGTAGGGCATGGACTTACCAATAATTTGTTGATTTTATATTTATCCAATTGCAAATTGAAATTGTCACCCTACCTTAGTACCTTATACTGCCCCTTATACAGACAGCACTGTTTCAACGGATTCTGAATTTCGTCTAATCTCATAAATAAATCATTTGAAACCATCCCAATTAAATAATTCCTAAACTGTAACCTTTTTAAAGTTTATAAGTTTCTACATCATTGATAGGTAACTTTTTCCTAAACACGATAGCTAAATTAGAATACTCTTGCAATTCTTTATTTCTTTGTGAGACAAGGATTTTGTTGGCTGCAATGTATACATCACTTATTTAAAAGTTTTATAATTGAAAGTTTTATTTTAATTCACTTGTCTTTTAGAAGGCAGGATCTAGTCTAGCTATACGTATTTTCCCTTATTGATTAATTAATTTATACAATTAATTATTACTACTAACACAACTTTATTTAATCTTATGAATTAATGAAGAAATTTAAAATTAGAGCATATTTTTAAAACAAAGTATTAAACTGTTCAAATTATTGCAGGAAGCACTTTCCCGAGTTAATGTCGTGCTGAAATCTTATTGTCGTCGAATGTCGAGTGACTGTATGCATGAAATTTAACCTCTGGAATTTGCAATGGTTTAATGGGGATTTATCAAAAAAACATATACAAACTAAAGTATAATACTCTTATTTTAATTAAATAATTCTACATTTAATTTGACTCCATATCTTCTGATCGTATCATCATTTGTTTTAATTTTCTGATTTTTTCTGATTTTTTTTCATCAATCATCTTACATGTCTCTTCCATCATGCTCATTTTTTTTCCCTCATGTTCTTTTTGGATCTGTTCAATGAAATTAAATATAATATCTTTATGAAGAATCCATTATAGTTGTAATTACTTTTGTTTATTTCATGAGGTATTTATAGTTGTAGGGCGAAATTATTGTGTAGCGTAGATAAATAGGTTTGGTTGGCACGGGATGATATTATTTGAGGATTCAAAGATGGATAGTGTGTGGTAAGTATTACTTCTTCACATTTTCCTACTTCGATGGAGTAAATCTGTTCAATTGCACCTATCTCCATGTCTTCATATGGTGCTATACAAAATAAGTACAGTATAAAAGCAGTTTCATTTCACAATGTTATGATTGATGGATACATAGATAGATAACAAATAGACCAGGTTAGAATTTAACTAACTTCTGGCTAGTGAATCGTTTTCGTTAGTTGTTGTCAAGTTGGTGGTCGTTCTACCTGTTTATTAAATTGTACATAAATTACTCCAACCGTGACCTTCGATATATAAGGCCATACCGCTGATTATACCATGGGATACTTAAAGTCCATTGATAAATAGCTATTTATAATTATCCCCATAACTAGTAATGATAGACGTCATAAATGTACTATAACTATATAGGAACTTGGTATCAAGGTATAGTACTTAGCATCCTTCAGAATTGTGCTATTTCATCATATGATGGATGACGTAATCGCTATTTGGGTGCGAAATATCGTGTTTTATAACCTACTTTTACCATAGTTAAACGCGTAGAAATGTTCAAGATTGGAATATGATGATGCCCACAACTGGTTAAATGGAATATATTGAAATTATAAATGGAATGTTGACCATCAGATTGAGAAGAATCAACATTAAGGGGCAGCGTAAGTGAATTTTCAACATTCGAAATTGAGAAAGTTGAAATAGCCATTAATTTGCTCTATAACTATCTAGTAAATATCCATAATATTAGAAGTTGCGAATGCATATATCCTCGGTTATAGCTTAATCAAATTTCTATACTATACTGATCCATACTAGCCACGCAAAGTGAATTCACTATCTAAAATTATTTTTTCGAATAGTAACCTCAATTATAAAACATTCTTAACTCTATTTAGCTGTGTTTGTGTCGTAGGGAATTTTGATTTAGGATTTAAATTTTCTAAAAATCATTTTTGGAAATTATTTTCGAAAATATTCATATTTTCCCATCTAAAAAATTAATTGCTCAATAAAACATAAAAACATTTGAAATTCCATACGACACAAACACAAGTACTTGTAATTATCGAAGTTTTTTATAATGAATGTCCGGTTCAAAAAATGATATTTTCCCCCCTTATCACTTTTGCCGCAAAGTGTATTTTTTCAAAATTTTACTTTTTTGTAAGTTTTTTCAATAAGTTCACAATAGTAATAAATAACAACAATTTGTGGCAGAAAAAAATTTTTAATTTTTTTTTTAAATTTTTTTTTTTTTTTAATTTCTTACCAAAAGTAACCTCAAAGGTGAAATTTTCGGAATTTTTTTTCGGATTCGTCATCTTGCTATATTTTCGTACAATATATATCAAATATGGCCAATTAAAAATATTTTTTCCTTTAAACTCCTTTTGCAACTTTGATCACTTCCGCTTTCCCTTAATTAATTAAAGCTGCTTTGGGAACTGAAAGTAGCTTACTGGCAATATATTATTGTTATTAGCCAATTCCCACAATATTATATTGTACAATAGGTAATATCAAAGAAAAATGTATATCACCTAATTACGCAAATGTAAGAATAGAAAATCATGTAAACATGATTACATAACTAACCTGTTGCCTTTTACTTTGCGATCAAAGATTATTTTCTGATTGTTCTGTTCTTCTTTGATACTTTCAATCGCTAACTTCCTGTCTATAGTCCGATTAATTTCTATCACTTTCATGCATTTATTATCGTCTGTTGGTAGTTGATAGGGATCTGTTTCATTGGTTGTATTCTGTATTTCGGGATTTGAGGCATCTTCAATGTTTTCTTGTGAGTTTAGACTCGGTTCCGAAGTAGAAGTACAGGTTATGAGATTGACGTCAGATTAATCATAGTCTCTACCAAACATTATATAGAACGCAGTGTGTCATGTGTATCGTTTCTCCTGGATATTTACCGCTAGTGCAACTGGTTGTAGTTTTTCAGTCCATTCTTTACCTGCACTGCTTCTCATTTTGTCTAATTTCCGAAAATCTATTGAATATAACACTCAATCGTTACCTTCGTTATAAAAGGCCTATTCACAACTTGATAATTTTGGACCATGGATGTGTCCGAAGTCCATCATATCAGGATTCTTTAGTCTAAATTAATCCCCCCAACTCATTAAGTAGTGATTATTTGTCTAATCAAACCATCAAAAGTAAGACGTAACTGGAAAAACAAGAGTAAACTAACAAATTGGAGTTAACAATTTACATAATTAATAGTCGGTCACTAATTGGACTTCAATTTCTCTATCTTGAGCACATTATCACTGCAGGATGTCCTAAGTGCCAAGATTTAACTACAAGATTTAACTACAGTATAACTAGTTTTCGCAATATCTTCCATCCAACAATTTCACAACCGGGGCACGTATATGTCCATGTTTCGCTTTGATGAATTTCAACTAAAAGGATTGTTAGTTCTACAAGTATTGGTAGAGATGGTTCGATGATAAATTCTTCCCATAATTCATGGCTATTCTCTATCTTTCTGAAGGTTGACCATAGAATCAAGATGGCATCAATAACTTCATTTGAAGGCCATAAAAGTGATCCACGGTCAATAATTTGCACAAGCTTGTACTTTGAATCAGGAGTTTCTTCAACATGCAAATATTTTTCTTCTGTTAAAGCGAGACGGCATCCACTGCAGTTTTGAGACTTCAGGAGATATTTATGAACAGACAACCAGCTATGAATACGGTAAATTATAGAGTATTTACATCGGTATCGATATCCTCAGTATATTGTAGTTGCGATATATATAGTGTCCAAATTGAGTGAAGTGTCTACCTGATAGTCAAATGAAGAAAATGTATCAAATACTCTTTAATTGAGAACGTATCCATCCACCATTTTCTGGGTATAACTTTGATGGTGTTAGACAGCTTTATTCGACTCTTAGTCTCCAATATTTGACAATATGTGATGTGGTAATGTGCCCCTGCCATCATTCGGTAAAGACCAAAGTGGTGTTCTAAGCCTAAGGGATCAGTTTGTTTGGAAAGATGAAGGAACGAATGAAAATCCACGATTATGAGTTAAGTGGTTACATTTTTTGTAAAGCCAGGCAAGAATGACGAAAACTAGTAAATGTCTGAGCACTCAGTTTGCCGGTTTTCTCTGGAAAGATAATTAAATATCGGATAGTTGTTAACTATTGGTAGAGATAGCTCATCATTCAATCTAATGTCTTTATTCGGGGTGTTGATATTGAAAATTTTCAAAACGTTTGAGATAATTGTAACGAAATCAGCTGAATCGGATTTAAACTTGAGCCGTGAAGAATTCTGAACTGTTAGTGCAGCAGCGGTTGATTCATTAAAAACGCGATGAGCTAAACTAACATTTTGGCGTTCTAAACATGATGGCCAGCATGATTTTGCTGTAAGACGATGAGCGAGTTTTGCTACAGAGTATGTTCACTTCGATACATTTGACGAATGTCTTCGAATAGTGCTTTGCTGTTGTTGGAGAAATCGTCAAAGCTGGGATAAAGAAAATTACGGTTGTAATCATGCTGATTCAACTAATTATTTCGAATGCTCTTTAATATACTATGTACAAAATCGAAAAGTAACACTATTGACCGCTCCGTAATGAAAGGATGAGGAACAATAGTCTCTAATACACCAGTTGGTGAAAATAACTTGAAGAGAGAAACATTCATTGGATAATTATCCGTGCAAATGACCTCAACCATTAGATTGGAATTTTCAATATCATTAATAACGGACTTGATTATTGGATACAGTTCAGAAGCTGATGATTTAGCACTAGGAAGTAGTCGAACAACAGTTGACCATTTCTTGTATAAGCTTGAAACCATTATCGCGAAAACAGTTTTCGCAGGATTGTCTGGTTGCATAGATGAACCGATTATCTTTCCACCTTTATAGGTATACTCCGATTTTACATGGACTTCATCCATCTGCAGTATCACAGTCTAGGGTGTATCGATATTAAATCACATGGCAAAATGGTTTAGCTACATCGATAAAAAGTTTGGTTTACATGTAAATAACAATAATTTACGCTTATAATTTTGCCTACTTGTTCTGAGAAAGGGCGCCAAAGATTTGTGTACACACTGTCTCGACGAGATTTGATACAAATAGCTATATCAACAATTCCGTTACGATTTAAGTCATCGACTGTATTATTTGCATATAGGAAGTGTGTTATCTGCTTCCGACTCATACAAAGAGCTAAGCTCTATGTTATCCGGTTCAAGTGAGTAAATTTTATATGTTTTTACTATAGCCTATTTTATGGTCTACCCTCCTCCTCCCTCTCTATGTCATAATACTGTTGCATTGTGTTTGCATTATAATTGACTAAGTTGATAAAGTTGGGGAAAACTAATATATATTAGATAACTAGTTGTGTTTAGTGATTTAACACAAATGTATGAAATCTTTTTTCGATTGAACTTTTGGTATATCAGTTCGTGACTTTAGTGTTTGCAAAATTTATGCAGTCCTGTTAGTCTATCCTGCTACTTTGTTCGCTGATTCAGAAACCAATTTGACTGCTCTCTCTGTTGCCTGTGTATTATTTGGAATATCTTTTGCTATAACTGAATGCCCATTGATAATTTGATGCAATTCCGCCTCCGTGAGCTTCATTGTCATTGGAGGCTCAGTTATTTCAGAAGGCTTCATTTTTGCAAAATCAATTAAATCTACATAAGTTATAGCAGTAAAGTTTAGATTTTTTGGAGGCTTAAATTGGCGCACATAGTCTTCCCTTTTTGTTGATCTTGTCCTTGCATTACATATTTGATGAAATGCCCAAATACGAGTTTCCTTTTGGACATCATGCAATGCAGAAAGAAGAATATTTTCCGGATGAGCTGAAAAGGCATTGCGAATTAAGACAGGTTGAACAATTTGTTTTTCTGTTGAAGTTAAGCATTCTTCAGACAATTGCATGAGAAAGTGGAAAATTTTTGCTATATGAATGCAGCTGGGATTCAATTTTATGTTGAAATAACTTGGTGAGTACACATTCTGAATAATAGTCACCAAGCGAACCAATTCAATGGTAGGTTCTTGCGTGGATATATAGAGTCTCAGTATTCGATTTGCCTTTGTCAGCCATCTTGCTTCGTGCAATGATCCTGGTTGTTGAGTAATCATTGCATCCGGAATCGGATACCCAATTGAAATAGCTTGAGACATGGAATGTAAGTATTTTTGATCTGTACTTAAGTCCTTAACTACACTATCAGGAAGTTCGGGATTCTTTCCATGGATCGTTGTAAAGTGGCAAACAGGTAAATCTACTAAATTATCCTTTGTAATTGCTTTTCCAATCACTCCACTGTAACTTGATGGTCCAGTCGTATTTCCATCAATAAATTTAAATAGATGTCTGAAAGGAAGTTCATTAAGATGTAGGAGGCATATAATCCATTGTAGAGGTTTATCTAACAATAATTCCAACCGCCTAATTGCACCAGAGTCCTTGCCTGTATTCACAGCTGTGCCGTCAGCCCCAATAGCACACAAAGTTTCTGAAGTATGTGTTGCACTGACGAACTCGAACCACAATCTTGATAAGTCAATTGCTTTTCCACTCTGTGGTGTGAAATGATCTCTGTATTTACCATTGGGCTCCTCGACTATTACAACATGCTCTTCAACGATCATTCTTCTCTTAGAAGTAACTGGATCAACAGTAAGTGTAGCATCTTTCTTACCATCGAACATGATGCATTCGACACCGCTAATATCATTCCGATTTAATTGTGCTAATTTCTTCCCATACCTGTGGAACATTCTCTGTATTTTATTCGGATCAAGAGTAGTTTCTGGTGTAAGAATTTCCATGTCTAAAAGCAAGGCATTTGACAGTGCACACACAGCACGCCTCGAAATGCCAAATCGACAAGCATCTGCTATTAAATTTGGATATTCAAGCCTATTTTGTGAGGTACAAATATTAGTTGTTGGTGTAAACAGAAAATCATCCAGAATACCAGGGCTATCAGTTATTTCCTCTTCAGGTATGAGTTCTTCATGTGAACAGTAACACGTGGTTTGTTCAATATCTCTCTTTCTCTTTACTTCTCTGGAAAACTGATCTCTTTTCTGGTCTCTTTCCAATTCACGTTGCCTTGTTGTTATAGTTGCTTGAATATCGACGGCGTTTCCGATAATAATGTCTCTTTTTTCTAATTGATCTATATAAAAATCCCATTCTCTATGGGAGATCTTGTTTTCACAAGTACACATAGACCGTATTAACATTGATGGATTGTGAACTCCAAACCTATTAGGCCTAAAGCATGTACACTTACAAATATCAAAGAGCTTGTTAAATTCAGAGCAAAGTGATCCTAATTTGGCATTATCAACTCTTTCGTTACTCTTAAGTTTGTTAATAGCTTTGACTTTTTCTATCAAACGAAGTAATTTGAGATTCACGCTTTTATGATCAATCGTTGGTAATGATGCCCTTTTCCATAACTCTATAAGTATTTTAGTGATACGATCAACAATATCAGATTTATTCTCATTAGTTAATTTGCAGTCTGTAATTTGTTGTCTCTTCATCATGTAGTATTTTACTACATCATTCTCTGTTGGAAGTTGATTCAATGGTAATTCACATGGTTGTCCAAATAGGAAATGTTCCGTTGATTTTCTTGTCGAGGGATGTTCTGCCATTCAAATTATTATGCTAATAATAAAATAAAAGAATGTGCTTTTATACTATTGTGTATTATAAATTATGACTACGTAGTATCTAATAACAACAATTACAATTATAATTGTAATTGTTGTTATTAGATACCACAAATTGAGTTTGGAATTTCATAAGTTATTAACACATTCCAAATTCCATAAGTAAATATAGGCCATGAAGTCATTGCTTGACACAGTTGTTTCAAATATAATAATTGAAATCTGAATTAAATATGGTACTACACTCGGTAAATAATTTATCAACTTAGTCAATTTTAATGCAAACACAATGCAACAGTATTATGACATAGAGAGGGAGGAGGAGGGTAGACCATAAAATAGGCTATGGTAAAAACATATAAAATTTACTCATAACTCTTGAACCGGATAACATAGAGCTTAGCTCTTTGTATGAATCGGAAGCAGATAACACACTTCCTATATGCAAATAATACAGTCGATGACTTAAATCGTAACGGAATTGTTGATATAGCTATTTGTATCAAATCTCATCGAGACAGTGTGTACACAAATCTTTGGCGCCCTTTCTCAGAACAAGTAGGCAAAATTATTAGCGTAAATTATTGTTATTTACATGTAAACCAAACTTTTTATCGATGTAGCTAAACCATTTTTCCATGTGATTTAATATCGATACACCCTACTATCACACTCCGTTCCATATTATTGAAATCTAAGGTGGATTGTTGAAGAAAACGCGTGAATTCACTGTCTAACCAATATTGGAGTATGGTCGTTGAAGAGTTGAATGATGCGGTAAAGAAATATAATCCAGAGATTGAAGATATCGGTAACATGCTGGCGAAATTAGCTGACACTGTAATGACATTACCAGAGTAATCAGATTATACCTTCTATAATTTTTGGGTACAAGAAGGTTTTCCAATTGGTTAAATATGAATTGTAGACGCGGTAAAATATTTGATCGATTGGTATTATCAGGGACTAGTTGGAAGAAATTATTCTCTTTCTCAAGATTACTAACTGCAGGACGTAGCTGATTGGTTTCATTAGTTATTAGTTGTGGAAGAGATTGACGGTTTTGTGAAGATACTTCTTCAACGTGCTCCAATTTCTCTAGAATATCCTCGATTTGTCTACATCAGTTATCGTTTTAAGAACGAGTTTAACTTGTTGGTTGTTTGCAAATGCTTTGACAACTAAAGATACATTGATGGAGAGGGAAAATTCAATAGTTGGTATCGAACCCAAAATTTATGGCTTGATGAAATATATCATAGTTTCGCTAGAAGCCTATAATAACCAATCCTTCGGCAATCTAGCAGGATTTATTTTAACTCGCAAGTCTTGTAGCGTTAGTAGACGAAACTTAACATTCTCTGTTTCACGTTGTTCCAGACTTTGCTGAAGAACCATTGAAAAAAAGTTTGCTCCTTGGTACTTTTGTCCAAGCGGGTTAGAGATTTTGTAGAGGTGGAAGACAGATATGTTGGGAAATTTAGCAAAAACAGAGGCACAGCTTCTTTCCTAAGTTTAGGGACGTTTAGGGACTTCTCTTTTGTGTCGTAATTGTACCATCTGCTTCTAGAATCGAATAGGTAGTTTCGATGTCAACTTATGACAAATGTTTTGCACTAACATGTATATCGACACCTTCTCTACAAAGTGCCTTCAGCCACTGCTGAACTAGCTCAGGTGGTCCTCTCGGTAGTTTAAAACCTTATGTATAGGGTTCGCCTGCGTAGTTGCTTTACATCCAGGTGCTGAATAGCAATCTAGTTGGAAATTATTAAAGAAAATATGAAAATAATTAGAGAATAATAGCATACAGAACTCAAGAGGTTAGCGAAAAGTTGGTACTGCATAGCAAGTTTCAAAATAAATAGCAAACTGAAAGCACTGTGTAGTGAGTGCATAGTAATCGAACTTGCATTAAAATGTACAATTACTATACTAATACCAACAATAGTAAAATATTATGGTTGTACACAAATTGTTATAATCTAACTACAATATTTCTAATGAGGTTGCCCCCCCCTGGAAATATGCTGCTAAGTTCTTATTTTCAGTTAAAATTAGGTGTTTTTAGCCTTTTATAAAGAAACAAATCGACGTGTTCTTCTCTAGACTAGAATATTTTATGTTAAAAGTTCTGTATCTTCCCCACACATACCATTCAAACATTACTAGTGATAATCTAAGTTGTTTAATACGTCTTTTATTGTCTACGTATTACGTATAATACGTATAATGTAATACGTATTATACGTATACCTTACTTATAATATCGAGCTCATGGAATTTGATTTGAATAACTTTTGGTTTAATCGTTATTCTTTTATTGTTAATCGACTCGTAGTATAGTTTGTATAGTACAAATATGATTATTTGTTAGATGTTGTTTTTACAACAAGAATTATAAATATTCTATTGAATTTACTTCAAAGATAACCCTGGTTGATCATAGATTTAACGTATAATACGTACTGGTGGATAGCGTATCACGTATAATACGTATAATACGTATTATACGCAATACTCGTATTAAACAACTTAGGTGATAATCATTAATGAAATTGTGCCAGAAGCTATAATTATCTTCCAATAGTTTTCACAGCTTCAAATACAGGTAAACCTCCCAAAGCGGCACCCATCGGGAGAATGATTTTGTGCCGCTTCTCGGAGGTTGCCGCTTTGGGAGGTTGCTCGTAAGGTAAAACTCCCAAAGCGGCACCCATCGGGAGAATGATTTTGTGCCGCTTCTCGGAGGTTGCCGCTACTCGGAGGTGCCGCTTTGGGAGGTTTACCTGTACTATGTGATTATTTACAGCAATAGCTCTCCATTGTTAGCAGTAATACTTTGCACTATAAATTGTATCTGGCTTCCAGGGGCTTCGCTCCTGGACCCAAATGGGGGGCTAGCAGCGTCCCCCAGACCCCCAGCTGGCGAAGCAATTATTTAGTGGATCCTGGTACTAGCAGACTTCCCCCCCCTGAAGAAAAATCCTGTATAAACCCTGATACGTTTCCATATATACCATTTATGGCCCAGCAGTATAATGTACTTCGCACACATCCATGGTCCAAAATTATCAAGTTGGAAACAGGCCTTTTATAACGAAGGTCACTACTCAATTTAATTAAATGTATAAAACAAGTTCAATAATCAGTACTTAATAGAGATTTTATTTTATCAAATAAATAACTTGTAATTTGATCAATTAGTCGTTTATAATTGCAATGATAGTCAACATACGTTTTAATGATTTTATTATGAGCCTCAACAAGTCCGTTGCTCTGTGGATGGTAGGCTGTGTTTCTCCTAAGGTCAACATTTAGTTTATTGTGGAATTCTTGAAATTCCTAAATATGTGGATAAGAATCAGATAAAACATTGACTAATATATAAAGCTTAGCTGTGCAGACTGTAATTCCCTTCACTATGATACATCATAAAACATGAAGGGGTAAGGGATGTAAGAATTTGTTCAATATAATTTATTTTGAATAAAAATTTCTATAAAAAATCTATTACGTAATCGATAGACAAGTGTTTGATAGAAGGAATTATCCAGAAGCGCGAGACGCTTCAATGGGAGTATGATTTTGGAAAGTATTAATTAGGAGCGCGAAAATTTGGAATATTCTCCTATCCCGTAACAATAATTTGGATCATACCAGGATTGGGATAAAAATATAGACTGAATAAGATTATAATTGATTATTACAATTTGTAGAACATAAGAACATTCATAAATAGCTAGATTAGCCAAATTAATTAAATCGTGAAATTCACTTAACAATTTGTTAGTTTTATTAATAACTTACTTTGCTGGATAATTCTTTTCCTTGGTCGCTCTGGATAACTTTGCGAACAGCAAATATGAGGCAAATATCTTGGAGGCGTTCTAGAATCTCTGATGTAGTTTTAGTTTTGAATTCCCGTGCAACTACAAACTTGCTCAAGTAGCAGACCATAACAAGGATCTGTTGGAATCCAAAAGAGGTTAGTGTCATCGTATTTGTTCCGAATACAGTTACTTGTTGTGTTGATTCCGGGATGAGTGACGTCGTGATAGAAACAGATAATGTTATTAATCTCGGAGTCAATAGGAATTTCAACATATTTTATTCCTCCGTTCTTCATCTTGATAGTCTAATATTCAATAATATTGATGCATAGTTTGTTCCTACTAACGAGAGTGACACTACTCCGAAAATTACCTTCATCAGCTTGTTATTTTGTACCGATCCTGACAAAAATCAGTTCCACAGAATCTGGTCCCTACCAGCTACAATGGGTTTACTCCGGTTAATATGAACTCTGGATAAAGCTAACAAAAATTTATCGTCCTTTGGTGCTCGTATTAACGAGGTTCTACTGTATATAGGCATGCGTGTAAAGATCTTATCGATGTTTTAATATAAATCAATACTGTGAATCCCAGGTTTTTTTTAAAGGTTGAGACCTTGGTGTAACTCAGCACTGCAGCGTCCGCGACCGACCCGAATCGTGGTGTAACTCCTAAACCAGCCTTAAGATCAGCCTTAAAAAAAGATCAGCCTTAAAAAAACCCTGGTGTATTCTATTTACTGAAAATAGTGGATCTTATACTATAAGAAAAATATTGCAAAAGTCTGCGCCGATTGAGGACCACATCCTCCAGGTAAATGGCTCGAATACCCGTGAAAGCAAACTTCTAGGGTGATTTTGAATTTTCACTAATTTGTTACCTTTTTGTAAACAACAACAATAATATTCATATTAAAATTAAAAAATGCGAAATTTGAAATCAGCATACGTATTTGTTTACCTATTATAACATTTGGAAGTTAGTTTCTATCTCGTATATAATGCAGTTTCTATTCCACCATCACTTTAATGCAACCTGGACAAACAAACACACAGTGGTCACACACACACAAAAAACAACAGTCGAGTTTTAATAATCTATATTATTAAATCTCGATTGTTGTGTGTTTGTGTGTGTGTGTGTGTTTGTTTGTTTGTCCGGATTGTATTAAAGTGATGGGGGAATAGAAACCGCATTTATATATAAGATATAAACTAACTTTCAAATGTTATAATTGGTAAACAAAAGTTATAAGGGGTAAACAAGTATGCTGAACACGAATTTCGCGTTTATAAATTTCTCATATTAATATTTGTTGTTGTTGTTTACACAAAATAGGTAAACAAATTAATGAAATTCAAAATCAACCTAGAAGTTAGCTTCCAACGGGTATTATAGGTAAACAAGTATGCTGATTTCGAATTTCGCGTTTATAAATTTCTCATCTTAATATTTGTTGTTGTTGTTTACACAAAATAGGTAAACAAATTAATGAAATTCAAAATCAACCTAGAAGTTAGCTTCCAACGGGTATTATAGGTAAACAAGTATGCTGATTTCGAATTTCGCGTTTATAAATTTATCATATTAATATTTGTTGTTGTTGTTTACACAAAATAGGTAAACAAATTAATGAAATTCAAAATCAACCTAGAAGTTAGCTTCCAACGGGTATTATAGGTAAACAAGTATGCTGATTTCGAATTTCGCGTTTATAAATTTATCATATTAATATTTGTTGTTGTTGTTTACACAAAATAGGTAAACAAATTAATGAAATTCAAAATCAACCTAGAAGTTTGCTTTCAACGGGTATTATAGGTAAACAAGTATGCTGATTTCGAATTTCGCGTTTATAAATTTATCATATTAATATTTGTTGTTGTTGTTTACACAAAATAGGTAAACAAATTAATGAAATTCAAAATCAACCTAGAAGTTTGCTTTCAACGGGTATTATAGGTAAACAAGTATGCTGATTTCGAATTTCGCGTATATAAATTTCTAACTAGATATTATACTATAGATAATTTGATTAATTACAATGTAAAAATAGTGTCGTTAACCAATGAGAATTTTCTACTTAAATTATTAATTTAATTGGTTAATTTTACAACAGCTTTATGTATGCAGGAATTGTTAACCAATGAGAATTAACTAATTAAGTATGCATAGAGAATTATATATTAGTGTATAGTAGTTGTGTAGAGCTCAAGAATAAATTTTGTTCAAGAATGTCGGATAATAATTTTCCAAATACTAAACTGTTCAAGACGGAAGCTGAGCGAAAGCGCTCAATGCGTGAGAATGAGACTCCTGGCGAAAGAGCTCTCCGTCTTGAGAAGCAACGAGAGCGACAAACCTCTCGAAGACTGGCGCAGTCTGACGCAGAGACAGCTATGCGCTTGGAGTACCAGCGCGAACGCCAGGAGGTCCTCAGACAAAATGAGTCTGAGGCCGAATCAGCTGATCGCTTGGAGTACAAGCGCATACACCAGGGGGTCCTCAGACAAAATGAGTCTGAGGCCGAATCAGCTGATCGCTTGGAGTACAAGCGCAAACACCAGGAGGTCCTCAGACAAAATGAGTCTGAGGCCGAATCAGCTGATCGCTTGGAGTACAAGCGCAAACACCAGGAGGTCCTCAGACAAAATGAGTCTGAGGCCGAATCAGCTGATCGCTTGGAGTACAAGCGCATACACCAGGGGGTCCTCAGACAAAGTGAGTATGAGGCTGAATCAGCTGATCGCTTGGAGTACAAGCGCATACACCAGGAGGCCCTTAGACAAAGTGAGTCTGAAAATGAGCGAATTGTTCGTTTGAAGTCCCGGACTCTGTTGTATGAGACGAGTAAGACTCTCCAATCTAAGAGGTACCTCAATTTAGCCAGATCACAAATCTCTTCTGAGGTTAGTGATGGTTTGGTTGATGAACATTCATTAGGTAGTATGTCCTATAATTGTTCAATTTGTGATGCTAAGTTTTGGGAGAGTGAAAAGCTTTCCACCAGTACGAAAGCATGTGCAAAGTTTTCCCTCTGTTGCGGAGAGGGCAAGGTAGTTCTTCCCTCCTTAGATAAGCTTCCTGAGTTGTTCCGCCATCTGCTCACAGCTGCTGATAGCAGAGGCAAGTACTTCAGGAGCCACATACGAGCATACAACTCAAGCCTTGCGTTTTGTTCCCTCGGAGCAAATATCGACAAAGAGCTTGCTAATGCTAGACGTGGTGTATACACCTTCCGTATTCAGGGCGTTGTGCACCATTACATTGGAAGTTTGCTTCCAAATAGTGATGAGGCACCAGTCTTTGCCCAGATTTACATCCACGACGGTACTGCAGAGGCTGAAGTGGAAAACCGTCAGAGACATCTAGGCGAGGCCAAACTTCCTGAGTTAAAGGCCTTGCAGCAAATGCTACATGAGGTTAACCCCTAAGTCTCTCACTTCAAGCACGCAGTTGATCTAATGCGAGCACAAGGAGGAGTGGACATCAGGCTGATCATCAGAGCTGATGGTTGCCCAGACCCACGCCGATACAATGCTCCTTCTGCTCCTGAAATTGCAGTGCTGCTCCCTGGTGGAGGTTACTCTGAGGGAGTCGCAAACAGGGATATTGTGTATATGTTCCACAAAGTATATAGATATACTTAAGCCATCATACATGCAATATTTTGCAATTCCGTTGCAACATGATGCATGAAAATAGTACACGCTCTGAAAAAGTCCTCTATTCAAATATACCAAAGTAAACAGACCCCCAATTGGTTTAGTGAGGAGTAAGGCCGCACAGCGGCCGTTAACTTTAGGTGCGTAGCACCAATCCGTCGCAAAGCGACCGAGACCGAAGGGCTCGTATATGTAGATTCATCAATAGTTTCTTAAAATCCTTAGCCCCTGAATGTTCTCGCCTAAAATATTTTTGAGCGCTTAAACTAAATGAATCCTAATTAAATTCAAAAATTGAAATATACAATATAACCTCATTAGTACGAACACGGATAATGCGAATGTACGGTGACAATGAACAAAATTTTTGGACGCTTCAAAGAATCTTCAATTCGAATAACTTCGGTTGATACCAATTTCTTATCATGAACGTGCAAACAGACTAGTGCAAAATAGCAGAAATAGAAGACACGAAAAGTGATAATTTGATTTATATAGTACTAACTGACTTTACATTAAATTGAGATACATATAAATTTACTAATTGGTTAATAGAATTAGTACCTACTAAGCCGAAATACGTACTAACCGAGTTATACTGTAGTACATATATAGATAGGTGAGGAAATCTATAAAGAAAGTAATGTTGGTGACTAAATGTAGTATGATAGTATAATTTAGGGTTGTAAATATAGCATTTATTTTTTTCTCAAACAAATCAAATCATTTTAGATTTAAATTATTTCAAATCAAATCATTTCAAATCATTTGAGATTTCAAATTATTTCAAATAAAATAAAATAAAATATTTCAAATATTTGAAACTTTCAAATGATTTCCGAATCACTGTCAAAACGTTTAGAAATTTTTAAAATGATCTTATATATTTGAAATTGAATTAAAATGACGTGAAATTATATTAAAGCGATTTGGAAACGATTTGAAAATGATTTAAAGAATATAATTTGAAAATGATCTGAAAATGATTTGAAAAATGATTTGAAAATAATTTCAAATAATTTCAAATCAAATCAAATCAAATATTTGAAATATTTGATTTGATTTACAACACTGATAGTATTGTATCAATACTGAAGAATAGTGGAGTGGACTAAGCATGAAATATTATTTTCCCAAAATTTGACCCAAATACAATTCCGGCTTGCGGGTCAAAATCCCACGCAACAGGCCTAATAGTGATAGTAACTCAGTATTGAATTAGAACATTATAGACAAGAATGAACTAGTTCGCGAATACATATTAACTGAGTTATACTGCTGCATAGGCGCTCTTATTCTATTTTAAAAGTATCTATACTTAGACATAATAATTTGTTCTTGAATTGAATTACTAACGTCCAAGTTATGCATTTCCTAGGTATCACGAATTATTCCGTAAAGCAAATCTGAGCCCAATTGGATAATGTTTATATTAATAAAAATTCCCATCCGTGGATACTCTTAATTTTTGCAATTTTATATTTACTTTGTGGACTGCTTTATCTAATATGAGGTGTTTATTTTGAACTTCTTTTTGAGTCATTAATTTGGACCAGTGTATTATACAGGACCAGGCTTTCATCCAGGCAAAATTTCCCGCGCGCCTAGATTAAGTTTTAGCTCGCTCACACGCGCCTAAAATACTCAATTTGTATTACGTCTATGGGAGCATCTCTCGATTTCCGCGCGCCTAGAAAAGTTTTCCTTTGAAATTACGCGCCTGGAGGCGCGTCGCATACGCCTGGATGAAACCCTGTACAGGACTAGAAGTGAACACTCCTAACTGGTTTAAGATCACCAAAGTATGAATTTTGTACAAGTATAAGGTTAGTTTTGTATTATTCTGTTAAGATTCGGCAGTTTTCACGCTCCTAAACGCGAACATATCCCTATTTATACGCGTCTAGGCATATGGAGCTCTCTAGGATAAATCCTGATCTGGACTGATGTAAAAACATCTTACATAAATAATCCTTCTTACCTTACTTGTGTATCTTTTTAAGTAATATTTATAAAGTGTATTTTTTAGAAATTGAACAACTTGTCAATAATATTTGGGAATCCTATGAAGCTTCTGATGTTCAAATTGAAGTTCGTAGAATTGATCCTTATATCAGACTAAACTTGGATTTTACTCAGACCCTCCATCATCATATTAACTTTTCTCTTCCAGATGTATATGGAGTGTTTCAGTTTATCATTAATTATTATAGAATCGGTTTTAATAGTATTTACTCTTCCACTCAAGTTTCAGTTAAACCCTTTCAGCATACTGAATATGAACGTTTCATTTACTGTGCATTTCCTTATTATTTAAGTTCTTTTTCAATGTTGTTCGGATTTATTGCGTTTGCAATGGTATTCTTGAGTCATTTGACATTGTCTAAGTTCAAGATATATTAGTTTTTATCGATTCAGTTTGTTTACTATTTTGCTAGAAATTTCAATCACTGAATATATTTATAGTATTTATTTATGTAATCGAATATATGAACTTACCCAATCTCATATATGACATCTCACCTGGAATATTTAGTCTAAAACTGAGCATTGTAACAAAAGCAAGAAAATACTAATGTTTAAATAAATATTGTAGAGTTCGATAATTAAGGGATACACACCATAGCCTAATATATATACTGCTATGCAACAAACCGAAAAGAGTACCAAAATTAAGGCCAGTTTCTATTTTTAACGGTGTTCATACTTGATTCTAAATTTTTACTTAAATATTTATACAGTCAACTCCGCTTGTTAAAGTGTCTAAAATAGCAAAATCTTATTAGTGTATTGGTTATGTGGAAATGTTAGTAATGTCACGCCTTGATTTAGCAATTGTACACAGTTATTGGCAACATGATATTCATCCAGATTTCCGACGCAAACATCACAACTAAACTTTAGTATAGAATAGGATATGTGTCCTGCAACAAAAGTGATAACCTCTGCGGTATCATTCAATAATAAAATGTCATCCTAAAAGTTAGCTTATTAAATGAATTTAGAGATCTGTTTCGTCGTCAATACTCAAATGAGGTTAGTTTTTAATATTTAAATATATTCTTTAGGATTGTGTTTAAGCAAATTATCGACTCACAACGCAAAACTTCGGTTAAACTAACCAGAAATCGACCTTGTGCCATCTCTCTGTTATGAGAAATCTTTCAAGAGGATCGCTCTTCACAGGGAAGTCCAAGGATATTTCATCTAGAGGGGGGCATAGTAATTGCCAGAGTGAGCAAACATTATATTGGTGTTAGATTTATTAAGATGAACCTTTCTATTTAGTGTTTTCTCAAGTATGAAAAGTAGCCTACAAAAATCAAAAACATTGATCCTTGCAAATACTACAGAAAAAACTACCAGCCATAGTAATGGTAAAGTCCTTATATTAGGTTGTAATACAGTTGACTACAAGGGTTGCATGGATTCCCTGTACAGTCTATATAATTCAATATTTTCTGCGTTCCTTAGTGATTAATTTGATTTATGTCAAACATAATAAAAATATATAACATAATTGTATAACTTGCCTTGCATCGTGTATTGACCACATACGTAATACAATACTTTAGTACAGTGGCGGCGCCAGGGGGGGCACGTGCCCCCCACGGAAAAATGGTGGCCCCCCCCGCCAGGGGGGGCACACTTTTCAGATATTTTTAGCGAGATATGAACAATATTGAACATGAACAACAAGTCTTCAAACATGAATGCCCAATCAATGTTAAGTGTTAAATACAACAGTGTGATTACATTTGTCGTGTTCTGATTGATGAATCTACATGAGATGGCCAGAGCTGGTGGTCCTGCTAATAAGCGTGCTCGCGTCCAGCGCCACCCGGCGGAGGGAGCAGCTAAGGTGAACTGGGCAAATATGTGGATTTTCGAGTGTAACGCAACTATGAATTCCTGCGTTTTTTTCTAAAATGGTGTGCCCCCCCTGGGTTAAGGTTTGCCCATCTGGTGCCCCCCCAGCGGCGGCGCCACTGATTTAGTATGTGTAGTTCGTCTTAGTTTAAGTATAGATTAACTTCCCAGACGAGCGAGCGGTTCGAGCGAGAAAAGAATTATGGGTTTCCAAAGATTTTTGTTAATTTACTGGGGGAAATTGGAGCGTAGTACAGTGATATGTCTTAATTGGGCTGGCAAGTACGAACTAATGATAACTTATTAAATCGAATTTATGGATCAGAGCATTGAGATATCAACAAAATATTTATCAGGGGTCATTGCCCCCTATACCTCCCGTGGCGAGTTACCTGGCACTTTAATCTGCCTGTTAGAGTATATCGAGAACTAAAATATGATTTCAGAGTATAGGCGGATCCAGGATTTCTTACAAGGGGCGTGTTGTCATTTATACAAAACAGCTGGTGTCTTGTATGCGCTGTAAGCACCCCAGGGTATCCTAGAAGCCACATAGATAGAATGCTCTTGACCCAAATTCCGTTATCTAACAAGTAGATTATAGTAGATTATTCCACTGCAGAGCTCAAGTCAGCAATTTAAAATTTAATAGCTAAAATTTGAAAGAATTTAAAGCTTAGAAAGTTAGATTACTTACTCCGATCAACTGAATGAATTCAAGTTTTCAATACAATTTCTAATTGCTCGAAACAATTCTGTTTTATTAATCGATACGAGAGCGTTTACTATTCTCATCGTTTGGTTACGTTCCTTAGCATTAACTTGTTGAAAACAAAAAGATTAATTGGGAACCTGGAAAATCTTGAAGAATAAGTTTATTTCCAATATTCTTATTATGTATTTAGGGAATTTTACCTCAAATTATAGGTTAACTTTTTTATAAAATTATTCGAGATTTTCGAGATTAACTGTAAATATCGAATAATTTTATAAAATCACGTTTTAGAGTGTCGGTACAGTGGCGGATCCAGACATGTTGAAAAGGGGGGGTCCAAGAAATAATTCGACCATAGCGAGCAATTTATAAGGGGGTCTGGGGGGTAACCCCCCTTATTTTTTTGAGTTATATACACTCAGAAGTAATTTTAAACTCTAATTTCTTTATAAGGAGCCATAATTAAAACTTGGGGCTGAAGTTTCTTAATTATTTTGACAATTTCAGCTTAAATTTCAGTCAATTTTAGTTTCGAAGGGGGGGCCCAGGCCCCGCCTCTGCGGTGTGTGTATAATTTTACTCAGGTAGCTGAATGGAGTCGAATGAGGGGTCACTTGATTATGTGGGAACACAATTTGATAATGGAATTTTTACACATTCCTGAGACATTCCAGCGTTGCTATGGGAAAAAAATTCTTCCAAATATGGACATGTGATATATCAAATTGCTGGAAATTTAACGCAGAGTACCAATATGGTGATAATAAGTTGATTGGAACTGATTTGAGAAAGTTAGCTCCAGAAATGTCGGCGATTTACTATGGAAAATCAGAAACTGCAACCCGTGTAAAAAATGTTCCTCACGGGTTTGGGCTTGTAACTTTTTTTGTATGTTTATTTGAGTCCAGAAGAAGACTAGTGTAGAAATTGTTTGGTAACATTTTTTTTCACGGTTTTGAGTTAAAATTCCCTAACTAATGTGTACATGGTCGAACATCATCAAAATATGATGAATTGCACTGGGTCTTGATGCAATATCCTCTATCATCAAGAGGGAATTCTTTAATAAACGTTATTTGATTCAACGTTACTTTAATCTTCGAACATTAAATATTCGATTAGTGTTGAAATTCATTTCAAAATTACGTTGTAGACATCCAGGAAATTAAGTTTCACAATAGGTATTGCGTTTAAAACATAGGGAATTATTTTCTTGAGAAACAACCATGATGCATAGCACACTTGAACAAGTTTATATCACAGTCACATCCCATTATATCGAATTGGATTTGAGTTTGTAAGTACATCTTGTGTATTAGAATCACAACATAATTTCCAATTTATCATTTGTTTCCAGATGTTCCAATATTTTTACTGCAATAAGTATAAGAATTAAACTCTGAGTAAACGTTTGCCTATTATTGGCATAAATTCGTTCAGGAGATTTTAAGCAGAATTACAAATATAGAAAGTTAAAGGTATTCACGAATGAATTATCATATATTTTGGCCATATAATGTGACACCAGTATATTTATCTACAAAATTTTCCAACTCTCATAATAACAAGTTTAGCATAGAGTTATATATTTTGTAATTTCGAAGTATACCTATTATAAAATTTAAATGATTAGGTCAACATTCGATGATGAGTAAGCATATTGATATACTGGTGTGACCAACTGGTCCGCATGATTGATCTCCATTTTCCAATTTATATTTTTATATCGTATGGGTTGCGTTTAAGTGAATTTTCGCACATCTCAAAATGTGAGTATGACGTCATAACTTGGCAAGGTTTCAGAAATTAGAGTCGGGACCTAACTTGTAGGAGGCCGAAATTTACTCCTTAATGTCGAAAATCAGACTTTGAAACCGTCCAGTTTCCTCAATCAACCTTGAACATTCTAACTTATACTGTATATATATACAGCCTTGTCTTTTAATAATATACTAGCGCGCTTCGCTTGCTAGGTCGCTTCGCGACCAAACACAACCACACACCCAGTGTTTTTTTTAAGGATTTGCTTAGAGGGCCCTACCAACAATTAGAGGCCCTCACCCCAACAATTAGAGGCCCTCACTCTACATTTCATGATATTGAGTACTTAGCACGTTAAAAATTAGAGGCCCATTGATAAAAATTAGAAGACCATTTTGGGCCTCTAATTTGCCTTAAAAAAAACACTGCACACACCACCCGCTTCGCGGTTGGTGTGTCGTTTATATACCAGTAATATTGATCATAAAGCGTAAATAGGACTAAATAGTCAAATTTAACAATGTGAAATTTTAATGATTACGTCATCATGCGATAATGAGTAAGCATATTGGCAATCTGGTGCGACCAACGTGTCCGCATCATTAATGTCCATGTTCTATTAAATTTTCAGATTTTTATCTCTCAGAGGGCGCGAATTATGTGCGATTAAGTGAATTTTCAAGGTTCTCAAAATGTGACAATGACGTCATAACTTTTCGAGGTGTGAGAAATTTTCGGTGGAAATCTAAACTTGTTGCCGGGTGCCAAAAGTTACCCATATATGCCAAAATTCACATTTGGAAACCGTCCACTTTCTTCAATTAACTCCGAACATACAAACAAATATATATATTTATATATACATGTTTGTGTTTTAATAGTAACGCTATTTCAGCCCAAATGATTGGAGTGAGTATATACAACACACTACTCGTTTATCCTAGTAAGCTGATATTTTCAGTTCTAATTAGCGTTTATATGTAAGCTATTTAAAGACTACTAGTGCTCTAATATAAGGCTTCTAAGTACTGATTTTTTTTGAAATTCTATATTTAAGCTCCCATAGAGAAAAATATAGTACCAAAAGATAGTTCTGAAGAATTGAAAAAGATTACAAGGATCTGAATCACTCAAATCCATTCTACTACATCCCCTTGAGATTAGCTAGGAAGGTGCTAATATCAAAAAGTCAAATTTTTCATCGGAATTGCTCCATTTTAGAAAAAACGGACGGTTTTCCCACATTTGAGCCACATTCTTGCTCCCAAAGGTGTCTAGATTTTAATTAAGTACGAAATCGGACAATCAGAACTGTAGCAGTTCTAAGTATACTTATTATGGTGCTATATTCCAAATCTCAGCGATAAAACTTCAAAATGTTCCCCAAAACTAAGCTTTGAAATATGGCATGCTATAATTAGTTACGGTGGTTTTCAAGTGGCAGAGAGGATTTTCGACACGTCTACAGCGAAGAATATTGATTCGGGTAGAAATTAAAATCGGCCATCTTGCTGGAATTCAATCACTGATAGTGTCTGAAAGTTAGAACTAAGCTCCAGTTCACTATTGAATTTGGATTTACTCTCTTTTGATGGACACATGACACCTCCATATATGGGCATTCGAGATTATTAGCAAGGTAACCATTTGGTTTTGAGTGATTTTTGACTTTGCAATGGTTTAGAAATGATATATCAATGTGATTAGTAATTTAGAGCTAAGCTCTAGAGTCTCCCGTTTAGGAGATACAAATTTGCATGTGTCATCAAAATTGGTCACATTCACACTACCATATAGGGCAATATCGAAAACGGTGCGTCCTAGGCTCACAAAATGTATTATTCACATATGGGAAACCATGTGTTCTGATCATTTTTCACTAGTCTAACTTGAATTTATCTCTTTTCCTCTCTGAGTTACAAATTAGTTAAGAATCCGTACCCTGAAGACCGCCGAAGGGCTATAAGGGCTATAATAAAACTCCAAGATCGATGGCTTGGTCCTTATCCCGTTGCTAAGGTGACCAAAAGTAATGTTCACGTCCTTCGAAATAAATCTACGCAGCGAGTTAAGAGGTTGAAGGTTAAATTGGTGAAAAGGTCCCTTGATCAACAAGAATCACCTCCTACAAAGTACCAATGCTTGTCTAATGAAAATTACGAGGATACTTTGACCAATTGTGACGATAGCCTGTTTATTCCGTCTTCTCAATTTCAAGGAATTGAGGAAACAACTTTTGAGACTAATGTAGTATAAAAACAAGAGAGGAAGTTTTAGATTTCCTCAATTTAATGAAGGATAGAACGATACATTCTATTAAAAATGAAACTCCACTGTCCGAACTCCATCGGAAATCACATAACATTGACCTTCCGTTTCGACAACTATTCGATTGAGAGAAGAACATTATTTCCCTCAAAAGGAATTTCCAGAGATGCGATTGATGGATTTTGAGACTCGTATTTAGAATGTCATTCTATCAAGATTCCTATTTACCAATACAGTGAGGAAGATTATGAATATTCATCACATTGGCAACAAAAAACCATGGATTACGCGACTAAAGTATTACAACCAGTTCTAAATGAATTGATTTTGCAAGTTCCTGAAATTGAAGTTGACTTGACCACACAGAAAATTTAATGTCGCTGTAATAGTATCGTTTGGCTAGATTTGACAAAAACTGTCGGCCGGACAGTTTTTTGCTAAATTTAACCAAAAGAGTCCGTGCGGACAGTTTTTGTCGAAATAATACTACCTACCTTTATTACCTTTATGGAGTGGAATCATATTAGGACCTATTAGTGTAGCGGATAAGAACAAGAATAGCATCTTAAGCAACGCTATTGTGGAGAATTGGATACGTATTGTTAACTTAAATATATTGGAATCTAAAATAATTGATCCCTGGAGTTTGATACAATTGCTGTATCCTGGTATAGTAAGTAGGTTATCAGCATTTGAATTTTCCTTTCATCCGCGAGCGAATAAGGTATTTACAAGGAAAAAGAGTAAGAAATAGCTTGGAAAAGCATAGTGTTGTAGAATCGTAAAGAAAAACGAAAGTGTATTGTGGTTATTTTAAACCTAAATCATATGAATTCAAACATTTAAGAAGACAAAGGTCGAGAATACAAACAAATGTGTAATGTTAAGGTAAATTTGTCCCATGAAATGTGAAAGTTATCTAATTTACGTACGCAAAGTGCATCACTGGTAATGCGAGTCGCCTCTATAATTACAGATGAGGAAATAGTTGAGACGGGATAATACGATATGTATTACCAAGCTTTCTTCCCCTACATACAGACTGGCAGATTTCTACGTGTAAAAAGTGGAAGTTTCAATTTCGCTAGGAGTTACCGTACTCTTACGTATAATGATATTTTTGATAATGAAGAAAGTTTATTTACTTATTCCGCGAACTTGACTCAATATATAATTGTCGATGGAAATTGCTATTTCTCGACAATTTCTTACCTCATCAATGGCAGTCAAGATTTCCATGCAGTGTTTAGGGAGCTAATAATGGATAATATGCTAGGTGACCTAAGAATGAGTTGCAATAAATATTTACGCACAAAATATGTTTATACGTAGGGTAATTATCGAAACGTACAAGACTGGGTTAGCAAAACAGGAATGAGGAAGAGTGGGAAATGCGCTAAAGATCTTGAGTTGTTTGTAACTGCTTTGTTATTTAATATAGATATCTGGGATTTTATTGGGTCATTCATGTACACGTTGGATTGAATTTTCAGGGAATGGATCAACTTTTGAAGTGTTAATCTACGTATATCAGGGTTTTGTCCAGTCCAAAACTAGTTTGGACGAACAGTGGACAAAACCCGGTTTAAACTGGACAATTTCATTGTTTGTATTAATACATAATATCTACTTTTAAACTAATATAGTAGTATATTATGTTGAGTCGATCTATCAGTGAAAAATATATTACTCAATGGGATACAAGGCAAATATATATTCATCACACTAATAATAAAGTAATTACGTATATACAGTCAGTTTATCAGTTTAACATTTTACACTTGATCTTGCTGTTTCTTTTTCATTAATTAATAATTACCACACAGGCTCATACACAAACAAGCACACAGTATTGTAGGTATTCGTCTTTGTTATTTGTCCTTGTGTTATTCATCTTAATTAGTATAAGTATTAGGAGATTTACTAACAATTTTTCGGAAATAATTTGAAAATTCTCTAAATAAATTTAAATTTCACTGAATTTGTTTCGAATGAGTGAAGGAGGAAGACTCAATTCCTTGGTGTGGAAATTTTTCATAACGATCGAAGAAGTAGGGAAAGTAACAAAAGCCAAATGTATTAAATGCGATACTTTTGTAAGTCCAAAACCTTGTAGGCTTAGAGCTCACCTTGCGAAATGTAATTAAAATAATTCTGAAGAATCTCTTTCTATATCAAAACTTACTGATGCTGTAATTATAAGTAATGATCCTTATGTTACATCAGTGGCGGCGCCAGGGCGCCGCCGCTGGGGGGGCACCAGATGGGCAAACCTTAACCCAGGGGGGGCACACCATTTTAGAAAAAAACGCAGGAATTCATAGTTGCGTTACACTCGAAAATCCACATATTTGCCCAGTTCACCTTAGCTGCTCCCTCCGCCGGGTGGCGCTGGACGCGAGCACGCTTATTAGCAGGACCACCAGCTCTGGCCATCTCATGTAGATTCATCAATCAGAACACGACAAATGTAATCACACTGTTGTATTTAACACTTAACATTGATTGGGCATTCATGTTTGAAGACTTGTTGTTCATGTTCAATATTGTTCATATCTCGCTAAAAATATCTGAAAAGTGTGCCCCCCCTGGCGGGGGGGGCACCATTTTTCCGTGGGGGGCACGTGCCCCTCTTGGCCCCCCCTTGGCGCCGCCACTGTGTTACATCATCAAAACGTGCTTGCAATACGAATATTCAACCAAAATGAATAGCTTCACTATTAGGACTAAAAAGTTGCTCTTGATGATCAAATTGCTCGTTTTTTTATACTTGTAATCTACCTTTTAACCTTGCAGACTATGTCATATTCAAGCAGACTATCTCAATGCTTCGATCAGATTATGTTCCTCCTTCAAGGCTTCGCATCCCTGAGATTTAGGCTGCTTGACCCCTAACAAAAAAATTATATTTAATATTGATTAATCTTATTTACATATTCGCTATTTTATTCTAACAGAGAGCTTGTCTCTAGCTATCCTACATTTCTTATTTCAGCTATTATTGTGTAATTAGAACCAAAATGCTTCTATGAGAAAACAATATGAACTGAAAATAAGGCGATTTGCCTACATCATTGCTCTATTTTTTGAAATGCGTTGATTTGAATTCGATTTGAGGGTGCTTCGACTGAATCAATATTAGCTCTATGAGAGATTTCTTGTCCTGTTCTTTTGTAAACTTTTTGAATCGTAACATAAATGCTTTTTAACTAACTAAGAGTATCCGCATTTCAGTAAAACTTTTATTGTTCTATTTTCGGCAGCTATTGAATTCATTAGAAATAAGGCTTCTATAGCAACAACACTGTAGTGTTGAAATTGACTTAATTAATTTGAGGAAATTATGGAAGCTAGAGTTTCAAAAATTTCTGGGTAATTTCTTAACCACCATTAGAAAAAAGTGATGCACTTCTGGATAAATCTGGTAGGTATTATGTTTCTGGAAATTAAAACGAAGGGAAATTGATAAAAAGAGTTCTAAAAATGCGATATTTGCCTTTCTTGGGTCAAATATATATGAAATTATTGCTCTAAACGTATTCTTTCGTCTAGAAAATATTCATCGAAGTGTAAAAATATGGGTTTTGAGATATTAGTGATTAAAGTTAATAAACTATTATTACAAACAATAGCTAAGATTCACTGGTGTTACATCCCGGTTTGGAATCTTCCGTTAGCTACCGTTCGCTAAATCATTTAAATATATAATTAGCAATAATTAATCCAATTCCATACAAGTTGCTCAGTATTATCTGAGTGCGCTTTCTTTTGGTACATCCTTTCCGGAAATAATACAGGGATAACGTGGTGATTAATGTTGTAATATGTATAATATGTCTACACTAGTTGGGATACTATAATCAGGGTTGGAATTTAACCCGGGTTAAATAGGTTTTGCCCAGCCCAGTGGGTTAAACCCGAGTAAAGCCGGGTTTAATTAGTTTAACCCGGGTTAAAGTGGGTTTTATTCTCCAGAAACGGATTTTCCCAGTTATAGTCCTTGTTTTCAAATTCAACGATATAATTAATTATATAAGCGTGTTTATTGTAAGAGGTGCATATCAAAATCTAATACACTAATGAAAATCTGAAACAAATGTAGAGCAAATGACCAGTCAAACTCCACTGAACCTCTCAATTAGGGGTCTCAATCCCGGGATCCCGGGATCCCGGTCCATTTTAGCCCGGGATTCAATCCCGGGATTAGACTTTCCAATCCCGGGATCCAGATATATTATGAGTATAGCAATGATAGTGAATCTTGATGTGAATATTATCTTCTCGCATGACATATACAGTCAGGTATGCAAATTATTAACAAGATTTCGTCTGATAATATGAAGATTTATTATTATGAACAACCCTACAGTCCCAATTTAACAACTTACATAGGGGTTGTATTAAGTTGAGTTCGCTTATTATGAAGTCTCTCTATTATGAACACAATTTTTGGTCCCTTGAATGTTCATAATAAAAGAACCTGACTGTAATTATATTCTTTAATTCATTTTTATCGCTTACATTTCTCGGTAATCAATTATTCGTTACTTGTTCAATTACGTGTGGCTTTGTCATTAGGTGAATTTTTGATAACATGATGCTTTGTTTATTAACAACAATCTTGAACCATTTCATATAAATATAGATTTAAATTCCTATCAGGAATAATCAGAAAAATCTTAATTAAAATATTAATATTACTATACTACGATCTTATGCTCTATTTATTATGTAATGGAGTCATCAATCAATACACAATTACATTAATTCAACATATTTGCATGATTGGTCAAGTGTCAATAAATTATTTGATCAATCCCGGGATCCCGGGATTGAACATGATTCCAATCCCGGAATCCCGGGATTGGAAAAAGGCTCCGGGATTGAGACCCCTACTCTCAATTCCCGATAACAGGTTACCAATTTTGCTATTTTCTCTAAGCTAATTTATTTCGAAGTTTGTTCTGGACTAAACTAAAATTAGAAAATATCCGCTCAATAGTAGCAGAACTTACTGGTAGCCGTAGTAAAAGAAGGGCTAAGTCACACAACTTTGGATCTACATCTTTGTATGGTTTATTTTATGCATAACCACCAAACACATGGTTTTACTTTTTCGAGAAAATTCTCATCGAACATATGTTGTGGAATTGTTTACTTGAAGCACCTCAGATTGTTGTAACTTTTAAGAAATCCCATTGTTCGTACCTCAGGTATTATCAAAAAACATCATTACGGAATCTCAATATAATACTTGCAGAATAAGGATTTTCAATCAAACAATTGACATAGCTAAAATTAACTTGATTTACAAGTACATTAGAATAAAACCCACTTTAACCCAGTTTAACCCACAAAAAGGTGTTTTGCCCAGCCCGGGTTTAACCCGGGTATAATTCGGGTTTAACCCGGGGGTGGGTTAAATTTGCCAACCCTGGTACTATGTAGTTATTCAATTCGATGTGTTTCGAATTGAGATTCTATTAATAATAGCCTGGGCAGTTCCTTAATTTTGAGAAATCTCGTCCTGGAGTTCCTTCCTAGGTGCTCCTTATAAAAAATGTGTTGTGTAACGTTCACTGGTCATTGATACAATTTATTTATTCATTTAAATTTGATTATACATACGTATAATGATTTGGTAAATATAACCAAATTTACTATTAATTCGTATACGAATCCGGATCCGGTGATTCCCATTCTGGATCCAGCCAGATTCCGAGTCCACCCAAAATTTGGAAAATCCCGCCGGATCCAGGATCCGGGCATCCCTATACCTAATATGACTTCCCATTCGTCAATAATACATTTCAAATGTCTGAAGCTAACTGATGTCGATATTTTAACAATATATCATAGATGGAATGGTGTGAACATCGCATAACTTACATTCACAAATATTTCCGATAAACCAATATGACCGTTGTACTCCCAAAACATGACACCTATACGACAATAATACATTTCCTGTGTCTAGCATTAGCGGATTACGGGATATGAATAAGTGCACAATAATGTTTTCGGCCTACGCTAATCTGACCGTAAAACGAAGTTTACAGTCCTTATATTAAAGAGGTCCCTGGCCGGATCAATCTAAACTATTGGTGTCGGGTTGTTCCTGGTCAAGATCTGCTCTAACTTGGGTTACGATTAAGCTGAGTTACTGTAGTGTCAAACGGAAATGAAGAGGAATGATTAAATGTACATAGACCCGCTATTGTATTAATCGTATTATAATACGATAACCTCGTGGAGTGGAAGAACATACAACATAAATATGGGTTAGCAATACTATATAGGACAGAAAATAAATCAAATCAATAAATTTTTACAAATCAATAAAAAAGTGAAATAGACAAAAAATCAATCATGAAATCATTGAATGTAATCCAAAGTTCAATCATAAATCATAGATTTTATTTAAAATAAATCATCAAAATGTTTTATGCAAAGCCCTGAAATTATTATATGGTGGAAGCAAGAGTGAGAGTTGCGTTTACGCAGTGCTATGGATATTGAGTATTTTGATTCCTGGCTGTTCCTGCGGTTATATTTTCCCCTTGGGTACATATTTTTGTGTCCATGACGGGTGACAAAAGAGTGGGTGGGTCGATAAAATAGTCGTTGAGTTTAGCAGGGGTGATTCGGCGATTGTGGTGGCGGAAATTTTGGGTTAGCAAGGTGGAAAATGGGTGGGGGAATGAAGAGCATAGATGTGGCTGATCTCGGCTAATTCTGGATAGAGGTTTTTGAATTGGGTTCATTCTCCATTTGAGACAACATTTTGGCGAATCCTACTCCCCTATCGACATGATATAAATTTTGAGCAGCCCCCCAAAAAAGGTGTTCAATACCTCCTGGCCCGGCCACGCCACTGCCCCAGTTTGGGGACCACAGCTCTTTAGGATTTATCCCAGTGATATTTACTATTAAACTATTTAGGCTAGTTCTTCTTCGGAAATAATGATAGTTTAACAGTGGCGTAAACAAGGGGGGGGGCATATATTTAATACCAATAATAATCAATAAAAAATTGCTATAAAGTAATGGTTATGTTCCTTTGCTTTTCTCCATACCATTTATGATCTCGTTTGAACCGATATTGATGGAAGCACATGAATTTAAATCAACTCTAGAAATGTTACTTCCTCTTCCCATCGTATTCCTCAGGTACGTTTCTACTTAGAGAAGCTCCATTCACTAGATGCAGTCGTGATTGATAATGTTGCAAATATTTTCAGAATTTAATGTGGTGAATTGCAGTTTCAGGTAGACACTTCTCTAAATTTTCCCAAATTTTAAGTTGTACTTCAATTTCAGCACTACCAAAAGAAGGAAGCGAAGACAACTTCATTTGGTTCCAACACCTTTATTAGCTCATTAATGTTCATTTTTGCTCTTAGATTTTTCTAAGGTAAGCACCTTTTCATAGTATACCGAGAACTTGTCAATAGATTGTCAATCTACCACACCGTTTTAAGGAAATACTTCCTGATAAAACATTTCAACCGTTAAATTTCGTGTCACTTCTAGAATGGAGCCTCGGAGAGTAACAGTCCACCCAAACTTTTGAGCTTTTCAATGAAACATTCATCATGAAATCCTAATCCTGTACCTCCTTTTCTAGAATTGAATTTAAATTATCAGTGATCGAGTATCTTCACCTCAATCTAATTTTAATAGTTTGGATCCCTGGGAAAGAAGAGCGCTTTGGGCTTCTAAGAGTGTATTTACATCCTTGATTTAAAAAATCAAGGATGTAAATACACAAATGAATTCGTTCGCCTAGGTGATGATTCTCCCGGTAACAGGGTTAATGCCTCCAAAGCGCCAACGATTGCATAAAACAACATAAATATTAAATTCTAATGTTGCATCCAGAAGCGTGACTAATCTTCAGCACAGTTAAATTAGTGGTGCGGCATTTCTGTACTATAGTATTATTATAATAGTGGGCATTTTGATTGACACAAATAATTTTGTGTGCAGCTTGTGCCAAGTTCCACAGCCTGGCTACGCCTAGGAAAGTATCATGTCTTTCAACTAGTGGCGGATTTACCATAGGGCTGCTCGGGCTAAAGCCCTGAGCCCACTTAATTCTTAGGCCCAGTTTAAGTCAACTTGGCCTGGAAATGGGATTAATTTGGGAGTAGAAACTAGTTCCTCCGATAAAACTTCAAAATATAATGAATAGTTTGCTTCAGCTAAACCCGAAGCTTCAATACAATTTAGCAACACCAGATACATAAGTACTTCGTGACATTTTTCTCTATAAAAGTTATCTATCCATATATTAAAAACACAATTGTTGTCTGCTTTTGTGTGTGTTACTCTAGAATTATTAGGGAAGACAATATGCTCTAGAAAATACAAATTGGCATGCAAGGGTAATTTAGACGTTCACAAGGATGAATTGGTGTTATTGTCTTCTAAACGAAATATGGGCATTCTGAAGTCACAAAAGCGCATAACCTCAACCTTCCAAACGGGCACCCTTATTGATGTATAGTCAAACTAAATATGTACTCATTTTACTAATAATCACGTTTAATAATTAAAATATGGACAATACACTTTCTGAGATGCGGGGAAATTCCCAGTTACGGGCACCCTTCGTAAAAAGTACCCAGATATGGGAGGTTTGAGTGTATTTGGGAATAACTCATTAGTTTTTGTTCGAATCGCCCACAAATTTAGATGACAAGGCAGCATAAATTAGGAGTTAGATTCGTATACAACCAAATTTTCTGTAAAATCTAACAAACAAGGTGCAATTTTGTATAAAAATGAGTTAAGAAAAATTCTAAGAATATGACGTCATGCTTAAGTGAATTGGTGGCATAACTCTGAAGATATTTTGAGGAATCGAACAAAATTTATCCTCCAAGGTGTTTTAGGAAATTCGAACCTTTAGACTGGTAATTCAAACTAAGTTGTTTAATACGTCTTTTATTGTCTACGTATTACGTATAATACGTATAATGTAATACGTATTATACGTATACCTTACTTATAATATCGAGCTCATGGAATTTGATTTGAATAACTTTTGGTTTAATCGTTATTCTTTTATTGTTAATCGACTCGTAGTATAGTTTGATAGTACAAATATGATTATTTGTTAGATGTTGTTTTTACAACAAGAATTAGAAATATTCTATTGAATTTACTTCAAAGATAACCCTGGTTGATCATAGATTTAACGTATAATACGTACTGGTGGATAGCGTATCACATATAATACGTATTATACGCAATACTCGTATTAAACAACTTAGAATTCAAATATTGTTTCGATAACCTCTCTCATAATTTCAAGAATACAAAGTTAACAAGAAAGTTAAGAATTGTTAGTGAATAAGGCCCCTGGTCCCGAGGTGGCTCTATTAAGCGGAGTTGATGTAGTTAGCAAATTTGGATCACCATTTTCAGCCTGTTACTGATCTCATAAATTGTCGTTAACCTTAATATTTTACGAATTACAGTTTTAGTAATGTATATATTTGCAATGAAAACTATTTTGTAATCCTTTTTAGAAATTAGTTAGTAACTAAATAATACTAATTCATAGCATTCTAATATACTAAGGCAATGGCACTCATGTTTTCTTTTGGACCATGGACTGGTTAAACGAGTCATTTTCATATGCCTTTGATTTGCAAATTTTTAGTCCCCTATAGATCCCCTCATTATTGTATATTGTTAGCATCATTATGTCATAGCATACTGATGTCAGGCCTCACAATCGAATAATATTTTTGAACCTGAATTCAGTGGAATGGGACTTATTAAACAACCACAAGTTATTTTTATGTTCAATTTTATTTACTGTACACCAATTATGTTTGTATTTGGTCACGATACGATTAGTTTAATGTAAAAACGAAGTAGAATTTCCATATAAATTCTGTTTTACGAATTATTACACTCCTGTTTGTCATAATTGTATTGATTTCTTGTGGTTATGCTAGCTACTAAGTGAAATATGCCACTACGTAGTTGTTCGGCTCCAAATTGTAAGGGTTACTACAAATCAAATGACCGGTTCGCGCATTTCAAGATGCACCAGCAAGCAGATCAACTTAGACAAGGTTTATTCGGGATATTTGCAGAGAAGAGACACACCGGTTCCCAATGGAGGCGATACATCGCGCAACATTACACGTGTGAATCTAAAGCTGAAAGATATTCTTCACAAGTATATCTACCGGGATTTCCCTCCTACTATTCTCAATTTGTCACATGCACTAGTCTCGAATCAGATGAAGATGGATAGTTTTATCAGCTCTATCACTTATCCTGAGTCATACAAAGAAGAAAAGGATTTCCAGGAAATGCAAGCTAAGTTCTCATTTAGTTCCCTCCCTGAAAATTGGTCATTATGGTATCCCGGAGAATATAGCTTGATACGTCCTCGTATAGAATAATATAGCATCATGGTAGTGGCTACTTGTTAGTAAATTTAATCTCTGTTCAAGCCAGTCTAAGGTGTATTCTCCACTTTCGATAAATAAGTGGGTTGTAGGATATACTCTGCCTGCATCGGACCATCGGTGTAGCAACGCGGTTTTTTGCGCCACTTGTGTCACAAGTGGCGCATTGACAGGAACACAAATGTCGCTAAATTGATATGAGTTAGTTAAAATATTATACCATGATTACTATCGTTATAAACTTGAAAACCTAGTGTTTTCAGGTCATGTTATGTCGATATTTGAACAGGTATATGTATCCCTATCATCATCCACTTGTGGCACAAATTTCGGATTTTCAAAATACTTTTGGCCGGGTAAAGTAATATACAGTAGAATCTCGTTAGTACGAATACCAGCCAGGGGACCATCAATATGCGTTCGTTCGCCTTATCCGGTGTAAGCGCTTTATGGGGACCCCAGCGTTTTGGGCCCCCTGGGCTTTAAACCATTAGCGATATGGGGACGGGGTTCCTAAAATGTTCGAGATTTACGAACAGGGGCCCTAAAACGCTGGGGTCCCCGAAGCGCGCTCATACCGGGATTCGTATTAACCAATATGATTGTGTTGAAAAGGCTTTGCAAATATTTTCAAGTTAGTTATTAGTATATTTCTGAATTAATTAAGATCGAGTTTTGTGATTCCATTAGGTATTGCGCCTGCCCCATGCGAAATTTGTGCCCTTGAGATTTTTCTTAACTTTGTGATGGTATATCTAAACTTTGGGTTAACATTTGGAATATTTTGAGACTCAGCCCTCCTACAAGTCTCATAGCCCCACTCACTATAGTATCCCTTTATGGCTACAGGCCTGTATCAATTTTTGTAAAATAAACTAGTTTAATGAGTTTTAACTTTTAATTAATTCTTATTTGCTTCTAGATACAGACTATAAAGGCGAACCGCAACCTTTTTCAACCGTGGATCCCCTTTAGCAAATACCAAACGTTCTGTGGACCCCCTCCCATTGCCCGTAATACAAATATAGAGATATTGTCGACCCTCTACTTCCATCCGCGGACCCAATTTGAGAACCGCTGCTCTATCAGATGTTTGTTAAGTGAAGAGTTCCTCTGACGAATTATACTGCTAATACAAGTTTCACTCCTAATCTCATTACTTTACAGAGAGACTCTATTGTTGTTTAATTTACACTTAGCTCATTGTGTCTTGTATATTTATTTTATGAATTAATTAACTATGTAGTGTTAGTTCAAATCTTCACTAACTACTATTAGGGATTTAATTAATATCAGAAGGGGAACAAGATATAAGAAAATCCTAAGAAATATGCATCAACAATGTACCCTGACTATAAACAATGACAATCTATATTATACATAACGCATTAGGTATATTATCGAATACTATCTACTAACTCGTTTAACCAGTCCATGGTCCCAAAAAAAAAATGAGTGCCATTGCCTTAGTATATTAGAATGCTATGACTAATTCTATTAGTAAATGGAATTTATTCCATTACAATATCACAGTTAAATTCTTGCTATTCCTTTATAAATTGGTTATTCATGTAATTAATACTCAATTATATTGAGAATAGATCTTGAGAAAACAGGTGAGAAAAAATAACAAAGGTAGTAAGAATCTCATAGCAATTTGTCATCCATGGTCCTTGTATTCAAAGTAGTAAGAATCTCCTGGTAGTAGAAATCTCATACAACAGTACTAACCATTGTACCAGCCCATCTAAACCGATTCCAACTAAATTCAAATTCAGAAATTTGTTATCTATTATTTTTGAATTTCACAGAAATAATGGGCTCATAATGATTCGAAACATTTCGTATATAGATTAGGGTTGGCAGGTTTCGTCTGTGTGGATAAAACTTAGTGTTTAAAACCTGGTTTAAACCATCCTGGACAAAAACTGGACGAAATCTAATTAATGAACAAAATTTATGTTTTTAAGCTACGTACAATCTCTAAATTAATAAGGAAATATTGTAAGAAAATCTGTTTACTACCACTCTAGTTCTTGGCATCCTCTCAGTTTATATAACAAGCTACAAGCTTAGCTGTTTTCTCAAGTCCGAGTCTATTTCGTAATTTAGTTTGGATGATTCCAAAATTTGAAAATATTCTTCAATTGATGCCGAAATGGCTATGTCACAGAGATCATCCGAGACCAAGTTTTTAGATGCCTGGGCTGTTCACCACCACGTTGTAGGCTATAAACTATAAGTGCATGCAAATAATGATGCAGGAAATGGTGCCGTATTTGCTTGATATTGGTATAGTTGTGGTAAAAGAGAGGCATCTTGGTCAACAAGTATTCTAATTCCGGGAACTCATTACCGTGACCATCTAAATATTCCCTATTCAACGTGTAAACATTCCCTTCGAAGTACTCGAAGTCATCGTTAACTACGTTGTCTGCACCTGTCGGACACCTGCTTAGGTGATCGGCTGCGAGGTTTTCTGCAGCCTTCCGGTACTTCACAACGTAATTAAGAAATTCGACCTCGAGAAACCATCGGGTATACTAGCCTCTGGGGTCGTCTGTTTCCTCATCCAGGCAAGTGGGTTGTGGACAGTCCTAATTACGATTTCCACTGCTGCTAGCAATACTTTCGCCATTTACGACTCGCAGTTACTATGGCCCATGCCTCTCTTTCCCGGCGCTGTATTTTAGCAGAGGGGGGCCTAAAGTAGATGAGAATAAAGAGATTGGCCTTCTATGCCCCTGTGCATCCTCCTGAGACAAAATCCAGCCGACTGCCTCACTTGAAGCGTCTACCTCCAATTTGGAGGTAGGCTCCAAATGAAAAGGCTTTTCCCATACAGGAACGCGAGGAAGACGGATTCTTTCGCAAGAGTCTCGCAGAGCGTATGGTAACTACCTTCGCAATTTGCATCTCACCATCATCTCACACCCTTCTTCGTCAGTCTGAATAAAGGTAATGTTATTTCGGACATGTTAGGGATGAACCCCCTGTAGTAATTAACTAAACCTAAAAACGACCGAGGTTCTTTCAGTTTTGCCGGGAGAGGTTCCTTTATCTTAGATACCAGGCTGGGAATAGGTAGGTAACCGTGTGGGGTCATCAGATGTCCTAGAAACTCAATTTAACTGTAAGCGAACTTGCACTTGTCTAATCTGAGTTGCATATTCGCTGCTCGGTTCCATTCCAGGACCTTACGCAAATGTGTTATATGATTATCAAAGGAGGAAGAGTATGTAAATGTGTCATCTATATAAGGAATACTATGTACAGCTCCCCTAAGATTTGTGTCTATAGCTCTCTAATAGTTTGCTTGCGCATTGCATAGCCCAAATGGCATGACACAAAATTGAATTGACCGAAGGGGTGATAAAGGCTGTTTTTTCTCTGTCGCCATCGATTACTGGGATACTCCAATAAGCACTAGCTCCGTCCAAAGAAGAGTAGAACTTGCTACAGCTAAAGTATATCCTGAATGTCTTTATTGTCTGGGAGAGGGTATGAATCCTTCTTAGTGCAGTCATTTAATTTATTAATAATTTATTGCTCGATAGTCTACGTCAAATCTACAGGGATGCCAACCAGGGTGTTATCCAGGCGTGTTGGGCGCGCATAAAGGAGCGTAATTTGGCAGGATTTTAATCTAGGAGTACAAAAATCGAGTCTAGGCCTACAATTTCGAGAGATGTTCCCATAGACTTAATACATGACTAATCTAGGCTTACAAAATGAAAACTGAAAGAGCTCAAACTAAATCTAGGACCGCGGTAAAAATTTCCTGGATGAAAGCCTGATGCGAACCTCTGAAAACCAAAGAGCGGAGGTTTGCCATTTTTTGGCGTTTTTTTACCAAAAAAGCGGGAGGTCGAAGATGGAAAATTGGTAGAAAAGCGGGCGACTCAAAATATATGCTATTTTTTTGAATTTATATTATCATGAATAGAACGATACAATCTGATTAATTTTACGTTTGAATATCTACAATTAGGAAAACGATTATTTTTCAAGTTCTATCTATTAAATTTCTTCTCGCGTATCTCGTATTCACCCAATGTATGCAATAACATAACAAAACGAGATAGTATATTATTGAATTATAATTTTTTACAAAGTAGTATTTAGTAGATATACTACGTAGATGTAGCAGATTTAAATATCTTCAAAAGTTCATGTCAATTATGGACATTTTTCTAGAGATTTCGAGGAATTTCATGACGATTATGCCATCAAATTTGTAAATGTGCTGTAAAGCTTATTCCACCCTTGGTTGTATTGATTGCAATATAAACTAAACGAGAAAAAATGCAGCATCATATCTGGTATTGCAACTTTCTGGCTGATGTAAGCCACCCGGGATATTTTTAAGAATTTCTTCCAAATTCGAATTAAAACATAATAATATTAGTACAGTGTAATAATAAGGGGGCTATAGAATTTTAACATACAAGTATATGAGTAGAACAAAAGTTGGAACTCGTATATTATATTATTACGGTATATAGACTAACTTTTACAAATGATCAGTTATTTTACCTATACATATCATAAAATCCTAATATAGGACAAATTTCCAAGAAAGCGGGAGTTTAAAAAGTTTGGCGGAGGTCGGGAGGATGGAATAAATAAAGGCTAAAAAGCGGGAGGATTGGCAACCCTGGATCTATATCACGCATCCTTTTCTGGATTCGTATGACCTTGCTTGCCACAGGGAGGACGAAGTTTGGATGATCCCATTTCTCAGCATCTGGCCTACCTGGACATTGATCTACCCTTTGATTCGTGTAGAGACTCTGATACACTTAGCTTTGATAGGTGGGGCGTTGCCAGTATCAATCACGTGGTTGCCGTGCATAGTAATGCTAGGCTTTTGGGGTTCGCTGCAAATACGTCGCGAAACATTCCAGCAATGTATTAATCTCACTCCGCTGTCGAGGTTCTATTTCTGGGTTAATAATACATTCGTTTCTGGAACTTGTCGTAACGGGCTCATTCGATATGCAGTTGGTACTCGATACTAACTCGGCGCGGGACAGCGCTTGTCCTCCAGTAATGGTGGCTTCTAAATTAAGCCAGAAGTTCCATAACCTGACTTTGTAGTTTATCCAGTCGAACTCGGTTGAGGCTTATTTCGTGAGAAAATCCCTTCCAAGGATTACAGTGAGTTCGGGGCTCCTTAATACTGTAAATTTATGGTGTAATACTTTTCCTTTAACAACGTCAACGCGAATTTCCACTTCCCCCCGAGTTTCAATCGAGTGGCACAAACTCCGTGGACCCTGCAAATAGTAGGAGTAAATCCAAATTAGTTCCTACGTGAGGCAATAATCCCATAAATAGTAACGCGTGCTTCATTTTATGCTGCCTTGTCATCTAAAATTGTGCGCGATTCGGACAAAAACTAATGAGTTATTCCCAAATACACTCAAACCCCCCATATCCGGGCACTTTTAACGAAGGGTGTCGGTGTCCGTAACTAGGGTTGGGACGGATGCGAATTTTCCACATCCGCGAATACGGATGTGCATGCGGATGCAAAAATTTTAACTTCGCGGATTCGGATTCGGATTTCAAACCTATTGGCTTTCATTTACAATATTTTATTTAGTACTATTACTATACAGTGGACTCTCGTAATATGTAACAGGGATTAGGCGAACAAGGTTTAATTCCCACATAAATACAAATGAATGCACAGCAGACTATTATGGAGTATGAACAGTGTAAGTCGTAAGCATATCTGGCCTTACTAAGAGTACACCTATAGATAAAGGGTCCCCATTTAGACATTAACTGAAGTAGACTATAAGAGAAATGGACTTAGAGAATGGATTATTCGAGAAGAACAATATTACATATATAAACTGTGCAATTAAACTAGTAATGAATAACAAAATTATGTTAGACAATTAAGGAAGTGGACTATTAGATATGTGGAGAAGTGGAATATTAGAGAGAACAGACTGTAATTGGGAGGGGATGGATGAAAGATTCATAAACTCCGCGAATGCAGATGTTAGGCGGATGCGAGATTTTTAAACTCCGCGGATTCGGATGTAAGGCGTTGAGAAATCATGTAGAGCTCCGCTGATACGGATGCGGAGCTCTGTCCCACCCCTACCCGTAACTGGGAATTTCCCCGCATCTCAGAAAGTCTTGTCCATATTTTAATCATTAAACGTGATTATTAGTAAATGAGTACATATTTAGTTGACTATACATCAATAAGGGTGGCCGTTTGGAAGGTTGAGTTTATGCACTTTTGTGAACGTCTAAATTACCCTTGCATGCCAATTTGTATTTTCTAGAGCATATTAACTTCCCTAATAATTCTAGAGTAACACACACAAAAGCAGACAACAATTGTGTTTGTAATATATGGATAGATAACTTTTATTGAGAAAAATGTCACGAAGTACTTATGTATCTGGTGTTGCTAAATTTTATTGAAACTTCGGGTTTAGCTGAAGAAAAAATTCATTATATTTTGAAGTTTTATCGGAGGAAACTAGTTTCTACTCCCAAATCGAATCCCATTTCCAAGCCAAGTTGACCTAAACTGGGCCTAAGAATGAAGTGGGCCTAGGGCTTTAGCCCGAGCAGCCCTATGGTAAATCTACCACTGCGCTTATCACGGCTTTAACAGTTTCTTTTTCGGCTAGGCGGTGGTAAATATACGCTGGAAGCAAACCTATAGCTAATTTAGGATGAGTAAGAATGTGGCTCCGGCCTCTCGGAAGAATTTCTCCCAGCTTGAGATCCGTTCACCTTGTTGGAGGGTGGAATGTTCAACTTCCAATTTCCGCAGCCATACGTAATAGTTTTCTTAACTTATGTAGTGACGAAAGTGATTGAGAGAGTTACGAATGTATAATCAGTCTAATAGAACACAGTTAAGAAAGGTAAATTGTTGTTACCAACTCTAGGTAAACTCTAACTAATAACTTATACTAACTATACTAAACTAATGGGCGTCTAATAGATATAATCAGCAAGGTAGTGAATTGGTATGATAGCTTGGTGAAAGCGTTGTTGAATCTTGGTGTGATGATTGCTAAGTTGGTAAATTTAGCCACGCTTCACATGAATCTGCAATATTTGATTCGTCATCCTCAGGCTTGGGGCTGATTACGATTACAATCGTAATCGATTGTAATCGATTACAACTTTTCCTGTAATCGTAATCGTAATCATAATCAAGCTTTTCTTGAAGGATGTAATCGTAATCGTAATCGTAATCACCCCCTAGTAATCAGCCCCAGATATGGCACCAGGCCCCCCCAAATTTTCCACAATAACTTTAAATAAGGATATAGTTTTAGGGTTCGCTGATCTCATTGCACCTCCAAATATATATCCGGCCCCTACAAATAATTCTTGGTGGCTACCCCCATGCACACGGGCATTATTTTTCGTGCGCATGAAACTCCGGGGCTTAATCGAAACAATCGTAATTGCATCGTAAAGAAATGAATTGTAATCGATTGTAATCGATTACAACATTTCCTGTAATCGTAATCGTAATCATAATCAAGCTTTTTCTGAAGGATGTAATCGTAATCGTAATCGTAATCACTCACTAGTAATCAGCCCCAGGTCTGGTCATCCTACAATTTATCCAGAGATATTGCAATTGGTTGAAGCTGGTCATAAAGATATTTCGCTTTACGATAGATACCTATATTGTTAATGAGGTTGGCAATAGGAGTTTCGATTCCATCTTCACATACCTACCAACCGTACAGGGATTCCCTGTACAGTAGAGGGATTTTGACTCTTTTGGCTGGACCGTACAGGGATTTTTAGCTAGTGAAAAATTATTTATTGTGAGTCTATTAATACCTAAACATGTCGACACCATCTAGATATAGCATTTGTTTTGTATAAATAATCTGTTCCTATATGAGCATACAGTAATTCCCTGTACAGTCTATATAAACCAATGTTTTCACCTTTACAAGAAAAATTTTGGGGATGTACAGGGGGAAATAGGGGCCTCGTGCAGGGATATGTCTCAAATTGGTTGGCAGGTATGTCTTCATTCTGTTCAAAAATAATTAGTAGGAAAGGTCTATTTGTTAAATACGTTTGGATACACTCTAGCTGACTGTTCCAGCATGTAACAGGTAATTGTGGTTTAATTGATTCTTTCTGATTAGCCAGAAAGGCTCCTTGTCCATGATGATTGCGAAAATATTTGTTTATTTCTGTCACACGGATTATTACTTGTGAAGGCGTTACATCCATACCAAGTAAATTTAAAAAATGCTACCATAAATTTTAAGGGAATCATTATTTGATTTCAATTTAGACCGCATGGACTGCATTTTCTTCTCATTATCAGTTACAACTGCGATAACTTTACACCCAAACTTTTGAGTTGCTTCTAACGATGCTTCAATTGCCAATGAGGCACAATATTGCTGTTTTTTTTATTTGAACCAGTGTACATAGATTTTACAAAGTAAGACTTTTCACCTGTGTGTACACTGTGTGGAATAATAGGAGTGTTATGTATGTCGCTCCATCCATATTGGACTAAAGTAACATTTTTCCCTTCTAATTCTGATGTTTTCATGACCTCTTCGTATATCTTTTCAAGAAGTGGACCGGCTAAATCCAGGGTTGCCAATCCAATCCAATCGAGAGAACTCATCGATTATCGATTGCTGAATTTAGTATCGATTGGATTGCCCAAAGTCTTCATCGATTGGATAATTATCGACGAATTTTATCGATTATCGATTTTTTCGATTTAGCGAGTAAAGGCAATAAATCATAATAATTTACACACAATCGATGGATAATCAATGCATAATCGATAGAAAATCGACAAATACTCGATAAATAATCGATAGAAAATCGACAAATACTCGATAAATAATCGATAAATAATTGATAAATACCCATAAATAATTGATAGATAATCGATTATTAAAATGATAAATAGTCTATAAATTTAATCGATAGAGATCGACAAGTAATCGATAATTAAGCGAGAGAAAATCGACAAATAATCGATAAATAATCGATAAATAATCTATTGAAAATCGATAAATAATCGATGATTTTTATCTATTATTGAGGTTCAGGTATACTGTAGAAAATTCCAAAATTTAGATAAAATCACAACCATTTGAATATTTCGCTTTTATTGCATTTTTGGATTGTATGGACACCGATGTGTACTCTCAAGAGATTTCTAAGAAAAATTCCTATTATTTTTCCAGTTTGACACACTTTGGTCGCCTCAATCTTGGAATAAAAGATTCCAAAATCAATTTTTCAAAAGCTTATATCTCAAAACTAACATTTTCAGACTTGCGGGGGATGTCATTTTGTCTATTAGCTCGTGGAATCAAAAAACCAAACGGGTTCGGATAGATCTCGTAACATACAACTCATGAGTCCAGCGATTTATTATATTATGAATAATTCTTTTGTTTTCAGGATTTTGGATCAGGAAAATCTTCATTTGAAAGTCGACATCACATAAAAGTATTTGAAATCCATAAAAATGTAGATATTCACAATCCCTAAACTCATAATGAATATTACATCCAGCTAGACACATTTTATCATGAATAATCTTGGTCTTGTTTATCATTGCTGATAAATCTATACGCAAATATGCTTTTTTTCCTCTCTAACTATATTTGCCAATATTATTGAATTTTTGGCATCCTGAAGATGAAGTATATCCACTGTAAAGAATCTAAGTAAATTGGGTAAATATCTTAAGTAGAAGTGCTTTACAGTATACCTGAACCTTGATTGGATTGGATTGGATTGTCAGATCATATCATCAATTGGATAGTTTATCGATATCGATTGAAAAAATTTACATCGATTGGATTGGATTAGATTCACAACCGTGGCTAAATCTTTTCTTGAAGGCTTCGCGCCCCTTAGGCCACAGGACCCCTAACAAAAAAATTAAATTTAATATTGATTAATCTATTTTAACATACGTATTAGCTATCTTATTGTAACAGAGAGCTTGTCTCAGCTATCCTACTTTTCTTATTTCACTAATTATTGTGTAATTGGAACCAAAATGCTTCTATGAGAAAACAATATTGAACTCAAATCAGGCGATTTGTATACATCGTAGCTCTATTTTTTTTAATGCTTTGATTTCAAGTTGATTTGAACCTTACTAACTTAGTACATACTATTGCACATTGCGTGACAGACTCACTTATTGAATTCATATTTACTTTCAATACTACGGGAGTGACTAGTTGGAATTGTTTGAATATCATGACATTTCGAAATTACTCCAGCATTCCTATTGGTTTCAAAGTTTATATCGCTAATCGAAGTCTGTCACGCAATGTATTCTAATATGGACTAAATTAATATAGGCTCAAGGATGCTTCGACTGACAATTTAGGCGCTTTAGTTGCAAATTGAAAAGCGAGTTTATACATTGAAATGAAGCTAATATATTATAGAATTATTTGAGAAGTGAAAAATCTTTGAAATAAATCCTCTAAAGTCTTCAGAATGCCAATTACTGACGTCATTATTGATGATTCAGCATTATTCAATATCGCAACTGAAATTCTAGGTAATATATCGTGCACTTAAATAATTCTATCATATAAACTAATATTAATAAGCACATATATCTCAGTGGTTAGCATATATGGCCAACAATCAGTTGATCATGGGTTCGAATCCCTGATCTGGATATATATTTATTTTCTTATTGCATTATCAACAGATTGATTGACTACATGATATATTTCAAGTAAATTCTAATATATATTTAGTATATAGTATTATAGTCAGGGTTGGCAAATTTAACCCACCCCCGGGTTAAACCCGAATTATACCCGGGTTAAACCCGGGCTGGGCAAAACACCTTTTTGTGGGTTAAACTGGGTTAAAGTGGGTTTTATTCTAATGTACTTGTAAATCAAGTTAATTTTAGCTATGTCAATTGTTTTGATTGAAAATCCTTATTCTGCAAGTATTATATTGAGATTCCGTAATGATGTTTTTTGATAATACCTGAGGTACGAACAATGGGATTTCTTAAAAGTTACAACAATCTGAGGTGCTTCAAGTAAACAATTCCACAACATATGTTCGATGAGAATTTTCTCGAAAAAGTAAAACCATGTGTTTGGTGGTTATGCATAAAATAAACCATACAAAGATGTAGATCCAAAGTTGTGTGACTTAGCCCTTCTTTTACTACGGCTACCAGTAAGTTCTGCTACTATTGAGCGGATATTTTCTAATTTTAGTTTAGTCCAGAACAAACTTCGAAATAAATTAGCTTAGAGAAAATAGCAAAATTGGTAACCTGTTATCGGGAATTGAGAGTAGGGGTCTCAATCCCGGAGCCTTTTTCCAATCCCGGGATTCCGGGATTGGAATCATGTTCAATCCCGGGATCCCGGGATTGATCAAATAATTTATTGACACTTGACCAATCATGCAAATATGTTGAATTAATGTAATTGTGTATTGATTGATGACTCCATTACATAATAAATAGAGCATAAGATCGTAGTATAGTAATATTAATATTTTAATTAAGATTTTTCTGATTATTCCTGATAGGAATTTAAATCTATATTTATATGAAATGGTTCAAGATTGTTGTTAATAAACAAAGCATCATGTTATCAAAAATTCACCTAATGACAAAGCCACACGTAATTGAACAAGTAACGAATAATTGATTACCGAGAAATGTAAGCGATAAAAATGAATTAAAGAATATAATTACAGTCAGGTTCTTTTATTATGAACATTCAAGGGACCAAAAATTGTGTTCATAATAGAGAGACTTCATAATAAGCGAACTCAACTTAATACAACCCCTATGTAAGTTGTTAAATTGGGACTGTAGGGTTGTTCATAATAATAAATCTTCATATTATCAGACGAAATCTTGTTAATAATTTGCATACCTGACTGTATATGTCATGCGAGAAGATAATATTCACATCAAGATTCACTATCATTGCTATACTCATAATATATCTGGATCCCGGGATTGGAAAGTCTAATCCCGGGATTGAATCCCGGGCTAAAATGGACCGGGATCCCGGGATCCCGGGATTGAGACCCCTAATTGAGAGGTTCAGTGGAGTTTGACTGGTCATTTGCTCTACATTTGTTTCAGATTTTCATTAGTGTATTAGATTTTGATATGCACCTCTTACAATAAACACGCTTATATAATTAATTATATCGTTGAATTTGAAAACAAGGACTATAACTGGGAAAATCCGTTTCTGGAGAATAAAACCCACTTTAACCCGGGTTAAACTAATTAAACCCGGCTTTACTCGGGTTTAACCCACTGGGCTGGGCAAAACCTATTTAACCCGGGTTAAATTCCAACCCTGCATAGTACAAATGATTTTTGGACTGACCACGGGATAAACTTGTCACAGTTCACTGTTATCACCAGTGCCATTTGGATATTACCCTCCCTCCCCCATTTTGAATTGTTTCCCTCCCATTTACCGGTAAATAGAAATATGGACTTAACTACGTCCATTTTTGGAAATTTGCTAACTCACCTCAATTTCCCATTTGCTACGAATCTAGCTGTCACGGTGCCACGTACTGTACATACATATCTAAACATTAAAAGGTAATATGCGGGAAAATATATTTTTATTATACAATAAAATTATAGTTAACATAAATTGTGGTATATTGAGAGTCAGTTTCAGGTAAATAAAGATAACTGTAGATGGTTCCTTACACAGAGAAGTGTACAATGTAAACATAACATTTGGATTAGTGATGATTGATGAATTGTATATATTTACTTTACCTACGCTCATTTTTTTATAGAATAATATACTGACAATCGCATCTGTAGGTATTGAAATTTTGGGCCGATGGCACTTAATTGTTTCTGGCTTCAAGAGGCTTTGCTCCTGGACCCTACTGGGAGGCTTAAAGCGCCCCAAACTTCCAGCAGGAAATGTAATTGTTTAGAATACTACACACCTCTTCTAGAATTCCTAAATCTGCCCAGGCCTAGGTAATAATTTATGTTAATTTAGGGAAATTCTCATAACTCCTCAACCCACTATCACTCTCAGGATGCAGTCCTATAGCGTCACTGTTAGCTCTAGCATCAATAAACTTCCCCCCTCCAGATATTTATATACCCCCTGGATAAAAAATCCAGGCGAAGTCCCTGATTGTAATGCATATCTATACACCGTGTATTCTCTTAGCTACCTCCTCTATATTTCGGTATTTCGGCTCAAAGTGGATCCGGATCCGCTGAGATCCGATTCCGTCCGGAGCTCAAAAAAATGGATCCGGTGTGTCTCTATTTAGGGACTCATCATAAAACGTACAACATTTTCGAGGCATATTAATTCGAATTTTACTGACCAGTGGGGAATTAAGGGGGGGGGGGCGGATGGGGCGGTCGCCTGGGGCCCGAGCCTAAAGGGGGCCCAATACAAAGCGTAGTATTTGTATTGAGAAATATGTTGTATTATAATGTTTGAGTCGTGAAGCAGTGACATGATAAGGTTAATTAATTTTGAATAGTGAACCAGGAACAATGATACAATTAATAGACAGCAAACCTAAAAGTAACAAGCCTAGTCCTATAGATATCTACTTTTACATTGAATCTACCGAGTCTAAATATATTATCCACTTCTCACTATTCTCAGTAATGCATCCTATTCACAAGTCGGGGGCAACTAAACAAGAAACGTCTAAACTTCCTAAAATAGACACATTCTTTAACTTACAATCACAATCCAAAGAATTGTCAGCCCAAACTATGAGCTTTCTACTTCAACTTCTTCCTTGGTACCTCTTGGCGAATCATTTGTTTCTAATTCAAACGAATTACTTGCAGTATTGGACTCCAGTTTTATCGAGCCTGAGTAACAAGTTCCAGAGGTTGTAGAAGAGAAACACGCTTCTAACACACAAATAAAATACAACTTGTGAATGATATTGGGTTATGGGACGATATATCAGAAGACTTACGAAATCGTTGGATAGCAAAAGGTATAAACAATTGTAAGGACACTGTAGGATTATATTAAGGGGTGTCCTCAAAGAAACTCCAAAAGGCCCGTGGTTGATGTCCGCCCGGGGCCTAATATACCCTTAATCCGTCTCTGATACTGACGTTTTTCATCCCAATGAGACCATATGATGTTCACCCCCCATCCTGTTTTTAGAATCGATGCCCTTGTAAATAGAATCCTTCACACCTAGGTATGTCCTGGGGGTGCACCACCAAATTTTCGGGTATCAGGGGGTTCATGAGTTAAAAAAAGGTTGGGAACCACTGCTATATTGACTTAAAAATTTAAGTGCAATTACTTAATACCAATCTGCTGAGCAACGCCATCTCTGATTTCTAAATAATTAACTGTCACCGTTCAAATGGACTACTTTATTCAGTGATGCTTCAAAAATAACAATAATTCGAGAAACCAGAGGTTTAAAATAAATTTCTGATATTGCAGTATGAATATAAAAAATCGAGTAAGATTAAGAAAAATAGTGTTGACTAGACTAAAAACAGTACAGTACATAATAGATATAGTGATATTGGACATAGTGATAATTTTGCAGCTTTAGGTGCGTCGCCGAGCAAATCCCATACAAATTTGTATTGGTTATAGTGATATCATTATTGGATATAGTGATAATTTGTGTACAGATTACACAAGAATATTGGATTTTTGACCTTCCTTGGACCCCATAATTTCATATTTTACAGTATAAATATCGTTATCACTTGAATTTGATAAAGAAATTGATTATTCTTTCAGAATATAAGTATTGACAATGTATACAGTCATATGTATATTAGATGCGGTGATACAGTGAAAATAGTGATATATTGGATACAGTGGTAATTTGGCCACAAATCAGATGTCCCCAACATTATCACTATATCCAATATGTACTGTATAAACTAGTTTGCTATAAAATATAGACTTTCTTATATAGGATAGAAGCTTTTTTCCTTGTTCTAAAAATATTTGTAAGCAACAATTTATGAATTTTCGATTAAATTTTGATGAGTAATGACTTCATTTGATTGTTAATGCAAAACAAGAATATCTAAAAGAATTGAACAAGCAATATTGCATATCAAAAGAATCCCATATGGCGACGCCGTTACAAGCGCGGGTATGTAATGTACTATTTGATATTTAAGCGTACATGGATTCCTTGAACAAATCAAAAATTGGGGCTGAAGCGGATTCTCAAATATAGAATACTAGTGCGCTTCGCGGCAGAATACAACCACACACCAACCGCTCCGTAGTTAGTGTAGTTTATAGTATACTTTTAACATTGATTATAAAGCGTAAATAGGCCTAAATAATCAAATTTAACAATATTAAATTTTACTGATTGCGTCATCATGCAATAATGAGTTAGCATTTTGGAAATCCTGTGTGACCTACTTATTCGCACCATTAATGTGCATGTTCAATTAAGTTTTTCAGATTTTTATCTATTCGAGGGTCCGAATTACAATCGATTGAGTGAATTATCATGATTCTAAAGTTGTGACAATGACGTCATAACTTGGCGAGTAGTAAAATTTTAAGTGGAAACCTCAACTTGGGTCAAAAGTTACTCTATGTGCCAAAAATAAGATTTAGAAATCGTCACTTTTAATAATGAAGCAAAACACTCGAGTATGACCGCCTACCTACATTCTATTTAAAGACTTAACCACCTTTTGACCTCACAATTCCAATTCAACACCTTAATGCTACGCACATCGTCCTTCTACCCGTACACGCCAAAAGAACGGATACTAGATAGCGTCAATTACTACCACTTCCCAAAAGAATGAATATACATGACCGCTCCAATCTGTAAAATATATCATCGTCAATGGTTCTACTACCTTGGGGAACCCTCAAGGTTTGTCATGTGCACCAAAACTAGCACTAATTTGTAAATTTGATCAACCGGAATATTTAAATCCCACATCACAAACACTTCTCATAACATTTCGACTGTCATCCCCGCCTTTCAAATCGAAATATACCTCTTACAGACCTACACCTATATAAACAGTAAACTTAGTTCAGGACATACAATATAACCTTTAAAAAGGAACCATTGTGCCATACAAATAATAAACGTGTCTGTATTCCTCTAAACATTCACTCCTAATACCCGAATGAACTCGCCAGCCTCACAAACTCCTATGTACACAACTGACCACATAAAGACCTCTTCATCAGCTCACTCTCTCAAATCTCCTAGAAAAATAATACCCAGCCATCACAAATGTGCTACGACCCCGCGAAAACTATAAAACTTATAGCTTATATCGCCTTTCTTCCTTAAATCGCCATCTAAAGAACCTCTTGGTGTCACCCCTATACAACAGCATTTACAAAGCCTATTGCTCCCCTTTTTCCCTACCCTCCGCCAAACTCCAACTACTTGTCCAACTCATTTTTACACTCACCCTTCCATCGATAAAACCTTAGAACATATAAAGCTAACCGAACTGACAACCCCACACAACAAAACTAATATCATGAAGAATATTGTAAGGTCTGCGATATCTAGTACCGTCTCTTCTACACCCCTCTTGCGATTCCCATTTTCCTATGCACCAACTACAGATGAATATATGTACTCCACTCCCACTAGACACGGGCGTCTATTATGTGAGCCAAATGAGAGATACCTCCCTAACATCATCCAAGCAGCGAAGTCGATCGTATAAGCTAACTTTTGCTCAATAGCCTCTCTTCAAGCACCTGGGATTGAAATTATCATTGAAATTATCCCTATGCATTACCGATCAACCCTCCCGCATGATTACAACTCTAGAAACCAAATGAGCAGTTAACTTCGTAATAAAAAAGAGAACCAGCGCAGTTTTTAATAACCAGCAAGATTTCACTACCGCCCTGTACAACATCATCAACGAATTTGAAAGCTTTTTCTAGATACATCACGAGATAACACTCTCAATGATTATTAACCATAATTGAGCCGAAAGCAATATATTTTTCCCCCTCTGTCCTAAGTCGTAAGTGAACTTTAGTGAAATGAGCTAAGTCAATACTCTCATGATCTTCCAGCTGGAGCAATCTGATTGGTTGATAATCTGAGCCTTTAGACTGATTATAGTATATAAGTAGAAACATTACTATTATGCTCTTAATTTTCTAAAGCTTACTGATGAATTGATGGTGCTCATGAAAAGGACTTATAGGCATACTCTGAACATTTATTGCTATTTCTAATACCTTTTAATACTAATACTAATGCTAATACTAATACTAATAGTAATTCTAATACAACTACAAGTTCTACAACTACTACTACTAGTACTACTAGTACTACTAATACTACTAATACTACTACTTCTAAACATATTTGTAATACAATATAAGTAAATAGATATAAGATCAAATTTGTCAAGAATATTCGTTTAAAAATTCTTGATGAAAAGATTTAAACTTTTGGAGACAAGATTCTAATTTGTCAACGGGCGGAAGTATTGTTATTCGGAAATGCCAACTTCCCTTCTTCTGACCAAATCCGCTACCAGGAACAGAAACTATACCGGTCTTTTCAAGTAATTGCATACAGTAACATTCATCAGGATTTGTGCAATTATAGACATTATTGCTCTTGTCAATAAATTTTTTCGAAAAAAAAATTTGTGGAAATGCGTACATAGCTCCTAATATCGGATTCAATCGAATTCCATTAATTGAATTTAAGATTTCTGACACAAGTTGTGCCTTTCTTTGCAGTGAAATAATTATCATTTGCTTTTCTTTGTTAAATAACTCATACGAAACTTCCCCTTTTTTAGGTGGATTAACATAAGTACTCAATAATAACTGTCCAGTAATATTTGGACAGAGCATTGAAGATATTATCTTCGTCAATACCATTCGCGTCTCTTGATCGATTCCGATAAATTCAGCATACCCTCCACGAAAGCCACATTCTCCTACAAAGCCTTTAGATATTGAATGAAAACTTATTAGTTGTTGTCCCAGTATCTGATCCTAGAGTAGATTGGAAAGAAATTTCAATATTTGTTTACAATATACAAAGTACTCATAGTTCGAAAATATTTATGAAGTAGGACTAAGTTAGAAAGGCTTTCAATTAGGAATAAGTCAGAAACCTATGAAGTAAGAATAAGTTCGATAAGCTTCAAGTTGAATTCTGAAGTCCTATCCTGGGTGTCTTACCATAACACTTGCAATTTACATTAAATAATATGTCAGCGATTGTTATTGAACACTTTTTTGAAGAGATTTATCTGAAAATCTTCAATTTTAAGGTATATATCGAATAATTTAGTCAAATCAAGTTTAAGATGGTCGGTATGTGTATAGTAATGCAAGTGGAGTTGAACGAGGGGTCACTCGATTGGATAGGCACACAATTTGAGAATGGAATGTTGGCAAATTCCTGATGCATTCCAGCGTTGCTAAGGAAAATACAGCCAAATATGTTCATGTGAAATTGATATATCAAATTGCTGGAAATTTTACGCTGAGTACAAATATGGTGTTTAGAAGTTGATTAGATTTGATTTGAGTATGTTAGTTACGGGAATGCCGGCGATTTACTATGAAAAGGCTGCCACTCCCACCCGCATAAATTTTTTCCCCATAACGGATTTTGGATATGTTATTCTACGAAAAATTGTGTTTCTAGAGATATCAAAAAACGCTTTGTATGAATTTTTTCTAGGTTCAACCTACCAACGACCAGACTATATATCCAATCACACTATATCCATTATGTTCTGTATATACTATTATGTGATTATGTTAGTAACAAAAAATTTGTAAATGTATTCTTATAAAACTTTTGTTGGTTGTTGGTTTCATTATATCAAGGCTATCAAAAATTAAATTAGTTCTTGGAAAGCTTTACTTCAAAAACGGGTTAATCAATTGATGTCGTTGCCATTGTTAACTGAAGAAATTCGTCAAACTTTCTTAGGAAGGCATCTAGAGTTAGTGGGAGCAATGGATTTAGAATTGGAACTGGTTAGTTAATTCAAAAACAATTTTGTCAAAACATGGATTGATGGGAGTCAAAGCTGTCCGTTTTGAAATTAAATGAGGTTACTAACGCTAACAATAGTAATCGTGCAGAATCATATCATAATACTCTAAAGTTTAAAGTATTATATAAAAACAAACCATCGTAACATATTAAAATTAACGGATAAAGTATTGTCTGATTATGATTTAGAAATAAAGATATCAGATGATGGGTTACAGATTACCTAACTTAACAACATATATTCACCCCTTGAATATATCGAAGCAATTTCATTAATGAAAGGAAGTTAAAATCAGTATTAAAAATTTATCAAGTGACCAGATTTTTCATTATTACATGAAAATTATGCAGATGCAGGATTTTGTGAAAATGTGCAAACAAATTACACCAGTTGAAACATGAATGTCCAACCTGTAGCAGCAAGATTGTTGGGTTAATGGGGGTAATTCAGCAAAATACCGTATATACTCGAATAGTAGACCTCGAATAACTGCCTACTTCCAATAATCGCCGCCACAAAGTAACAAATAAAATTTGTCACCGCGGCCGGGAGTAAACATCTTTATCTAATATACATCTCAATAAGATTATCAACCGATTATAATAAATTGAATAAAGTGCGATATTGTCGAAAATTCATATATAATTAGGTCCCAAATAGACTAAAACAATAATGCCCAAGCTACTATTTGAGCAAGTCGTACCAGGGTATTATACAGGAGTAGAATTGAACACTTCTAAATGTCCTAAGGTCACTAGAGTATGAATTTGTACGCCTAAAAGGTTAGTTTTGTATTAATCTATGGGGAATTTCGGCAGTTTTCGCGCTCCTAAACGCAAACATATCCCAATTTATACGCCTCTAGGCGTATGGCGCGCTCCTAGATAAACCCCTGAGTGGTACAGTAATCTATTTAGTCTATTTTGGATAGAAACCCTTATGCCGCATCTCCATTCCAAATTTTACAAAGAAATCTTGAAAACTTTGAAGGGTATCACCATTTTCGTGACCTCAACTTAAGCCAATCCCTTAGGAAGTATTTTTTCTTGCCACTTTGTCATAGTGTCAGAAAAATTTGGTTCAAATTTGCACCTTTGCTAGGTTTGTAAACATTTAAAATCATTTCTAGTTTTTTTTTAAATTGATTCTGAAAGAGAAACAATTTTTATTCACAGAGGACATAGCTATCCAAGCAGAAAAATCAAAACATTCTCTTCCACAAACTTTTCAAATAATTTTTTATCATATTTCAAAAATAGACTTGCTAGACAAACAGTAGTTACAACGTAATATATTAGACAAATGATATTTTAGTTTGTAAATAAAGATATTTCATAAACATAAATTCCTAGAGATTGGGGTAATGTCATTATTTTACAAACTTAAAGAATTGTTTATAATGTATTTAGGGTTAAATAATATCACATAAATTAAAAATTATAAATCTGATTCCTAATTCAAAGGTTTTCGGGTTCATGCTTTATTAATGGAGTCTAGTTCATATTCCAACTTGGAAGCTTTTCGAACTTATTGATACTTCACATGTTTTCGGACTTATTCCTATATGGAGGCCTTTCGAATAATAATAATATGAATATCCAATACCAAAAAGTCAAATATTAGCATTTTAAAAGATTTATATGTTATCTTAAGTAAATATATATGCTAATTAACAAAAACTGTACGTGGATTACTTTTAAAAACACACTTAACCATATAGTAAAACATAAAATGAATAAATAAAAGTATGTTGAGTAACATTGACGTTAATCTAGTTAACATGCTGATAAATCCAACAACACCCATGGAGATGTGAATACATATTATGGTGGTTCCGGTTGATGAACATTTACGAATTGTCCACAGTAGGTAGAGCTCCTACGAAGCATCCTGCTTATCAGAGCAGGCCTTCATCTAGCGGCAGATTCTAGCCTGAGAGATCCGAACCCTAGGTGAAGTTGATTTTTCAATCGCACACCCAAATTTGCCAAAAATAGTACATTAACCAAAAAAAGACCTAAATTAGGATTATAAATACTCTGGGTGAGCAGTGCGCACCCAAATTAATTCCAATTTCACGCACCCTTCCAGCATTTCCTTGTGTGTTTTTAGATTTGAATGAATTACTTTCCAGTGGTCTAGCACGTAACATATTTATCGCTCAATTTTTGAATAGACAATATTTTTGTTCAGTTGGCAACAGGGGTTTATCTAGGATTTCGTGGCTGGCACTTTATTATGGAGGTCTAAATTTTCCGGCACCCTAAAGGTAATAGCCATAATACCTAATCAGTATATTTCAATGATGCGGAATTATTTCAAGGAGGGAAATTGCAACGGTGCACAAACAGTTGTTTATCAAAGCATTTCTGGACCAGAAAGTCTGGCCATACACCCGGCACCTAATTGAATCGCAATTCACGCACTTTTTCACCACAACTGTTGCCTAGCCGGTACCTAAAAGTGCCGGCCAGGCACCTAGATAAACCCCTGGTTGGCAAGTAGTATCTCTCTTAAAAACAATCTCCGCCACAATAGGGGTCAATAGTATCCTTGTCACGCAGAATGAGATGGACAAACTGATAGGGGAATAAAGTCTAAAGAGTTCCGCGAAAAACATATGCTCAATGAAAGTATGTGCAGGGGCGGCTCCAGGGGGGCGCCAAGGGGCTCCATCTTTCAATTAATTCGACATCAAATATCATAAACATCAATTTTGATTAAGATAACAAACAGATTTATAATATCTTTAGGGAAGCTAACAATTGACTAAAAGAAGTCACGGCCCTGGGTGTTTGAACAATCATAACAACCTTAAAATATAACCTTATAAACTAACCTCTACCAATGTATTCGCTGACATAATTTTCAGAGCATTAAAGGAGCGCGCTCCATTTTTCAGGAGCCCAAAGTGCAGCGCGCTCCCTTTATATTAGAGGACCGGAAGCTGGAGTGCGGCTTCAAATATTACAATTTACTAAATCGTTACCTTACACGAATAATTACATTATATAAACTAGGGCACGTATAATTAGGTACGTAAATATTCATAGATGGTGTAATAATATAAGTTTCATGAGGTTTCCGCAGTTTTTAAGCGAAAATCAGAGTTAGTTAACTAGAGAAATATCTTTGTTTATTTAACACATTTTGGTACATAATAATGAAGGAGCGAAAAGTGAACGCGATCCAATTTTTCAGGAGCGGGAGCGGGAGTGCGTTCCTTTTTTCAGAGGAGCGAAAACAGGAGCGCCGCTACTTTTTATAATTAGGAGAGCGGAGCGGGAGCGCGCTCCAAAAAATGAGGAGCGCTTAATGCTCTGATGATTTTAACTAATGTCACAAATTATAGAAAAATGAGGAGCCCCCTTGGCGCCCCCAGATCATCAAGGCTGGCGCCACCCCTGAGTATGTGTACTCGTCCTTCAGAAAAACCATGGAACCATCGCTATCAGAAGAAACCAAATCCGTCTAGAAACCTGTTCGTCTACTCTGAGGAATTGGTTTATTGAAAATAAACTTAGCTGTAATCCGAATAAGACTAACATCATATATTTTCCAAATCTCGAATACTTCATCCTACCTTTCGTTACGTTCGGATCTTCTGTCATACACCCAGTAGACTCAGCTCTAAATATTGGTGTTATCTCGGATAAACATCTACGGTTGAAATCTCATATAAGAAGAATATGCAGTGTGGCATCACTAGCTTTATACCGGATTGGAGCTCTACACAATTATCTGGATAAATCTTCTGTTGAGAGAAAGCTCGTTTAATCGACGTTTAATTTCTGGAGCAAGGAAGCGAGAACACATAGCTCCAATACTCAAAAATTTACATTGGTTAACAGTCAGAGCTAGAATAGATTACAAAATACATGCATTGCTTATCACATTTATAATCATTTGTGGCTGTTGTCCGACATACTTAAGTAAACTGATAACACTTCATCAAAGTAGTCATTATCTTAGGTCTACAACACACACAAATTTACTATATCAACCTAGATCTAAGTTTAAGAAGTATGACGATCGTACGTTCTCAAATGCTGCTCAGGGTTTGTAGAATTCACTTTCTCACCACGTAAGAAATGCGCAGACCATAGAAACATTTAAAACGCGTGTTAAAACACATCTTTTTAAAATGTATTACTCTTAATCTTGATGTACTATCTATATAATGCATTGTTTGGATTGCTAACTAGATGCACTACATTTCTATTTCTGGAATGTATATTTTGTACTGTTAACTTACGTACTATAATTCTATCTGTATCTTTTTGAACTGTAAACGCTTTGGGACACAAGTGTAAATCATTCTAAATACTGTTATTTTATTATTATTATGCTACTCAACTTATAAAACAATTATTTTATAATTTAAAAACTCAGGTTTACAATTTATCATCCCATAAGTACATCAGCAGATACATTTTATACATTGATTAACTTTTGTAGTGATGATAAATAATTATCATTCTCATTCTCATCTAAAAAAAATTATACAATAAATACGCAATCACACCATCAATGTTTAACGGACCAGTTAACTAGTCAATAAAATATGTAACCGTCTAGAGAGATTAGTAAAGATCAACCGGTTAGGCGGCTAACAGAATCAAGGATTGCATTCATATACGGGAGCACATACTATGTTGTGTTCACTTGTTGTATCGTGGGTTTGAATTGTAGATGAATGATTACCAGGACTAAAATTCAATATTTGACTACTGCCAATTGGTAAAAAAACTATATATTGATCATATTTCGGTTCGGAATCGTATAATACAGAACCCAATTATAATTAATGATTAATTTAGGTAAATTAAAATGAACATAAGTTGCAAGGTTAAACTTTAAATATATACAAAGCTGGCTCAGTACATAAATATAAATTTCATTTCCTATATGATGACATACTATACATTAGCAGTTCAAAGCCCGCTGTCCATGAGCAAATGAAGGAGTTTGGAAATAAAAAACTAATGACTTAAATTATATGCTAGCGTACTTTACTTATATCCTTTTTATAGTATATACTCCGGGAAATAAATAATTTTCGAAAAATGGGATTTACTTAAATACATTGAGGGCTGCAGGCTCGAGTGAAAAATGTGATCTGTGTGTTTTTCCTGATTGTATTGAGTGAAGGGGAGTAGAAATGGACTTATAATTGAGAGATATTCTAGCTTCCAAATATCATAATAGGTAAACATGCATGCTGAACACGATATACGCAATTATAATCCCTACTATACGTAAATATTATCAGATTGAAACCACTCTAACCGAATATCAGTATTCATGAATAGTTGTCCGACCGAATACAAATACTGATATTCGGTTGAGTAAGCGAATATCAATACTGATAATATTCGGTCGGGAGACCGAAAACCGAATAGTGATATCAGGTTGCCAACCGAATACCGAATACTGATATCAGGTTGGCAACCAAATACCGAATACTGATATCAGGTTGCCTACCAAAATCAACTAATCGGCAAATAATATTCGGTTCAATCAAATATATCAGTATTCGGTTTAAACCTTAAATTATATTTAATGTTCTCAAAAAATAGGTAAACAAATTTATGTAAGCTAAATAAACCTAGGTATAGCTTCCAACGGGTATAATTGAAATACAAGTATGCTGATTTATAATTATATAAATTGATAAGATAGAACTGCAAAATAGCGAGACAGCATAGTGATTCAGATTCCAGCGAAATGACCGATACCGAAGGGCTCGTATAATTTATAGATACAGTAGACTCCGCTTAATCGGGACACCGGTTAATCGGTTTCTCCGCTTAATAGGGTCAAAATTTCACCGGAATTATGGGACGGAATTACAGTTTGGCTTAAAATATTTTCGGTTAATCGGGTCAAAATGACCTGGTCCCGATGTGACCCAATTAAGCGGAGTCGACTGTATATTGATATCAGGCCTTCTCCTGGGGTGCCCAATTTTTACCAAAAAATTGGTGGAGTGCTCATTGCAGGCCTTAAACTTGGTACATTTGATTTTTTGTATTGTTTGGGTGCTCGACAGAAATAGTCTGCGCAACTAGTGCACAAAATTGCGGAAGCTAAATTATGCCTGATTCATATACGTATATAATATATGCTACAGTTGAAACGTATAAGGAGTTATTATCTATAATGCATGAAATTTTAAAGTATTATGTATAATAACTGATTAAATCAGGCATTATACAAAATGCCTGAAATTTCTTGGAAATTATACATACTACGAAATAACTGAAAGTTAGCCTCGGCCTTTAGACATATTAACAATTTAACTGATATCGTTAGAAACAGAAAAATACATATCACTTTCATGGACAAATTACTAGTCATATCTTCAAAGTTGATCAAAAGCAAAACATGAGTTTTCGTTGGAGCAAGAAAGGCTAGAATGACATCTGGAATTGCACATGTAACGTGCTTTGAAACATCGACATCTATTTGTTTATAAATCTTTGCACCAGTCAATTGCATCTTACAAATCCCTGTCCTCCATAGTTGGATTCCTGCTAAACAGCTGTTTCATTAGATAGGTCACCCATGGTGTAGAGGGATGTGGCACAGACGTAAAACAAATTGCGTGAATATTTCGAGGTCAAAACACCCGACTTTAAGGCTATAGTGTACATGTCATTGTCACTGTCACGATATCTATCAGGTTGCGGGAATCTGTGCGACCTCTGTCAACAGAAGGAATAGGGATAGTCACATTGTCACCAACCTTTACTAAAGATATAGTACAATTTTGCTTCTTTTAACAATCTTCTAAGCCTGTAGTAGTTATGATTCTGCTGCTCTCTTTCGTTGGATGTGGTGTTGTTCTGTCTGAAGATAATAGTTGATAGCTCATTAGATTATGCTGTGTCTGGTGACAAAGATGTGGCGGTTTGGTCAGTCTCGTAGGAGTTGAAATTGCTGCGATAAGATCAATTGAAGACTTGGCTTCCTTTTTTCCGAAGAATGGGACATTATAGACATCACAGAAGAGCAACCGATGCCATTCTTAAATCCGGGATCACAAAGTTCATACCCGATCTTAAAACAATTAGAGGAATATTGTAATGTACCTCATCAGCCCGTAGAGCCAATTATGTGAAACACCTCAAAGAACGAGGAAATCAATTGCACCATCTGGCAGAACAAGAAGCGAGAGAAACCGGAACAATGATATTTTAGTGTATATTCAACCAATCTTCTTTATTCATTAATGTAATCGTATAACAATGTTATCATTAAGTAATAATCTTTCAATAAACCAAAGCAATACCATTTATATCCAAGGTATACAACAAAATCACATTTGAAATTGCTAAATGGAAACACATTACATACAAATAATGGAGACTGTGGTATTGAAAGAAAAAATTTGGGGTGTGAAAAGACGAGTGTTAACTCATTAGCGAATAAAAAACCATGATTTCAGGCACATAACTCAAAAAGTACAAGTCCAGTCTAAGAAATAGTTATATCATTCGAAAGAACAAACTGGTACATTTCATATAACATTTTAATAATACCAAAATCGTCATGATGAGTCAGCAAAACTCAATATAAATTTGACCTTGGTTTTTGGTTAATAACTCAACAAATATTTATTATAGAGATACTATTTCCTTTTAATTAACTATGTTTATATTTCACTTGATACATTTTAAATTTCAATTTTTAAATAAAAAAATACATTTTGACCAAATTTGCATTTTAGCATTATTAACTAGAATCGTATATTCCACTCAATAGTCTCCATATTGTAATTACTCATAGTCTACTATAGAATATTACATAGACTACTTTAATTAATTAATTAAAGACGATTCTTATTTGAAGTCTTTACAATTCAAACATTAATTAAATTATATTAAATTAAGGTGAAATATAATTTGAATATTGAAATTATATTAAATCAAACATTGGGTACGGCCTGTGCAACCAGAAGAAGCACACTTCAATTCGTCTGCGAGGGGTTTTTATCCTTTAGCTCAGTGGACCACCTGGGGTTCACGGACGTCAGTAAGGGGTCCACGGACGTCAGTAAGGGGTCCACAAGATCTCAAAATTTGTTTTACGGTCAATGGGACAGTATGCCCAATATTTGCTATATCTGGGGAGGAACAGCTTGTCTGTAAAAGAGCTTAATAATTAATTAAGTCAGTTGCACATTTTTCATACTGTACATATAAGCATTTATTATCAATTTAGACTAAGTAATTGTATTAGATTTTATTCTCGTTTATAAACCGAAAGTACAAATTTAAATGATTAGTAATAAGGATCTCATTCTTCGTTATGCTGCTACTAAAACTAATCATGTGTAAATTCATCAAAATTATTATCTTTTCAATTTGGAACTCTTCACAATTTTAATTAAAGCCTACACCTAATACATTTGATAACATCAAAGATTATTGAAGATACTTTCGGTAAGTACAACGATTCAGCCTTCTCCTTTTAGTTCCCACTCTATTGAGTTTATCTAAACACTTATTCATCAATTAGTAATAAATTGCTAATGATACTTCACATAATGTACAAATAAATCAAATTATTAGGATACAATCTTTCCTAATAATACATCAATACACAAATAACTAAATGTTCTTGTTACTATCGATTGAAGTTGCTTTTTTAGCAACTCCAACTAGGATATCCAAATTTAATTTCCATATAATAATTGAGCAACTTCCAATTACTCCAACTAATTTTGGTACGTTCTTAATTCAGCCGATTTTCATATCTCATCAAATATTCGTATCTCCTCTGTTAAATAACTAGAGGATAAATCTCATACCTATTTTTTCTGAAAAATATTTATACGTAAATCAGCAACATATGAGAATATAATTTACAACGAGAGTGTAATAATTCATCGACTTCATCAATGTTTTTACATTAATATAAAATTTTATTTGCAATTCATTGATCTCAAGATTTTAAATTGATCGACGTTTTGATGGTTTGCGATTAATTGTCAATTGATTTCTCCAAACATGCAATATACACATTAGTCAACAGTAAGAGAGAACTAGATTTAAGTTTGACAGTGTTTAGTAGGAAATAAGTCGTTAAAATATGACAGTATAATATTAATTAGAAGAGAGAACTAGAATTAGAGAAAACTAATTAAACTAGGAAAAGAGAGAACTAATTGTTGACAGGGAAGAGTTAGAACTAATTACGTAATGATAAAGTAGTATGTACGTGTGTTGTTTACTTTTGGACATTATCATCATCCTTCATCAGCCTAGTATCAACATTAGCAATAAATTACATTAATCTACTTTCATGAAATAGATTAAAGTAGAGAGTATCTTGTAGTCGATAACATTCTGTCATTGTGTTCATAAGATTGTCACTGTTAAATACAAGATATTAATACAGAAGAGAAATGTATAGTAGTTGCTATTTGGAGAATAATATTGAGAAAGGTGGGATGATAAACAAGTGATTAAATTGACAGGACTTTAATTAATTAAATAATACAATATTGAAAATTACCAAGGTTGAAACCGCTCGAACCGAAAATCAGTATTCATGAATAGTTGCCCTACCGAATACTGATACTGATATTCGGTTGCTTCAACCGAATACTAATAATGATAATATTTGGTTACGTCAACCAAATACTAATACTGATGATATACGGTTGGTAGAACGAATACGAATACCGATAACCTTTGGTTGCCCTAACCAAATAAGAATAAAAGTAATTAGAATATTCGGATGAAAAAACTAGTATGAATACTGATCATATTCGCTCGGGAGACCGAATACCGAATAATGATATTCTGTCGGGCAACCGAATACCGAATAATTATATTCGGTCGGGCAACCGAATACCGAATAATGATATCAGGTTGGCAACCGAATATCAACTATTCGCGAATAATATTCGGTTGAACCAAATATATCAGTATTCGGTTGCAACCTTGAAAATTACCATACTAAGTAATAAGTATGATTTCCTAACTTAGCAGAAATAATTGGCTCATAATGATTAGCCAAATTATGTACATATATACAAACCATTTGATGTTGATGTCTTTATTAGTTGATCAAAACTTGATCCATTTCCTGAAAAGCTTGCCCAACGAGTTCCAAGAGGACCCAAATATATTCAAATATCAATATTAAACAGCAGTGCAGTTGCCAAAACATCCAGGTCCGATGCCCATTTCCCATTCTATTGATTCCCATTTTGTTAACCCAGTCCTGCCCATTTCTATAGTTACCCTGAGTGTACACATACATTGTAAGCAAATATGTATTACAGATCAAGCTTAATTTTTCAAGTATATTTTCAACTATTAAGGTTCGTATAACTAAATGAAATCCTTTACTGCCGGTTAAAAGATATGAAATAGTGGAAAAATAGCAATTTCCATCTCCTACTATAATGGCCTACTTAATATACGGCCGTGTATGTCACCGAGAAGGCCAGTTTATAAATTTAATTCTAGGATAAACTATGCCTCCTATTGAATTATTTGCATTGTGTATAGGGGAATCAACCATTGCGAGTCCAATGGAACCACTTTAGAGAATCTCAGATTTGTGGTTAAGCTGTTTAGGCGCCATTTCATGGTGACGGTAACAAATTATGGTGAAATGAAAAAATTTCAAATATCATAAATTTCATTTTCTTCCTACTTCATAATAATTTAATAACAGGAATACTAATATAGGGATATATTTCACAATCAAAGTCTACTAAATTACAAAATGGCGACATTTAAAAAATTTCTAAAGCAACTACAAGTTAAAATACAAGTATTATCCGAGTTACAACTTACTATTTTCGTCCATAAAACGTATATAATTGCTGGTTTATATATATTAATTCTCATTATATATTCAGAAATGTATACTAAGTATATTAGCAAAATATCTCAATTTTCTCGCAGTTCCGTTAGACTCGAATTGTATATAGTATATTTGTGGTGTCATCATTAAATGGCGCCTAAACAGCTTAACCACAAATTTAAGGTTCTCAAAAGTGGTTCCATTGGCCTCGTAATGGTTGATTACCCCTTATACAACCCAAATAATAACAATTGGAGGCATAGTTTGTCCTAGAATTAAATTTATAAACTGACCATCTATTTTTTGGCCTTCTCGGTGACGTACACGGCCGTATATTAAGTAGGCCATTCTACTATATATTCCATCAAATGTGGATCCATAGCAATCTATATATACACAGGAAATGGCAATCTAGTGAATTACTGGACCAAATATGGCAATCACCATGGGTTTACCAAGTTTCTACTAATTGTCATATAATGTTTCAGTGGTATTATAATGTGTAACAAATGTTATATTTTAAAATCTAAGACTACACAGCCCCAATTCTCATAATATTTGGATATTAATTTATAAATAAATACTTTATTTTAAATTAAAATGCAACACAATACAATACAGCTACAACACAGTACAATTATCAGTACACACAGCTTCAACAAACAGACCACAAGCTTCGATATAAGACAATCAAGTATTTCAGCTGATCGACCAAAAAAACAAGACGGATTAGCATAGAATCATTCTCGACTTCGACATCAAATGTGGAATGGGTAGGATCTAGCGTATCAATAGTACTAGTAAGAATATAAATGGCATTCTCGACATGTTTTTTCAAAGGGGTCGCTGTGGAAATTGAGGAATCTTTTGACTCATCTAAAATATTTCAACTTCATGAATAATATTTTCTAACAATCTGATAAAAGAATTACAAGATGTAGTTTGATTCTATTATTTTCTATATAAAACGCCTTACAATCTAATTTTTCATCAACAATTATTGAACGTTCGACCGTAGAAATTTCATTATGATTGTAAATCTTAGGTAATAGAATGATTGTAGAATTGGGTCGATGAAGAAGCTATTAGATGTAACTTAGAAATAATACAATTAAGAGTAGAAAGAATAAACTTAGTTTCAGTTTCTTTGAAATCTGCGCGGCTCTTCTGGTAGGCTTCCTGTACCCTCTTCTCCTCCTTATCATCTAAATATAGTCTTTGACATCTATCAGCAGCATCTGTCAGATAGCTAGGGCAGTTTGGAAAGATGCTAGGGACTGCACACTTCTTCAGAGCCACTTTCTTCCTGATCGTCTAAATCAAATCCATTCCATTGAAGTATTGAATTGTCCTCTCTATGTTTTCTTCATGGAAATGGTGTATGCAGACCTTCAACACAAAATATATAGAATACAATATAAAAGTAAACGTATTGTAACAAAGTACCTTCAATCGTTTATTCATCTCGTAGTCTTCTCTCTGCCTAGGTATTGCTCGGAACCACTTCTCACGAGTTTCAACATCAGAGGGAAAAGAGAAAACAGCTACATATTCATCTTGCTACAACTATAGTATTGCACCGGAATTTTATGTGCATATTGAAAGACTCGTATTTTTTAGAGTGTATTATGCTAAGTTGTTTAATACTTCTTTTATTGGCTACGTTACTTACGTATTACGTATTACGTATAATACGCATAGTGAAATACGTAATATACATATACCTTACATATATCATCGAGCTCATGGAATTTGCTTGGAACAACCTTTGGTTTAAGTTAAGTTAATTAATCGTTATTCTTTTATTTGTAAGATAACTATCTGTGTTAAATTGTGTAATAATTAGAAATACATAACCAAGTCTAAATACATAATAAGCAATCTATTTATACATCTAAAATATCCCGCTCTACTTCTAATCTATATTAGTAACAATTTCGATTAATTAACTGATTACATTACACTTCTCCCCCCTTAGAATCTTTAACATAGTTCATATTCCGGGAGGTAAGTAGGCTGTTTTCTAATCCTTGTTGATCTCCTAGGTAATAGTGTGGGAGTTGTTATTACCTCCTCTTCACTCTCTAAATCCAGCTTTGAGTCTAGATCTATGTTGTCCAAATTTTCATCGTGACTACTTTGCCCATAAAATGCATAATTTTCGAAATCGTTTCCATTTACTACATCTCTAATGTATCGTGGCTGGATTCTGTTCAAATGGACAACACGCACTCTTCCGTCTTCATGTACAATCTGTAAGTTAACATTACTTAACACCTTCACTACTGACCATCCACCTTCCCATCTTGGTTGAAGTTTACTTTTCTAAGGAATTCTCAACCAAACGGTATCTCCTGTCTTGAATTTAACGCATCTATTCGCAAACTTATCGTACCATCTCTTTTGATCATGTGCAGCATGAATTAAACTTTCTTCTACTAATTGGCGACACTTTCTCATTTTCTCTTGTAATTGAAATTTGTATGTAGTGGTGTCAAAACTCAATTGTTTTACAAGAGGCAACTCTGGTTCTCTACCATTCATTATATTGAAAGGTGTTGTTTCAATAGATGACTGAAAAGAAGTATTATATGCATATAATATCAAGGCTAGGTATTGTTCCCATTGGTCTTCCATGTCAACATATGTACGCAGCATATTTAAAAGTGTACGGTTCGCTCTCTCTACTAAGCCATCTCCTTGTGGATGATATGGCGTTGTATGGGTCTTTTTTATACCAAATGCACTACACAGGGCAGATAGTAAGGCGCTTTCGAAATTTCTCCCTTGGTCACTATCAGTTCCTCAGGTATCCCTAACGACAAAACAAATTGTTTAGGAGCCTTACAATTCTGTCTGACTTTTGGTCTGGCATGGGAAAAGCTTCCATCAATTTCGTAAAATAATCCTGAATAACCAAAATATACCTATTTCCCTCTGAATTCATAGGAACCTCTAGAACATCAACTGCAATCCTTTTCCAAGGGTTACCAATTGGAGAACTAACTAACGAAACTTTAGCGGGTTTATACTGTTTTGATTTCATTCACCGAGAAGATGATCTACAGTATTGTTGAACATCTTTGGCCATACCAATCCAATACCCACTATTTTTCAGCCTCCCTAATGTTTTCGCCATCCGGAATGGCCCGCGCTTGGTAAATCATGGTTCATGAGCAGAAACATTTCCTTTAACTGGTTTGGTACGAAAAATACACACATCAGATCAAAACCATTTACATTATAATTCCTGTGAAGCAAACCATTCTTCAATTTAAGATGATTCAATATCTGACAAACACGTTTTGGAATGTCATGAACGTTGCATTTTTCAGAACCCTCCCTTAGTAGATTCTTTATACGATTCAAAATCTCATCCTGATCTTGTGCATTCCTAATTAGGTCAAGATCCAATCATTGGAAAATTTGGAAGTTACGTTGGAGATCGATTTTATGTGAGGGGCTCGAGAAAATGCGTCAGCATTTATATTTTGGCATCCCTTACGGTATTTAATGACATAGTCAAATTCTTGAAGCTGTAAAGCCCATCTGTACAACCGTCCTTCCATTTTCTGAGCGTTAAGCCATTTTAAAGGATTATGATCAGTCACTATTCGAAAAAGAAGTCCCAAAAGGTAATGTCGGAACTGTTTTGTACCAAAACTATAGCAAGACATTCTTTTTCGATGGTACTATAATTCTTTTCAGCCTTCGTCAACATACGACTTGCATACGATATTACACTATTCTCTTGCTCAAGGACCGCACCAAGACCAAAGCCACTTTCATCTGTATAAAGAATAAACCCTTCCTTCAAACTAGGATAACTAACGACTGGACTCGTCGATAAACACTCTTTTAGCTTCTCAAATGCTTGTTGACAGTCATTGTCCCATATATAATGAACATCCTTTTCTAGCAGTTTGTTTAACGGTGACGCTATGTTAGCAAAATTATTAACAAATTTCCTATAATAGGAAGCTAATCCTAGAAATTGTCTTAACGTTGAAACATCCTTTGGTATTGACCACTGTTTGATTGCTTCTACTTTTGCTGGATCTGGAGACATCCCTTCGGAGGAGAAAATGCTGCCAAGATAACACACTTTAGATTTTGCTACATAGCATTTTTTTCCTCTAAGGGTGAGATTTGCTTTCCTTAATCTCGTAAATACTTCTCTCAAAATATCATCAATGAAAACCTTGGAGTTCTTCGAACCTTGTAAATACAGATTCCATCATTCTTTGGAATGAACTCGGACCATTACAAACTCCGAATGGCATACGGACAAAAACTTTCTCAAACTTTTCTTCCAAATTCTTGAGCCTTGTATCGATAATTATATCTGATGAGCTTTTGATAGACGCTATTCTATTTTCTGCTTCTGGTTGACAGAGTGTTATAATAGTTTTACCTTCTTCAAAGCGCTATAGTACTTAGAATTTCCGGAGAGGTTCGAATCAATTTACTATAGTTTTCAGGGATTCACTTAAGAATCTGTTTAGCAACAACTGCTCATGAGACCTATCATCCATTTCAGGTATTGCCTTGCCTAACAACTGCTTAATAGCATGTAGAAACTCCTGAGGTGAATCTCCAGCTAACATTGTGCGATTTTCTAAATCATGAAGCGCTATGAATCGTGCTTCGGGAGGCTGAAAAGAATTTGGCAAAGTGTTTTTACTTGTCTAAAATCTCTTCATTCTTCTGGACTAAGTTCAAGATATACAGCGAAAGCCTCTTTCTCAAGAAGAGTCGGATTTCTTAATGCTTTCTCTTCCTCTTTCCAACCATTTGCTAACGAACAAATTTCGTAACGCTGAAACCATTCCTCGTTATCCCCACTTGCAAATACCCTTGGAATACTACAAACATTTCTGCCGTATTTGGACTCTCTGCTAACAATTGTAAGATAACTATCTTTGTTCAATTGTGTAATAATTAGAAATACATAACAAAGTCGCAATACATAATAAGAAATCAATTTATACATTTAAATATCCCGCTCTACTTCTAATCTATATTAGTGACAATCTCGATTAATTAACTGATTACATTACATATCATTAATCGACTTGTAGTATAGTTTGTATAGTACAAATATTATTATTCGAAGATGTTGTATTTACAACAAGAATTATAAATAATATATTGAATTTACTTCGAAAAACATCCCTGATCGATCATAGATTTGACGTATAATATGGATAGCGTATTACGTATAATACGTATTATAGGCAATACGTGTATAAAGCAACTTAGGTATTATGGTTCATTAAGAAAGACTCGTCTTTATAAAGTGTATATCCGGTACAATACTATAGTTGTAACTTCATCTTTGACAGAATAGTTTGACTTACAACCAGCTACGAGGCAAGTCATGTTGAAATTAGAATACGTAAAGTGAAAATTATGAAGTCAAGAAAGTAACAATGCAACTAAAATCACTATTGAATATCATAAAAAAATTAGAGTAATAATTATGGGTGGTTATTATGTGGTTAGTGAAATTAGTACTCTCACTGCTTTGACGTTTACTGGGCAGAATGTTGATATTAGTCAGCTACTCAAGTGCTTATAACTTCAATAATCATTCAACACTTGTATTTCTTGAACGTGAATATGAAATAAACGAATTCTAATTGTTCTGTAGCCAGGGTTGTATCAACTCATTTTGAGTTGGCAGAATCAACTCATTTTCTTGAATGAGTTGAATGAGTTGGTGAGAGCAAAATGAATGAGTTGAATGAGTTGGTAGACAAAAAATGAGTTGTTTTGCCAACTGAAAATGAGTTGATACAAACCTACTTCCGACCATGGCCAGATAACTTTCACTTTGTCGTAACATTAATGCCCAGGGAGATCCAAATTTGGCCGGATCACTTTTGAGAGCCGACCTATGCAGCTGTAAATGTATTAATAAACTGAAGATTTAAGATATACGTTAGTTACAATTAGTTTAATAAAAGATGAGTTGGGAGAATCAACTCATTTTCTTGAATGAGTTGAATGAGTTGGTAATAGCAAAATGAATGAGTTGAATGAGTTGGTGAAGGAAATTTGACTGAGTTGGCAGACAAAAAATGAGTTGTTTTGCCAACTCAAAATGAGTTGATACAACCCTGTCTGTAGCGATGAATTCAAACAATTGTTACCGCTAGATTAATTTAGTAAATATCCCTGAAAATCAAGTTTATAGTTCGCAGTTATTCCAAAAATAAGTTCTAAGAAGCATAAAGTAGGTGAATTCACCATATACTCAAATCATCTTTAAATTTCAAGTTATCGTATAGAATAATTCCATGCTAATTGCCATCCATGGTCTTGTAATTCACTAGAGTGTCATTGCTTTACTATATAGATTGATATGGTGGATCATAATTAAACAAACGTTCCTCGTTCGGTAAGATATCAGAAAGGAGTATGCCATGCCACCTTCTGACAAAATTTCAAATCCCATTTTTTACAAGTTTCTATTTGCCACTCAATGTGAGGTGGACGAAAGTTTTGTAAACTATGACGTATAATACCCGTTTCTACCAGTTCTTCATCAGTTATGATGGAAGATACTTTAACTTCTGGTGATCGACAATACCTATGTAAGGCAGATAATTTTCATATTTTCGAGGGATAAATTTGTCCTTAATTTTATATGCTTCGTCATAGGAAATTAATAAATTTTAGGTTTTAAATAGCCACATGTTTGTTTACTTTCCTTGACCACTCTTCAATACTTTGCTCTTCCGAATTATGTCTCAATCGTTTATGACCTTTAAAAGCAATATTAGCTAACGGATGAAAGGCGAACCGAAATGCACAAATCCTACTTACTATACCAGAATACAATTTTTTAATAAGATCTCCAGGTATTAAATTAGTTTTAGAGCCCAAAAATTTAACTTATAATACGCATCCAATTTCTATGACAACATTGCTACAATGAGCATAATTTTAACCTATTGAAATACTTTTCAATCCAAATTTGATACAACTCCATAAAGGAAAATTGGCAAGTATTAAGTTAACAAGTATTCTATAAGATCTTGGGCCTTCCTTATTCACTAACAATTCTTAACTTTTTTCAATAACTTTATATTTATGAAATTATGAGAGGTTATCGAAATAATATTTGAATTACCTGTCTAAAGGTTGTAAATAGCTAAAACACCTTGGAGAATAAATTTTGTTCGATTACTCAATGTTTCTTCAGAGTTATCCCAAAATTTAACTTAAGCATTACGTCATATTCTTAGAATTTTTCTTAACTCATTTTTATACAAAATTGCACCTTGGTTGTTAGATTTCACAGATAATTTGGTTGGATACGAATCTAATCCCTAATTGAAATTCCCATATAAGCAGTCTTCTTGAATTTGTAATTATTTTTGATAGAATTTGTATAAATATGAGTTTAGAAAAAGTTAAGAATTGTTAGTGAACACAAGGCCCCTTGATTATAGCAAAGATTGGGATTTAGTATACTGTTTGAAGCATAATATTAATATAATTCTCGCAAAGTTTGTCAAAGCTAACAAAATGTCTCCCAAATTGAGATTTTTCCTCAAAGATTGTGGCTAACCTCGGTTAAGTTATGGTATTCATGACTGATATATGATTCTAATGTATTCATATGAGTTTTCACCTTTGCACTTATTGATCTACTCTTAAAAACAAAACACAAAGAACTAAATAACATATTTATATCAGTGATGTCGGTACAGAGGACAATAAATAAAAAGAATGTAAAATAGCTTTTTTACATCCTCATTAAATTGAATTTCTCGTTTATATGATAAGGTACACTATGCATTAAATGGGCTGAACATAAGTGCAAAACTACTTGGATTTCTGTTTCTTCCATATTGTTTACTACTCTACAACATTTATCAAAGATAAGAACGATATCGCACCTAATAAAAACATTGGAAGTACTGTGAATTAAAGCCCAGCTGAAGTCTATCCGATTTGTGAAATATTTAGAATACTCCCTAGTATTTTCTTTGCATCCAGGGATTATTTGTGTAAAAATAAGTGATTTCATCGCTTGTGTGTCCGGAACTAATCATCTCTGCTAGTAGAACTGGACTAGTTGTGTATGTAGGATGTCTTAATGTAAGGGCATAATAAAATACTTTCTTTTGTGATGGTTCAATGTTTATAATTATAGAACCAGTGGAGACTAAGTGAAGGATTGTGCTTTTTTCTTTGAAAGATGCTAAAATTCGAATTTGATCTTCACTGTACAGATGAATAATAAATGGATATGTCCTAAAGATTGAGTGTAACCAGTAACATGACCACCTAAGTTTATATTCTGATAATACTGTTGTAGGCTAATTAATTCAGTTCAATTGTCATTAGAATATCTTTGTAAGCTAGATAAATAAAATTTCGCTTTCCGTTAGACTGAAGAACTTCGAATTTTATTTAAATTGCCATAATTAAGTGCCAAGTCAAGTATTTTCTGACTCGAATTGATTATAGAAATACCTATTCACAGATGTAACAGTTAGTTCTTTTGCAACTTCAATTCTTTGTAAATTAGATAAATTCCTTGAATGAACAGTTTTATTATCTGAATGTTGCTCAGATAAGGAACCAGAAGCTACATACTACTCTACAATAATAGTATCATTATTCCTTAAATCATTCAGCACCTTCTTGATTAAGAATGTAAATTCTAAACCATTACTAAATTTACAAACTGCTCTAAAATAATAAGCATTTTGTTTTCTACTAATTTACTAATTTATTTTTTGTATTTAAAACAAAGTACACATACAAAAATACTCTCCATTTTTGTTCTAAATAAAGTGGTCCAATCGTTCGAAAATTTGATTAATTTTCCTGCATTAGAGTAATACCATTCCATTCCTCCAGTCCTCCTGTCTAATCATTAATTCACCTCGTCACTTCTTTATCCATAAACGGATCAACAGTTAGTTCATTAAAAGTATTATCATCTATCGGTGCCATGATACATCCGAATAAGATTGAGTGGGAATGACGAGATTATCTGTTCGAAGTCCATCGAGATACTGAGGTTTTGTGGTTATTAATATGTACTGAGGTTTGTGGCACACTGAAAGAGAAGCAAATTTTGAATTTTTCGCGAAAGATGAATGGAATGAGTTTAGTATTCATAAATTCTCACGACTATATATAAAATAAATTTAATAAATACTTCTAACTGTTGAACTGTAGATACAATATAGGAATTATCAAATATTTCTAGTACTTGACACTTGATATTTTCCACCAACACCCATGCTTCTATTAAACTAGCCTCTCTCTTTACTAATCTAACAAAAAGAAATGTGTCCTATATAAATTTGATAAATCTAGCAGATTCTTAATATAGTGATTCATTTAAGAGAATGTATTCTTCACTAGTACTTGGAGACTCAAAGATAAAAAATTTAAGAGTATTTAGCCACACAATATTATCGCAGTTTAAGTAAGTCTAAAAATGCGCATTGTTTGCTCCGGTATTGGGAGGGGAAGAAGCGATGGAGGACACTAAATCATAAAATTTAGGCTCTTCGCAACAAGATGCCCACAAAGCAATGAGTTTGTCATTCATTATTTGTCGCTCTAAACTATCTGCCTCAAAATCGTAATCACTAAAAGTACAAACACTAACCTCCCGAGTTATTATGGTAAAAACGAGCAGATTGTAACCTGGGGCTGATGTGTTCGACGGCCAACATGGGTATGCCACTATAGTTAACTGATTCACGGATGTTACCTTTAGTCATGTCCTTAACCAATTGCTGAAAATTCCGGCGGTTCAGTCTCCATTTCAAGTAGAGAGATTCACGCTTACAAGCTTTGTTCTTTCCAAATATAGTTATGGACAACTTTCCCCAGATTGACTTGGCTTTGTGTCTATCTCCCATATCCAAGGCAGCCTTGATTATATGAAAATTAGCATAATCGAGTTCGAGAAGAGCCTGTACGAATTGCTCGATAGATGCATGGCAAAATTAATAAAATGAAATATAGTCAATTACTATAAGGTTGAATTAATTGAATAATATTAAATTGTGCCTTGCAAGTAGAAAATAATATTTAGTCACCTATTATACTGTTGACGAAAGGTGAAGTCGAAGGTGGAGAAGATAAAGTCAAAAGTAAGGTCGAAGGTGAAGTCGAAAGAGCAGGCAAGATTTAAAAATCGATCAAAAAAGTAGAAAAAATAAATAAATTGAGTAATTACGATTGATAAAATTTTAAGAATAATTGTAAATACAGTGCACCCTCGCTAATCCGAACCTCGCTATACGAACAGAAGATCCCAAACTATTTTTCGTATAAATTTGTAAAACATTCAAAAATTGTTTTCTACAATGGAATTATTAATAAATCAGTCTCAGACAAGTTTTCAAGTAATATACTATATGTTAGTTTGTGTACAAAAGCTTTGGACAAGTTTGGTTCGGATTATCGGGGTCTCATTTTATAAAGGCCTATAGAAATGTATTACTTCACCAATCCGAACGAATTCACTAATCGGAACAGAATTTTTTTGAATTGGAACACCCCTGCTCGGAATAGCGAGGGTGTACTAGCAAAGTAGTAATAAATATCAACTAAATTTGGCTTGTTAGTACAATACATGCAATACATATCAAGAATGAGTGTTACTGTGGATAAAATCAATATTCAAATATTTAAAAATGAAACTATTGAGTGGAATATGCGACGATTCTAGTTAAAAAATGCTAAAATGCAAATTTGGTCAAAAATGAATATTTTTACTTAAAAATTGAAATATAAAATGTACCAGATGAGATATATACGTAGTTAAAAGGAAATATCTCTATAAAATAAATATTTGTTGAGCTATTAACCAAAACCAAGGTCAAAATTATATTGAGTTTTGCTGACTCATCATGACGATATGGGCATTATTAAAATATTATATGAAATGTACCAAGTTTGTTTGTTCTTTCGAATGATATAAATATTTCTTTCACTGGACTTATACTTTTTGAGTTAAAAGCCTGAAAGCATAGTTATTAAATCCGTTGCTAAGATAACACTAGTGTGAAAAGAGTGAACTATAATGTAACGGATTTTGCAAAATAAGTGTCCTGCCTGAATCTGAGCAGACTATACTAAAGCAGGGCTGGCGGAAGCTGTCAGGCATGGCCTGACCACTTTTATTAAATGGCCAGGCCAATAGACAGATCACTCTTACATCACGAGATAGGCCGGTAAGGTAATGGCCTAACTACTTTATAACTGCTTCCTCCAAACTTGTGAAGTGAAGTGGGCCATACGACAGTCTGTAATTTTAATTTTTTTATATTCGTGGCGGTAATAAATAATACCATAGCCTACTATACATAATGCCCCACAGTAACTTGATAATTTTGGAGCATGGATGCAGTCGAAGATGAATTTGTAAATTCTAAATTAAGTCGATATCAAGCTGAATTATTGATAAACTAAGTGGATAATATTTAATTTAAGTATTTTGTGGCCATTGAAAATAAAAATACTGTCGTATTCCCCTTCCTTGAAATAATTAGCAAATATCACTAATGATTGGATTGGACAATAATTAATAAATTTAATATACATCTATGTAATAGTACAAAAGTACACATCTATATAATAGTTAAGTAGAAAACATACGTTAATGTATTATGCATTTTCTTAAACAAGATACAATAATACACATTATACAAGTAACATTAGATTAACCCTCGGCTGGCTTGGGGTAAAAGGTATAAATAGAAAAACCCCACTTTCACTTTCACTTACAATTGAAATTCAATTAACTTTCAGTTTCAATTTTACATTCCTAGCCAGACGAGGGTTAAACGATACAAACCGAAATAGTGCTCTAGTGGGTCCGTCTGTAAGAAAGATGTTAGGAAATTATAATATCCACAATTTTCTAACAGATGGCTAATTATTTGGGGTAACGCAACACAAGCATGTCTAAAGCTAGTAAAAGTTTGGAGACTTAATTTTTCTTCCTTTCCATTTCCAGGGAGTGATCTCCAGGCTTCTAACCAATAGACAACTCGCCTCAATTAAGAAAAGCGCTCGTCATTACGACGAATGGGCTAGAGAATGCATCGTTTAAACGGACATAGTTATATGGAATGTTTACATTAAACATTTTCCAGGATAATAATTTTGGATAAAATCCGCGTATCAGTTTGCAATTCTAGACAACATAAGTCATTTTGAACATCTAAAGCAGCTACTGTTGATTCATGAATAACTTTTAAGACAAGTTTGACATTTTGGCGGTCTAGAATAGAAGGTAACAAGATCTCAAAGAATTGTCTGAATTGTAAAGACTCTGACATCCCGAAAAGAAGGTGAACACAATCTCAAAGGAAAGGAACAGTCATCTGTGTGAAAATTGTCTAAATCAGGATAAGCGAAAGTTTTGCTGGCAGATATTGGATTGAGCCAATTATTTCGAATAGTTTTTAGAATGTGGTCAAAATAAAACGTAAGAAAAAGTGGCCTGTTGATATCATAAGGATGAAGTACTTGAGTCTCTAGCTTACCAATAGGGGAAGATAATTTAAGAGTTCACATTTAGAGGATAGTTATCAGTTGAAATTACCTGAACCAGTAGTCCACAAAGTTCAATATCTTCAATACAAGATTGTATAACAGAAAATATCTTTTCAGCAGAAATAGATGCGCATGGCAACAAACGGACAATACAGGACAATTTTTTATGAAGACTAGATACCATGATAGCAAATACTGTTTTGGTTGGATCATCAGGATTTAAATTAGAACCAACTAGTTTTCCTACTTTGTAAGTAAGATAGGTCCGATTTGATGTGTATTTTATCCATTTGGATAATGATGGAGTAGAAAAATATTTAGTCGCCTGTTTAAGAAAAGAAAAGAATTCCTTTTCAAGTCCAAAAGAGTGATAAAGCTATTCTAAAGGTATGGAATGGAAGAGATAAACAAGGTAAACTCTGGAGATACTTGTAGCAAGCTGGCGAAATAAGATGTGTTTTAAGTGCCAAAATTTGGGTGATCAAATAATATCTGCGCCTGTTTTAGGATGAGGCTATTTTATAGCTGACAAAGAATGAATTGAAGTCCAGAAAGCTCTGGACAATCGAAAAATTCATCAGAAGTCAGGAACTTTTTCAATTGCTTGTTGTATATGTTCCATTGCCATAGAAATAGGGGTAGCGAATGTACATGCGGTATTAGAGGTATTAGAGGAGATAGGCTGGTGTAAAATTAATAATTTTCACTTAAAATTAACACAAGCAGACGAGTATCACTTATAGAGCTAGAGCATGTAGAGAGAGTATAACATCACCGTTATAAAATACTTTTATAGCCAAATCGGATTCAACTATGAAGTAAACATCGACCAAAATATTTGAATTCAGCAAGTGAGGACGCATAAAAATTAGACTCTACTCATTCGGAAACGATAATGACCAATTAGGTAAGAAATAAAAGTTAACTTCACTTTCAAATCCTGAAAACCGTGTATCAAATACTTCTCCTTCTCTTCAGTTTGTGATGTCAAGCTAAGTGCTACAGCCTGCTGGAGTAGTTCATCATCTTTCGAATCGAAGGAGGACGTCTGCGTTTTGTAGTAGACTGAAGAGTAGTCTGATGGACAAACTGGTAAGTAAACTGGTACTGTCCAATCTTTCAACTTTGGATTTTTGGGTGGATACTCGTTGTAAGTCCCATCTCCGTTAGGAACTTTGTGGGTGTACTCAATATACTCTTCTCTAAAATGTTTCACGCATACAAAACAGTTTTCAGATTATCTACATCTTCTCTATGCAGAGCTCGAATCCAAGACTCTCTAGTTCATCCGGCTGTTGAGGCATTCTGAAAACAGGAATAAGATCTTCTGGATTATAGTTACTCTTACAACCGGGAGCGGAGCATGTATTCAGCAATCTGATTGATGTAGTTGCTAATACAGTCGAAATCGGGGTTTTTTGCAACGGGTTTTTTTGCATCTCCGGGTTATTTTGCTCCTTGCTTCTCCTTGTTTCTTCATAACCTCATAGAACTGTATATTGTTAAATACGGGGTTTTTTGCGCATCGGGATTTTTTGCCTCTTTTTCCATGCATTTAGGGGGGCAAAAAACCCCAGTTTCGACTGTATATAACAAAAGAAATCTTAAATAATTAGTATGGCAGTGGGTATGTTGAAAATGATTATAAAAATTTAAATAAGAAACAAATAAGGAAAATTTAATTTTGGATATCATATAATGCAACTATATTCATATATTATAGTTTATTGTAAATAATTAAATCATGACAGAATATTGTGGTTACCTAAAATTTCCCATCTTCGACTTCATTCATGGTACCAAACTCGTAGTTTACTGTTAGGCCTTATGCAAAGTAGGCAATGATAATACATATAAAATTCTATTCTGTTCTAGAATAGTTTAAATTTAACTAACAAGTTGAAGATGAGACTTTACTCGTGCTAATTCAATGTGTAAGGTAAACTACATTTAGTCAGTTCTAATACGACATTGTCACGGAAATGTTGAGCCAAAAATTCAGTACGTCTATGCTCTTCCAAAAATATAACTAAGGAAGCATAAAGTTCAGTTTACTGTATTATTATAACCATTACAATTTATAGTATTACACTTCACTATTCAAAATAACCTTGAAACTACTCATATAACTAATACAGATCGATATTTGTCGATGTTAAAGGAAATAGAATAAAATATATAAATTTCAATTATACTAGCGATTCGCTTGCTAGGTCGCTTCGCGGCAGAACACAACCACACTCCAACCGCGAAGCGGTTGGTGTGTGGTTGATATACATCTAACATCTATACTATTAAAACACAAGCGTGGGTGTAAATATACAAAAAGTGTCCCTATATCTAACTTTTGTCCGCAAATCCAGACGATTTGGGGACAAAGCATAGGTTTTGCCAAGCCAAAGCAAAGGCGTGTCCTATGGCTCATTTTGCCGACTAAAGACAATTTTGCTGGATAATAACCATAAAAGTCACTTAAAGTGACTTGCTGGATTTAGGGACAAATTTGGACATATATATATATATGTTTGAATGTTCAGAGTTGATTGAACGCTGGTTCCACAAATAGTTGTATTAGTCACAATTAGTGAGTATATACAAAACACTACTCGTTGATCCCAGCAAGCCTATATTTCCCACAGTATAAGGATATAATGTATAAGCTATTTTAAGACTACTCGCGCACTAATAATAGGCTTCTAAGGACATTTTTTTATAATTCTAGATTTAAGCTCCTATAGAGAAAAATATAGTACACTAGTACTAAAAGCTTAGTTCTAAAAAATAGAAAAAGCACAGTTCTAATAATTATTGGTCCAATGCATTCTACCATGTCTCCTTTAGTTACTCTAGGGAGGTGTTAATATGAAAAAGTCAAATTTTTCATAAGATTTGGGCTATTTTCGACGAAACGGACGATTTCCCACATTTTTGCCACATCTTTGCTCCCAAAGGGCTCCAGTTTGTAATTAAGGACAAATATGGACAATCGGAACTGTAACAGGTCTTAGTTTACATATTATAGTGCTATGTTCCAAATCTCAGCGTTATAACGAAGAACTAAGCTTTAAAATTGTGGCATTCTATAATTAGATAAGGTTGTTTTAAGGAGGCAGAGAAGATTTTCTACATGACTACAAAGAAGAATATTGCTTCGGAAAGGAATTAAAGTAGTTCATTTTGCTGGAATTCAATCAATGATAGTGTCAGAAAGTTAGAACTAAGCTCTAGCTCTTTGATTTTGGATTTTCTCCCTTTTAGTGGTCACATGACACCTCCATATATGGACATTCAAATTTATAGGATGGTAACGATTTGGTTTAGAGTGATATTTGCCTTTCCAATGATTTACAGATGATATACCAATGTGATTAGACATTAAGAGCTAAGCTCTACAGTCTCCCATTTAGGAGATACTAATTTGTATGGGTTATCAAAATTGGTAACATTTTCATGCCCATGTATGGCAATTTCGAAAATGGTGCGTCCTAGGCTTATAAAATGTATTAGTTACCTATAGGAAACGGAAGCCATTATGCTGATAATCTTTCACTAATTTAACTTGAATTTATCTCTTTTCCTCTCTGAGTTACAAATTGGTTAAGAATTTGTACCTCAAAGATCGCCGAAGGGCTATAACTTTTGCAATAACCACTTTCTCAAAAATTTTGTTGAGTTTTGAATGCTAACTCATTAACGCATGATGACGCAATCATTAAATTCACATTGATAATTTGACTATTTAGGCCTATTTACGCTTTGTAATCAACTAGAGGGATTCGCGGCAGATTACAACCACAACCAACCGCTTCGCGGTTGATAGTGGTTTAGACACTTCTAACAGTGATTATAAAGCGTAAATAGGCCTAAATAGTAAATTTTAACAATGTGAAATATTAGTGATTACGTCATCATGCGATAATGAGTAAGCATATTGGTGTCCGCATCATTAATGTACATGTTCTATTAAATTTTCATATTTTGGCGCGAATTAAGTGTGATTAAGTAATTTTCAGGGTTATAGAAATGTGACAATGACGTCATAACATATCGAGGTGTGAGAAATTTTGAGTGGAAATCTCAATGTGTTGGCAGGGGAAAATAGTTACCTCTACATGCCTAAAATCACATTTGAAAACCATCCAGTTTCTTCAATCAACTCGGAATCTGCAAACAAATATATATATATATATATATATATATACACCCACCCACCCAGCTTGTGTTTTAATAGTACAGATATATAGATATGTCTAAAATGGTCTGTATAAGAGGTACAAAAGAATATACTCATATTTTAGGATGATATTAAACAAAGAGAATGCTTATATAGAGCTGAGCTTTGTAGAGTTCAGATTTTTTCCCATACAAAAAGCCCAGGCTTACTTTCTAAAGGTCAATTTCAAAGTTTGGGAAAAACTGACCTTTCTTAGTGCCTGAATACACATACTGAAAAACTGAGCTCTATATAAGTAATTTCTTAAACCAATTCATTAAATATTTAATACATGTGCCTTTAATTATAAAAATACATTTCTTTTTGATGAATATTCCTTGTAAACAATTACTTATAATACCCCCCTTGCAAGTCCTTAACTTAATTATGAAAGTTATAAATATCGGAATTTCAATATGAATTGTAATTATTTGTCAATAATTCCTTATTATTTACCCATAATAAGACATTATAATCTTCAAAATAGCGAAATTGAGTATGGAATTTATGCAGTATAATAAGTAAATTGCACTTGGGCAACGCACTTGGCTGTAATACTAGTCTGCATTTGCGCAACGAAAGGCAACAAAAGATTGGGACATCATTTGAAAATTTTCCAATAATTGCAAGTTCTAAATTCTGAGGTATTAAAACTATTAATCTAGATAAATATATTTTATAAGCCTTATACTGTATTTCTATTCGAATTCACATTTTTCAAAAGTGTGCAGTAGGGTAATTTTAATCATCCTTAAATGTTTTACTTTCATTGTTATCTAGGCATAGATCGGACAAAACAAGCAATGCAGATTCATGATGTTTGACTGCCGGGTTCTAGAAAATCAGTGTAAAATTAAGTAGCCTTAATTTTGGTCTTTCAAATCTATTCGCAATATTCTTTCGTCCTAGGTCCAATTAAATTACTAGCCTTATCTTTTTTCAAAATTAACCCTCTAGGATCACTCGCCTTAGGTTTAAACGATCCTACCAAAATTGGTTTACTCGCCTTAGTTTTTTTTCGGTCATACCCCAATTGGTTTCATCGCCTTAGTTTTTTTTTTTCGGCCATAGCCCAATTGGAATACTCTTTATATAACAACCTTTAAGGCGTGTAAAACCCTGTTTGACTGTATATTATATGCACAAAATGTGTTTTAGAATCAAAATAAATTGATATTCATAATAACTTGATATCTGAAATTTCATAAATATTGGATTTCAAAGTCAGTTGGAAATATTCCTAAATCCACTAGTTAGACCACTTAATATTCAACTCAGTAGAATGAATAGCTCAAATTTCAAAATAAATGATAACTCCTTACCTTAATGGTAAAATATACTCTTCTAAATGAACACCATTCAAAACTAAGGTCGTATATGTTATCTTGGTATACTTCATCAGCTAATAATAATAATCTATGTTCGTAACAAAATTGTAGAACTTTAACTTGTAATTCAAATCGTAAACATTGCCCTGTAGGATTTCCTGGATTGATTACCACCATGGCACGAGGTATAGACTTTCCCTTATTCAAATCAAGTGCACGATGAAGTTCTTCCAAATTGAAACCCCAATCATCGTCTTCGTCCAAATAATAAGGTATAGGTACAATTCCAAAGTAAGATAAACAAGCGCTATATAGAGGATATTGGGGTATTGGAATGAGAATGCCTGAAGGAAGGTTTTTCTCAGTTTTTGCGATACAAGAAATCACGGTAAATATAATTTTACTAGCACCATCGCTGAGAAAAATGTTTGAATAATCAGCTTCAAACTGATCTCGATTGGTAATAAAATTTGCAACTTCCTTCCTAATCGTTTCGATGCCTAATGAGTCTGTATAACCACCAAAGCTAGGAATAGATGACAATAAAGTTTTAGCCCTGTTAATAACATCTTTGGGAAATATTGTGGTACCTTCTGAGTGTTCAATAAGATCAGGATAACTACATAAAGAGAGCAACTGACGGCTGTAAGTTAATGGTTTTTGACCGAGATTCTGAGGATTGCCCAAATTCAAATATGTTAATTCATTGAAAGGCCACTTGTGCTGTCCATTTAAATCATGATCAATTTCAAGAGCACGAGTAGGTATCAAGCCTCTTACAGCATACTCAACATTTAAGACACAAGGATTAAAATTATTAAGAGAAAATGGTTTGTCCAATATAGAATCAGAAACTGCCATACTAATACACGCTGAAAATGGAAATGGGTCAAATCTAAGTAGCATAAAAAGGGGATAATGTATTCTGTAAGAAATGCTTATGGTATAGGGTAGAAATTAAAAAATGATATTTTCAGTTTCACTTTCAGGTGAAATTGAATTAAGATTCAGTTTGATTTTACATTCCGGTGCAACGAAGATATAGATCAGTGTTTCTCAAACTTTTTTTGGACAGCGCCACTTGTCAATAATTTACCATCGATACCGCCCCCCTCCAAAAAATCTCAATATTACATTTTGTATTTGTTTAATTATCCACGTGTTATTTTCGTTTAAGGATGACTAGAATATAAATTGTGGGAATTAGGAGATACTTTACACATTTGGAATTTTTTCTTTGAATTTACTTAGATACATACTTGATAGGCCCAACAGAGCACAGTGGTTTAGAACCAAAGAATAGGGAAAAAATAGAATTCGTTTCTAAGCGATTCAATCGATTACTTATTGTTTGAATAAAGTTCATTTCAAATTTCTAAGCAATTGAGTGCCTAGAAGCAATACAATTGCACTCCAAATATGCAAGATCATTTTAGATGAAATTGTAGTTCTAGATAATTCTAAATTTAGCTTCACTTCAAATACAAGCGAGAAAATTTTATAAATATCCATTACGACAAATTAAGTTTAGTTTATACATTTCAAGTATGCTGAAACCGAATAACCTGTTTTCATTAATGTATTTTCAATATTTCGTTTGAGAAATCAAATTCTATATCTGTTGTTACATTTGCATCAAATTTCAATTGATAAAATCTCAAAATTGCACATAAAAGTAAACTTCACAAAACTTCAATTAGATATTGATACAAGATATCCTTAACTATATATAAATTCATAGTTTAAACTGACACGCCCCGAAACAGTGCGCAACTTTAAATATTTTAGCGAATTCCATTGTCACTTTGTGTTGCTATGAAAATGCTAAAACTAATTATTCGCTACTATTCAGTAGTATATTTATTTGGTTACCCAAATGTATGTAAATATTGTATATTAAGAACAACTGAGCACCTAAGTACAATTTCATCAATGAGAGCAGCGAACTATGAACTCATATTGGGATTTTGATATTGAAGCAAGTTAGTTTTGCACAATTCGGAGGTTATTTAGTGTGATGCGCAAGTGACAGCTATGCTAGAAAAAGTCATCTAGGGTTTATATGAGTTCTAATACACATTATAATTACATTCAATAACCATCTACCCCCTTTACATGAGTGTACAAATCCTTATATCCTTTGGGGGCCGGACTTTTACGAAATATTCCCAATGTTCAAGATATTTTAACAATAACTGTGGGTGAGTATTAAAAGATTGTTAACAAACCAAAAATTTTGTGTTTCATTGATTTACAACAAATCGCACAGGGGCCTTATTCACTAAACTACTTAAACTTATACTTAACTTAAACTAAGTAAATACTTAGTTTTTGACTGAAAACTAAGTAAATACTTAGTATTTCCCCTGATTAGATAGCGAAAACTTAGTTGGTATTCACAAAGCAAAACTAAGTAATTACTTAGGTTTTACTTAGTTTTCAGTCAAAAACTAAGTATTTACTTAGTATTTGTCTCAATACTTAGTTTTTTATGGATTTACTTGAGTAGAATCGGAAGGTGACTTAACTCAATAAATCATGGGATATATTGGTATTACTACAAATAATTTCATTGGAAACTAAAGATGCAGACTGTTAAACAATCATTAATTAGGGTTACACTAGGTTGTCTTGTTGTTACTGTTAGTAACTAAGATATCAATTATGGTTTCTATTTGCTAATAATACAAATGCTCATAACAGTATATAATTTGGCTTCACATATTCTGCAACATGCGCACTATAGTTTACGCAAATTGAAGGTGATTGTGGTAATAGTGAATCTCGTACGTAAAGGAATGGTGGTTTCTAGTTTCAGCGTGTAATAAACTACGAATTATGTAATTAAACATGATGATAATAGCGAATCATTAACCTAGTTGTGAGTATAAATTTGAATATAATTTACATTGAATTTAATCGATTCTACATACAACATTAAAATATAATTAATATTCGTAAAGAAAAATGTCAATGATCAAAACCCGAGCGAAGAACTTTACAAACGAAGAAATTACCACTTTAGTTGATTTGGTCTTGGACAATAAATCTAAACTCTTTGGTTCGTTCAGTTCGTCATTAACTTTCGATGATAAAAACACTATCTGGGAAGAAATAGCTCGATCCATTTCTCAACAGCATGAGACTGTCAGGACGAAGGATGATGTATATAAAAAGTGGTGTAATATCTTGGTCAAATACAAGCCGATTATCAGTGACAAATTAGAATCTATAAGGAAAACAGGTGGTGGACCTGCAGAAGCCGTACTAACGGAGTTTGAACTTAAGATAAAGTCAATCAAGGGGAAAGAAATATTTGAAGGAATTACTGGCGGATTAGATCTTTCCATGGAACCACCTGCCAGTCCATTTAGTGCGTGTGATATGGTTATTAGCCCTACTCCTTTTGAGATTCCATCTCAAAGTTCAGCGTCGGAATTAGAGTTAAAGGCAACAAGGAAAAGAAAATTATTAGATGATACTTTAATCGCACCCGATTCAGTCAAACAGAAAATATTGGAACATGAAGAAGAGAAAATCAATATTCTAAAGAGAATAGATTGCAAACTGGGCAAGTTTGTTGAGAGTTATCATGCCAATACGGGTAGGATTGTGGATCTCTTAGAGCGACTTGTCTCAAACCAAAATAAGCTGTTAGTTTATAATGCATCCTCGACGATGCAACCTCAGCCACTACCTTGTTTTCAAGCTCCCTCTTCCACACACATTCCACATGGATTCCAGCCAAATTATTACCCACAACTACCACCATTTTATCCTGATAAAGACTAGCATACCACTATTATAGTTTACTTACTAAGTATTTATTTCAAACTAGGAGAGTTAGGAACCATTGCTATTTAGTTTACTTAATTAATTGATAGTTATATTCAATTAAAGTAATCAGCAATCACTTTTAGGCGAACTGCATGTCCGCTAGTCATGGAATCAAGAGGTAGGATCTCTTCTTCTATCTCAACAAGCGATTCTTCTTCCCATTGCAACCCATGATCAATGCAAATATTATGTAATATCATCGTTGCAATGACTAGTTTACAGATTCTCTCTGGTGTGTAACATAGTATACCTCCACTCCTGTCCATAGATCTCCAGCGGCTCTTCCATAAGCCAAATGCACATTCAATTGTTTGGCGAGTTTTCAGGAATGCACGTTGATATCTTCTTTCGCCAGGTGTTGTTGGAGAATGGATCGGTGTCAATAAATTAGGGCGTAAAGGATACCCACTATCTCCGAGGAACCACCCGTTGACGATTGGTATTTCCCCGCTTGAAATTTTATTGTTAATCCCAGACTGTCTCCAGATAAATGCATCATGTGTGCATCCTGGCCATTTTGCGACAACATCGATGAATCTCCAATCACGATGTTGATCGAATGTTCGTTTTTTCTGTTTACATAAATTTCTTCATTATTTGATGGTGCAAGAATAGGCACATGTGAACAATCAATGCATCCCAGTACCAAGGGGAATCCAGCCTTCTCTAAAAAGGCTTGTTGCACTTGTATTTGTTTTTGTTGAGTAGGAAAATATATATAATCCTTGGCAAATGAGCAGAGAGCATCAGATACTGCAGCAACACATCTTGACACGGAAGGTTGAGAAATACCATGTGTAGTTGCAATGACAGTCTGGAAAGATCCTGTTGCCAAGAATTGTAGGGCAGCACCCAATTGAGTTATGGTTGGAATCGAATGTGATCTAATAGTAGATCGGTGAATGCGTCCGACAATTTTGTCATGTAGTTCTATGAAAATACATCGAGTAAACCTATATCGACTGATAAATTCTGTATCGTTGTATGAGTCGAGAGGATTTAATCTATCTCGGAACACACTCTGAAGGGCTAAACTGTGATCTGTATCGAGTTCAAGTAGAAAAAGTGCAAGTGCCATTCAAAATAGTTCAAAGTATATAAAATATATTAAGCCGTTTTTCTATGATGAAGCTCAAATACTTCAAGAATCTGCGAATTTGGTAATTATTCATTAAATATCCGCTAGGCATAATAAAATCTGTTAATATTCAAACCATTAATCATGATATACTAAACTAAGTATATACTTAGTTTTTACTTAGTTTTAGTCAAAACTAAGTAAAAACTAAGTATTAAATTAAGTATAAGAAAAATGAAAAAACTTAGCATAAACTAAGTATTTACTTAGTTTAAGTATAAGTTAAGTTTAAATTAAGTTTAAGTTTAAGTTTAAGTAGTTTAGTGAATAAGGCCCCAGAACTAAACTTAAAAGAGTGAATACATCATTTTTGATGATGCCATTCAATTCGCAGCTATCAATAACCCATATGCATTTAATACATTTCATATGTCTATCTGCAACCAGGATACCTATTCTTTGCTAACTCCCAATTTAAACCACTGTGCAGAGCCGATTTTTAAATTTGCAAGTAATTTTTGAGCTAATAACTGAACGGAAGGAGAATTTATTTAAGTTACAAAAAAGCCCTTTTTAGAGTATTAAAATTAAATTTTAGCTTAGTAAATGCGAAAATAGAAATTGTGCTTAGAGCAACTTGCAATAGATTTAATAGCAGTATTTTATTACTAGTGAACTGAATGGAATTAAGGTTGCAGTATCCCAGTGCAGTATACTCTGAAATTTACCAATTTCGGGTACTTTGTCACTTTTAGGTTTTATATCATTTATGGATAGAACAGCCTATGCCGCATCTCCATTCCAAATTTTGTATAGAAATATTGAAAACTTTTAATTATACCGACTTTTTTGTGACCTCCACCTAAGCCACTCCTGTAGGGGGTCATTTTTTTCTGACCCGCCATCTCCAGTCGCAACTTTTGTCGATATGTAAGACACATTTTGGCTCATATACAACCTAGAAACAAAATCTCAACGGATTTGGACAGCTCTCAATTAGTTCCATCATATCAATGTAGGGATTTCATTTGTAACTTTTCTTTGTAATTATATTTAATTTTCTAATGATAAAAAAAGTGATGTCCACTGTCATTGATGAAAAATTGAACTCATAAGTAATCAAAAGAAGTTGTACATTCATATGATAGATTAGAAGCTTCTCTAAGTAATAAAACAGGAAACAAGTCTTAATCATTAAAAGGGAAATACTGGATTAGATTCATAGTATTCGAGATGACATACACAATATCTCGTACCAAGTACATAATGGGAAATTTATGTTACTATTGCTTTAAGTGAATGAACACATTTTTTATAAATAATAGGTTATTATAGTAGAGTAAATTCTAACAAATTCCATTGAGTAATGCAACATTTTGCTGTCCTATTAATCTACAGTCTCACTGTTCGCGGATTTTCAGTTTACGGCAATTATTAACCTGGGATTAGGAGAACGTACATTGACAATGCGTAAACTGGATAATTCATTCTAAAGAAAGTACTCCTAATAATAAATTTTTGCAATGATAAAATTATACTACAGTATACAAACTTCTAATTCCCCTCACAATAGCATTAAATATTTCTTTCTTGTGCCTCCTCCGCCAACATGTTTCTACCAGGTGCGTCTCAAGCAAATCTGGATTTGTTGTTTGAGATTTTCTCGTCCTCTTCTTTACACCTCCCCAGCTTCCTTCAATTTTATGGGTATGCACACCACTCGACGGATCTACAACATTCTCAGAATGGTTCACTGTTTGATGGATAAATCCAGTGTGATTTAATATATTGTAGGAAGCCCACTCATCGGAATATATGGTTGTTCCAGGGAGAACAAATGTTTGGATTATTGGAAGAAGTGTGGGTGTAGAGCGATCAGGTACAGTACACATAATCATGTTATCTGTATCTCTCTCAACCATTCCAAATACCCATTCCCCAGTTAACAGTCTCCCTCGATTATATTTTCGTTTACCAAACTTTGATTCGTCTATCTCAACGATCTTGCCTGGGATACCGACTTTTCGGTACACGACAATTCGGTACGGACAATTCGGTACACGACAATTAGACTATTCGGTACACGACAATTCGGTACATTTCAAAACTCAATGGAGCAATTCGTGCTGAGCGTTATAGTTTATTTAAAGTTACTAAAGTCATTAACAGTGGAATTATGCAATTACAGGAATCTATTAATTGTGTATCGTTGAAATGTCATAACCTTGTTAATTATTTTAATTTATTTGTATTCATGATATAATTGATATGGAATTAGAATAACGAGGTTAGTTTAGTGTGTTTCCATTCCATATTTGATGAGCTACTCCTCGAAGAAATTCAATTTTTGGCCTGTGGAGGTACCCCATAACCAGATCCCCAGAGCCATTTCTTTGTTTCCATATTTGCGTCTCTTGGTAGGTTTTTCACCTGCAATAAATTTTGCTTGTTTAACTTCAAGAAGTCCTTGTTCTTTCTTTAGAGCAGTTATAAATTTCCATATGTTTGGATGATGGCAACCGACAGTAGCATTGTAAGAACGATGCCATGCTTCAACCGAATTTGTTGTTTTTGGAAATCCTCAAAGGTGGGCACAGTTAATCAAAAAGTTAACTTCGTTAATCGTTAATCAGTTAACCAAAAAGTCAACTTCGTTAACAGTTAATCCGTCCGTTAATACGTTAAAAATGTAACGGAAGTTAACGTCAATCCGTTAAGTTAATTTATATTATACAAACAACAACAAAATCAGTTTTTTTGCTATAAGACATCTCAAAAAGTGCTCTAACTATAAAATGTTCCTTTGTTGGGTCATCAAGCTAAGATATATGCTAGCAGAACCTTTATATCGTATAATCAGCGAATAATAAGGGAAATAAGTTGTTTAAGGGATGTTGACTAAATATAGATATAAGATTCAAATTCACATAAGTGTCACTATTGAAAATCTAAAAATACACTAAACGGTCAAAAGGATTTAAACAATAATAATTTTTATTCATACATTCACGCTTCTAGCACGATAATAACATTTGTAGATGCTTCAACATTGATGTTTACATAAAACAATAAGTTGACATGAGAGAATTAGAATATACAAATTCTGATTTAAGATTTTAATACCACATGGTCGAATTACTATAGGTGTTTATTTTCTAACCATTGCGATTATTTTCCACTGAAATCAGTCGCATTCCAATTTGTTCTACTTGACTACAAGTGGCACGTGGCAGGGACACGTATTCATGGATATTGGGAAAAAATGACTTAAAATCGAAATTTTATGAAGTTTATAACTATAGCAAGATATTTAAAGTCTTCCAAAGTAGGTTAAACATCCGTTAATACGCTACAAGAAGCATATTGTGTGTGGGATAAAATACCTGTGTTCAAAAACATTTGTTCGGTTATTGTAATAGAAACTATCAAGAATTCATAATTGCGTTAACGGACTATTATCGGACTTTTCCAATCACAAGTATTTTCTAATTATTACGTCATCATGATAATGCAAAGAATTGGAAAATGAGCAAGCATATTTGTGATTTTGGTGGGAGATATGTAGGTGCTATTAATATACATATTGTATTAAATTTTCACGTTTCAATCTCTCATGGAGCGTGAGTTATAAGCTAATAGGTGGATTTTCACATTTTGGAAAAGGTGACAATGACGTCATAATTCCATGGTAGGTGTGAATTTTGGTTCAAGACTCGAACTTGTCTGAGCCAGACCCAAAATACACCTGCATGCTAAAAATCAGCCCCGTGGGTCTTGTAGTTTATTCAATAAACTCTGATCATAGAAATATATACATATTTAGAAAGACTATTTGTGTTAAAATGACCTTTAGGTGACGTGGTAAAAGGTCAAAAGTGTAATTAATTAATTTCTCATCCCTCAAAATCCCATGTTAGACACCAAGATGAAGGTTCTAGCATGTGTACAACCCAAGATATGATGGGACCAAAATTGAACTTGGGACCAAAGTTCCGCAACCCAGATTGTCAGATACTAGTCCTTCTATTAAAGTAGTATATGGTTAGGCCAGTAAACTTGAAAACTCTTTATTGCTGCCAGTTCAAAATCCATTAACATATGAGTCGGTTGTACATTTGGACAAAGTAGTTGAATTTGTTGCCACATACTCATATATGTTTCTTGGGTCTTATTCGGTAGTAACGCGAATAAATTTGGTAGCAAGTGGCATCCTGAATAAGTTCTGGTCCTCCTCGAAGTCCATGGATGATGTAAACCTGTCCAAATAGTTCCGGTGCGGTTTTGAAGGTTCCGTCAGCTAAACAGACCTGGGATGCCGCTAGCATTTCGATATTGTGATGTGTCCCAAAATTAGAATACGATGGAAATGAGGCCCGGAGTCATATAGTAAAAAAATATCTCCCTTCCCAGTTTTTGTATATTCCAAAGGAATTACAAGCTCTTCTAAACTCGTCGGTTGATATTGTCCTTTTCCCGCTGGCGCTGAATAGTACGTTTCAAACTATCCAATTTTGGTAGTTTAGCAGATGTTCCCTCAGAAAGTTCCAATACACTTTCGCCTATAATGTGATGTGAAGTCTCATGAGTAGTCTCGCTCTCCTTTTGATTCCAATTTTTGTTTCGAAACAGCTGACCTTTGTGTTGTCTGGACCGTGGAGATGCTCATTTGTTCGTCTCACTATCTGATCCTCTTTGGTGTGTAGCCTTGCTTTACATTCTGATTTCTTCTCACATTGCCAATGTGTAATTTCTCCACAAACTCTCTGCTTATCGTAAATATAGCCCCCTTCTGTGAGCTTAATTCCCCCCCTACTTGATTTGATGAGTCGATACATATTGATTCGATTATGTTTAATGTATTATGTAAATATACTTGTATTTATATATTTGGGGACATATTGTTTATAGACTTAGACTATTGGCATATTTTGTTTTGACATAAATTATTTGCATTTAAGGTTTGCATGTGAACAAGTCAACAAGGCGCTAATTAGTTCCTATTTACAGGTTCTCACCCAAGGTTCAAATAATCAACATCTTTGTAAATAGAAACTTTTTCTATCAAGTTTATGTTTACTCAATACTGAATAGTAATTTACGGTGTGTACCGAATTGTCGTGTACCGAATAGTCCATGTACCGAATAGTCTATGTTCCGAATAGTCGTGTACCGAATTGTCCGTACCGAATTGTCGTGTACCGAAAAGTCGGTATCCCTCTTGCCTGGACCTCCGATGGGTAGAGGGTTAATCATAATTTCTTCCAAGCAAATGTCTCTCATAAAATTCTTCCAATCTACCACTGTATTTGGACTCCACCCCAAGTGCTTCTCCAAGAATGCATGGGATTGCAAGTCTTCAGTCCAATAATAAATAAATTTGAACATTAATGGAAGTGTAAGTTTTGATGGAGTGGAGAAAGAGCTATACCGAATTGAACACTTACTTCTACAAGGACTATATCCTAGGGTGCGACCCGTAAAGCCCATGGCCCGTGGCCCGCTATCAAAGCCCGCGGCCCGCTTATTTATTTTGCCAGCCCACGATTTAGGAAATCTGTTTATTTTTTAGCACCGTTGGATGAATTCGTAAATATATTCAATATGAATTGTGAATTCATATAAATTTCCGCGTTATAAGAGGCGGGAAATTGTATACGCAAATAGTATACGTATATAATAAAATTTTAATATAGGCAACACTTAGATAGTTTGGTTAATTATTTCCTTTTTCTTTCTATTAATGGTGGAAGATAGTAGCTTTAGTACATCTAGACCAGGGGTTTATCTAGGTTTTTGTGGCTGGCACTTTATTATGGAATTAGAAATTTTCCGGCACACTAAAGGTATTAGCTACACTACATAATCAGTATAATTCATTGATGCGGCATTATTCAGGGAGGTAAATTGCCACGTTGCACAAACAGTTATTTATCCAAGGATTTCTGGACCAGAAAATCTGGCCATACACCCGGGAACTATTTAGGAGCCAACCCGGCACCTAGATTAAATCGCAAATCACGAACATTTTGACCACAACTGATGCCTGGCTGGAACCTTAAAGTTCCGGCCAGGTACCTAGATAAACCCCTGATCTAGACTTTTAGATTTATTTGTTATTGAAAAATTAACAATTGATCTTTTTGACACTTTTCGGCCCGTTTTGGGCCCGCGGCCTGTAGAAAAAGGCCCGCAGCCCGTGATTTACAATAAAGCCCGTACGGGTCGCACCCTAGACTATATCTCCATTCGTATCCACCCTGATAGTGATTCGAATGTGTTTCATACATTTGTGTTCCACAACGACACCGCATTTCACGTGCTAATAAACCAAATTTCCTCATCCAATTAATGACATCGCAGGATTGCGCTAAGATAATTATATCATCAATTATGATATCTTGCGGAAGCTCTTGGATAACAGTTGGTTCAAGAATCGGTTGGTAATCCATAAATAGTGTTGTAACTGTATAACATTGCAACCATCATGTATTATATACTAATCCTGTTGTCACAGTAACTTTAATCCTTGTAAGAAGGAATGTCACAGTTTTTAGTGTGTTTTAGAATAAACCACATCAGCATTTTGTTGTCTTTATTATAAAACAACGAATTATGGTTGTTATGGTTTAATGAATGAATTAATTAATTCTAAAAAATTTGAATTCCATTTACAATGTTGAGTTTGGCTTATAAACTGAAAATTGCTATAACTCTTTCATTTCAGGACCATTTGGGAGTATTTTTTTATAATTTTCATTATTTGACTAGCTCTACAAACACAGGATAAACCGTTTAAACATATTAGAAAAATAACATTCCGTTACAATACTATAGTTGTACCGTCATAGGTTGTGTTTGTACCTGGTTGCCTAGATAGATTGAATTTAAAAAAATCATCTGATGACGTATCAACATCTGCATCTCCATATAACTGATGATTTTCTGATTGACATGATACATGGATAGGAGATGGTACATGGATGGGAGATGGTACATGCATAGACGCAAAGTTTTACAATTCTGAGGTTCAAGTTGTTGGGGCGCGGAGCGAGTGTAGCGAGCGATTTTTTGGCGCTTGGGGGGCTTGCCCCCCAGAAAAATTTGATAGCAACAAATGACATTTTTTAATGAATTATACGTATATTTACTATCCTAAATTATATTGAACATTATATTTTTTATCCAGAGGGCACGGTAACTCCCGCACTATTAATGTTGCCCCCCTTCAACTTTTAGCGGGGGGCGTACGCCCCCTTGAGCCCCCCCCCCCCTGTTTGCTCCACTGGGTACATGGATTGGAGAATAACAATCCTCTCCATTGTCAAATGAAAGAGAACAAGTGGAATTATCTTCTATTGATTCTATCATTGGTGTAGGTTCGTCCTTGGGATTCGATGAATCATATGCTTGAAACGATACCAATAGTTTTTGCAGAATCTCCTTTTTGAATCTCTTTTTACAGATGTTTTCGAAGGGTACCTCCTCCAACCACCATATTGGTTTGAGTTCAGGGACTTCCCAAAAATGTCGTGATTTACCTGAAAATAAAGACAAATAAGGTATTATATGTATATATATATCCGTTTAGTATCAACCATTTAGATAGCATGTGCCATAATTTACGTATTATTCAACTAGTTAATTACAACAATTGTTTTTTTTGCACACTTTCTCCAAATAAATCTACTTACCAGTGGATCGATGTGTAACCCAGGATATTAGTCGTCTGAGTGTATGGACATTAAGCTTGCTAATATCTTCTTGTAACATGGAATAGCACTCTGCATCATGAGCAGGCTTATCGAATTTATTTTCAGTTGTAAAAGCTAGCTTTCTCCATATCGTTTGCTTGTTAACCATGACATGTTCTTTGTAAGCAGGTGTCCCCAACACAGAAAGACTACCTTTCCATGTGAATACAACGCCGAATCTTTCTCCAGTCACATCTTGGAAATTCTTTAAGAAGGAGGCAAGCTTTTGCCTTGCATTGGTTTACTTATGCGAGGCATAGTAAATGTTTAGTTTAAGTCGGGAAGGTTGGAAGAAAATTAAGGCTAAACTGTACCTGGGTAGATTAGAAATTATGTATGCAAAGTGCACAATCCGGTGTTGGCGTAGTAAGGCATTAGGATCCATTCAAAAGTTACTTAACGTTATCAAGAGGGGAAGGGGTTAGTATATGTGACAAAGCGTGAAATATGGATGAGGGGCCTGGTCCTGCGTTACGTACGCGATATGTAACAATAAGTGGGATGGAAGTACATAATTAACACAGGGGAGAGGGTCTTTGTGGGAAATGCGAGACGTTTATAACTATTATATGATTCACACTGTCGTATACTTTTGCACTGTGTTTTTACTAGACTATATTATACGAACGATAGTGGTACGATCTACAATGGCAGTATTAGAAATACAATACAAGTAACTACAATTGAACGCATTTTACGTAATTATGTGCATAATTTGTGACTAAGTGTGCAGAAAGGGGTTTCGCAGTTTAGGGAATTTAGCGATAACTTTGAATCTATCGCGCATGTGTACATTGTGTAAGGTATCTAAATTAATGAAAATGTGCTTCTAACTCGCATGTGTATTGTACTTTTCTAACGCGCATGTTATTGTAGATCACGCGTATGTGTATTGTACCTCACGCGCATGTGTATTGTACCTAACGCGCATGTGTATTGTACTTTTAATACTTCGTAGGCGAGGGTCCGAATCATAGTATTTTATAAGGATTAAAAAAAAGATTTTTAATGTTTTCGCGGAATAAAAAAATGGATTTTCGGTAGAAATGGAATCTTGAAATGGATATCAGACGATAAAAACTCACTATTCAAGGGAGTAAAAAAATGAAAATAGGAATAAAAAAATGGGCCAGGAATAAAAAAATGGGCTTATAATATACCCTGGTCCGAATGGATCGGAAGACGTATCCATATCGGCTCCATAATATATCACATCTAAAATATAAATTCCAAATCCGTTCCATATCCGCAAATTACGGATTTTCAATCCGTAATCCATATGGACCCTCTATCCATAGCTGATTTTTAAATTCTATAAAATCTCTACAGATTTCCAAATCCACACGGATTTGCTAAATCCATGCCAACTTCCAAATCCATATGGATCCATTATACCATATGTCGATAAGGATTTTTTATATATTTGAGAATTATTACAAAATTTATTAAAATATCCGATATTTACGGATTTGGAATGGATTTGAGAATTATTCCAAACCGTTCCAAAATCCGAAAATTACGGATTTGACGGATTCCAAATCCGTATATCCGTAGATCCGTAATCCATTCGGATCCTCTGCTCATAGGGTTTGTTGTTCAAAAATTTCAGTTTATTGTCCTAAGATATTGAGATTATATTGTGCACAGTTTCGAAGCATTCTGCGTGTGTCATTACGTTTACCCCATTGTAGTTTCTCTAGTTTGTAACGACAGAGATTCGCTCTAAAAGTTTTGATTATTTGTTTGAACTATTCGGCAATTACTTTTCTCTGTTTTTTCTATTATGAATTTTTTTATATTTTAGTTGTTATTTAGAACGTCCTTTGATTAAATACAGTAAATGAAACGTTCAAAACATCAATCTACTTCGCGTCGTCATACAGATGGAGGTGAACATGCTCTCTCAATTGATCTTGCTAGATATGAATATTCTGCAAAGATTATTGCCCCGCCCTCAAATTACCAGGGTCCAAATCTAATTGAAAATTCTAAGTCCAAACCTGGGATATTCAATCGAATATTTAGAAATAAATCATTTAGACATAATCTAAATAACTCTTCTGAACCCATTCTTTCTCACAAATCTATATTAGATGTTCCGAGTTTTTCAGATGAAAATTTTTCTCCCCAAAATCCTCAAACCCACCAATTTTTTATTTCTTTACTATATCAAAATCAATTTGTAGAAGTTCATATTCCCTCATTTCCTACATTTAAATGGCTATATGCTAGCTTTTCTTCATCTTTTAACCTTAATTGTTCTTCTAATGATTCTCGAACCTTTTGCTACCTTCTTAAGTTACCAAATTCTACATTCTTTGAGGTATCTTGTTAATTAAACTATGTGAAATTATATCTTATTTTTTAACATTTTAAAGTTATGCAATTCACTTTTGTGATCATTTTTCTCTCATCATTTATTTATTGTTTAACCTATATTAGATTATTTAAAGATCACAAAATTTGAAAGATTTTTGTTATTACATCAAAAAATGATACAACTTTTGCATGCAAATTGTCAATAGATGGATAATTCAAAAGACGATTTCCGTTACTTTACTGTTATTAATTATTAGTTTAGTTCATATTTAATCAATATCCATTGAATAGAATAGTGTCCCTTCCACGTGCCCCTTGTGGCACAAATGGGTATGCAGGGCCGTGCGAGCCTATTGATACCTGCCCAGGTCAAACCTAACTAGAGTAAGCAACATTGTCACCCATTGTTAATTTTTTAAATATTATTAACTTCTTAAACTCTTAACTCGTAGCTGCCCAGGAATGTTGAAGTGAAACTAAAAGTTAATTCACTTCTAATTGAAAATGAGATTTTTCTATTCATACCTTTGACCCCAATGGCAACTACGGGTTTATTAACTTATTAATTAATATCATCATGGTTTCCTTTATTTGAGTTTTCGCTAGAAAATTATACTAGTTTAAACTTTAAATATTATTTTAATAATTGTTTTGAAACTCAGCAAGTTAGTGAGAACCTGGTCAGAACCTGGTCTGGAAAAATTATGCCCAGGTGTGACCTGGTCAGTTTGTATTAGTGGCACGGCCCTGGGTATGTATATCATTAGAATTTGTTTTTCATTGGGAATTCACTTTCAAAAAATTTTATTTTGTTTTTTCTACAAAACACGGGAAGAACAATATCCATCGGTGGATTTATTCTGAGTCAATTCCAGGGCCTGCGTCCCCGGGGGCCGGGGTGTCCTGGGTGTCCAGACACACAGTGCCTCAAGGAAATGAAGCCGTGCTTGTACAGTGACACCCACTACACCCACACCTCATAATACGTAGCGCCGGCAATGTATTATATATTTATTTCCATAGAGGGGACAATTATATTCAGCACTTCGGGTGATTCTCAGTGATGTATTCCCCAACATTGTGATATTTATTTTGAGATATAAACAATTCAGGTAATCTCTGAAGAATATATTCCACAATTGATAAAAAAAAATTGAGAAGTGAAACTTTAGAATAGTTATGGTCTATCATCCTATTTCGGGGTACGATTTCTTGTCTACTTTGATTCTAGGACACCCGCACACCTTGAATTAAAGCATACCAGTGAAAATGGTCGCAATATCCGACTTCCTATGCGTCCATAATACATTTTGTGACCCTAACACGTACCGTTTTCGAAATGACCATATATGGGCATAGAAATGTGCCCAATTTTGGTGACTTCCCAAATATATATATCCCAAACCATAAACTGTAGATCTTAGCTCTAATCGTCTGGTCCCATCTTTATATCAATATTCATTGGGATATAAAATGCAGGGTTGCCAACACTCCCGCCTTGGCGCCTTTTTTTCTCCCATCCTCCCGACCTCCCGCCAAACTTTTCAAACTCCCGCTTTTTTGGAAATAGTTTCTATATTATTATTTTATGATATATAAGTAATAACTGGATTTTTTTGCTAAAATTAGTCAAGATGTGAGTACCAAGTTTTGTTCTACTCATGTATACTTGTAAGTAGTTAATGTTATTTAGCCAATTATTAGTACACTGCACTATATTATGTTTTAATTCGATTTTGGAAGAAATTCTTAAAAATACCCCGGATGGCCTTCGCCAACATCCTCCAGAAAGTTGTCATACTAGATCCGATGCTGAATTTTTTCTCGTTTGATCTATGCAACCACGTGTGGATTAATTAAGTTTACAACCATTTACAAATCTGATGGCCCATGGCCTACTTAATATACGGCTAGATATGTCACCGAGAAGGCCATAAAACGAGAAGGCCAGTTTCTAATTTTCATTCTAGGATAAACAATGCCTCCTATTGTTGTTATTAGGGTTGTATATGGGGTAATTAACCATTGCGAGTCCATTAGAACCACTTTTGAGAATTTATTTGCATCACTATCATACTGGTTGGAGGAAATATTGATAGTTTTAATTTAGTACGGTTGAAAGTTGTAGAGAATATGGTTGGAAAGCTGAAGGAAGCATGCAATAAGTTTATTGCTGATACATTTCCGAAGAGTGTAATTAACTATCGTTATTTAGTGGGCTATCTAGTAAAATCAATTTGAAGAGGAATTCTACGTGGGCCACTGATGTGGAGTTATTTGCTACGATCTTATTACTACAGACGGATATTTGGGTATTTAGTTAAGACATGGGTAACAAGTGGATGTTATTCTCAGGCAGAGGTGCTAAACTAATTGATACTTTGGAGTCTCCTCCAGAAAATAATGCAGGCTGAATCTATATTAATCATAGTGGAGTATATTATGACCAATATTACGGGTGGATTTAATATCTACGAGGCAATCAATGAATTCACTGATTGCCTCGTAGATATTAATTAATTTAAACTATATAATTAGATAACCAAAGGATTCCCTTTATTCGTTAATGATTAATTGTCTTATGCGGAATGTTATCCAGGTTTCGAAGTAACTCCCGTTATAACGAAGTCCCAGTACTGGACTTCGTTATATCGGTAGTTAACTTCTATCGTTGTAATTAAAAGGATCACAACCAAAGTGATCCTTTTGAGGCGAATGCATTAGTGTCATTAGTTAGAATATTGAAGACTGGCGTTAGTCAGAATGGGATTTTTTGGAAGTTGGCGTTAGTCAGAATCAGGCTTGTCAAAAGGTCCCGCATTGTCAGGTCAGGTCAGGTCAGGTCTTATATACAATATTTACGTTCAGGTCAGGTCAGGTCATGGTGTAAAATAAATCATACAGGTCAGGTCAGGTCAGGTCTTTCACATTCTCAGGTCCATTTCAGGTCAATTTCAGGTCATTTCAGTAATAGTGGGGTTCATACAAAAATGAGCATCAATTTATTAATTGGTGTGGCGTTGATCAACATTTCCTCCGACTTTTTGCGATGCGCTCATAATTGCTTGAGAGACGCTTTACGGGCGTGTTATCAAAGTCCAAGTTTCAGTACGGGAATTTAGGCATACTACACATATATTTCTCGTATCCTCGTCTTCAACGTTCTCCTCCTCTGACTTTCTGAATCGATCGAAAACAGTTCTTCCGCACTACTTAAATTCCCAATAGTGTGACTGATCACTAGCAAATATTCACTTGGATATAATGTCCGTCTCTTAGTTTTTCTTTGCACATTCTTCTTTTTTCATCGTTATTTATGTCTTTATTTTTTATTTTTATAACAATTGTAAGTTGGATACATAAGTGAAGGAGGTAGATTAGGGATTGCCATTAGTTTGTTTTATATTTTTTTGTCCTGAAAGTCTGACTGAATCCCAATTTTTGTGTTTTAGCCCATATTCGCTGAGTCTAGTGGAACCAACAGCCGTATATCTTTAAATCAGGGTATATTTCGTGGAACGCATTCCTAGCTGCAGGTTTCCAGTCTGACATTGATATCAGAGGCTTAAACTGGGAATAATATTCTGAATCTTTTCCAAAATAATTCGGTATAGTTCTTGGCTCTTTGAGGTCATTAGGCAATGTATTGCCGGTAATATGTGTTTCCAACATTAACGAATATAGTCCAAAGTTGAGAGAATTGGATCGGGACAGTATAGAATGTGCCATCAAATTGGATGTTGGTAATCTCATCTAATCTGTTCATCATTTCAGTGGAATAGAAGATGGCCCCTATATGAGTCCCATTGGTAACTGAGAACTTGTATTGATTTCCCAAATTGGTTGTTGGCAGCATTTCACAAAACTCGGAGGCATCTGTTGGTATTCTGGGTTGTAAAGTTCTTCGTAAACGGTACATGCTCAATTAACACTCACTAAATGAAACATAGCAAGCAGAAGGATGATCTGGCGTTTCGTTGTCAATATTTTCCTCAGGTTAGATTGAGAATGTTTGGCGACTGTTTTACACTGTGCTTTGAGCTTGTAAATTTCTGATTAATAGTATTCAATGTTGTGATTATGTTGATTCAAAGGGAGTGATTAAGTTTCTCTCACCGATTAAGTCTACTAGTTCCCTTACAACTGCTCCTGAATAAACTACATTTGAGGTAATAAACTTCTCTGTAATATTGGACTTAATCATAGCCTACTAAACATAAAGCCATTTCACTGAGCCAAATGCGCCTGGACCAGGGATAAGATGAAGGCGATTTTCTTATATACCCATAATGTATATATATATATATTTTGATTAAAACTACTATGCTTATCTGGTTTAGAAAAATAGTTAACGAGATTCGTCTGTAAATATTAGCTATTCTAATTGCAAATTCTCTTTAATTCAATCATACTTTGCCTTATGATGCTAGCTCCTTGTTTATTTATATCTTGAACTCATGCCCAACTCTGTTCTGCTCCCAGATGTGCTACTGGATACTGTAGTGATTATAGTGTTGTTGCAGTATTTCACATTCCTTCTGGGCCGCAAGACATCGTCCATAATTGGAAACGTTTTCTTCATAGAGATGGTGAGTATGTCTTTACCAGTTGGACAAGCTTAATTAATTACCAGTTTTACGATTGTCTTCACATACTCTATAGTACTCTATAAGTACAATTAACTACGTACTAGTTTATCACTTGAGTTTACTTCTACACTGTTGTCACCAAAATATATCGTGTTACTATGGGTAATAAGATAAACAATTATTATATTCTGAACAAAATGCGTGCAAATTCACATTTTTATCCAAAAATTTGTATTTTGAGTTATAATATCAACATATCGGTTAACTGATCACTAAAATCCGTAACAGTTAACCTGTATTATCGGCGATTAACCGAATCCAGCCTTGATTTAATATTTTCTGAAGGACGAAATGTAGCAGTACTGCAGTAGGTAGGAATAAAAACAAAGCTGAACCTTACTAATTATGTAGTATAAATAATGTTCTACTGTGTTGATCAGCATGGGCGGTTAACCGGTTAACTGTGGCGAGAAATTGAATTGTAACCGTAGCCCCAGAATTTACCATTGAATAAAATATTGGGAACAAGAAGATACTCTCTCTCCCCTCCACCTGACTTGAGGGTGGGGTCGACACCTCCCTCCTGAAGCTAACAGTATGTGGCTTAGAAATTAGTACGTATTTCAAATACAAGTGTCACTAAGTGTCTTTAACAACAAACATCGCTTATTTGCCAGTAGATAATTCTAAATTCGTATTTAGCATATGCAATTACTTAAAATAACCGTCTAATCTCTATGTAAATTCTAATATTTTACATACTTGTTTACCTATGTTGTCAATAACAACAATAAATATTTGTATTATACATTTGTGAGTGTCAAATTCGTATTCAGCATACTATTTATACCTAGTATACACATTTAGAAGTGTACAAATAATTGGATTTGACCTGGGATATAATTAATTTTTAACTACCCATAATATTTAGTTAAACATTTTAGTATGACTCAATCTCGCCTAGACTAAAATGAGACTCAATTTGGACTGAAACTCAATTTCGCCTGCGACATAAACAAAACGGGAAAATTCCAAAAATACTCAAGTTTTTTAAAAATTTCCAAATATACTCAACAATACTCAACTAATTTGTAAATATAATCAAGTTTTTCCAAATATACTCAAGTTTTACCGGATTATTCCAAATATACTCAAGTTTTATTGGATTATTCCAAATATACTCAAGTTTTATTGGATTATTCCGAATATACTTAAGTTTTATTGGATTATTGAAACTAGTATGGAGATCCCAACCACAAAAAATATTTATTAGTACAATCTGCTCGTCTGCTCTACGCGCGTCCTTACAACTTGTACTCGGGCCTACGGCCCTCGCTTGTATTTAAAGCATGTTCCTTTTCAAATTAAATGTCGTTCTTGATGGTTGGCCGCTAGCTGTCTATTTATATCCGTTCATCCTAGCTACAGGTTTCTATAAGGACAGATTAAATAATTTGGATATTTATGCAAATTTGAACAGATAATTTTCTAGATATATGAGCTTGTCCATGTATAATAATATACCAATTCCAAATATATAATTAAATATCACTAAGAAACTGTACCAGTGGACCCCTAACTTTGGGACGTGGAGAAGTTATTGTATTGATTGATAATAATTTGATAACAAATAACACAATGGAATGTTATAAATGTATAGCTAGACAGACAGAACACAAATAACTGATTAAACGCCTGAACTTCCTCTCGATCAATTAGATTACTTTCTCAGTATTCCATAATGCATACTTAACATTTGACAGACACTAAAGCATTCGATTATACTAATTGAAATGCTAGCTGCTAATCCATACTGGAACACCCCTCGAATTTAATTGGCTAAAGGTTTTGACACCTTTTGTGATGGAAGATTTGAATATCTTTTTAGATATTGAACTTATTTGTACATACAATACTAGTATTCCCCACCCCACTGCCAAATTTTAGGTCTGTAGCTTTTACCAGTTCCTCAATCAATTCTGAACAAACACACAAACAAACAAACACAAAAACATTGTGATTTAATATATAAGATAGACTAAATATAGCCTTTCTAAACTTGAGTAGATCTGTGAATTTACTGAAAAGTTGAGTAGATTTGGAATTTATTGAAAAAACTTGAGCAGAATTGGAATTATTCTGAAAAACTTGAGTAGATTTGGAATTATTTTGAAAAACTTGAGTAGATTTGGAATTATTTTGAAAAACTTGAGTAGATTCGGAAAGATCTAGTTTTATATTTGAGTATCAGTAAAAAGTTGAGTATATTTGGAAATTTTTAAAAAACTTGAGTATTTTTGGAATTTTCCCTAAACAAAACATTAGAATTACATTGGTAATTATTGTAGGGATTCTGGTAAATTTGACTAACGTCAACATCCTAAAATCCATTCTTACTACGCCAACTTAGTGAAAACCCATTCTGACTAACGCCAACTTAGTGAAACGCCATTCTGACTAACGCCAACTTAGTGAAAACTCATTCTGAACTAACGCCAACTTAGTGAAAACCCATTCTGACTAACGCCAACTTAGTGAAAACCCATTTTGACTAATGCCAACTTAGTGAAAACCTATTTTGACTAATGCCAACTTAGTGAAAACCTATTCTGACTAACGCCAACTTGGTGAAAACCCATTCTGACTTACGCCAGTCTTCAATATTCTACTAATTACAGCTTACAAATTCTGACTAATGCAGCGCCCCCATCCTTTTAATTACATCGATAGAAGCAAAGAAGAATAAAATAATTTCGGGCTTTTATAGCGAAAAAAAATGTGATTTTTATGTCTACAGGCAATAAACAAACAATTATACAGCCACCTTCTCTACTTTATAGTAAAGATTTTCAACATAATTTATGTTGGACAGTTGTAAAGTGGTAAGTTATATTCTTAAATGTACATGTGGATGATTTATAAATATTTGTGTAAATATTTATCCTATAGTTCTTAAAACAAGGCAAACACAGAAAAGGAATTGATATACAGTAGTCTCCCAAAACGGACATTCCGAGATGCGGGCAACACCTCTAAAACTGGCAAACTTCATGGAACGGACTGAATTTACCATGCATGTAATTAATAATTCAGCCGTCTCCATGGGCGTCGTAAATGCAAAGGTAATTCCTTCGGGCCGCCCGGAAATTCCGGTGTAATATCCGGGTAAACTCCGGGTATAGTATTAGTAGCATAGGGGGCAACCCTTCCGGGCCTCCCGGCCATTTCCGGGCACCCGGGCACCCGGGCGGGTTACGACGCCTATGGCCGTCTCCGAGATGCGGACATCTCCAACAACAAACAAAGGCAATGTACCAAACGTGTCCGTTATTCGTAGACTGCATGGTAAACACTCATTATTTTAATGAGATGCTTTAATGCCTTCTCCCTTCTTGTAATTTGATGAGTAAGATCAATCCAAAAAGCAGTGGGAATAGATACAAGCAGGGTTTCATCCAGGCGTATGCGACGCGCCTCCAGGCGCGTAATTTCAAAGGAAAACTTTTCTAGGCGCGCGGAAATCGAGAGATGCTCCCATAGACGTAATACAAATTGAGTATTTTAGGCGCGTGTGAGCGAGCTAAAACTTAATCTAGGCGCGCGGGAAATTTTGCCTGGATGAAAGCCTGGATACAAGCACACATTGTGGATGCCATACTTCTTGCATTTGTTAATATTTATATAATTATCACCTATCATTATTACAAACAGAATAATTCATTGTTTACTGATTCTATTTGCATTCCAATCATCTGATGTCTAGTTATATAGTTGCAATAACAAAACTCAATGCTAGAATGGGAACTAAGAGGAAGCGAATGAAGTGTTAAATTACGTAGATAGTATATATGAATACACTAATATTCATGTTATGATGAAATAAAGGTAGGCTTAGCTAAAATAATGAGATCAAATTTTAAACATTTTGTAGAAATTGAAATAATTCTAACTAGCGACCCATGTTTTTTCGGGGGAATGAATTATATTATAACAGGAAAGTACCTGTTAAGTTTGAATCTATTTTGATTATATTTGATCTCGGAAAATTGAGTTCAGAGTTTGAAAAGAGAACACAATAAAGACAAGAGATTTGGGCCATTTTCTAAAGACTGATTTGTCTGTTATTTAGGGAATATTCGAGAATCTAATAACATTGAGGTAAACCTCCGTGTCTCCTCTAACTAATGATACTAAAATATACCTGATTCAGTTTGATATTGGATAGGAATTGACTCTTTGAACTAATAGTGGGGTCAAAAATTAAGATACCGTGACCAACCTCTGGCTAGTTAAGTTTATGCCTGATTCTGATAATTTAGGATATATCTCGCCATATAAACTCCCATGCCGCTCTGGAAAGTTTGGGAAAACTTTCTTATAGCGACAAATTCAAAGAGCCTCCGGCAATCATTTTGAAAATTAAGGCCCCTATCTGAACATTTCATAAATTGAGATTAGAATGTTTTTGACAGTATACAATAAGTAGTAGCTGCACTGAAATTTTCAAATAAATCGGGACTATACTTTTAATCTAATAACCTTTTGAAGATTGTCACGTCATTTGTCACCATGGTAGGTCTATTCATAAAAAGTGTTAATAAGAGATTTGATGCATATATTATCCTATATACGTACATGCAATAACCTTTTAACTCGCTATTTAGTATGTCTCCATGTATATCTCGGTAATAGACCTAAACTTAGCGCTTCGACTATGCAAAAATTAAAAATCCAGTCAATTGAAGTCAAAATAATGATAATAATATATATAAAGTGGGCGAATAAAACGATTATGGGTCAATTCTTTTAGCTTCGTCACCCCCATGTGAGATCCCCAGAAGACTCAATTTATGAAATGTTCAGAAGGGGCCTTAATTTTCAAAATGATTGCCGGAGGCCCTTTGGATTTGTAGCTATAAAAATGTTTGCCCAAACTTTCCAGAGCGGCATGGGAGCTTAAATCGCGAGATATATCCTAAAGTATCAGAATCAGGTATAAAACTTAACTAGCCAGAGGTTGGTCACGGAATCTTCCTTTTTGACCCCACTATTGTCATACTAATTTGACTTTTCAAATTTCGACTTCCACTCATTTTCCCTACTTCAAGTTTGGATGTTTATAACTCCAAAGTTTTTGGGAATTTTGATATAATATTTTAATCACCTAACCTACATCTCTCAAAAGTATAATGCCAATTTTTAAGAAATGAAATCAAATTTAGAGACAATTATTTTTGATGAGATACCAGTGCAGCTTTGTATGATAAATTCTTTTTTTCTTTTTTTAAATTTCAAATTAAATCATCCACGGAAAACCTCCGTATCTCCTCTTTCGAATTACACTAAATTTATTCAAATCATATAACTAGAAGTGAGCCAAATATATGACTGAAGTGAGTCTGGTCGAATGCTAAACCTACTTCACAGTCATTATTTAAAATCATTATTCGTTACAACTTGTATTGAAATTAGTAAATTCAGATGGATGTTTAAAATTGGGAAAATTTAAAAATCTCCGATATTTTACCCACTTTAACTTTGCCTCGAAATTATATTTTGCGACTTTATGCGGGCGCAGAAATAATTTAAATCTAAACCTACATATATAGACAATATAAAAACGCAAACAAATCTGCTCGCAATTGTTTGCATTCTAAGATCGATCAGTTGGAATATTTGCCACAATGCAGGAAGTTATTTATATAATAGCCCGAAATAAAATTCATAAAAAATAATCACATAGTTAGTTCGGTTTGAAAACTAGTTAAAATCTATCAAATAATGTATAAGAATACACATATATGTTTTGAATTACCAAAGAATTAAGAATAATTAAATTTAGCAACGTTGGCTAACAATAACTATTTGTGGTTTTTCAAAAATTGAATTATCAAATTTTATCATAGACTCCTTAAGTAAAGGACTGGAACGTCGCGATCTCGGGGGTTTTAACTTGAGTCTGAGAGGCTCCAATTATAAAAATTGGTAAAGCATTAAGTTTCCGGTCTCCAAGTGTGATTTTTGGCATATAGGGGTAACTTTTGGCATCCGTCAACAATTTGAGGTTTTCACTCAAAATTTCTCACACCTCGACAAGTTATGACGTCATTGTCACATTTCGAGAACCCTGAAAAGTCACTTAATCGCACATAATTCGCGCACTCAAAGAGATAAAATCTGAAAATTTAATAGAACATGCACATTAATGATGCGGACACTTTGGTAACACCAGATTGCCAATATGCTTACTCATTATCACATGATGACGTAATCACTAAATTTCACATTTTTTAATTTGACTATTTAGGCCTATGTACGCTTTATAATCAATGTTATAAGTGTATAAACCATACACCAACCGCAAAGAGGTTGCTATGTGGTTATTTCTGCCGCAAAGCGACCTAGCAAGCGAAGCGCACTAGTATATATAGATATACTGTAGAATCAATCTATATAGATACTAGCGTGCTTTGCGGCAAAACCCAACCACATAGCAACCGCTTTGCGGTTGGTGTATGGTTTATACACTTATAACATTGATTATAAAGCGTAAATAGGCCTAAATAGTCAAATTTTAAAATGTGAAATTTTAGTGATAATGAGTAAGCATATTGGCAATCTGGTGTTACCAAAGTGTCCGCATCATTAATGTGCATGTTCTATTAAATTTTCAGATTTTATCTCTTTGAGTGCGCGAATTATGTGCGATTAAGTGACTTTTCAGGGTTCTCGAAATGTGACAATGACGTCATAACTTGTCGAGGTGTGAGAAATTTTGAGTGAAAACCTCAAATTGTTGACGGATGCCAAAAGTTACCCCTATATGCCAAAAATCACACTTGGAGACCGGAAACTTAATGCTTTATCAATTTTTATAATTGGAGCCTCTCAGACTCAAGTTAAAACCCCCGAGATCGCGACGTTCCAGTCCTTTACTTAAGGAGTCTATGAATTTTATGCATAACTTTGAGACTTTGTGTAGGCATGAAATGTTTAACGAAGGAGATTGACAATACCATTTTTCGATTCGTTCAACATTATAGAATACAGTGTACGCATTTAAATTAGCACTTGGCTATGTCAAATTTACCTATTATCCCATGGTTCCTCAGTTCTCACTGTATTTTGATCAGGGTTGGGTCCAAATACGTATTTGTATTTGTATTTGATTTTTCTGAAATTGCGTATTTGTATTTGTATCTGTATTTGAATATCATATGACTTCAAATACAAATACTAAACACGTGTATTAGTATTTGTATTTGAAGTCGAAATTAAGTATTCATATTTGTATTTGTATTTCCTTCTATATTTGACAAATAAATTTATAACACGAAAGACAACTTATTTTCATTAATTGCCACCAAGAAAAGTATAGTGATAGTTAAACTAGGTGATTTATGATAGAAATAATATTTAATAACAATTATCGTTTTCTGGAGAATTTTTGTTTAATTTGGTAATTGCTAAATCGTATTTGTATTTGTATTTGTATTTGTATTTGTATTTGTATTTGTATTTGTATTCGTATTTGTGTATTTGTATTTGTATTTGTATTTGTATTAGTACTTGTATTTGTATTTGTAATTGTATTTGAATCTTTTAATTTAGGCGTAATTGTATTCGTATTTGGTTTCTGCTCAGTGTATTTGTATTTGTATTTGATCAAGAAAAATGTATTTGAACCTAACCCTGATTTTGATATTACTTTTCGTTATTTTGTTTGGAAGAATCTTTGGTATATGATTTTAAAAATATCTAACAAGCTATTATGTGTTCAGACCTACTTTTTTCTTAAATATGGGCAAAATGATTCCCGGTATGACTAAAAATTCATCTAAAATAATCAAAATTTAGTAGATAATGTCTTTTGATGTTTATTAGCCGTTTGCTTGCTAGGTCGCATTGCGACATAACATATCCACACACTAACCGCTTCGCCGATCTTGCGTTGTTTATATTTATTATATTAATAAATTCTTCAATAGTCCTCTAATTATCAAATTTAGCATTGTGAAATATCAATGAATGCGTCGTCATGCGGTAATGAGTAAGCAAGCATATTGATAATATGGTGTGACCAACATGTCCGCATCATTAATGTACATATTATATTAAATTTTCAAACTGTATCTCGTTGAGGGTGCGAATTATGTGCGATTGAGTGAAGTTTCAAGATATTGTATTTATCATGATGACGCAGTAATTTGATAATGAATATTATATTCGTGATTTTGGTGAGTAATAATATGTAGGCACTAAGAATGTACATAATGTATATTTATTGTTACGTTTTCTAACTGATATGAAATGTGAGTTGTGAGGAATCAGGTGGATTATTGCACTTTCAAATTGTGACAATTACGTCATAACTTTCACATCTGAAGTCTTTTTAAAAATCTAATTTTACAAATGGATTATATGAATTCGATTTCCCATAGGTAAATAATTAGTCTAATGCGCTATCTTACCCTAATAGCTACTTCCAAGATTTCACCATTTATAACATTTGTTCAATTTTTCTTGAGAGTTAGTTCTTTTTAATGGATTTATTACTCTATTAAAATAACCATTTAGTCTCCCTTAAACAGTTGGCCCCTTCAAGCATTTACTATGATAGTGAACTAATTATAAAGAATTTGAATCTTTGAAATTCTTACTATTCACTTTTGATTGAATTTGCGACATGCCCCTTTCACTGTGTCGACTATACTATAATATAGTGGCCCGTTCTAAAATAAATTCCCCCTGTTAGTTTTATTATTATTATTCCGTATCCACTCAATGGGACAGAGCATAGTCTACTATACATAAGGCCTCACAGTAAAATATGAAATCTGGACCAGGGATGCGGTCGCCGCCGGGAAACGAAATTGCAATTTTTTATCAAATTTAGTGACATTCCGCTTAAAAACAGATATTCCGGTGACTAGCAGTCGATATATATCGAAAAATATGCATATTAACCACAAAGCTAATTTTAGAATTTTGTGTTGTTATTCACCCATAATATAAATAAGTGGTTTATAAGTGGTTTATGGTAGATAACATACATAGCAAATTTCTACTTTTATTACGCTCTACAGCTAAATAATCCATCTTGTTATTTATTTATGTCATTCCCATTAGTACAATACCCCTACAGAGCCCATTTCCCTAATAACTAATTAACCTTATAATTTGATTTATGCTACTACCATTAATTTATTAGTTTTTTTCCAACGATGCCCAACAGTTGTGCCGTTTTCGGATGCAAAATCAACTACAACGACGATCACGTTGTCCCAGTTTTTAAACTACCTACGAAACCAGATGACCTAAGACACAGATGGCTTCAGGTTCTTCGGAGAGACGATTTACAATCATTCAAGGGTGTTTACTTGTGTATAAATCATTTTCGCCAGGAGGATGTTGACTATACTCACAAACTTCCAAACCTAGATGGTACTTATCGTGAAATTCCAAGAGTCAACCCAAAACTAAAAGATGGTGCCGTTCCAGTTTTTCTACCAGGACACCCTTCAATCTGTTCTCAATCTATTAGCTCCAAAAAGCGCAGATGTGTGTCACCTACCTCAAAAGATGAGGAAATGTTCAATGAAGCACTGACACTTAGCCTGGCATCTGAGAGTGAAGAGAAAGAGAAATATCAGATCAATTGTTTCCAGGATATCCAAGCTAAGTTATCCTTTGCTTTCCCTACCTAGAACATGGTCTTTATGATACCCAGATGATCATAGTCTAATTTTTATGCTACCTCTACTGACAGAACACAATATAATTGTCAACACCCATATATTAGTGTCCTTCGATTTGTCAGTTAGAGCTTATCGTAATGGAGAAATTTTACCAATTCCAATTTGCTCAATCAGCGATATACGACACCTTGAATCAATTCTCTGTGAGCTTTCTATATCCCCTCGTCCTGTTCTGTCCACTGAATCTGTTTCAAAGACCGTTAATGAGACTTTATCTTTAGCGAAGGACAATATCCAACTACTCATTAACAAAGTACTTTCATCTAAAGGTGAATTAGAGTTAACTGATTCTCCCGAAATATTCATCCAATGTCAGCTTGAAAACAGTATTGTACCAAAAAACAGGCGGAGGTACAACATCCTCACACAGGTTATGGCACTTAAAGCACGTTTAATTTCACCAGCATGTTATAAGTATCTTCAACAAATGGCTTGTCTATCTCTGCCTCATGTCAACACTTTGGAGAAGTTGTATTCTTCTTTCGGGCTTAGTGTGAATTCTTTCCTTTCCTCAAGCAAACAACAAATTCTTTCACTGAAGCTGAGAAACATATCGTTATGCAAATGGACGAAATTCACGTAAAATCTGATGTCACATATAAAGGAGGCAAGATATATGGTTCTAGTCTAAGCCCAGAAGATCCAATAAAGACTGTATTCGCTATTATGGTATCAAGTCTCCAGAAAAAATGGTCCACTATAGTTCGTATACCATGTGCCTCTCTTTCCGCTGAGAAGATATTCCCCATCATACTCGCTTATATTAAAGATATCGAAACTTTGGTTTATGTGTGGATGTAATCTCATCCTCTTAACGTCAAGTTATTCAAACTATTCTCTCCTGTTGGTAAGCTTGAAACATGTGTGCCTCATCCTTGTGTTCCTAACAGGCCTCTGTATCTCACTTTCGATTTCGTCCATATTTTGAAATCTGTACGAAACAATTGGCTAAATCTGAAGTCCAGTTATATGTGTTTTTTCTACCCTGATTTTGACGATATTGGATTTGATTATTGTTCATTTCCTTTAACGGTGTGCTGCGCTTCTTTCTAAGGTGTAGGCGCCCTTTATAGCTCAGAGAAGGAGAGTCTTGCAAAATTAGCCCCGCGGTTGACATTTAAATCATGTTATCCTTCTGTATTGGACGCCAAATTGTCAAATTAGTCGTGAAAGTAATCCATGAGTCCACGATTGGTGCTCTAGCTCTCCAAAATGATCAACGTTGCAGTGAGTTGAAAACAAACACATCTAGTTTCGTAAAAATTCTACTCACGTTATGGAACATGTTTAATGTAAATGTTCCATATAAGCCTATTCGTTTAAATGATTTTTCATGTCGCCCTTTCACAGTTAATGACGAACGCTTTATCTTTTTAACCTGGATAGTAAATTGGCTAGAGACTTGGGAATCACACTCTTTGAAAGATGGCAAATTGAGCAAGCAAACTTTACAAGCTTAAGACACGCGTGCATTGTACTCCCTCAAATAGTTAATTATCTAACTGGACAGTGTGGATATGCTTACATTTTAACACGTTTCTTACAGACAGATCCACTAGAGCACCATTTCGGACTTTATCGGATGATGTCTGGATCAAATCACCATGTTTCGTACCTTCAAATTTTAGAAGCTGAACGTCGTTTGAAGATCTCCAATCTATTCTAATACCAACACTCAACCATCCAGCCAGATTTCTATGGAGGAATTTATTCTGTCTTTCTCTCCCATTTATAGAGTACATACAGATACAGAAATTGACATTGATCCTTTTCTTGATGCTCTATCAGATGTATCAGCCATTGAGTGCGATACCCCAACACTCCAGTCACTAGCTTTTTTCCTGGGTATGCTGCCTACCAATACCTTAAGCATTCTTCACCGTGCTTAATATGCCGAGATCTTTTAATTATCGACAAAGATATTCTAGTAGATGAATCCTTCGAATTCCGGTACCAACTACTGCAGCTTTCTGATCGTGGTGGTCTAAAGTATCCTTCAGAGCTTGCATTGGAATCTTTAATTATTATTTGGAAGATTCTAACTATAATCCAAAGTAATAGTGAACTTATGTCCCTGTTGATAGAAGGTCAAACTAGAAAGATTTAGTAACACTTGCTTTTGGCTCCCTAACTGGTCTTGATAGTGGTTTTGAAGGTTTGGAGAACTACTTGTCCTTCTTGTAATGTGAAAAGTTTAACCATTCTATCAAGTCTCGTTCGGAGTGAAGCAAATTGTCTAATTGCAAATCTTGTCAAGAATTACAATTCGTGCCTTACTTTAAAGGGATTAGAAAATCGGAAATTGAAAAAGTTCGATTCCTGATTATTTAGATACGAGTTAGTTGTCTTATGTGAAGTAACTATATCTACCAGAGTAAATAGAGGTTTTCTAGTAGTTTCTGTATTGTGTATGTTATGTGACTGTATTCAAACTCACAAAGTAACAAGATTAATGGTATAATGAGAGTATACGTATTACTTTATTACAGTTGCTAGTTATTGAGGTAGCTGTTTTTAAGCAGTAAGTCACTATATTTGATCTAAAATTGCAATACCATAATTTTCGTTTCCCGGCGGCGACCGCATCCCTGGTCCAGATATCATATTTTACTGTGAGGCCTTATGTATAGTAGGCTATGGACAGAGTTATATTAACTAAGAGCCCAATTTTCAGGTAAGGTGTCTCATGAGTTACAGACTAAGTTGTTTAATGCGTCTTTTATTGTCTACGTATTACGTATAATACGTATAATGTAATACGTATTATACGTATACCTTACTTATAATATCGAGCTCATGGAATTTGATTTGAATAACTTTTGGTTTAATCGTTATTCTTTTATTGTTAATCGACTCGTAGTATAGTTTGTATAGTACAAATATGATTATTTGTTAGATGTTGTTTTTACAACAAGAATTAGAAATATTCTATTGAATTTACTTCAAAGATAACCCTGGTTGATCATAGATTTAACGTATAATACGTACTGGTGGATAGCGTATCACGTATAATACGTATAATACGTATTATACGCAATACTCGTATTAAACAACTTAGGTTACAGATGTGCATCTGGGGACACGATTTTTGATTAAATAATTTTGACACTTTTTAACACAATCAAAAATTTGTATGGTTCATAACTCAAAATGTTGGACTCCCCTGGTTTAAGCCATACTTGGGGTATGAACCTTTTATTTCTCTTCTTTTTTACTCACACTTCAGTTTGAGTATAACAGTTAAATCTAATTATATTGTTTCAACTTGAGATAATTTTATTGATTTACTTGTGAAGTCTACGTAGAAGGCATCTATTTAATTGTAGTAATGTTGTACAATGGCTTAAAAGGTAACTAAATTAAATAAAGGAATCCACTTGATTTTATTAAATTCACTGTGGATACTAATGTTGAATTATTGTAAATTATAACAGAGTTGGCACAAGACAGAAACAAACTTTAATTTACTAATTTTTAAGGGTAGTACCTGGCGTAAAACCTCAAAGAATTGGTCATAACACCTTCAGGTGATGATGACATCTCAAATATGTCTTTTACAATTTTGTGAATTCTATATTTCGAGTGACTTGGTTAGCGTTGGGTCAATACGCAACATGCACAAAAAAATGCTGACTAATCATATCTCATATTCTCCTGATACTTGAATATCTCTGAAATGAAGTTCGCTAAATGGAAACTTCCATCACACTAAGGGTTGTTTCCTTCCGAAACACCTTTCTGAAATGGTTTAACACATTCATAGTGATAATGACTTGATCAAAATATCTAAAATTACATCTGTGCTGACAGCATGTTCTTTTGGAGGCACTTTCACGCACAACCACCAAAATATACGTGTAGTGCTTCAAAGGTACATGCTGTCTGCACAAATATATTTTTAGATTATTCATGAATAATTAAGGCTTAATTTTCATTAGTCGTTGTTATGAACTAATTACTAAATATTTTTTATTATAAAATAGAAGCCTACCGGTTGACAACTTGTATCAATATTATTTTCACCAAGTTGAAAAAATATTGCCATATATATTTTGCATGTTTCATCAGTATAATGGACTTCGGACTCATCTATGAGCCAATAATTAGCACGTACTAAGTTTGATTCCTGAATTAGTTAGTTAATCCGCTTATTTTAAATGATGATTACTAGTAATTTCAGACTTGAGTATGTTGTAGGTGAAATTGAGTTTGAGGCGAAAATGAATCTCAATTTCGCTTAGTCCAAATTGACTGTCTCAATCACACTTATAGAAAATGTTCATCTAAAAATATGGGTTGTACAAAATAATATATTCCAGGTGCCTTATTCACTAAAAATTATTAACTTTTTTCCAATCCTATTATATTGTTCACTTCCAAATGTTATAGTAGGTAAACAAGTTTGCTGAATACGTATTCTACACTCACAAATTTCCATTATGTCTATTGTTGTTGTTGTTGTTGTTACAAAAGAGGTAAACAAGTTTGTAAATATTAGAATTCACGTATACTATTTTTCGATTATAATTATAAGTACGTAATTGCATATAATGAATTCAAATTCAGAATTATCTACTTCAAATAAGAGTTGTTTGTTGTTAAATTTGGAATTAATGACTAAGAATTAGATTGAGATTTTAGCGAACTCGTGTAGTGGTTGACTGATTAGTCACGAAGCGACCGATGCCGACACCAAATGGCTAATACGCTATTTCTCTTCTTTTTCCAGTTGTCGTGACACTTGTATTTGAGATAATTACTTATTTCTAAGCCATTTCCTTTATTGTCACTAATACTGTGTTATCAAGAGGGTGCAGTCTATGCCCAATCTCAAAGCATGGGGCAAGAGTATCCCAATATTTTATTCAATGTTAAACAGATCCATACAACGTGTTTATTAGCTCCCCTAGTGTACACCCTAGTGTGAATAGTTAAAGATTATTGGCCTACGCTTACGATTCAATTTCTCGCCACTGTTAACCGGTTAACCGCCCATCTTACTCATACAAAATCATATATAGCAAATTGCTTATACTACAGTATAGTACTGTACTCAGTGTTTGGCTAAGTTAGAAACACTGTAGTTACAGATAATATACAATGTTGTGATCTGAAATGGGTTTATGATTATCATATTCTTACAAAATTCAGATAATTTAATTATTAATACAATTATTTTGAATAACAATGCTGATTTTCAACAGCTAACTGGTTAACGAAATCTGTACTGCTAACCAATTTCATTGACGCTTGACTAGTTAGCCGAATCCAGCCTTCCTACATAAGTAGTGAGATTCAGCTTTTCTTTTCTTACTTCCTACTGCTACGAATCTTACTTCATTTACATATTAAATATTGATTATACAAGGCTGGATTTAGTTTGAAACAAAGTGGACCATGAATAATGGGTCAGATGGGTCACGTGAATCGATTGGTCAAATAGGTCATAGGTCCTGACTCCGTGACCCATGAATCTCATGGGTCGCCAATGTTGACTCATGGTCCACTCTGGTTGTAAAATGATGTTCATTAATCAATTTCCCTTCACTACAATGACCACATATAATATTTTAACTGCACTGTTTTTAACTTACCCAATTTACGAAATGCACCAGTTAATGCACTACTTATGGGGTAATTACTTTATGATACCTACCTTAGTATAAACTAAATGTTCCATATGGGTTATTTGTATTGAGTAAAATGGGAGGTTAGCCGTCGAGAAATCGAATGACAATCGTAGTCTCAGAACGGTTAACTACCCCACCCTTGGTGTATAGAAATTTACTACGTACATATTAAAATTCATGGATTTACGATTATCATATTCGAACAAAATTCAGAGAATTTCATCTTTTATATAAGCAACTAAATTGGTATTATTTAACAGACCGGTTAACTGGTCAATATTAATACATGTGACAGTTAACCAATATTAACAGCGGTTAAGTGGTGACCCGGCTAAGCGAATTCAGTCTAGACTTGTGAATTTAGAAGTGATAACTTATTTAAGTACTCGTAATTTATTATAAATTAAAGTACTTTATATTCAAATTAAAATACGCATCATTTCGTCCCTCAATATTATTTGGGGTGGTCATTAAATTCCGAGGGTACGTCGAACTCCGTATTTGGGATTTGTCCGAATCTAGATGCTGACATACAGTCAACTCCGCTTATTAGAGCCACCGGTTAATCGGTTTCTCCAATTAGTCGGATCAATACAACCTGGTCCCAAGGTGTCTCTATTAAGCGGAGTCAGTGGCGTAGCCAGCTCTAGACTTGTGGTGGTGCGTCGGTGGTGCGTCGGTGGTGCGTCGGTGGTGCGTCGGTGGTAATGGGCTCATTTCGGTGGTGCACGAGGTAGTATTTTCTGCCCTCCCCTCCCCCTATATCCCAAACAATCCTTGGCAATTCACTAAGTGCAAATCAATTTGCGAACGAAGTTTAATCGGCCCGGTGATAGGCGAATTAATTACGCAGAAACGTCGAGGGGATTTTCCAAAAGTTAATGTACAGTCCACAAAAAATTTATATCCGAGATGTATTCCATTTCAAACATAGTGTATACAAGTATCGACGATGATTGGGAATGCCGTTGTGCAGTTCTTAGATATTGAAGTACTGTCAACTCCCATTATAACCAAGTAGGATATAACGAAGTACCTACTTATAACGAAGTCATTCAATGGTCCGGAAATTTTTCTATCTTATTACATTATTAAAACTTCGGTTACAACTAAATGGATATAACGAAACTCCGCTTATAACGAAGTGATTTAAATCCCATATAGCCTCTAAGCTATTGATTTTGCTCCGGTTATAACGAACTCAGGTTATAACGAATTCTGCTTTTAACGAACTCCGGTTATACCGAAATCCGTTTATAATAAACTCCGGTTACAACGAAATTAAACTAGTAATGAACTCTTTTTAGATCGAACTCCGCTTATAACGAACTCCGGTTATAACAAACTCCGCTTATAACGAAATGAAACTACGGCCCCGAGCACTTAGTTATAACGGGAGTTACTGTATCTCCTTTCAAAATTTTCGAATTTCTGGTCCGATCGAAGGGGCTATCACCTTACTCTGCAGGGTAAAAAATGCTAAATTGGGAGGAGTAAAGTTTCAGATCTCGGGCATACGTTTTCGAGTTTGGGAATTTCTCCAGATCAATCTAACGTAGAATCGATTATTTAATGGCCTCATCCTCAAGTCAAAAAGAAGTAAAACATTTCTTGGGATAAGCAAGATATTATCGTCAAAGATTTTGCTTCTATCGCAAATCCATTAATTTCCTTGATGAGGACAAATATGAGTTTTAACTCATGTTATGTTTAAGTGTTCATTTCAATCACGGTTATTTTTAAGTGGTAATTTCAATCATTACAAGTGATGATTTGGGAATTAATGCTTACTACTTGAGGTGTCTAAATTAATGCGCACCACCTCAGGTGGTGCGCAAAAACTTTTTGGTGGTGCGCCGCACCACCGCGCACCACCCTGGCTACGCCACTGAGCGGAGTCGATTATATTTCATACTACTTTTCTCAATATTGAGTAAGTATCATGAAATATTATAATTATTAAACGCTGAATTTTAATTGTGCTAAAAATAAAATTGTAAAATAGGCAACAAGAGACGGAGCCAAATCCATAAGAATTAGAGTTTTAAATTTTTAAAGATTAATCCAAGTCGCATTCAGGATAATATTGGGAATTAATCTGAAAATCTCACACTGAAGGTCAGTGTAAGGGAATTAAGGAACTTGAATTATTCTCCCGATTAATTATGTCATGCTTATTTAGTGTACATATGTATTGAAGATTAAACTGGTGGCTCGAGTGAATTGGTTGAATTCGCGTATAAATTAGGATAAATATTTATTACGAGCTTACAATATCGTTCTCTTTTGTTAGGGAATTCTTAACTATTTACTTATTCATTGTTATGTATACTTTACACCTTTAACTCGCAATATAATTAAATTACAGAAGGACTCGTATTCATTTTGTCAAGTATAAATATTATTTTATATTTGTACAATATTATACTAGTTTTCTTACTTTACTTTAAAATCTCAATCTTATCCTAGTTTAATTCCCACCTTTAACAACAAAAAGTCGTATTCAGCATATACAATTACTTATATAGCCGTCGAAAGCTTGTATCTAGGTAAATTATAATATATTACAAACTTGTTCACCTACAACAACAATAACAGCAATAAATATACGTTTCAGAAATTTATAAATGAGTCAATAATGTCCAGCCTACTTGCATACTTATAATTCCCTTGGAAGTTAGGCACTTTATTAATTTGGAATATTCATTAATTTGTTTAACTATTTTGTAAATAACAACAACAAATAGAGCATAATAGAAATTTGTGAATATTATAATTCTTATTCAGCTTGTTTACAAATAATGGGAATAAATCTGGGATATATTTTATTTTTAACAACCCAGAATATTTAGTTGAACAATTTCTCTAAGTACGACTCAATTCGACTAGACGAATATGAGACTGACTTTCGCCTGGAACTGAAGTTCCCCAGCGACAAATAGATAAACTAAGGAGGAACCATAACTCAAATATATGAAGCCTTATTGCAATCCTGGTGGTGGACATCAAATTCTCAGGGGTGATTATCTATTATGAAGCTATCTAATGTAGATTCAATTCTATTTTGTGCCAATTTTCTTGAGTTTTTAAACATTTGTCTACCAATGCAATCACATTCGGCCAGGCCTTCATCTGGATGCGCGATTTTAAGGAAAATGTTGGAAGGGTGCGTGAAATTGAATTAATTTGGGTGCGCAATGCGCACCCAGAGTATTTTTAATACTAATTTTGGCATTTCTTTTAGTAAATGCATTATTTTGGTAAATTTGGGTGCGCGATTGTAAAAAAAAAAACATTATCTAGGGTGCGCGGATCTCTTATGGTTAGATGAAGGCCTGCATTCGGCTAGTTGTACAATAAAATATGGATGTTATAGTAATATTTTGTTATTAACTTGCACCCTCATAGTAAAAAACTAAAGCCGCATTTCTCCGTTATAATATTCTTTGGAAACCAAACTGATTTTAACGAATGCATTAACGCTGAAGTTCTACAGTGATTTGATTTCAAGCGACAAAACTTTTTTGATGACCCTAATCCTATTATTTCTACAATTTCTATCTTTTAGTCCTTGCTTCTGTTAGAGCAATTAGTTGAAGGATCAATTGTCTCGATTTATTTGAACCGAAAATATGATATTAACAGTGAAGGAGAGAAAGTTTCCAGCAATGTAAGGGTCAATGTTTTGTATTTATATTCTGTCTATTTTATGTTTACTCTTACTAATTGTAGTTACTTTTATCGTTTTTATTTTCGGAAAACATCGACTCCTCAAAATATCATACACAATGTAATATTTGTGCATACTCAGCTGTCTAGAAGATTTCCTAGAACTTTAGTGTGTTTCCCTCGATTTGCATAAGTCATCTGATTCCCTCAATGACTCGCGAGTCACCACGTTGCAGCGAATTTTGTCACGAGTTGACTCGGGTTAAAAAATAAATATTTTCACGACTCAGTACTCTGTGAACTCCAAACATATTATTTATGTATAGCCATAGCATTCTATACATAAGGCAATGGTACGCACTCAAATTTCTGGACCAGGGATTAACTAGTATAGTCAACTAAATAGATGCAACTCAATTGTTCTTCGAAATAACTAATCCAGGGTGCTTCTACTTATGTAATTGTTTTTTATAAAGGTAGTCATATACAAGACGCATATTTTTGAGGTGCCACTTGGGCGAAATAACGTCACTGTATTGTCTAATAGTCGAAATATGCCAAAACTTTGAACGCATGTAAAATGTTCAATTTCGCTTTTTAAAACAAATCGCTGTGACTAACCCATCTAGGAGTCATTTTACATAAAATATCTCAGAATCAATTAGGGAATGTTGACACATTCCTCTGTTGCTATGGAAACGTGATTTCAATGCTTGAGGTCATATCTCGAGAAGAAATATAGTTACAGCTTAGTTAATGGATCCAATTGATAGCCCGTCTTCAATTTCCTATTCAAAGATAATACATTTCGATGCTCCATCTCCAACCAATTTTTCGCAAAATGTGTATAACCGTTTGAATGTATATTACAATAATCACAATTCTCAGAAAATTGGTTGGAGATAGAGCATCGAAGTGTATTATCATTGAATAGGAAGTTGAGGACGGGATATCAATTGGATCCATTAACTAAGCTGTAACTATATTTCTTCTCGAGAAATGACCTCAAGCATTGAAATCACGTTTCCATAGCAACAGAGGAATGTGTCAACATTCCCTAATTGATTCTGAGATATTTTATGTAAAATGACTCCTAGATGGGTTATTCACAGCGATTTGTTTTAAAAAGCGAAATTGAACATTTTACATGCGTTCAAAGTTTTGGCATATTTCGACTTTTAGACAATACAGTGACGTCATTTCGCCCAAGTGGCACCTCAAAAATATGCGTCTTGTATATGACTACCTTTATAAAAAACAATTACATAAGTAGAAGCACCCTGGATTAGTTATTTCGAAGAATAATTGAGTTGCATCTATTTAGTTGACTATACTAGTTAATCCCTGGTCCAGAAATTTGAGTGCGTACCATTGCCTTATGTATAGAATGCTATGGTATAGCCTTTGAATTTCCTTTTTCATCAAAATATTTAATGTGTTGATTTAGATCAATCTTTGGTATATTTGTGCAGGGTATTAGAAACTTCTTTGTGTTCACTTGCGCACAAAGTTTGCTATGTGTTCACGAACGAACAACTACCATCTCAGTGTGTTAGAAACGTCATTAGTTTATATCTTTGTTTATATAATATCTATGTTATGGGTATCTAATAAATTCATACTTCCTGTTAAGTGAAGTAAGGTATTGCGCCCCCTAAATAGTAACAAATCAGGCTGTACTTACTTCTAAGTCAGTGATTCCCAAACTGGGGTTAATGAACCACTAAGAGGGGTTCGCCAATGTGGTAGCTGAAATTAGAGTTCACCTAGTATAACTTGGGGCCTACATACAAAGTTACTATACTAATGGAACATCTGGGTTCAATGTTGTTGCAAACTTCTGAATTATTATACCGTCTGTGATTTGAATAACATATCAAATGGTCTTTACCTACGTTCAGCAGTATTTTAACCTTTTTAAAGGTTTCTCACAGTTTTCTCTTTAGGAGCGCATTCAGAAAATTGATGTACTTCCATAGCGGAGTAATTTCTCGAAAAGGAATAGGTTTGCTGGAAAAACCGTGTAAAATTTACATTATGAACACCGAACTACGGTAACTAGAAACTGAAAAAAATTCGGCGTTCTCCTCTAGATATTTTGTTTAGCCTAACATGCCCACTGGTGCCAAGTTTCATTCCCATTACACTGTGGTCTATGTTTCGCGAGACCTCGAATTCCGAACCTTATGGGCTCCGAACTAGTTAAGTTTAATCGGGTGTAGCACTTAGTTAAAATATAACTAACTCGAGAAAATATATGAGTGTTTAGATTTTGTCGCATCCGCCCTTTACCCAGGCCCTAACTATTTAAGGGCCTCCCTAATGGCTGAAATACTTAGACGGTGGGATCCGAGGTGTGGCTTCGACACTGTTAAATTTGATTGCGACATTACCTAACTATAGTATTATATTAATGGGCATTATTCTGGACTCGCATTTTTTGTGCAACCTGTTCTACAGGTGCCTCACACTGGAAACTACTCTAGGTGGGGTCCACAACGGTTGCGACAATCTGGGTCTGGCCACGACTATCAATGGCTAAGCGATTGGTCCTATATTATAATTTACTTTCTGGAAATATAGTGTGGTCACTGTGGTGATATGTATTATGAATGGACAAGGTGAAAAGAACAAATATTACTTAGTGTTACCTGAATAACAAATCTAAATCGCAGCCTGTGCCGAAAAATATTTCACTTTGAGTGCACTACATTTGGTGTTTGGGTAACTAGTAGTAGTGTTCTAAGGTCTGACATTTTCCGGAAATTTCCAAAAAATAGCTAAATTTCCCGAAATTTTACAAGGAAAAATAATTATATATACCGTATTTCCCCGAATAAGTGCCCCGGCGCTTATTGTTTTCGTGCGACAAATTTATCCTGAATTTTTTGTGAAAAATCCAGAATATAATATTTAGGTCGGTTCTAATGGTTTCCACCAAAAGTATACCTACCAAAGTTGCCAAAATCAATGGAATTATATTACAGTGATCAACTAATGAGTATAAATATTATCAGACCAATGTCATTTTTATTGACCCGGCGCTTATTCAAGCCCCCGGCGCTTTTTCGATGAAATACGGTACTTACAGTGGAACTCGTCTAGTTACTACTCGGATTAAGACGTACTCTCGGATATTACGCACTATTCTCTAATATCGATTTTCCCCCCTATCAAATGCATTATAAATAATTCGGTTATTCCCTAGTCGGATAAGAAGTTCCTCGGATAAGACCTACCGATTTTTATTCTCTAGTAAAATATATATATTATATTCGGTTGGTACGTACTGAAAAACTGTCAGCTGGACTCAGTTAGTATTTTGATTAAGTGTGTACGTGACAACTATAATACTTGAATCTTATCGTAAGATATGTTATAGTCTTGTATTCCCTACATCGTGTTCATATCATCTAACAAGTCCGTATTAGACTGATGGAATATTCAAAAGCGGGCCGGATCCTGTAAAATCCGGTTCGGCCGGATCTGTAGATCCAGGATCCGGCGAGATCCAGATCCGGCCGGAACCAAAAAAGGTGGATCCGGTGCATCTCTACTGCTTACCATGCTAGCGTTCAACCTCCCAATTAAGCATTAAATAGCTGTGTTGCGGATCAGCCTCTGACTCTCTGTACGCAATTGCAAAACAAATCCAGTGGAACTGGACAACAAGCCACTGTGAAGATCGATTCATTTTTGGAGGACTATATATAGTGTAGATATGGCAGCTTTCAAGATAATTGGCGATCTTCTAGATGCCAGTGGTTGAACAGAGTGACTAGCGCAAAGCAATGTTGGTACACCTGAATCAATTCTTCTGGTCGTTCATGTGTCACGCACACGACGAGCTCACCAGATCACAACTTGCAGCTTCTATCCACTTCTGAAGAAATCATTCTTAGAGTATTGCACTAGTTTGGGAGAGGAACAGAACAGTTCGTCACTGGAAGATTGGTGCTCCAGCCGAATTATACCCACAGTTCAAGTTCTGGCTATTTATCCTACAGATAGAATTGGCAGAAATGGTCTACATGAAAGCCATAACACAGTGGGCATTTTCAGGGGTGTATGTGGAAATCGGAAAAACTATGCTAGATAGAATCTAATGAAGTATTATTAACATATAGGTTTCGGTAGCTGCAAACTGAATGGCAATATCAAAAATTATATATGTCGTCTCCTAAACGCAGTTCTAGACGATTAATGATAAATCAGTCATAAATTAAATTTTAGGTTTGTTGACAAAAATTTATTGTTCAACCATGATTATTGATTATTATTCTTGAACCTGATAAAAAATTTCTAAAATGGTTAAAATCCTAATATATTATGCTTAAAAGTCATTAGTCGCGCCATTTCGCGCATCTAGAATACTTTTTAATTTGAAGGTATCATCATAACCTTTCATTTAAAATGTAAAAACCAATGGCTCATGATGGCTCTCAAAAGTTCTTGAACAATATTGGAAATTAGTAAATGCGTCCGAATCATAACATTCTGGTCGGAATGTATTATAATTTTAGATTATACAGTATAAGAAGTTAAAATGCATTCATGTACACTGATTTCAATACATGCCAATGACAATGTAAACTTCGTGATAAAGCTAACTTGAATATTTCATCAACATAATATAATTTGTTGAATTTTGTTCGACTTTGACACTGCGATTCTGAAACAACAAAAATTGCTTTTTTGAGAATTGGTGTAACATGATGATCTCATTACACATAACTCTTGATCTCGAATATTTCTCAGCACAATAAATTATGCTGAAAACGAGGAGTCTAAACACGTACAATTGGCCTTCGCTTGAGATGTGGAAAGTCTAGCAAATACAATAGAAGTAATGAGAAACCCTATTCACTGAGAACAGCAGCGATCTTCTTGTACTGGATAGTAGAGACTAGAGCAGAGTGATAAGACACGAACACGACACTACACGAATTCATGTTCGTGTCGTGTTAGACCAAAGTTTTCCTGTTCGTGTCGTTTTCGTGTTCAAATTTAATGTTTCGTGTCGTGGTGGGCAAAGATTTCGTGTTCGTGTTCGTGTCGTTTTCTTGTTCAAGGTTCATGTATCGTGTCGTGTTCGTGTCGTGTTCGGTTAAAGTTTCATGGGGTTTTATTATTAGTATTATACAATACTTGTGGTGAACAAGTTATTGTATAATATTCGTATGTTATGATCTTAATTCATTATATTTATTCATTTATTTTTCCAATTTGCATTTCATGTCGATGTTCGTGTTTCGTGTTCGTGTTCGTATCGTGACATATTGGTGTGGCGCAATTCGTGTTCATGTCACATGTTTCGTGTTCGTGTAGTCTTAAAAAAAGTTGAACACGACGCTCACCTCTAGTAGAGGCCTTTCTTTCCAGCCGTTATTAACACTGTGAGTAAAATTGAGAAACTAAGACAAGAGCAGTATGACACCTATGTTAGTGATCAGCTTGTCAATTAAACCAAACTCATTTCAGCTCCCATCAATAAGAACAATATTCCTCTCTTTAACCGGCTTCCTTTCCGAGAGAAGACTAAGTCACATCTACAGCTAACTTCTCTGAAGAATGATTGTTCCCTCATTCTCGGCTGTATGTTACATACAAGTACTTGGCGGTAACCTAGATGATTTTTTTAGCATGAAAATCATGCATATCCACCAGCGTTATCACAAAATGGTAAACTCAGTTTGGGTACAAAGTCCGATCTAGTTAGATGCTTGGAGGACTTGGTGGCCTTTCAGGAGGACGCCATCAATCCCAATGTACAAGTTATTATTCTGTTATTGTGAATATGCTACGTCCTGCTTCTGCAAAGACTCTCTCGGATTACTCAAAACAAGTTTTCCTGCCATACATTGAGTCCCAGTTGCAATGCAAGCCGAGTCGACATTGTTTGCAACGAGTACAAACCCGACAGCCGAAACACGAAGAAAGAGGGGGAATGGTGTTCGGAGAAGTGTGGAGCCTTTAAGTTTAGTTCCTAGAAACTGGTAAGAGTTTCGCCGCATTGATGAAAATATAGTAGAGCTTTACTCTTTCCAACAAACTTGTATAGCATCCATTAAGTAGGAATAAACAGGTATTCAGCACACAGGTCCTTTGTAAACTTCCAAAAAATATTTCAAGGCTAGCTCCATTCACACATGAAGGGGCAGACACAAGGATATTTTTGCATCTGGAAGATGCTGTGAAAGAAGGGAATACCAAAGTTTCAATACGCACAGTTGACACCGATGTGGTAGAGTTATCTTGATGCCGGTTATAAGCACATCGTCGGTAACTGCACTTAAGGTGCTTATAACCGGCATATTCTTATAACGACATAAATTATATAGGGTATATGGCAACCGTTTTCCAACATAGTGTTCTTATATCTGATATGTTCTTATAACCGGTGACTTAAATCCGACATCTGCTGCATACTATTTTCTGTTAATTCCGGTGTTGGAGATAATTAGTTAATTATCTAGTTATTGAGAGAAGTTACCTGTAACTGATATCATTATATGAGTTTACATTTAAATCCCAAAAAAACATTCACGGATTAGCATTAATTTTTTTATGTAAAGGATTTTAGCTCCGGATATAATATGCGGAGCTAAATTTGAATTATATACAATATACAATATATGTTATATTAGCGACCCTAAACTGGAAGAAATTGTTTCCAGGTTAGATTGGTGAAAACGTTAATAACAAACTAAATTCTAAATTATTTAAATAATATAATCAACCGTGACATTCGTTATATAAGGCCAATTCACGACTTTAAAAAATTGGACCATGGATGAGTTCGAAGTCCATTGTAAAATAGAGGGTACTTTTTTATCCCGATTATTAGTAAATGGTAGACCTGAAATATAACTTGTAACTACAGTAGACTCCGCTTAATCGGTTTCTCCGCTTAAAAGGGTCAAAATTTCACCGGATTTTTGGGACGGAATTACAGTTTTGCTTAAAATATTTTCGGTTAATCGGTTTCTTCGCTTAATCGGGTCAAAATGACCTGGTCCCGATGTGACCCAATTAAGCGGAGTCGACTGTATATGGGAACATCCGAACATGATATCAAGGTATACATAGCACCTTTCAAAATTGTAATATGTCATCATCTGATGCTGTAATCGTCAATTTTCCCGCGAATTATCATGTTTTTATAGCCTGCTTTTAACACAGTTAAACGCTTTATAAATGTTCAACATTGGTACATAGTGATACCCAGATCTAGTTAAATAAAATATATCGAATTTATAAATGGAATGTTGACACATTCCTCGGTTGTGAGGCAAATGTATATTTCCTAAAATGAGCCATAACTCCAAAACTTTAAATGTTATATAAACTAGACTAGTGCTAATCTGTCCGCTCTAGGTGACTTCCTATTCATGGATAGTCATTTTATATGCCTAACTTTAATATTTTTTTTAGTTTATGAGCTCATACTATAAACGGAATACGAGTTAACTATGTACCAAATGTTGAACATTTATATAGCGTTTAACTGTGTTAAAAGCATGCTTTAAAAACATTATAATTCGCGCGAAAATTGACAATTACGCCATCAGATGATGACATATTACAATTTTGAAAGGTGCTATGTATACCTTGATATCATGTTCGGATGTTCCCATACAGTTACAAGTTATATTTCAGGTCTACCAGTTCTAATAATCGGGATAAAAAAGTACCCTCTATTTTACAATGGACTTCGAACTCATGCATGGTCCAATTTTTTTAAGTCGTGAATTGGCCTTATATAACTAAGGTCACGAATCAACTTGTTGAAAGTTTCAAATTCTCAATAAGTGTCTAGTCAATTCATAGTACACTGCAACTTTGATGCCCTAACTCGTTGGAACCAGTCTAGAAGTTCAGATACACTATCTCCGGCATAAGGAATTTGAACAACAACAATTAGTATTCATTCAAGCTTCTAGCAGCATGATAACATTTATGGATGCTTCAACATGGATATTTACATAAATCAATATGTTAAGTATACTAAAATAGCAAAAAATTTGAATTCACATTTTTTTGGAGGTGTTAAAGCGGGGTTTCGACGGGACCACTAGACCTACGGTATGGACAGGACCGGGACCGGCGGTCCCAGTTCGTTGTCTGTACAAATTTTACCATACGGGCCAGCCCGGTCTTGTTATTTTACATTTATAGAGGAGGTAGCAAAAAACGACAAAGATTTCCCAACCTACAGAGTGGATTGGCTAACTGTATTAAGACAACTATGTGTTGACCATTGACTTTAATAACTATTATCCCAAAATCACCATTTTCTCATGTTGTGTGTAATTTTCTCGTTCCAGTCTACCTGTGAAAATACTGTATATTAATCGTGTATAACCCGCATGATCTCCTTGAGATAAATCTCTGAAATTATTAGACCCTGTGCATTTGTGATTTTCTCAATTAATCATATACTATAAACTTATTCATAATTAAATGATGACCTAATGATTCACATTTTATATTGTATATTTTATATTCATCAGTCTGGTTGCGAAACATTAATTTGGCATTTCTTACTTTTTTTTTGTTCTTGAATCAAATGATGTATTTTGGATTGTACTCTCATCTCCAAATTCTAAGTGTCGATACAATTAAAATCCTTACCAATTTTATGCCGTCATTACTTAACATAATTACATCTCGTTAAATAGTCTTTTGTTGCAGATTCCTTGTCGACGCATGAATGTGGTAAGATTAGTGAGATATCATAGTCAATTATTTCGAAATTCGAACATGGCTACATAACATGGCAAATGTATACCATATCCAGTTAATACGTAGATCAATATTTAGCTTTTGCAAAATCTTCCCGATTGAAAGTAGAAAAATTATGTGGCCGGGCGAAAAATACTTTGGCTGGTTGGATTTATATTTTGGGGAAGTCCGTGTAAATACTTATCCGTCATCTGGGCCGCCTGAAATTCTAATATCCAGCAGAAACCTTTTCCGCAGATATGTCTACGCTAGCTGCACTTACATTAATTCGTGGATAAGGATCAACTGCTATGTGTACTGATTGCTTATTATTTCCTGGACTAAGTGGAAACATCAGAATTTATTTTATATGCAACCCTGCAGGTGCTGGTAGGAATCATTCTTTTTCATTATATGTACATGGATTATCCGTTAATTAATAGGATCATAAAACTATTACGTATGCTAACAATTGTTAATCTAAATAGTTATCTAAATTTTAAATGTATTCCTCCTTAAGTTTTATGCACCGGTCCCACCTTTTTGGAACTTTGTCAATGCCTGTGGCGAAAAATTCCTTGCCGGTACACTTTCCCACAGTTCTCCCAACGAACTTAGTTTACTGAACTCCTTGAACCGTTTCCACGAAGGGTCCATTTCAACTATCCAAACAGCCACCAGTTAATTGCTGCTTGGTTTGAACTATAGGCCTTTTTCTGGAGAATTTCGAGACCCAAACGTCTAATGGCATTGGCATTTAGAGCACTGGCTTCAACCTAGCAATAATCTATGTGGTTGTAGGATAACGTTCCTGCTTAGTTTCCCACGCTTGATGGCTCTCTAATTCGGTTATATAAAAATCCAAAATTGCAGCCTGTGCCGACGCATGTTCCTTTGGTGGCACTATATTTTGCTGGTTGTTTATTGATAGTGCCGCCAAAGGAACATGCTGTCGCCACAGGCTGCAATTTTGGATTTTTTTCGCCATGTCATCATTACTATGAAGGTGTTAAATTATTTCAGAAAGGTGTTTCAGAAGGCAACTACCCTTAGAGTGGTGGAAGTTACCATTTTGCTCACTTCGTTTCAAAGCTATTCAAGTTTCAGTACAAAATAATAAGTTATGAGTCAGCATTTTTTATGTGCGTGTTGGGTGATCACCCAAACCAACCGACCCATTTGAATTTTATAATTCACAAAATTGTGAAAACACTTTTATTTACGATGTCATAAACACCTCAAGGTGTCAAGACCAATTTGTAGAGGTGGTACGTGGCATATGGATCAATTGATAAATTGGATTTTTGTCTCCATCTTGCATAATCTCTGAGATTTATCAAATTTGGCTAATTTGTCTAAATATTTAATTTATTTATCAATAATTTAACACCATTATTATGTACAGCAAAATAAATTAAGTTCAATTATTTGCAATTATTAATAATTTAATTTTAATTTCACTATCATATTTGAATTCTGCACACTCGATAACCCCAATAATCTAATTGGAACCGTCTCTATAAGTTAAACACAGAGCGAATTAATTAGAATTATATATGTCATGTATCCATTGTGCAAGAATATTCTAAGCAGAAATAAATATAATGACATAATTTGTCGTTGTTATGAAATGTAAAATCTAAGTTTTCAAATGGAAAATAGAAGCCTACTCGATTTCACAAGTTGAATCAATATAATAATAACGAGTTGAAACAATAGAATTAAATTTAACACTTTCAATTGAACTGAAGTGTTAGTAAACAAAGGAAACTTGCAACTCAATTGTGGCACAAACTAAGTACAATTTGAAAATTCGTGCACTGTGAAAAGGTGTAGAATTTAATTCTCTATCGAATGCATATAAATTTAATTTTCGGGTACTATTTATTGTTCCTGTTTCAATATTAAACAGGTGCAAAAATGTGTCCAAAAAAATGTAATAAAAAATCGTGACCCCAGGTGCACATCTGTAACCCATGAGACACCCATCCAAAAAATTTAGGGCTCTTAGTTAATAAAACTCTGTTCTGTGGAGTGGCTACGGATAAATAATAATAATAATAATAACTAACCAAGGCACTGAGATTAGAACTGGGCCACTATACTATAGTATAGTCGGCACAGTAATAATATACCAAAGCACTAAGACCAATACTGGGCCACTATACTATAGTATAGTCGGCACAGTAATAATCTCAATTCATGTTTGACTTTTCACTTTCCAATCTGTTAGCAGTGTGTCCTACGCTGACCATTCTCTACCCGGCGGAAGTTTGCAACTAGGCTTTTTTCGGGTAGGCTCTTGGCGTCTTTTCCACTGGCTACTTTGAAAGTATGTCTTCTGTTCATAGTAATGGGCCATGATTCGTCCCCGGTGACTAGGCAACCAAGAAAATCTTTCTCTCCATGAATTCAGTATTTGACAACAAACATCTACATATATTGGCGCTTATTCTCATCTCTCAAAGGTTTGGAACTCCCTAGAAATAAAGTGGCTCATTTTAATTCCTCGACTAGTGTGCGATGTATTGTAGTTTCAGTTATTACACTGGATGTGCCCTGACTATCTGACAGTAAACGCCTCTCTATATCAATGGTACGGGAGATCAAGGCAGTTTCCCCTTGTGTCCCGTCGTTGAGATCGTAGTCATCATCCATTCTGCACCCACAAGTAGATAGTATATTTTTAAGGTCAATTTTCCCCATAACTTGTACAGTTTACTAAGTATATTTTGTCTTAAGTTCCCTTGCTGCCAAAGAACCTCAAAACACTAAGTTTACCTTTCACCATTTTCTATCCAGGTAGAAATTGAAATTTGTTATCCAAAATAATTTATATACTTAGTTATCTCTTATCTAATAGAATTCAATGTCTCTATACTAGCACAATACATTACATTCTATTTTAAAATTACTTCTTTGACCTTAGTAGTACAGCAATTTGATACTTCTGTATTCCACAGTCCTATTAATTTTGGAAAATTGGTTAGATTAAATCATCTGAAAATTTATTGGCAATTAGATGTTTCTGTTGTTTTTGATGACGTGTCAAATGCAGACCCTGTTGGTGTGATAATATTTTAAGCGGACTAGTATTGTAAATATGAGATATGGTATTGTGCACCAGGCAAGGGCGGCGGAAGCAGGGGGGGGCTAGGGGGGCTCAGCACCCCTACTTCCCCCCTCATATACATTATACTAATTTAAATAATACTAGTAAAGGACATTTCAGTAACTCTCTGCGTTATTGAGTGTCACCAGCAACTTGATATTCAATTTTGTATTATTTGTTGATGTTGTTTTCTTCTCAATACTTTATGTATTTGGAAAATGCCTTGAAAATTGATTTAAATTATTTTATGTTGTTTTTTGAATTTATTTGACGATTTGTTATATACAGTGTAACCTAGCTAACCGGGGAATTTGGGACTACAGATTTTGAAGTTATTCCCCTGTCCCCGGGTAGAGGGTGTCTCTATTTATTGATTTTCGTATGGTCTTGACTTTCTATTGAAACTTATAATTTAGTACACTTAAGCAGGCAAGCATCACAGACTTTTTCGGAAATTCTAATTAGCCGTGTAGCTTATTTGTGTTCTAGAAACTTTCAGATTTAGGGAAACTAGTAGAATGATTGTTTGTATTAAGTAAAGTACTATTAGTAAGACACTGAATAATACTATTCATCTCGACTTATGTTATAAATTCCCCGTTTAGCGAGGTTAGGATTTAAAGTAATATACGTCGTAACCAGATCACATTCCCCATTCCCCGCTTAGGGCAATTCCCCGGTTAGAGAGAGTCATTTGTATATTAAACGACGAAATAAAATAAAAAAATTCCCCGCTCCCCGGTTATCGAGGCCCCGGTTAGCAAGGTTACACTGTATTACATTTGATTTTGTCCATACGGTATTTTGAAAAGTATGCCAAATAATTGGTTAAATCATTGAAAAATATTGGTAAATCAATACTTTTTCCCAATTTTGAACATATTGCGATTGGAAAACGTATATGAATTTTTCTATGTAGATGAATTTTCTGCCTTTTCTTATGTATTATCATGGTTTTTGCAAACTGATCCGTTGGAACATCATTTGGACTTCCATATGATTTCGGGTTCTAATTATTACTATAGTTCTTAGCTTCAGATTCTTTTTTCCGAGCGACGTCTTAAACTTTCCAGTATATTAAACATGTCGCAGACTAACAAGACTCTTTCTAATCGATTTATACATTTGTCAACTCTTTTTAACCCCTATGTTATACGTATCTAGTGAGGATTAAATAGTTGTAGCGCCTTTTTTCTTGATGAAATTGGCAATTTATTATCCTTTGAATGCTCTCAGCAGGTCCTCACTCTTTAGCTTCTATCGCACATTATGCAATCCATATGTTCCTGACAAGATTTAAGGAATGTCATGTATGCACTGATGGTTCAACTTATGATAAAGAGTTTGTTTTTGATCTTGAATCACATTCTGCGTTTAAGCTCATGCTATTAACAGATCGTTGCGGACTAACGTATCCGTCTGAGCCTATTCTTACTACAGTAATATCTTTATGGAAGATATTGATTAATTACTTCAGAAAACCATAATCACTCTTGATTTTGCTTGTAGACGGTTCATCTACCAGGTTATTAGGGACTCACGTTTATTAACGTGGAAAACATGATGATATTGCTATCTGGAAATTGAATTGTATTTACTGTATTTCCCCGAATAAGCGCCACGCCGCTTATTGTTTTCGTGGGCCAAAATTATCCTGAAATTTTGTGATAAATCCAGAATATGATATTTTGGTCGGTTCTAATGGTATCCGCCAACAGTATACGTACCGATGTTGCCAAAATCAATAGAATTACATACAGTGATCAACTAATGTGCTTAAATTTTAACATTCCAATGTCATTTTTATTGACCCGGCGCTTATTCGGGGAAACACGGTATTCCGATGTGTACAGATGATTATCTTGAGTAAGCTCATCTTTACTGCTGCTAATTTTTTCTTGCCGATAAATTTAGAACAACTCTTTTGTTCTTCAAATACGTATCACTAAACGTAAATTTATCAGATTATCATTAACTATTGTTTATCATTGCATAGTACTTCCGAAACCTTTCTATAACCGTTTCTTTGCATGGAAATAAAGAAAGAAAAATCCGATCGTTGGAATAAACCGATTATTTTAATAAACAGGTTTCGACTGTATTTATTGTTGTTACCACTTTATTTCTTCATATTTATATCTTAGATTCGCTATCACGCATACTATTTCTCAACTGATGTCAATTTGCGAGACATTGTGAAAGAGTGAATTCCATGCGTGTTCCGTATGTGTATCATAGTTGTACTGTAGTTCATATGTCAATGTATTTTGTATGTAGGTTGAATTATTTACATTAAAATATGTTAATTCCAAATAACTTTATGGTTTATTCTTCACCGGATATACTGGGTTTAGTAATATTTGACTTGAGATGCACTTAAGTCCTTTTATTTTCGCTCCCCATAAGATTCTTATATTTCGGAAAGTCCATCTATTATCACATCCATGGTACATCTGTTATACCTTATACAGTAGAACTCGGTTAAGACGTACCACCTTGGGAGACAAGAAAAAGTCCGTACTACCGAGGTACGTCTTATCCGTATGGATATTCCACAAGTTGAAATACTGACTTGTTCAATGATATAATAAGATGTATGGTATACAATACATAACATACCTAACGATATGGTTGAAGTATTTTAGTTATCACCTGCATACTTAAACCAAATAATAACCGAGTTCTGCTAATACTTTTCTAGAGTACGTACTAACCGAATTAAAATACATACATTTTGTTTACTTGGGAATATAAATTGATACGTCTTATCTGATGTACGTCTTATCCGAGTACGTATTAACCGAATCATTTATAATGGATCAGATAGGAGAGAAAATCGGTTATTAGCGAACAGTACGTAATATCCGAGAGTGCGTCTTAAGCCGAGTACGTACTAAGCGAATTCCACTGTATATAAAGTAGGCTACGCCTAAACTTATTTATCTTAGAAATGGGTATTGTAGTCTTTAAGTTAGATGCAATCCATTTAGTACTCCGATGGTCGAATATTCCAGGGTTACAATCAAAGTCCTCCTAATCATCAATCTTCATATTGATACCAAAGCTTTTCATCATAACATATTAATTCCTCTTTCCCTTCTGTCTGACAGATAATTGTCAAATTGAAATCCATCCTAATTTTATTCTTATTTTAAGTGAATGATACTTGTAAGACAAATCTTGTTCAATCTAAGTAAACAAACATTATTTATGCTTTAAATTATATTCAAATCTACTTGCATCTAAATTATACTTGCCTGAAGTTCTGATGTACTATATAATGATTCAACTAGTGCTTCCTAAGTTCAAAATCAATTGCGAAACAATTATTTCTAAGCTCAATTGGAAGAATGTATTTATATTATTTGTAATTTCTGATTAGTGCACCTCTAAAGGGACTTCGTTTGGAAACATATCTACCAAGCCTCTTGTATCAGACGAAATATGAGCACTTTTGACCTTCATCTGTTAATTAAACACTTGCCAGGCTCTGCCATTTCGTCATATAACGAACAATTGCTTATATGTTCACACCTTCTTTCATCCAGAATGATGATCGGACTATACGTCTGACTGTCTTGAAGCAAACTATAATTTTCCTATTGTCAAATTCTTAAGTTCACAGTGGCTAGACCCTGGAAATAGGCTTGATTTTCAAGTTGTACAAATCTATTCAATAATAAGTTAATCATACTAAGCACTATCGAAAACCTAGAAAGCATTTCAATTGGCAATATACTGTATTCGTGTTATAACCACACCCACTAAGCTATTATTGAGTAATGTTAAAATGTTAATTCATGGTCAATATCAGTGGTTAAAATCGCCTACCTAATATTTCTTATAAATCTCTTTTTGTATTAGGCGCATAGACTCGTAATTTTCAGTAATAAATGAGATGTATATTACATCTTGAATGACACCAATTAGCTAGACTACTTGCTAAAATATTTGTTAGCGTAACATTTTGTATTTCATGAGCTGACTACCATTTCGGACATCATATCTCCTCACAATAAAGTGTTGAAACTTGTTGTGGCCAGTAGTGGCCACATAATTTGAAACTTTTATATTATACATTTATATACAGGCTATATAATAAAATAATTACAGCCCCGCGAAAAGGCGCGACGGCGACCATGTATTTGGTTAAAGAACTGGCCGAAGACTTTGACATATTGCCTGGGAATATAGTAATGCATATATGTTTACCCTACTTACTTCCTAGAATCTAAAAATAAACAACAAATAGTATACCATCTATTAATTGCAAAACCATCAACCAGGTATCAACCTATGAACTCAAAAAGGCTCTCGAAATTCCAATAAGTGGGTTTTATATTCTTGGGACGATATTTAGTGAGCTAGCTATTATCAAAAACAGAGAACTACGTTATAAAAGAGATCTAAGATTGTTAAGAGTACTTATATTTGCGAGAATCTCACCTAGTATACATCTGACCTGCTTACATATGCTGCAGTATTAATTTCCTGGGGTAAGTAAGACTAGATTTACTCATTTTTCCCCAAGGTAAAATACTTTATCAATAATAATGGGTGAATAATAAAGGATGTTAACAAATCAAAAACATAATTGTTAATCAAATCACATTAAATCATTCAGAACTTTACTAGGAGACTAAATATATCATTTTCAATGATACTAATGTGATCCCAGCTATCAATAACCTATATGTCAATAATACTTCATGATTGGCTATCTGCTACTAAAATGCCTATTTCCCCTAAATTGTCATTCTCGTCCACTGTGAAGTTTTTGCATTGACTGAATGTATCAGCATAGTGCAATAAATCGAGTACAGTACGGATTTCTCAACTGATTATCTCAAACCTTAAAAGAATTGGTATAAACCAAATTCCTATAATTACTAACTATTTAATATTGCTTTCACCTCTGCAAACACTAGCATATGTGGCTGAATATCCATATGGAGTACAACACAGGTTTTCATTTAACGGGGGGTTGGGGGGCTTTCCCCTCCCTTGGATCCTAAGTCTCACTCCCCTTGCCTAAATCTATGGATGAAACACTACAATATTTTTGTATACTTTCTTTCTTCACTATTGGGAAATAATTTAATGAACAACTCCAGGATTTACAATCATGCACACACTATTTCTCAAATTTCCTTCAGTTTCTATTCTAGAGCAGTGATTAGTTTATGGATGGATCTCTTATATCACTCCTAGTCCAATAGCCTTTTTATGCAGATTTTGGTATAGAATATATACGTAGAATATAACTTAATATTTTAAGGGAGTTTCAGCGAAACGTTTAAGAATACATGCATTGAAACATGTATTTTGATTTTTGATGTAGCTGTTTAGTTTGACGAATTGTCTAATATGAATTTTTAAGTTACCCTCTGCTCGTGGATACCATGGTCAAAAGGTCAAGAATTTAACTTACACGTTTTCAGACTTTGCTGCATCATAGCTTCTTAATAAGCCCTTACATTATAATCAAAATTTGGCACTAGGGATGAAGTAGTGTACGATTTAATCATTAACCCATCACCATCTCATATTTACTTGTACATATTCTTCATTTTTGATACTGATAGATCAAGTTTTTCACCTGGTAACTAATTTTATTGATTATAAATACATTATACCGTAGTTCACGACTAAACATGCTTTGTTTACTAAGACTTTGTCTTAATTAGCTCATCCACGCCGAACTGTCTGCCTTTGGCTGTAAGGGAAACTATCCCACATGATCGCGTTCCAGTCTTTCAAGTTCCAAAAGGTCCCCCTGAGTTACGACACGCATGGATACGTGGTCTCCATCTTAGCTATATTTCTGACCTCAAGATCGTGTAAGTATGCGCTAAGCACTTCCAGAATGAATATATTGGTTCTTCCCACAAAGTACCCATATGAGATGGTTCATTCGGTGAGGTCCCACACGGAAGCCAAAATTTGTACCCGTGCTTTACCTTCTTTACCTCCCGGCTGTCATTCATATTACGTATTCATCAACTCCATCATCTGGAACTAAACGTAAGTGTTTCTCTTTAAACTCAAAATAAGATGATTTTATTGAATCAATCAACCTTATCTAGGCCTGAGGTCAGAAGATGAAGAAAAAGATAGTTTAGTGTTGGTTGCGTCCAAGAATTGCGAGTTAAGTTATTTCTGATTACACTCCCTACTGACTGGATAGTTTGGTTTTCTTCAGATAATTGTGCAAGATTCTTCCTGCCTAAGGTAGATAATCCTAGAATCTAAGTTGTTTAATACGTATTTATTGGTCACATATTACGTATAATACGCATAACGAAATACGAATGAAATACGTATTATATGTATACCTTACTTATACCATCGAGCTCATGGAATTTGCTTTGAACAACTTTTGGTTTAATCGTTATTAATTTATTGTTAATCAACTTATAGTATAGTTTGTATAGTACAAATATGATTATTTTCTAGATGTTGTATTTACAACAAGATTAGGAATATTCTATTGAATTTACCTCGAAAACATCCCCGGTTGCTCATAGATTTAACGTATAATACGACTGATGGATAGCGTATTACGTATAATACGCAATACGCGTGTAAATCAACTTGCATAGAATACGCTTCGATCTTTTCCTCGTTGTAAATTCCTTTTGTCTGCAACTGGTTACTTTTTTGGTCAATTATTATCACTCTTGCTTAACTCTATTACTGATATCCAACAGATTGTCCTCTTTTATCTGAGAGTTTTGTGAAACCTAACTCTTATCCTGAGAAGAATCATTTAACCAAATATTTAAAGAAAAGGAACATTTTGGGGAGGCCATATCTAATCTACTTCGAATCTTCGAAGTGTCTATTTGTTCGAAACTACCACAATACAAATTTAGTATTGGTCTAATAGAGAATGTCTGTGTTCCAATAAGAGAAGGGGGTATAATATTATCACACAGATTATGGCCATCAAAATGCATCTCATACCTCCTGATTGTTACAGCTTTCTACAAAGTTTAAAATGTTTATTTTTTGCCACATTTCAGACATTAAAGAAATTATACTCTTCTTTTGGCCTAGAAAATTACTTTGTACGTATCTTAGCCGTGTGACTTCTTCTTTTAGTCCTTAAAAGAATAATATAATTGTGAATTTGAGATCCATGTAAATTTCTATCTTTCTTGTAGCGTTGGCTATGGACCAAACTAAACTTATCACCTGAAAATCCAACAAGAACTGTATTTACTATCACGATTTCTTGTTTACTATAAATTGGTCCTGCGATCCTCATATACACTTACACTTTGTTCACATTTTAAAAAGTATTCAAAACTAGTGATTAATTCAGAAAGATGTTCACAGTACATTTCATATTCCCCACTTTCAGAACTTTAATTTTGATATTGTCAATATTCTGTTCAAGTTTTTTCTTCTTCTTTTGGTGATGTTCGTCTCCTTTACAAATCAGAGAAAGAATATTTCGCTAAGCTTGCAATTCTGCAATTGCAATTGAGCCTTCTGCAATTGTACATCTGAATATTAAAATTGATTTTGAAAGTAGTCAACGAATTGACTTGTGGTGCCTTGAAGTTACAGAATGTACACCGTTCACTTTAAACCAGAATAAATGCACATTAATTTGTTGATGTTCTCCTACATTTGGACAATGTTCTATATAATTCACCACTTAAAGGTCAACGTTTGAATGACGATATTTCAAGACGTCTAACTTTCCAAGACGAATGATTTCCTTCTTGGCTTGTTTGTATTTTAGTTAGAGGTTTGGCAAGTTTTGACAAATTTTATGGGAAAGTTATGTAATCAAACATTTACCAGCTTTAAACATGCTTGTACTGTATTAACACAGCTTTCAAACCATTTACCTCGTTATTGTGGCTATACTTACCTTAGAGCTCTTTTCTACAGACAGACCCACTTGAACACAATGTTGGCCTCTACCGTATGTTGTCTGGATCAAACCTTAGTTGTTTAATATGTCTTTTATTGGATAGGTATTATAGGTAATAATTTATGTAACACGTCTTATACGTATACCTTACTTATAATATCCCGCTCATGGAATAAACCAAAAATCGCCCTCAACTTTCGGTTCAACTGTTATTCTTTTATTGTTAATCTAATACATAGCATAGTCTGTATAATACAAATTTGATTATTTGCTAGCGTCTTGTATCTATACTATTAAAACACAAGCCTGGGTGTGCATACCATATTTCCCCGAATAAGCGCCTCGGCGCTTATTGTTTTCGTGGGCCAAAATTATGGTGAAATATTTGTGAAAAATCGAGAATATAATATTTAGGTGGGTTCTAATGGTTTCCACCAACAGTATACCTACTGAAGTTGTCAAAATCAATGGAATTATATTACAGTGATCAACTAATGTGTATAAATTTTATCATACCAATGTCATTTATATTGACCCGGCGCTTATTCGGGGAAAACGGTATATATATATATTTATATATTTGTTTGTATGTTACGAGTTGATTGAAGAAAGTGGACGGTTTCCAAATGTGATTTTTGGCATATAGGGGTAACTTTTGGCACCCGCAAACAAGTTGAGGTTTCCACTCAAAATTTATCACACCTCGATATGTTATGACGTCATTGTCACATTTCGATAACCCTGAAAATTCACTTAATCGCACATAATATGCGCCCTTTAAGAGATAAAAATCTGAAAATTTAATAGAACATGTACATTAATGATGCGGACACGTTGGTACACCAGATCACCAATATGCTTACTCATTATCGCATGATGACGTAATCACTAAATTTCACATTGTTAAATTCTACTTTTTAGGCCTATTTACGCTTTATAATCAATATTATGAGTGTATAAACCACATACCAACCGCGAAGCGGTTGGTGTGTGGTTGTGTTCTGCCGCGAAGCGACCTAACAAGCGAAGCGCGCTAGTTTTCAATAATATTTAAAAAATACTAGTTCGCTCGGTCTCGGTCGCTTAGCGACTGTTCACTCTCTCACAAAGGTCGCTTCAGCCTTGCCTTCCTCAAAATATCACTCATAAGTGATTTGTTTAACCTGTGATTCTCAAATTACACTACACATTAATGTATATTCCTATTTGGCATCCAAGTATGTCAACTAATTCATTAATGCTATTTATTATTAATTCGCTGCATTACTCTCATCAATATGACAAATATTATACAGAATATACATCCTCGTGTTAGTTAATTGATTCAGATAACTTTGATAGTAAAGTAACATCTTAAAAACGTTAACACCTTCAAGAAATGAACAACTCCAAATATATCAACACTTTTTCTCAATCCCAAATTTTTACTTTGCTCCAGGTTTTCCGTATAATATATCACGAAAAGTGAACTCCACTCAAAAGTGAACATTTTTGCTCGTTCCCAATATGTTCTCTTTCTAAAGGTTTATTGTAATGTTATGATTACTTTTTTGATTCACGTAAGCTAATAATACATCACCAATAAATGTAAACTGATGGAAGCAAAACTGGAAAAATAAAAGTATGCAATTTCGGAAATAATGCAGGTGAAGATTAAATCACCAAACCTCAATATTTGGTATGAGGCAGCAGTAGGAGGTTTCATTTTTGTTAATACCTGGCGCAGATTAAATGTGAAAATTATACACATGTAATACAATATATTTTATATTTTGACAAAATTTTGTGACGACTGATCTAAATTGTAAGAATTTAATCGAAATCCTTTCTTACGTGACTTAATTATCCCATGAATCGTTATATGTGTGTCTCATTTCATGTTGTCTTGTCATCTAAAATTGTGGCCGATTCGAAAAAACTGAAATATTTATTCCCAAATATGTGCTTTTATGACGTCATAATGAAACCAATAGATCGATGTCAGCGTGAAAAATTTCCCCTGCATATAGATTTTTAGATTTCTAGAGCTTATGGCCTTTCATATTAATTCTGGACACACACACACACACACACACACACACACACACACACACACACACACATTGTGTTTTTAATATAGAGATACTACTGTATTACTTCGAAAACATCCATGGTTGATCTTAGATTAAGCGTATTATTCAGCTTAGGATCAAACTATCATATTTCTTTTCTTCATATCCTTGAAACAGGACTCTGGTTTAGATTCAATTCAAACATTTATTGATTAATTCTCTTCACCTGGTGTTACGGGCAATAATGAAGAAATCGATTGGGGACTCATTCCTGAATGAAATAGTCGATTTAATTTCTTTGAATGCAATTCACAAGCCCTCAAATCTTCTCACATTAGTACAAGATAAATATTTATTAATATTACTAATTTTATATGGTTAACTTATTACTTATTACCAATTGTTATCATTATTCATATCTTTAACCATATAGAGATGTGATAAGCCATTAACTAATCTTTATTTTGAATGAAGTATTACATAATACAAACATATAGACTATAATTCATTTATAATTTAATTGGTATTATAGGTATGCTTTTTTCGTACACTAATTCACCCTAGTACATTTGATTGTAGGCCTTATTAAAGAAGCTATTGCTACATTTATCATATATTTATGCAGGGGCGTAGGAGTAGGCCCGCCGGGCCCGGCGCAAGCCGAACTAATAATTTCATGATGAACTTTTACAAAAGCTATAATGTTTAGTCGGATAGAATTTAAATTCATTTTGATAATATAATCATGATTAATCTCCATATTTTTGTAATATTATATTTGTGTTGATTACTACGTATTTTCTAAAATTTGAATTTAATTAATTAACAGTGGAATAATTATCTTCATTTCACCAGGCTAATAGTAGTAAGGGCGCATAAATATTTATACTTAAGTGCATATCATGCATCGAAATTCATTTATATATGTTTCATGTCCAAGCACGAAGTGGAGAAACCCGCCGGACCAATCGGTAATCGGTTCCTACGCCCCTGTTATGTCAGATGTCTTATGATAACCTCACATTTTTGCTCTAATTGAAAATCAGAATAAACTATAGTTTTTCAAAAATAAGTATGCTTTTAAATATTATTGAATGACCTTTGAGCTCTTACATGGTACATTAATGGTCTATTCTATTGCTTAAGAGTCATCTATACATTATGTTTACTAATATGAACCTGTCAGACCTGTCTATTTATAAATGTTCTCTATTCCAAGCATTCTATAATTTCTCCTTTGAAGGCAAGAAATGCAGAAATTAACCAGACACTACATAATTATATGCCGGATTTCCATCTTTTAATCTAAGATCTTTTGGTTTCAAATATGGATGAAATCAATTAAATTACAACCGGTTGCAGAAATGCATTCTTTAATGCACACTTTAAATCTGATGGATTCCTTAACTGAATTCATTAGATTACATAAAAAATTTCGGTGACGTGCAAGGTGTATCTACCTGCGTCTCTCGGACGTTCCGCTTGTAATTAATATGCTTAATTTATCCTATTTTTAATCACAATCTTTATTGTATTTATTTAGCATCTTCATTTCCCCACTAGTGATCGATTTTTTAACGCACTTTCTCCGAGAGAATCCATTGTCGAATTTTCTAAACGACTAGGAAAATTACGGAATGATTTAAATTCGTTAAAGTGGACCACATTGACCTTTCATGAAGAATATCGTATTCTAGTTAGAGACAATTCTGAACATATCAAACATCTGCTTAAAAATGTATTACATCAAGGCACAATTTCCCAAAATGAGGTTCCTCATTTCCGATTTGAAAGAATCAATATTCACTCCATGGAGATGGACTATTTTGCCAACTCATTTGACGTTTATACAGAGGTAAGCATAGAATACTCTACCTTTTATGCATTGACTTCCGCATTTTTTATATTATTATTTATTTTGATGATAATTTCCATAGCATTCTATACATAAGGCAATGGCACTCACTCAAATTTCTGGACTAGGGATTGGTTAGTATAGTCAACTTAATATATGCAATGCAATTATTCTCCGAAATAAGTATTCCAGGGTGATCTACTTTTGTAATTGTTTTTTATAAAGGTAGTCATGTACAAGACGCATATTTTTGAGAAAGCACTATGTCGAAATGACGTCACCGTTTTGTTAATAGGCCAACTATGCCAATGACGTATATTTGATTACGTCATTGTGGTTAAATCCGATGAGAAATCATTCTCAAAAGTATTTTAGATGTTTCCAGCGTATTTGAAAACCTAAGTTTAGTTTATTCCATGACAATAGGTGATTTATTTACGAGCAATTAGAAAGTAAACACTGGCCTGGAAATAAAATGGCAAATGCTTGACTTTTCTAGCCGTATTATATAGTAGGCCATGGACTAACCCATATACGAGTCATTTTGCATAAAATATCTCAGAATCAATTATGGAATGTTACCACATTCCTCTGTTGCCTTTGAAACGTGATTTGAATGATTGAGGTCATATCTCAAGAAGAAATATAGTTCTTGCTTATTCAATGGATCCAATTGATAGCCCGTCTTCAACTTCCTATTCAATGATAATACATTTCGATTCTTTAACTCCATCAATTTTGCGCAAAATGAGTATAACCATTTGAATGTATATTACAATAATCACAATTCTCAGAAAATTACATAAGTAGAAGCACCCTGGAATACTTATTTCGAAGAATAATTGCATTGCATATATTAAGTTGACTATACTAACCAATCCCTGGTCCATAAATTTGAGTGAGTGCCATTGCCTTATGCATAGAATGCTATGGAATTACTCATCTTTGACTCTGCCAGCAAATGATATTCCTATTTTAATGGAATCAACTTTATCTAAGAAATGGTATGATCTTCATCCCAAGTGTTTGTTTTCAAAATGTATTCGACCACATCATACTTTTAAGTCAACTTACTGTTCATGTTATACTCAAATTGTAAATTTGACACGTAGTGAAAACTATTTTCCACTTTCAAGATTAATTAATACTACATAATTACTTGTTTATCTAAATTTACTCTCTACTACAATAAATTAATTTAAAGCTTTTTGTAGTAAACCACTTGGCTTAAAAGAACGCCGGGGTCTCCGTATTATTGCTAGTTGTTACCCTAGGGCCTTGACTCTTTTAATTAGCACTGTAGACTGCTAGCTCGGGTCCTGGAACTTGGGTCTATTGTGTACTTATTGATACTTATGTCGCACCCGATAATATTAGACAGGAAATGTATTATTTTCCTATAGGAAGTCATATTTGGGAGTCCATTGGTCATATTGCCTTATCTAAAATATTTGTGAATGTGAGTTTTGCCGTTTACACACCTTTTCCATATATGGTAATTCTCAAATTCTCACTTCAGTTGGAGTTTTACAAAAGAAATGTATTATTGTTAAGTCATATGTAAATAATTACTTAGTCAATATTGGTTGGCCACCCAGGACTGAGCAAGAGGAGCATCCACAAGTGGAAGTATTTTCATAATAAATGCTCTACATATTTTTTTGGATACAACAAGTTTTTTTGCAAGAGATTTAAGACCATGTTGTTAATGGGGCAATCTGAACCCTCTTTCAAGTTCTTGCAAGAAAACTCCTCCATGTTCTCCGTGTTTATATCCTAAAAACTTTATGTTTCAAGCGTCAGTAGAATCAAGGAGTAGCTCTGTGCCTTCGATATAGTCTGCTGTATCAGATCTACATCTTGTAATATGATAGATGCCGTACAATATGAGTATTTCCACTTCTCAACACTTTGTGGTATGACATTATATTTCAGCATCTACCGTGTCACTGCCTGGCTTGTCCGATAAACCCTCCCAGAAGATTCTGGGAGAAAACTGCAGGAAGGACAAACTCTCAAATGATCATAACGTTCCCATAACATCGTACTGGGAATTTCCATCGCTTGACAAAAGGATGAATTATTAAATATATGGAATTTGTTGTGTTGAACACTTACCACGAAATACTGTTTTATGTGTATAGCTCGTTCATTTTCTGTAAAACTTGGATATATTCGCAGATAAACTGCTCCTAAAAATACAAATTCAGAATTTCATTATTCTAACAAATGCTTTATATTTACATTACTATTAAACAAGTTTTCCTAAAGTTTCAGAACTTTTCAAATTATATCGCTTCATAGTGTTCAGAAATAATATATTAATTAGTTCAGTCATGGTCTACTATAATACGGCTATACATGCTGCCGAATCATAGTAGAAAATAAGAGTCCAGTTTTGTAATTTAATTCTATGCTAAACTATGCTTCCTATTGGCATAATTTACATTGTGTATGGGTAATCAACATTGCGAGTCCAATGGAACCAGTTTGAGATTCTGAGATTTGTGGTTAAGCTGTTTAGGCACCATTTAACGATGACGGTAAAAATTTATGGTAAATGAAAACATTCCAATATCATAAATTTCATTTTCTTCTTACTTTCTAATAATTTTATAACACGAATACTAAATAGGAATTTATTTCATACCCCAAAGGCTACTAAATCACAGAAATGGCGACATTCTGAAAAATTCTAAAGCAACCACATGCTAAAATACAAGTATTATCCGAATTACAACTTACTATTTTCGTCCATAAAGTGTATTTAATTGCTGGTTTATATATATTCATTCTCATTATATATTCGGAAAATGTATACTAAGTATATTAGCAAATTATTTCATTTTCTCGTAGTTCTTTAGACTCGAATTATATATTTTATATATTTGTGATGTCATCGTTATTTGGCGCCTAAACGGCTTAACCACAAATCTCAGAATCTCAAAAGTGGTTCCATTGGACTCGCAATGGTTGATTACCCCATACACAATGTAAATTATGCCAATAGGAAACATTATTTTTCTTAGAATTAAATTACAAAACTGGACTCTTATTTTCTACTATGATTCGGCAGCATGTATAGCCATATTATAGTAGGCCATGGTTCAGTATATAAGTAATGAGTAATGTGTAATGAAGTTAAATATGTTGCTATAGTTATGCATTTTAAGTCATTTTAATCCAATACCCATGAGGAGGCATAAGTGTCCCTGCCACGTGCCACTTGTGGCACAAGTGGCACAAAAGGGAATGTGACTTTATCCGATGGAAAATAATCGTAGTGATTAGAAACTAAGTTCTAGATTAATTCGACCATGGGGTATTCAAATCTGAAATCAGAATTTGTATATTCTAATTGCCTCATAATGATCATACATTAAATAATTAATTAGTAAATTGAGTCTAACACCTCCAGAAAAATGTAAATTCAAATATAATCTTATTTTATTTAGTTAACTTATAGTTTTATGTCAACATCCATCTTGAAGCATTTACAAATGTCATTATCCTGATAGAAGCTTGAATGTATGAATGCAAATTATTGTTGTTCAAATAATTTTGGCTTGTTAGTGTATATGGTGATGGAAAGTGACTATAAAAGATTACGCTTTTAAATCTGTTGCTTTGAATTCATTGTTAGATTCCCAACCAGGTTCCCATCCTGGAGTCCACAAGATGTATTACGTAAATGGGAGGGGGTCCACAGAATGTAAAATATTTACTATAGCGAGTCCATGGTTGAAGAGTTTGGGAATCGCTGATTTAGAGCTTTGCTCTGGCCTCCTACAGTTCATTTTGATAATTTGCAAATCTCATGAACTATTTTATGTAGCTTAGACAGATGTTTTTAGTTCTAGTTTGACCCACTTCTGCACAACTCATATTATTATTTTGATATACCTGGGTTGCTTGAAAAGATTTCCCACACAATATGACACCAGATTGATATTTTAATGCAATGTTGTTGATGCATAAGTACATTCAATATCTATGTAGATTTTCATGGAATATTTATTTCCAATTTTTGGTGTATTTAGTGTCAAAATATTCAAACAAAATTGAAATAATAACGGTTTCGGCAGACAATAACACAAATTTTCTAATATTAAGACTTTTATATTAAAAAGGGCATTGGGGTGGGGGGAGTAAATGCCACCATTCAGGATTTTTTATAGGCAATTCTGTTTATAATACAATCTGTTTAGTTTAATACGGGATAAAAGTTTTCATGTTGGATTATTTTCAGCGAAAGGTTAGATTATACTTTCTGAAAATCAAAATTATTGAAAATCAATATAAGCTTTTGCTAGCTTAAAATATTCACCCTTTATATCCAAGTCTGTATGCATAGTAGCGTTTAGTTGACTACAGGGTTGGGTTCAAATACATTTTTCATTATCAAATACAAATTCAAATACACTGAGCAGAAGCCAAATACGAATACAATTACGCCTAAATTAATAGTTTCAAATACAATTACAAATACAAATACGATTTAGCAATTACCAAATTAAACAAAAATTCATTTATTCGATTTTTTCTTTGAACGACTAAGTTTTTTGATTAGTAGTGCTATAACTGAGATTTGTTATTACAGGAACACACTTCCTTTGTTAACCATGCATTCTTTCGTGTTATAAATTTATGTGTCAAATGAGTCAAATATTTGAAGCCAAATACAGATACAAATATGAATCCTTATTTACGACTTCAAATACAAATGCAAATACACCTAACCAGGGTTTCATCCAGGCGTATGCGACCCGCCTCCAGGCGCGTAATTTCAAAAGGAAACTTTTCTAGGCGCGCGCGAAAATTGAGAGATGCTCTCATAGACGTAATACAAATTGAGTTTTTAGGCGCGTGTGAACGAGCTCAATCTACGCGCGCGGGTAATTTTGCCTAGATGAAAGTCTGCACCTAACGTATGATATCAAATACAGATACAAATACAAATACGCAATTTCAGAAAAATCAAATACAAAAAAAATACAAATGCGTATTTGGACCCAACCCTGGCTTTCTACAATATCTACATATCTATAATACATGGCTACTCTCTAAAAGTGCACACGGTTGCACACTATCTGGAAGTAGGACATTTTTGTTATTTCAATTATAGATACGTTTAACGCTAAACTGAAAGCGCTATATCTTGATCCTTCAGAAAGAACAAAAGCTCTAACACCTCATTTTTTATATCTACAATTGAACTTCTTCTCGTGTGATAAATTAGTAGTTCATAAAGAATTATTCAAACCACAAATTAACAGTGTGTATCATCTAGCTAAATTCTTAAATAAATCTGAGTTATACATTCTAACAACTTATTTCTTTGTTATTATAAAATACTTTCATAATACAGTGAGCATTTATTCCTACTTCTAACACATAAAATGATAACTTTCAATGATTTGTTAAATTTATTACTAGATATTTCATCCATTAATTAACTCCAAGCCTCAAAACTATCTGTCGTGTTCTGTCAAGTTATCCCGTAAGTTTTATATGATATAATTTTATATTCTCTATTCAATAAAGGCAACTCAATTCCCGAATTTTCCTAAAACTTCTTCTGTTATGTACCTCGAACCTACTTGAATTTATGAAATATGTTGCAAATTCCAATTTTGTTGCTGTATATAAACATGGTGGTTGCTTAGCTAAATTTTGAAAAGTTTGCTTTCGAGTTTAGTTGTAAGTTTTCCATAATTTCTTTAGGAAGAATTTCAGTAGATTATTTTGATATTATTTAACAATCCCTTTAGTGTACAGACCAACTATTGTCCTAAATCTGGACCAAATATTTGGCGGTATAATTAAAAATTCATCTAATATAATAAAAGAAAATAGATAATGAATTTAGGTGTTTACTCGCGCGCTTCGCTTGCTATGTCGCTTCGAGGCAGAGCACATCCACACATCAAACGGATCGCAGTTCGTGTGTGGTTTATTAAACAATTCTATGATACTTATTTTACAATTCTATTATACAATTCTATTATACTTATTTTACAATTATATCCTATTTTGTCTTTATATTGATATTTTAACAGTTAATTTAATTAAGTTTAACATAGCATGCTAAATAAACGACAAGACATTGAAATTCTATTCCTTACGTTTGACTTTGTTCACATATATTGAACAGTATCCGCAACAATTGACTAGATCAAAAAGATTCGGGGAAAACATTTCAATATCCAAATCTCGAAAATTTTCAGTTGATTATTTCCATTATCCTTTTCAAATCCATCAGCTCACTTCCAAGATAAACTTCTTCTTTATTACTAGGAAAGTCAAAATTAGGCTAAGTAGCTGCACTAAGAATTCTAGACTAATCTCGATTACCATTATATCGTAAGAATACTTCTGACTTCATATTTATCCTTATTTCATTATGGAAATTATTCAATTACACCGTTTAAAGGATGGCCTCTCGAACCCTTTGAACCCTCAATGATCAAATATTTTTCTAATTGACTCCTTTAGCATTTTCTTATGAAGCTTGGGAAGCGGTACATGAGAAACTATAAAAATTTAGTAACCAAACATTTACTTGTGTTAAGCACTCCACAGTGGGAATTTAGGTGGAAATAGGATAAAATTATCATTCTGTTCAAACTCGATTTTGTGGTTACCACTGAATTCATAATATCAAATAACCTTGCAATTCATAATTCATTCTGATCGAAGAAATATTTTGGTTGTTATGACTATTCAAAGATTGGATTCTTTACAATTGGAATTTCTATTTTGCGGTTATAGAAAGTTGCTAATGCTTCATTGCAGATTTTGAGAACACTGTTCTTGAGAATGAGTTCTTTTTTCAATATTCTGATATGCATAGTTTATTTATATCTATATTATTAACTCTCGATTGTTGTTTGTTAGTTTGTTTGTTTGTGTGTGTGTTTGTCCGGATTGTATTAAAGTGATGGGGGAAAAGAAACCGCATTAATATATGATATATAAACTAACTGTCAATTGTTATAATTGGTAAACAAATGTTATAAAGGTAAACAAGTATGATTATTTCGAATTTCGCACTTATAAATATCTAACGTGAATATTTATTGTTGTTATTGACACAAAATAGGTAAACAAATTAATGAAATTCAAAATCAACCTAGAAGTTTGCTCTCAACGGGGATTATAGGTAAACAAGTATGCTGAACACGAATTTTGCGTTTATGAATTTATAATATGAATATTTGTTGTTGTTGTTTACACAAATAGGTAAACAAATTAATGAAAATTCAAAATCAACCTAGAAGTTAGCTTTCAACATGTATTATAGGTAAACAAGTATGCTGAACACGAATTTCGCGTTTAAAAATTCTGATATGAATTTTTGTTGTTGTTCTTTACTCAAAATGGGTAAACAAATTAATGAAAATTCAAAATCGACCTAGATGTTAGCTCTCAACGGGTATTATAGGTAAACAAGTTTTCTGAACACGGATTTCGCGTTTATAATATTCAAATATGAATAGTTGTTGTTGTTGTTTGCACAAATTTGTAAACAAATTAATGAAAATTAAAAATCATAACGTCCCTTTCTACCATTTTCATGGTAAAAATTGTGAGGAGTAAGGCTGCACAGCGGCCGTTAACTTGAGTGCGTATCACCGATCTGTCGCAAAGCGACCGAGACCGAAGGGCTCGTATATTAGATATTCATAACAACATCTCAGTGTAAATTGATTATGGGATGTGGCTAACGGAAAATATACGATTCGGACAATATATTCTTGCTTAGTCCCCCTCCTTCAAGGTGATGGCAAATATCGCGTCCAGACTCATGCGGGTTTTTAATGTTTTTAATATAAAGTAGACATATTTAACTCCAATATAAACCAAATTCCAGATGCGCAAAAATTTGCCCACCGAGATTTTCTTTAAATATTAAATAATTTATTAAGATAAGTGATTCAATTACAAATTATACTCCTTCAAATAAAATTATTTTCTATGCATAACAAGGCAGCTTTTGAATTTCTTAACTCGAATCCAGTGAGTTATGGATACGATAAATTAGATTCTGACTAATATCAAACAATTCGGTGTCAATTTGATGAATTAAAGTTTTGCAGGGAGCTGAACTGTCGGAAAACTAGTGGAAATCTCAACAATATTGTCAAAACTGAGTTCCACTAGCTCTAAAACCTAGGTGATGTAATATTCTTATAAAAAAGTTACTAAATGCGGGAAAAGGCGCGACGTGGGTCACTTAATAACTTTGAACCATATATATAAGGATTTTTGAAAAAAAATATCTTGTTCAAGAAATATAATCATTAATCATGGATTCGTGGGTGAACAATAAAAAATTTGTTAACAAACCTAAAGTATGATTTGTGACAGAATTAACATGAATTGTCTGGAACCACGTTTAGGAGACTACGTACATCATTTTTTATAATGCCATTCAGTTTGTAGCTGCCGATAACCTATATGTCAATAATACTTCATTAGAGTCTATCTAGCATAGTTTTCCTATTTCCACTACCACCCCTGAAAATTCCCATTGCACTCATTAATTGCACTGTGTATGACAGTTTCACTACCATAACATAATTACGGCTTTATGTTTACAGTGACCATGAATGCACTAGCATGACAGAATCACTACCTATGACTTGAATACAGTGTTCGTAATAACCGCCCTTTTCTAGAATAGACCGGGGCAGGAGGAAAAACGCCCTTTTCTGGACTTAATTCCTTTTTCTGTTGACTGGCCTACTCATAATTAGTATATTTCGGTGACAGTGCGGATACTATTTTACTGTCTACAGTCAATTTAATGCTTATTTCACAACTTTGATATATTTCACATGGTTAGAACTTAGTTAGAAGTAATTACTTTTAAAAGATTTATTTGGTATCGAAGAATTCCTCATACCACACTTATCAGCGTTAACCTAGCACCTTTGGTACTATTAGTCAACATATCATATACCGTGACCTACGTTATATAAGGCCTATGCACCAACTTTGTGAAACTGGACCATGGATTAAAGGAAGGCTATTGATAAATAAGTTATTTATCGTTATCTAAATAATTAGTAGTGATAGACCTCATAAATGTTCTATAACTATATAGGAACATGGTATCAAGGTATACATAGCACCCTTCAGAATTGAGCTATGTCATCATTTGATTACGTAATCGCTATTTTTGGTGGGTATTATCGTGTTTTTAAAGCCTGCTTTACATAGTTAGACGCGTTATAAATGTTCAAAATTGTAACATGTGATGCCCATAACAAGTTGAATACAATATATCGAAATTATAAATGGAATGTTACACATTCCTCGGTTGCCAGGGAAATGTAAATTTCCTAAATGAGCCATAACTAAAAAACTATCTATTTTATGTAAACTAGGCTAGTGCTAATCTATCCGCAATAGGTAACTTCCTATTCATTGATAATACATTATATATGCCTAACTACAATAATCTTTGAGATAATGAGTGTATTACCTCATAAGGAATTAAGTTCTAATTATCTTATTCTCTCAAAATTATTGTAGTTAGGCATATGTAATGTATTATCAATGAATAGGAAGTTACCTATTGCGGATAGATCAGCACTAGCCTAGTTTACATAAAATAGACAGTTTTTAGTTATGGTACAATTTGGGAAATTTACATTTCCCTGGAAACCGAGGAATGTGTCAACATTCCATTTATAATTTCGATATATTTCATCTAACTAGTAATGGACATCATCTTGTTACAATTTTGAACATTTATAACGCGTCTAATTATGTAAAAGCAAGCTTTAAAAACACGATAATACCCACCAAAAATTGCGATTACGTAATCAAATGATGACATAGCTCAATTCTGAAGGGTGCTATGTATACCTTGATACCATGTTCCTATATAGTTATAGAACATTTATGAGGTCTATCACTACTAGTTATTTAGATACGATAGATAACCTTTTTATCAATAGCCTTCCTTTAATCCATCGTCCAGTTTCACAAAGTTGGTGCATAGTCCTGTTGCGTGTAAAATTGAGGCACGTGTAATTTTGAGTCAAACGTATTAGTGGACCATGGATATTACTTTACCGTGTAATTTTGACTCAAATGCATTAGTGGACCATGGATATTACTTTACCGTGTAATTTTGAGTCAAACCAAGTTCCTTTTGTGTAATAATACATAAGTCCAATATATATTATAGCGGATTCTATAAACACTTATAGAAGTTATAAAATGTTTCTTTGTTCAATTTTATCTGAATATTTAGAATTACTATTAGCCCCGGTAATTGGTTGACTACTTCTAGAAAACGAGTTCCAACTGAGCTCTTGAATTGAGTTTTAATTGATCGTCAATTGTTAAATTATTCAATCAAATTAATACAATCTTAAAAATTATCTTTGTCAAAATAAGATTGAGTCGGACTGTATGTATTATTACACAAAAGGAACTTGGTTTGACTCAAAATTACACGGTAAAGTAATATCCATGGTCCACTAATGCATTTGAGTCAAAATTACCCGGTAAAGTAATATCCATGGTCCGCTAATGCTTTGACTCAAAATTACACGTGCTTCAATTTTACAAGCAACATTCCTTATATAACGTAGGTCACGCATATACGTATTTCATTGTATTTAGTGGTTAATCCACTAACCTTAATTTAACATAGGGAAAACTCTCAAAAGTCCTAAATTTAACAATCGGTGGCACTAAAAGTGTAGAATCTCTTTAGAATATCTGTCTCTTGTATATAGAGGCTGACCATAAATGGGCATGCAGTGTTGCCATATATGGTCATAAGTGGGTTTTAGAATTTACTTCCCTTTTCCGGGATGGAAAAACCGTTTTTTTCTTGGGGTTTTACCGGGATGGTCTTTTCCGGCAAACACTACTTGAATATTAATCACGCGTTTCTTAGTTCCATTTACACAGTTATGTGTTTATTTCATTAAACTTGTTCTAGTTAAATTGCATTTTATTAGACCAGTAGATTATCAATAACTCTGATTGTATTCAAAATGGAGTATGTGGAGTATCGCAATTTGGTACTTTTTCCATTTACTGGTGATCCCCTATTGAACTTGCTCCCTCGAAATCTAAAAAGGCAATATTACAACGAACGTTCGTCTACTTTCAACTGGATTGTAAAGGTCAACTATACAAGGTTTGTCCGATTCCTTTTATATGGTTGTTTTGAAAATATATTTATATTCATGTAGCCCTTCCCATCCTTTTTCTTCCTTTGCAAATCCCTTTCTTTCTGTGGATCCCCTCCCATATAGACCGTAGTACCATTTTTTATCCTGTGGACCCCTATCAGCGCACGTGGACCTCTAAAGGGTGCGTGGGAGAACCCCCCCACTCCCCCCTTTTTTTGGAGGGACCCTCCCTTGAGCTACTTTTCGTTTCTATCTAGCCTATTTACTTAGCTTTAATTTAACCGGTGTCGTAGTAGATCCTGTTCCCTAATCTCTTTGTTCCCCCGAACATTATTTCCTAAGGAATACTTTTCATCTCAACAATATTTGCACTGGATAAGCACGGCATTTTTATTCTGCATCTCTTAATTAATTAAACCTCGCATGCACATTTTCTAGGAACAATTTGTCCTAGGAAATGTTGTTCGGGGAACAATTTTACTGGGGAACAGGATTTGCTCTGACACCGGTGAAACTTCTTAATTGGGTTGATTTCTTTTCATTTTATTAAAAATTGCTCCTATGTGGTGAAATATCCAAGAAATATTTGCTAAATCTTCTCTTGGGTACAAAACTCTATGTTTAAGAGTTCAATCATCGTTTATTAAAGAATAAATTTGGGTCACCTTGATATTTACTTCATTATTTTTATGGTTTACTATTGCAAAACTTAGACAAAACAACCTCGTACCAAATTGACCCAATTAAGCGGAGTCAACTGTACTTATTATTTAAAAATACTTAGTCACACATATCAGATTGAAATGAGTGTTTATATCGCTATCCTACAATCGGAGAGATCCCCAATATTCTACATATCTATCATGATCCTGAGCATATAGGTATTAATAGTACTACTGAAATGATTAATATGGAGTTTACATGGCGGGAATTGCAAAAAGACATTCGTGAATACCTAAGTATACCAAAAAGGGTTTGATTCTACTTCAGTTTTGATTGAACTACGTGTGTATTCTATCATTTAGATTCAAAGTTGTCATCAATGTCAGATCGTAGCATCTCTTCCACCGCAGCACCAGACTGCTAAATTTCTATAAACAGCTGGAGGATGCGTCACTTTTTCAACAGGTGAATGCAATATATCACGCTCTCACGCTAAAATCTCTAAAAGGCGTGCTTTACTATGCTCGCAACCTTCAAATTAGACAGGAACCATTCCTCCCATCGCGGTAAATGGTCTTGCTTTCGATTTTGAAGTGTGAAGGAGACATTTTGGAAGTCATTATGAGGGGCTGTAGAGTAACTAAGATACGCTTGATTATTATTCAAGTCATAGGTAGTGATTCTGTCATGGAAAGTAGTAAAACTGTCATGGCTAGGCATCCATGGTCACTGTAATATAAAATAGTAATTCTGTCATGGTAGTGAAACTGTCATACAACAGCACTACCAGGAATCGCCAACCATTTAATTCAAAATTATGGGTTTTCACACGTTCTAGCTTCCTTTTTGTAAACAAACCCGCTCTAGCATCATTAGCACTATATCGTGTGATGTCGGGATCCCCCACTTTCTTGAATATATTTTGTATTTTCTCAGCAATCGGACTTTCAAACATTCGTCAAATCCTTTTTCCCTGTTATATTAATTTTGATTGTGGTGACCATATTATCTTGGAACCGTTCTTTGAAGATATATGCAATTTTTTCATACGTACATCGAATTAATACACAATTCTTTAACCTTTTCGCAGGTTACGCTGTTCATCATACTTTAAACATCACCAACTTCGTCGTGTCTACCTCGATACCTTGACATTTATAAAGAGTTTCTATTTGATCTTCACTTCTTTCGGAGTTTGAGCTCCTCCAGTTAACAGATCGTAGTCGACTAAAGTATCCATCTGAACTGCTGCTTTCTTTGGTTATTATCCTGAGGAATTATTCGTTCTAGTTGAAAGTGATTACAACCTCTTGTTTAAACTTGTACAAGCTCTGGAGAGATTATTGTACAACTCTCTTAAATCTTCTTAGGAGAAATTGGTGATGATAATGTTTGGAGATTTAATTGTGTGTTAATTGCGATACTTGTAGATAGAACATCCTGCGCAATTTTACTGCAGCATATTGTAATATATATTTACAACTCCTTATTAAAATTCTTGAACAATTGAAAATCGTGAATTAAAGATTTTTTCATTGATTTTGTTTCGACTTATCTAATTTTATTGTTTGTTGTTGTTTTAGATGGTGTCCCCTCAGATGTGAAACCTAGTAAATTGATGTAAAGTCCAAATGTCAATGAAGTCATGTCCAAATGTCAATGGAGCAATGTATCACATTATAGATGAGAGGATCTTAGAATTTACATTGGACAACTGTAGATTATTGTGTGTAATACTGTGTATGTGTCTTAGATGTCATTGTCATTGTGTCTATCCATGTCGATGTTCTCTAAGCCTACGATCTAAGGACAATTTTGTCCTTAAAGCCCTACACTAGGGACAATTTTTGAAGGACAAAAACCATGGTATAAGGACATTCACTGTGTGTGTGTGTGTGTGTGTGTGTATGTGTGTATTTGTGTATTTGTTTATAAATTCATATTGATTACATTGTTTAATATTTACTGTCCACCCAATGCTTCATCCCTTTTATAGATAAAGCTTTTATATACGTGTAGTATAGAAATACTTACCTCAATGGAAGCCAGTTCGAAATCGAAAGTTAAATCGATATATTTATCGAAAGTTGAAACTATACATTAATATTTAACAAGTTGAACCGATAGAGTTTGATTTAGCAGTTATACTGAAATTTAAGTGTGAGAAAATACCGTCTACGATAAAAAAAAACCTAAAAAATAAAGGCAGCAATTTCAATAATTGTCCACAACATAATAGTCGCCACAGTAATATATTGTTCTTCCAGAAAGATTTCATTTGCACTTTCTAATTTTCACACCTCGAAACTAAGATTATCAAGATACATTTTTCTGATTGTACATGATCTGTATAATTACAAGAGACTTTTCATTAGACTGTATAGTATCTCATTCAGTATCCTTTAGGATTTGAAGTTTGGTGTTCAAACTTTTCTTTGCAAAACTATGTGTAAATTTTACACAAGCTCTGCGGATCTGCGATAGGACAAATATCGCTGATCTTAATTTGGACCAATTTCGCTAAGTCTGTCAAAATTTCTGAGGCTTCATATTGTGTTGCTCACTGAATAGAAATCAATGGAACTTGAGAAATTTTTTCGACTTTAAATCGTGTAAGACTTAAATGGGCATCCAAAAATGCACTAGAAAGAAGTGTGCAGTTGGCTTATTAGTTATTTCGGCTCCTTTTGTATAAAATTTTCCTCACTTCTAGAGACCAGATTTATATAATTTTGAATAGCATTCGACAAAAGAGATTCGGAGTTTTCCCAGATATGATTATTTCTAAAAAATTATGTTTACTTGACTATTTTCATTATCCTTAGTAGGCCTTGTTCACCGTAAAATATTCCACAGTGGGAATCTATTTGGAAAACCAGGATAAAATTATCATTCTCTTGAACTTGAATTCGTGGTTGCCACTGAATTCAGAATATCAAATAACCTAGAATGCCTAATTTCATTCTGATCTAGGAAATATTTTGGTTGTTATCACTATTCAAAGTATTATATTTTTGACAATCAGAATTTCAATTTTGCGGATATAAAAATAACATCTCAGTATAAATTGATTATGGGATGTGGCTAACGAAAATATACGATTTCGGACAATAAATTCTTGCTTAGTCCTCTTCCTTCAAGGTGATGGGAAATATCATGTCCAGGCTCCGGCGGGTTTTTTAGTGTTTTTTAATTTAAAGTGGACATATTTAACTTCAATATAAACAAAATTCCAGATGCGCCCAAATTTGCCCACAGATATTTTATTTTAATATTATTTAATTTATTAAGATAAGTGATTCAAGTACAAATTATACTCCTTCAATATAATTATTTCTTATGTATGACAAGGAAGCTTTTGAATTCTTGACTCGAATCCAGTGAGTTATTGATTACGATGAATTAGAATCTGACTAATATCAAACAATTCGGTGACAATTTGATGAATTAAAGTTTAGCAGGGAGCGGAACTGTCGGCAAATTATTGGAAACATACTTTACATACGGAGATCTCAACATTATTGTCAAAACTGGTTTCTACTAGCTCTAATACCTAGGTGATGTAATATTCTTATAAAAAGTTACTAAAGGCGCGACGTCGGTCAATTAATAACTTTGAGCCATATATATTAGGATTTTTGAAAAAATGATACCTTGTTCAAGAAATATAATCAATAATCATATGTTAACATTGAAAATTTGTTAACAAACCTAAGGTATAATTTATGACAGAATTAACATGAATTGTCTAGAACTATGTTTAGGAGACTACGTGCATAATTTTTCATATTGGCATTCAGTTTGCAGCTACCGATTACCTATCTGCAAATAATATTAAAATTAGAGTCTATCTAGCATAGTTTTCCTATTTCCACTTACACCTCTGAAAATTCCCACTGTGAATTCAACGCTAAATTTTAATTGAAAATTTGAAAATTTGTTGGAAAAAATTGGGGAACAGAGGTTATGTGATTTAAATGTCTCGTAAATTCACACAAACTTTAAATTTTACTTTTTGAATTTGTTAGTTCAGAATCTCAATTAATATCAATATCATACTCAATCTGATTTATCTTTATGTCAATGTATTTACACTTCCTAAATAACTGACTAATTAGTTTTTTATGTATTATATTCACGTTTTCAATTTAGTAAAATAAATTATCAGAATCATTTCAAATTTTTAAATATAATTTCTTTGCACTATATTGTTATATAATCCCCATAAAAAACTGTGGTTGCTGATTCTGTATGCTGAAACTTAACTTTGTTCCATAATTTTCTACAATTTGAATTTTCACTATTGTTGGAAAGCCTATAAACGCAAGTAACATTTATTTCATTATGAAATTGTGATATTTAAGATTAGTGATTATAACTACATAAGTTAAGTTTTATTTTGTAGTTAAAATGAATTTAGTTTGCTCAGTAAATTTTGTTTTTCTTTTTGTTCCCATTCTCTGAGTTTTATGTAAGTGCACTTTTTCATTTGAATAACTAAGTGATATTGTCACTTATTCACACTTTCCATTACATAATTGTGGAAACAATTACAATATTATATTGTTTTAATATTTTATTCATTAGACCAATATTTATTCTACTAATTATGACAATATTTAAATTGGTCCAATACGGCATCCAAATTTCATTTCTAATAACAATTCGTGAAACTTCCATTGACTCTGTCATTCCAACTGTTTTTGAAATGTTTTTCTTTTTTATTATAGAATATTCTCTTCTATCTGCATATATTGAAACAAGTGAACGATACTTGAACTTTATTTAACTAAGGTTTACGGTGTATACGAATACGTACGTTATTTTGTAATCCTGGGTAAGAGCTTGCTTTCAATAATTGATTATAAAGTAGTGTGTTTTGCTTTCCAGATCTCTTCTGGCGAGTACCCAATCGCACAACAGCCGCTTCGCGGTTGATTTGTGGTTTCATTCAAACATTTATTATTACGTATATAGGGCTAAAATAGTCAAATTTAATTATGTGAGTTTATAATGATCATGTCATTATTTGATAATGTACAAGCATGTTCATAATATGTGTGACCAACATATCCGCATATTTAATGTACATCTTCAATTAAATTTCTTGATTTTATCTATACAAGTTACGAATCCTGATCGATTATAGTGAATTTTCACGCGTCTCAAAATGTGACGTCATAACTTGGCGAGGATTGGGGAAAAAGAAAAAAAATTATATGTAGACCGTTTATTTCTAGACCAGATTTCTTACCTATACATTAGTATTACCCATAGACGGCAGTGCTTTTGGTCTACAGAATTTATAGACGGTCTACAGCTTTTTGACTTATATGTATGGGCTTTTATAGAACGTCTAGAAATAGACCGTCTACATTTATGGATGCTCTTTAATTAATCATACGTAATTATGTAATTATATGCTAGATCTTCACACACTGAAAAACATTTTCGTTTGTGCTAAACACTTTGATCCTGATCATATTATTGACACACAAACTTATAATCAACACTCTTGGAAGGAAGTTCGTCTCAAGAACCGAGATTTTTTCCACTTATACATAATGATGCCATATTTAATTGAATGTCTACTCTAATTCGTTGGTTAGAGTCTGGGGAAGCTTGCCAGTTCATGAGGAAATTAACAGTTCAAACCTTCACGAGTTTTCACCATTCAAGTATTACACTGCCTAACCTTTTAGTATTTTGACCGGCGAAATGTGGAATTACCTATTTATTGTCATCATTTATACAAATTGATCTTATTGAACACCATTTTGGATTATACTAACAGATGTAATTACAATGTATTGGTTTGTCATGTCCTGGAAAATGAGAGGGCACTTAAACAGTCTAATATTCTCATGTTGTATAATAGGAAAGATTATGTTCATAAAGATAGAGATTCGTTTATGGAATTTATCAGCAGCTTCGAAACCCATGAAGATGATTTTATGACAGCCATCCTGAGAATTTTGATTTCACACATAATGTGTGTGTGGCCACTCTTTTGAAGTTTTCCTGAATTCATACGCAATGCTGCCTTTCTTATTAAGTAAATTGTCTAAAATCTCAGATTTGTACCCCGATTGTTGTTCAGTGCTCACTGAAAATATATGGAATTGAATGGAATTTGAAGACCCGGATTTTTACTTTTGCCTTGATTGGCCTTTTTGATCGTGGCTGCTTAAAATGGCCCTTCCAAATTCCAATACGTGCTAAATGTGGTGTTTATTCCTTGGAAAGTGTTTACAATTTTGTTGTCAATCGGATTCAATTAACTCCCCCTCCTAAAACTCGATGGTGAAAAGTGCGAAGACTTCGTTGATGAGTGTATAGATTGCTTAGTACAGAAGGAAAATGAATTTATTACTTTAAATTTTAACAACAGTAGCCAATTGTTACTTAACAGCAACAAGGCAAAGAACCATATTGTATTATTGTTCCTACTACCTGCCCAAAGAAAATCATGAGAAATTCCACTAAATATTTGCTTAGTTTTCATAATTATACTATCTAGTTTGCATGTAATAATTTACTTGAGTTGGAATTTATGTTGGGAGACAACTATGACCCATATATAAAACTTTGATATGTGTAGTTGATATAATGAGTCTAGTATTAATCAGGTAATTGGTTACAGTTAGAAAAATAATCCCGCCTTTATCTTATCCCTTGTCCAAAGCAGTGAAATGGCATTTATATAGTAGGCTATGATACAGCAAATAATATTAAATTAATGTGTAACCTTTAGGACATTTGTTTGGAAAACAATTTGATATTGATCGAGTTAGTGGTGATTCTTTGCATGCCTTAAAGTTTAATTCATTAGGGATTTAGATTAAATTGAAGTGGATTCCTTGAAATATAAGTTACCGCGATACCAAACATTAACATATTTGGGGACACAGTTATGTGAATAATTACTATTAAAGTTGTTGGATTCTACAAACTGCATTATACATGATCCCTTAAGGGTATTCTAGTTATAAGAGCATTGTAGAAACAAGGCTGGATTCGGTTAACCGTTGCTGACATTGGTTAACGGTTAGAGATTTTATTAACCAGTTAGCCGGTCTGTTGAATATCAGCAGATTAATTGGGAAATAAATGCATAATGTATTAATCAGAATATGTTAGTCCATAGCCTACTCTATACAAGGCCTAACAGTATATGCACCATGGATGCGGTAATAGATGGACTTTAGGAATAGAATAATCTTATGGAGTGAACATAAAAGCACTTAAGTGCATATCAAGTCAAATATTTACAAACCAACTATATCCTGTGAAGAATAAACCCATACATTTATTTGGAATTAATATTTTTAATGATAATAAGTAAACCTACATACAAAATATAAACTACTGTAATACACAACACATATACGAAACACAACATGTCTTGTAACTCCTCTCTCCTATCTCTCTCTCTCTCTTTCTGTCTCTCTCTCTCTCTCTCAAACTTGACAATTATGTATACTTGATACGCGAAATCTAAGATACAAATAAAAGAAATTAAGTGCTAACAACAATAAATATTCTGTAATGGTAAATAATAATTCATGATAATTTTTTCAATTTACGTTTATCGATACCTATTTGAAGCACAGAGGAGTTGTAGTTTTTAATTTTATTGGCAAGAAAACAATTAGCAGCAGTAAAGATTAACTTGCTCAAAATACTCCAACTGTACACATCGCAATTAATACAATTTGATTTCCAGATAGCAATATCATCATAATTTTCCATGTATATCAAGGTGAGTTCTACTAATAACCTTCTAGAGGGACCGTCTACAAGCAAAGTCAACAGCTGATTATAATTTTCTATTGCAATCATTATATTCCATAAAGTTATAACTGAAGTAAGAACAGGCTCGGACGGATACTTAAGTCCGCCACGATCTGTTAATTGTAAGAGCTTAAACTCAGTATGTGATTCAACATCAAAAACAAATTCTTTATCATAAGTTAAAGTATCAATGCACACATGGCATTCCGGAGATCTTTTTAAGAACTTATGGACCGTATAGCCTGCGATAAAAGCTAACGACTGAAAGATTTGTTGAGAGCATTCAATAGATGATAGATCGCCAATTTCATCAAGAAAAGGCATTACAGTGTCTGATTCATCAATTCTTCTTCTTTTGCGTCATACGACAAGCGAGTCCGTTTGGTTGTTGTGGTTGAAGAGTAGTAGGATGGACAACCGGGAAGTAAGCAGGGAACTGCGCCGTCTCTCAACTTGGGCTTTGCACGAGGTATTTCAGTGAAAGTTCCGTCTCCATTGGGAACCTTGTGAGAAACTTCGACATCTTCTTCTCGAAAGTGCTTCACGCATACGTTGACTACCCCCAGGTCATCAATATCCTCTCGGTGAAGAGCCCGTATCCAAGCTGAGTTCTGGTGGATGTTCAGGCATCCTGAATATAGGAACTCGATCATCTGGGCTGTAGTTACTTCTGCATCCGGGGGCTGGGCATAATGTAAATGAATCTAATAGTTAGAAGTGAATAGGAACAGTAAGTGGACAAGAAAATGACAAAATAAATTAAAAGAGAGGCTAATAATCAATGAAAATTTAAACTTACAATTTAGTGGGGTAGTTGTAACAAAAAAATGTGGTTCATTATAAATATAAATATGGGTTAATATATTGTGGTTGGTTAAATATTACCATCTATTAGTGCATCCGTAGTCATTAATTTCAAGGTTACTGTTAGGCCTTATATAGAGTAGGCTATGGTTAGTCCTAAATCTATTTATCATCACCACTTTATACATTTTCTTAGACAACATTGATTTAAATTTACCTAAAGCACGAAATATATCAGTTAATATACTTATGCGGTTATATTTTATACAGCTGAGTCTTATTCTGTAGTATAGTCAAATTTTTATAAAGGATTTATTCTATTGAGTAGGATGGGCGGTTAACCGGTTAACCGTGGCGAGAAATCGAATTGTAACCGTAGCCTCAGATCGGTTAACCAACGCCACCCTTGGTACAAATAATGTTTGTTCACCATCCATTTGTTACCCATATTTGAACTAATTCCTCATTAATCTTTCCGAAATATTATGGCTGTAGCAAGTACCCGACGTACTCTTCATATTACTACAAAGTCCGAAAATTATGATAATTAATTACACAATTAGTAAATATATTAACAACAGGGTTTTTTTTAAGGTTGAGACCTTGATGTAACGCAGCGCGGCCTTGGTGTTACTCAACACTGCAGCGGCCGCTACCGACCCATAATCGTGGTGTAACTCCAAAAAATCTTTTTACAAAATTTACACCAAGATCGGCCTTAAAAAAAAACTCTGATTAACAATAAGCTAATTGCTAACATTTTTCTACAACTTTCGACGTACTTAATTGGGACAATCTCTTTCCTGTTCCTGAATACCAAGATGGAAATAAACAGTTTGCATTTCCGTTATTCGAAAAAACATATTATTTGAAATGACAATTATTTAAGGCGGAGGATATTATGATTAATGTTGGAGAAACAGATATAGATCGCACAAAAACTACATCTTTACGCCAAGCAGTCACAGAACAGTCCACTTGTGGAGGTAAAGGTTATGTGAAATGCAACTGTGCTGGCCCAAACGTTGCGAAAGTTCCAGATGTAAATGTTTCTAGAACAACATCAAATGTTCTAGTCGTTGTCATAGCAGCTTGGCATGTAAACAGAAGTAACCTAGCAAGGACTGGAAAATTGGCAATGTGTCAAAAAATATTTGAAATACATCATCTGTCATTTACTAACATAAGTCGTTCATCTGTATGAATCATAATTACAATTCAGTCATTTCATGTAACAAGAACTCTATAAATTTAGTCATTTCATGAAACAACTAGAAATTTTAGGCATTTCATGAAATGACTAAGGGTCACAGCTATTACGCGAAATGCCTAAAATTTCTATGCATTACGTGAAATGACTGATTACACAGAATGACTGTAACATCTATATTGTCGCTGAGAATCATTAGGTTAGTTCAAAGTGAAAACTCCATTTCTATACAAACCTGAATATATTTACTTTGATCACAGTCGGTTTACCCGGAATCTTGAACCATACCCTACTCTATATATTGCCTGACAGTAGATGTACCAGGGATGCACAGGAAGATGGCAAATTTTAATTTTTAATGTTCAGTATATTGAATTACTAAGTTATTTGTACGTCTCTAGGTCGTAAACATTACTCAGCCTTGCTATCCCGTAATTATCAATAGCCGTAATGAGAACGGTGATTGAATTTTCTTAATTTTTCATAATAAATTAATAATAAACACAAACAGTACAATTCCTAATATTAATACTACAGTAAATAATACACAATTATTTGCTTTCTTTCCTCTCTCCTCTTTCTCTCCCTGGCTCAAGCAGTGACACACGACACATTTAACTACATAATAGAAAATAAGAATAAACAGAGTAATAAAAATCATGGTAAATACAAATAAGTAGACACATAATTAAGAGAATTTATTTAATTTCGCTTTTCTATACTTTTTAAAAGAACCAGTGTGTTATAATTCTTAACTTTGTTTGCAAGAAAGCAATTCGCTGCGGTAAAGACGAGCTTCGATAAGATTTTCCAACTAAACACACCACAGCTAATACAAGTAGACTTCCAAATACTTGGATCACGATTATCACTTCCAAATACATCAACGCGAGTTCAACTATTATTTTTCTAGAAGGTCCACTTATAAGCTTCGCCAACAGCTCTTTATTGTTTTCGATGGCACTAAAGGTCTTCCATAAAACAAGGATGGAATTCAAAACTGGCTCAGATGGATATTTAAGTCCGCCACTGTCCGTTAGCTGCAGAAGTTTATACCGAGAGTCCAGGTCTAAATCAAGGAGAAATTCTTTATCAACTGTTAACATAGGTATGTAGACAGACATGCCACGGTTTTGTTTGTTTCAGGTACTGATGGACAGTATAGCCTGCAATAAAGGCTAATGATTGAAGCAACTGTGAATCACAATCAATTGTTGATAGATCATGAATCTCATCAAGAAATGGCTCCAAATTGAATTCACCATCAGTAGTGGAATACGGACAAGAAAATGACTTTGCAAATGACTGAATAGATTGAAAGCTAAAAAGTTTAAGTCGACGCTCGGTTTCAAAGATTTGAAGATAGGAGATGTAATAATTAGAACCTGACATCATACGGTATAGACCGAAATGGTGTTCCAAGGGATTCGTCTGTAGAAAGGAGGACAACACGTATTTAAAGCCACAAGATTGAGTCAAATGGTTGGTAATTTGTGGTAAGGCAATACAAACATGTCTAAAACTGGTGTATGTTTGTTTACTCAGTTTGCCAATTTTTCTCTAATGTATTGACATGATGAAGAGAGATACAGTTTAAACTCTGAAGATACTTATAACAAGCAGGAGAAATCAAATGAGTTTAATCGCCATGATTTGGTTATGATCTTGTACCTTCGTCTGTTCTTGGGAATAAATGAATTTTCTAATTGACCCAGTATTTATTGCAAACGCGCTAATTCTGAGGAATCATTATTATGTTCATTATTAAGTAGTAAATTATTGAAAACCTCCTTAATAGCTCTTTGGCTCGAGGTAAATGAATCGACTCCTTAGTATTTTCAGAACGAGAGTTGTATTTTAAAGCAAGTTCCTGCAGAACAGATTCAATTTCTCGGATGTCACTAATTGCAGAAATGGGAACGGATATACTCTGTCCATTAAAATAGACTGAGGTGGATGAAGACTCATTGATTTCAAAGTACAAATCTACTGAGATATTTTTTCAGCCATATTAGCGAGAATAAACGTTATGTTGCTCTCATTACGGAACCACACCAACCAACTATTAGGTAAATTAACCAAGGTTAACTTTTCTTTCAAGTCCTGTAGAGAGTTGACCACAAACTTCTCTTTCTCCTGACTCTCGGATCTCGGATCTCAAGCTAATTATTGTGTTTGGTTCATCAAGGCTTCCTCTTTTGCATCGTATAACAAGCGACTCCGTTTGGTAGGTTTGGTTGAGTAATACGCTCAGTAAAAGTACCATCTCCTTTTGGGACTTTGAAAGTGTAGTCTATGTCTTCTTTCTGAAAATGTTTGTTACATACATAGACCACCTTCAGGTCACCAATATCCGCGAGACGAAGAGCGCATGTCCAGGCATGATTCAGGTGGACTTTGAGGCATCTTGAAAACAGGAACATGGTCATCTGGGTTGTAGTTGCTCTTGCATCCGGGGACAGAACACGTGTAGGCATGAAAGAAGCTAATATGAATAAAATAACAAAGTGAAATTTTTAAGGATGAGATATTACGTCAATAGAAGAGTTTGGAATAAAATCTGATCAATAGTTGTATTACTTGTATTTATTTCAAGAATATTTCTAATAAATGTGGTTGATTATTATTATTATTTTGAAATTAAATATTGTGGTTCGATAAATATTACCATCTTCTCCTTCATCTTTGGTCTATATTTCTAGGTTAATGTCAGGCCATATATAGAGTATGCTATGCTTGAATGTATTTATATTTATGAATATTCCACAAATAAGTGACTAATCAGTGTTTCAAAAATGTCAGAATATATGTTTGTATTGTATTCTCGTTTACTTAAAAGGAATTTTATCACTCCATGTATACAGGTGGACAGAGTGCATATTACTTATTATAGGAAATTAACGCGAGATGAAATTAACGCGACTTAATTAACGCGAATTGGAGCAATTCGCGTTAATGTCATGGCGCGTTAATTTCCTATAATATGGTTGTCGCCATTTATGTTGCAGAGAGGGTGAGCAGCTGGAATCCGCAAACTAATAGATATTAAAGTTATAGTATTGAATTTATACTATGAGACTGGTTCCATTATCACTAAACCCCCTATCTTTTATTAAAAAATATGTTACTACAGTATGTCCTCTCTTACAGTCTACGAGTGGGAAAAAGGCCCCAGGAGGATCATTATAGAACATTAACAGTTAAAGATATAGCCGTAAGTAGCATCAAAGGTAATATACATAGTACAGTGTACTCCGCTTAATTGGGACACCGATTAATCGGGACAGCCGCTTAATTGGGACAACTCCCCAAGAACCGACTCCTTTCCATAGAAGCTAATACTTAAAAATTTGGTTAATCGGGACAAACTCCGCTTAATTGGGGCAAACTCAATAAATTGGGTGGAAATTGTGCTCGCTTAATAGAAAATTAATATTTATCATACAAATTTTAATAATCTTGGTCAATTCTGATTAAGGCATGACAAAATATCTATATAGGGCCAGTTTTATTATTGAATTCCGGAAATTCAAAATTTACCAGGGATTATGAACCGCTTTACACAGGTCAAACTGGTTGCGGGCATACTTTGATTTAAGAATACCAGATTTAACACAAATACTGTACATGTTGTTCTCGTTACAGTCAAGGATCACTCCCAGAATGTTACGGGGGTCACCACGTCCTCTGTCAACCAGAGGTATTGGTACTGCTACATTATCACCAGGATGTCCGTGAGCTAGATCAATCCGACTTCTCTTCACCATTCATTCAGCTTGGGCAAACTGGGCAGTTCTGACACCCTGTCGTTCCACTAATATGCTATCTATGTGTGAGGTGATGATATCCATAGGTGCAGAGCTCATGGGAGGTGGATCATCTGACTGGGATAGACTGTTTGTGACAGATGTGGAATTGTAGTGAGTACTGACATGGTGGTGCCAATCGCTGAATTATTTTCATAGACAGTTGCTATTGGTAGATCGTTTGTAGACATGGAATAGTTATGACCTGTAATTACTACATTTAAGTCGCTTTGACTGCTATTGGGTATATTTGGTTCAGTTATAGTTGCAGAGGGACTTTGTTGATGTGTCTCTATGAGTGGTGTGCTTAGAACTGACAAGAGATCATCCTCGCTCTACATGCGTTCAATGACTTCTGTAGGAAGAGATGAAGAAGTCAGACCAACTTTAACATCGCAGCCAAACATGGCAGCGTATGGAGCTCTTTTGACCTCAGAATGGAGACTGGAATTTTTTTGGAATTGAACGAACTTGATGCCTGTTGACCAATCAGCTATATAATTGTCTCCCATTCATGCAACAAGCATATCTTTGATGTTACCATTGGCTCGTTCCACTGAACCTTGGCTCTGTGGGTGGCGCGGCTTTCCATGAACCATAATGATCGTAGGCCATACGATTTTGAGTTCTTGGATCACCTGTGCTGTGAACTCACTGCCATTGTCACTCTGGAGAATGGCAGGGGCACCAACGAGAAGGAATATGTCCAGGAGATGATGTGCTACTCCAGCTGCACATTTTGAGGTTGAAGCTATTAAGATCACAAACTTGGTCAAGTGGTCCTGATACACAAGAAACCATTTAAACGAGTTCTGTACCATAGATTGCATGTTAATCAAGTCAATTTGGGCACGGGAAGAAAACTCATTTGTGAGAATAGGTTGTACAACAACACCTTTGGTCATATGACGTTTACGCTTCTTTTGGCACTCCGGGCAGTGGGATTTAAACAGTTCCAGAGCATCCCGAGTGACATTGGCATATTTTTTGCTAAGTTCCTTTAACATTCGATCACGTCCCCCATGACCAGTAGATAGGTGTGCTCGTCTAACCACATCGTAGGTATCCTCTATACTCACATAGTACAAAGGGGTTTCTTCAGGATTTTGCCGCTTAATCAATTTCTCCAGATCACCACATTGAAGTATCTCGTACCTAAAAAATATGCCAAATATGTTTAAGTCGTAGTAGTTTTTCTCTTTAATGTCAGATAATTACTTTTCGAAATTTTGTTGCTTGATTGTAAAGTAATAATTAATAATTTCTAACATTTTAGCTATTGAAATAGTATTATGAAAAATAAACTAGTACTGAAAATTATGAGCATTGAATTTATACTTACTTTTGAAGGAGATAATAACAATTACGATTCTTGGTAGCAGGGTTTGCAGCAGCTGATTTAACATCCTCAATAGTTGAATAATATTGATCTTTGGGCATCAGTATTTTTTTACAAGTCTCATATTTAATGTAAAGCTCTCTCTTAAATTTTTCTTCATAGGAATCATCCATATTGTTGTGCCTGAGTAGATATAAATACGATATATTATCAAATCCCTTCCTGCCTTCCCTTTTATAATTGGACAATGACTATTTGAAATATGAAGACATCTATTATTGAATGTTAAACAAGTCTCAACGAATGAAGAGATTCAAGGATTCTTGTTTTAGCTCAATTAGCAAAGACAATGGGAGGCCATATTTGGATAATTACAATCAGATGAGCGCATGCATTAAGTCGAATTATATGTGGGCATTAGGTCGAATTGAGGGTGTTGGCATTAGAGGAAAAAATAGAATATACTAGCGGGAATAATACTGAAAGATTGCGTTTGGATTGGATGGTTTAATAAAATTATTATATTAAACCATGCAATGTCGTAAAACTCGTCATACTTTGGGATGTTCTACCTATATACTAACTATATACTCAAGCAATTACACAAAATGACTAATTGCATCTTTGGTAATATGTGTAACAAGAACTCTATAAATTTAGTCATTTCATGAAACAACTAGAAATTTTAGGCATTTCATGAAATGAACTAAGGGTCACAGCTATTACGCGAAATGCCTAAAATTTCTAGGCATTACGTGAAATTACTGATTACACAGAATGACTGTAACATATATACCTTAGGTGCCTAATCAATCTAATTACAGATTATCAACTAATTTATTTTCATTTTTTTCATATATATGCCATTTTTATTGACATGGCGCCTATTCGAAGTGATAAGATCTTAAAAACCCACTAATAAACTCTTCTAATGCTACTCGATGTATTTAATTCGGATGACTAGAAGTGAATATATTACAGAAGAGACCCTGATCGAATACTGAGCCAATTTAACTGTCGCGAAATGACCTCAAATCACAATATTATAAAATTTATATCTATAGAAAGATATTTAGACTCATTTCAGAGTTGTTTAGGTAGTCTTCGATATGCTGCGAGAAGAATGTTATTTTGGCATTTTAATCCTGTTCTTTCGTTAATAATATTTCTCCTACCGAATAGTTTGAATTTATACGCCTCTAATTTGCTTATACACAATTAGTTCGAAATTTCTATCTGCTGAAACGTGAATTATTCCTTTTGTTCTTCTCCAATGTATTATTAACTTGCCCAAATATGTCATAAAAGCTCCCGTCCATTTAAATAGAGCACCCTTTACACTTCTTAAACACCTTTATCAAATTTATGTTGATACTAATACATGTTCAATATAGCTGAGGGATTTTTTTATATAAACAAGACTGTATTGATAATTGATTTCTACAGTACACTTTATTATATTTTTTACATTTCAGTTTCTCTTCTTGTTAAAGATTTCTTGAATGGAATGTCTATTTAAATAAACAAAACTACAAAATCTTTTTTTCTAGAACTAATATAATTTCTTTATCTTTTAGTTAGAGCTGCTCGAGAGATCCATTGAAAATATTCGCTTGGATGTTTCTCAACGAAGATGTCGTATTCTTCCTGAAGAAGTTGAGTTTCTCAATACCTCTGTTTCTAATATTGGAGCCGCTTTGTTATTTCTTAGAAAACGATTTTTAGATTTAGAACCCACATTAAAGAGAATCATGGCTTTGGAGCTCGAAGTTATTGTACGGGAAGAAGAATTTGTAAAGAATGAAGAATTTCACCTAGATGAATCAATTTTGAAGTGCCGACAACTAAATAGCACACTGATTGCTTTACGTAAATTGTGCAATATTCAACATTCAAGGTAGCATTATTTGTTTACTCATGCCCATATTGCATTAGTCATTGGAATTTAACTTTCTTTACATCCACACTATGGGTCTATTCGATATTATAAAAGAGGATTTATTTGTTTTTTCTGTTTCCGATTTTATTATCGTGTCCCATTATATATATATTCGATATTAAAATGGAGGATTTATTATTTTTTCTTTTTCCTATTTTATTATTGTGTCCCATTTCTGACTCTTTGATGACTACCAACTGAAATTTAATATTGGAACCCTCATGGTTTACAGATGTGCACTAACCTCGGTCCCGATTTTATTTAGTGTTGACACATATTAACAATTCAATAATCTTTCTTGATGACTACTCTTAATTGTTGTACTATTAATTTATTTTCATCCAATTTCTTTGGGTTGCATTTACAGTGGTGTTAGCTAATAGCAAGTGCACCAATAGCAATATCGCTTTGTTAGCAAGTTATTTAGTCTCCAAGCGAGCATTTATGCTTAATTTTGTTCTTCTAATAGCAAGTTCGCCTTTTAGCTTGGAGATCTTTAGCAAAATTCTACTTTTTATTACGCGAACACTGCTGTAGAACAAAACGTTTGCCCTGCTTGCTTGCTGCGTTTCATATAAGCTTGAAGTATTAGGCAAATAGCATCTTTCTTATCTAATGTTATGACGTCGAACTAATTTGGGATCCAATTCGGTTGGTTGACTCTTACATTTATTTGTCGTCCTTTGCTATATCATTTCAAATTTGTAGATACCACTGATTTTTCGGACATACAATTCGGAGCCTGGCTCTAGCTAAATCCACTTCCCTGGATATTTTTTATCCCTTCTCCCCTGTTGGTCATGTATCTCTTTATGTATGCTTCCTGAGTTGTGTCTCACGTCATTTGGATCATCTCTTTTATTATCTCTTATTTATTCCTTCACGCTTAATTCTAATCTCTCAAGGCTTAGCGCACTGTTTTCTTCGGCAATGGCTTTAAATTCGATTAATTCTTCATTGTATCCGTTGAAGTTATTGACCATGGGTTTTGCTTTACCTACCTTTTCGAGCCGTTATTTCCAGCGTCGAGTCTGGAACGGGGTTAGTATCCCGTATGATATTCATACGAGTTGAATTGCGGTTTTTAGCTTTGTTCATGCGGCTGCAATGTAAGTAAACCTCTATAAGAAATGCCACCCACAAACCTTTAGTCAGCTGATGTTCTTACATGAACATTGATTTTATTGGCTTGACAAATATATACCATTTCGAATTCTTTTAACATTAAGGGTGGTTCGGCGTGGTATGCAAAATCCTTGAAAATTTGATCTGCAATTGCAATTTCATATACACACTTTTGATCTGTAGTAAGTTTCTTTTCACTTTCCTACAAACTGGCGCAAACTGAACAAAAGGAACTTGTTAAAATCTTCTTTCTATCTCAATTGGCACAGTGAATGCTCCTGATCCAGTAGTCACTCCATCAATATTTTTGAATTGTGGTGCAAAATAACTCGTTTGCATTTCTTGCAGACTCAGCTTGCCTTCATTGACTTGTTTCCAATAAGCCTATTTACAGCTCCATTATGTTCAGAATTTTATAGAGTATCTTCATAGCCTAGTACGATGTAATTGGCACCTTTTCTTGAAAACATAATAACAGTGGCACTACATGTGGAAATTTATGAATTATTTTCTGTTTCAAAATGCTTATAAATGGTTTTATTTTATTCAGCATACCTGCAAACCTAGCTAGGAAACTTGATTTATTTTAATTGTGCAATATACATTTTTTGTCATTAATAGCATCTGAAACTAAGTTTCAAACTACATTTAAAATTAACATTTTGCGGCTTTTAAATACGTTATTACCCACATGAATTTTCTAGTATGCATATTTTTTCATGTTTGAATAGTTTCTTTTGCTATTTTTGGTGTAGAATCAAAATTAAATGTCTATTTTATTGTATGAGCATTGGAGAAATAGTTTGGCATTTTTATTATGCAGTATATTTCTTCACTATTGCGTTTTCATTTGTTTCACTTTGAGATGGAAATTATTTACCTTAAGTTCAGTGGTATGTGGTCTCTTTATGCTTATTCGAATGGCCAATTAGTTTTGCACATAATCAATTTGTTATTTCACCCGCCCAAGTACCTTTTGAAATATTTTCATAAACCGTATTTTCTCCGATTTACTCTGTATTTAATTTCTCATCTATAAAAAATTTTTTTAATGACTATTGTACTAGTCATTAAATCTATTAGCACAGTTATTCGTTCTATCCTATTTGGAGACGGATATTTCTCATACTTTTTTTTAAATCGAAAACAAGTTTGAAGGTATCCCAATTGTGGCACTGAATTTCTTTTCTACCGATGGAATTCCTGAGGATCAGTTCAACCATCTTAAGTTTATGTTCACTAATATCACTAAACATAGAGAAATCTTCAGAAAAGGGTAAGATTTCCACATTTGGGATGATATTTCGTTTTGTTCCTTCCCAAACAGCCAATAATTTTGAACCCAATGAATCACAATTCCATTTTATCTGAAGATTTTTCTCGCACGACATATAATCACATCGATGATCTCTCTATGAATGGCTTAAGCAATCGTCTGGCTAATTTAATTGATCATTTTAATTCGGTTACTGAACATGAGAAGGTTTCTTCGAAGCAAATCGCTATACATGTACTCTTTATATGTTCTCAAGCAGATCATGACTTTAGAAGCGCCAGAGTCTGTAAAGAATTATTATCTATTGGAACTATGCACAATAATCTCACTCGTTATCATGCGATAAAGTTGCTTATTTATTAGATTCACTGGAAATTGGGAAGCGAAAGTATTTAAAAGTGAAGCGAATTCTACAGAACGAATATTAAAATCTTCCAAGTTACAACAAATTAGCGGCACATCGAGGGAAAATAATTTACAAAATGAAATATACTTTTGTCAGAAAGATCACCCTGTGCGGCTGGATCTGTCTGCCACTTTATACTGCTACCTTTCCCCAAATACACGAATTATAATTTGTTCAGGATAGCTTCCTTACAAATAGAACCATTCAAAAAGCCAGAATTATTTTGAAGAAGTTGATAATTTAGAAATTTTATCGGGCTACCAAGCAATCAAAGGTATAATATATCGCAGCCTCCTATCTCTGATAAGGACATCCTACCAGCTTCTCCTTTGCATGCTTACTTAAGCATCTTTAGTTGGTTTCTTACATTAATATACCATCTCCAGCTAGGTCAATCTAAACGGTGGTCACCGACATCAAGAAAGTTATTAGATGCAAAAATGTTTGTCACTAACTTGATTGCAGAAAATATCAACTTTTTAATTGTTCAGCCGTCTACTCAAGGTGGGTCATCCACGACTGGAAACTTTTTCTACTTGGAAAAATGATGAGTGCGATTGGGATTTTCTATACTGGATCTTAACTGTCATTCCGAATGATTCAAAACAGTCTGTCACAGATTATACAACAATCTTAGTGCTATTTTGCGAGTATTCAACAGTAGCAGGCGAATTGATTTCGATTTATTTGAATTAATTTTTACAGGAACATACCACGAGTGTTATCTTATCTGCGGATTCAGCAGCGGATTCAAAAACAATGCTTCCAGGCTTATAACTCAAAATGTATAAGTCCAGTGTAAGAAATAGTTATACCATTCGAAAGAACAAACTTGGTACATTTCATATTACATTTTAATAATACCAAAATCGTCATGATGAGTTAGCAAAACTCAATATAATTTTGACTTCGGTTTTTGGTTAATAATTCGACAAATATTTATTATAGAGATATTTCCTTATAACAACGTTTATATCTCACTTGGTACATTTTATAGTTCAATTTTGAAATAAAAATATTCATTTTTGACGAAATTTGCATTTACCATTTTTTAACTAGAATCGTATATTCTACTCAATAGTCTGATTTTAATTTATTTGAATATTTATTTTATCCACAGTAACACTCATTCTTTGATGTATTGCTTGTATTGTACAAACAAGCCAAATTTAGTTGATATTTATAAGACTACTTTTACTATTTACAATTATTCTTAAAATTTTATCAATCGTTATTACTCAATTTATTTGTTTTTCTTTCTACTTTTTTGATCGATTTTTAAATCTTGCCTACTCTTTCGACTTCACCTTCGACCTTACTTTTTAATTTATCTTCTTCACCTTCGACTTCCCTTTCGTCAACATTATAACAGGTGCTTAAATTTTCTTTTCTACTTTCAAGGCACAATAAAATAATATTTAATTAGTTCAACCTTATAGTAATTGACTGTATTTAATTTATTAATTTAGCCATGGCATCTATTGAGCAATTCGTACAGGCTCTTCTCAAACTCGGTTATGCTAATTTTCAAATAATCAAGGCTGCCTTGGATATGGGAGATAGACACAAAGCCAAATCAATCTGGGGAAAGTTGTCCATAACTGTATTTGGAAAGAACAAAGCTTGTAAGCGTGAATCTCTCTACTTGAAATGGAGACTGAACCGCGGGAATTTTCAACAACTGGTTAAAGACATGACTAAAGGTAACATCCGTAAGTCAATTAACTATAGTGACATACCCATGTTGGCCGTCGAACACATCAGCCCCAGGTTACAATCAGCTAGTTTTTACCATAATAACTCGGAGGTTAGTGTTTGTACTTTTAGTGATTACGATTTTAGGCAGATAGTTTAGAGCGACAAATAATGAATGACAAACTCCTTGCATTGTGGGCATCTGGTTGCGAAGAGCCTGAATTATATAATTTAGTGTCCTCCATCGCTTCTTCCCCTCCCCATACCGGAGCAAACAATACGCATTTTTGGACCTACTTAAACTGCGATAATATTGTGTGGCTAGATGCTCTTAAATTTTTTAGCATTGAGTGTCCATGTACTAGTGGAGAATACATTCTCTTAAATGAAGAACTCTATAAAGAATCTGCTAGATTTAGCAAATTTATAAACGACAGATTTCATTCTGTTAGATTAGTAAAGAGAGAGGCTAGTTTAATAGAAGCATGGGTGTTGGTGGAAAATATCAAGTGTCAAGTACTAGAAATATTTGATAATTCCTATATTGCATTTACAGTTCAACAGCTAGAAGTATTTATTCTATTTATTTTAACTAGTCGTGAGAATTTAGGAATACTAAACTGATTTCATTCATCTTTATCAAAAAATTTCAAAATTATCTTCTCTTCAAGTGTGCCACAATCCTCAGTATTAATAACCACAAAACCTCAGTCTCTCGATGGACTTCGGACAGATAATCTCGTAATTCCTACACAATCTTATTCGGATGTATTAGTGGCACCGATAGATGATGATACTCTATGTAATGAAATAACTGTTGATCCATTTATGGATAAAGAAGAAATATGAGGCGAATTTTTGATTAGTGTAGAGGAATGGAATGGTATTACTCTAATGCAGGAAAAACGTAATCAAATTTTCGAACGATTGGACCAACTTATTTAGTACAAAAATGGAGAGTATTTTTGTATGTGTACTTTGTTTTAAATACAAAAAATAAACAAGAAAATTAGTAGAAAACAAAATGCTTATTATTTTAGAGCAAAAGCAGTTTGTAAATTTAGTAATTGTTTAGAATTTACATTCTTAATCAAGAAGGGGCTGAATGATTTAAAGAATAATGATACTATTATTGTAGAGTATATAGCTTCTGGTGCCTTATCTGAGCAAAATTCAGATAATAAAACTGTTCATTCAAGGAATTTATCTAATTTACAAAGAACTTAAGTTGCAAAAGAACTAACTGATACATCTGTGAATAGGAATTTCTATAATCAATTCGAGTCATCCGAAAACACTGACTTGGCACTTAATTATGGCAATTTAAATAAAATTCGAAGTTCTTCAGTCTTACGGAAAGCGAAATTTGATTTATCTAGCTTACAAAGATATTCTAATGTCAATTGGACTGAATTAATTACTCTACAACAGTATTATCAGAGCATTAACATAGGTGGTCATGTTACCGGTTACATTCAATCTTTAGGACATTATCCATTTCTTATTCATCTATATAGTGAAGATCAAATTCGAATTTTAACATCTTTCAAAGAAACAAGCATAATCCTTCACTTAGACTCCACTGGTTCTATAATTAGAAAAATTGAACCATCACAAAAGAAGTATTTTATTATGCCCTTACAGTAAGACATCCTACATATACACAACTAGTCCAGTTCCGCTAGCAGAGATGATTAGTTCCGGACACACAAGCGCTGAAATCACTTTTTTTTACACAAATGGTCACTAGATGCAAAGAAAATACTAGGGAGTATTCTTAATATTTCACAAATCGGATAGACTTCAGCTGGGCTTTAATTCACAGTACTTCCAATGTTTTTATTAGGTGCGATATCGATTCTTATCTTGATAAATGTTGTATAGTAGTAAACAATATGGAAGAAACAGAAATCCAAGTAGTTTTGCACTTATGTTCAGCTCATTTAATGCATAGTGTAAGCTTATCATATGAACAAGAAATGCAATTTAATAAGGATGTAAGAAGCTATTTTACATTCTTTTTATTTATTGTCCGCTGTACCGACATCACTGATATAAATATGTTATTTGGTTCTTTGTGTTTTGTTTTTAAGAGTAGATCAATAAGTGCAAAGGTGAAAACTCGTATGAAGACATTAGAATCATATACGTCATGAATACCATAACTTAACCGAGGTTAGCCACAATCTAGAAGAAGAAGATTTCAATAATTCGATTGCTACCAAGGACAGTAAAACCTTTAAGGAAAAATCTCCATTTGGGAGACATTTTGTTAGCATTGCCAAACTTTGCGAAAATGATATTAATAATAATAATGCTTCGAAAAGTATACTAAATCCCAATCCTTGCTATGATCCAGATCTTATAGAATACTTGTTAACTTATTACTTGCCAATTTTACCTTTATGGAGTGGTATCATATTAGGATTGAAAAGTATTTCAGTAGGTTCAAATTATGCTCATTGTAGTAATGCTGTCGTAGAGAATTGGATGCGTATTTTAAAGTTAAATATTTTGGGCTCTGAAACTAATTTAAGACCTGAAGATCTTATTAAAAAATTGTATTCTGGTATAGTAAGTAGGATTCGTGCATTTCGGTTCGCCTTTCATCCGAGACCTAATAAAGTTTTAAAAAGTCATAAACGATTGAGAGATAATTCGGAAGAGCAAAGTATTGAAGAGTGGTCAAGGAAAAGTAAACAAACATGTGGCTATTTAAAACCTAAATTTATGAATTTCCTATGACGAAAAAAATCAAAGTTGATAATAAAGCTCATAAAATTAAAGACAAATTTGTCCCTCGAAAATTTGAAAAATTATCTGCCTTACATAAGGATTGTAGATCACCAGAAGTCAAAGTAGCTTCCATCATAACTGATGAAGAACTGGTAGAAACGGGTATTATACGTTATAGTTTACCAAACTTTCGTCCACCTCACATTGAGTGGCAAATTGAAACTTGTAAAAATTGGAATTTGCAATTTTGTCAGCAGGTGGCATACTCCTTTTCTGATATCTTACCGAACAAGGAAGGTTTGTTTATTTATGTTCCACATTTGATGGAATATATAGTAGGAGATGGAAATTGCTACTTTTCTACTATTTCATACCTTATGACCCGAAGTAAAGGATATCATTTAGATATACGAACCCTAATAGTTGAAAATATGCTTGGAAAATTAAGCATGAGCTGTAATAAATATTTGCGTACAAAGTATGTGTACACTCAGGGTAATTATAGAAATGTGCAGGACTGGGTTAACAAAATGGGAATGAATAAGAATGGGAAATGGGCTACGGACCTGGATGTTTTGGCAACTGCACTGCTGTTTAATATTGATATTTGGATATATTTGGGTCCTCTTGGAACACGTTGGGCAAGCTTTTCAGGAAATGGATCAAGTTTTGATCAGCTAATAAAGACACCAAGATCAAATGGTTTGTATATACAGAATTTTGCTAACCATTATGAGCCAATTCTTTCTGTTAAGTTAGGAAATCATACTTAGTAGTAATTCTCAATATTGTTTTATTTAATTAATTAAATTCATGTCAAATAAATCACTTGTTTATCATCCCACCTTTCTCAATATTATTCTCCAAGTAGCAACTACTATAACATCGCAATGTAAAGTTCTCCTCAGTATTAATATATTGTATTTAACATTAACAGTAACAATCTTATGAATGAATACATGACATGTTATCGACTACAAAGAAACTATCCACTTTAATATATTTTATGAAAGTAGATGAATGTAATTTATTGTTGATACTATACTTAGGCTGACGAGGATGATGATATAGTCCAAAAGTAAACAACATACGTACATACTACTTTATCATTACGTAAATAGTTCTACCTCTTCCCTGTCAACAATTAGTTCTCTCTAATTCCTAATTAAATTAGTTTTCTCTAATTCGAGTTCTCTCTTCTAATTAAATTATACTGTCACTATTTTAATGACTTATTTATTACCAAACACTGTGCAAACTTTAATCTAGTTCTCTATTAGTGGTGACTAATATGTATATTGCATGTTTGGAGAGATTAATTGACAATTAATCGAAAACCATCATAGTCGATCAGTTTAAAATCTTGAAATCAATGAATTGCAAAATAAATTTCATATTAATTAATGTCAAACCAATGTTATCGAAAGTCGCTAAATTATTACGCTCTCGTTGTAAATTATATTCTTTATAAATATTTTTCTGAAAAATAGGTATGAGATTTATCCTCTAGTTCTTTAACAGAGCAGATACAAATATTTGATGTTATGTGAAAATCGGCTGAATTAAGAACGTACCAAAAGCAGTCGGAGTCGTTAGAAGTTAATCAAATTATTTATGGAAATGAAATTTGGATAACTTAGTTGGAGTTAGTAAAAAGCAACTTCAATCATTGTAACAAGAATAGTTATTTGTGTATTGATGTGTATTATTATGAAAGATTGTATTCTAATTATTTGATTTGTTTGTACAATTATGTGAAGTACCAAAAACAATGTATTACGTATTGATGAATAAGTGTTTAGATAAACTCAATAGAATGGGAACTAAAAGGTGAAGGATGAATCGTACCGAAAGTATAATTAATAATCTTTGATGTCATAAAATGTTGGTGTAGGCTTTAATTAAAATTATGAAGAGATCCAAATTGCAAAGGTAATAATTTTGAGGAGTTTACACAACGATTAGTTTTAGTAGTAGCATAACGAAGAATGACATCCTTATTACTAATTATTTAAATTTGTGCTTTTTCGGTACAAAAACGAGAATAAAATGTAATACAATTTACTGAGTGTAAATTGATCAGAAATGCTTATGTGTACAGTATGAAAAATGTGTTTATTAATTAACTGACTTAATTAATTATATAGCTATTAGCACTAATACACACAAGCTGCTCCTCCCCCTATATAGCAAATATTAGACATACTGTCCCATTGACCGTAAAACAAATTTTGAGATCTTGTGGACCCCTACTGCCGCCCGGGAACCCCAGGTGGACCACTGAGCTAAAGGATAAAATCCCCTCGCAGACGAATGGGAGTGTGCTTCTTCTGGTTGCGCAGGTCGTACCCAATGTTTGATTTAAATATAATTTCAATATTTCAAATTATATTTCATCTTAATTTAATACAATTTAATTAATGTTTGAATTGTATGACTTCAAATAAGAATCGTCTTTAATTAATTTAATTAAGTAAGATTAATTATTATAAATAGAAATAGGAATCCGTGGAGTATTTACGTTACTATTTTGAATAATAGAATTGACATAATCAACAATGTAACAAACAACTATCATCATCATAATAACATATAGTATGTAATATTCTATAGTATCAGTATACTTGAGTAATACATATGGAGACTATTGAGTAGAATATACGATTTCTAGTTAAAAAATGCTAAAATGCAAATTTGGTCAAAAAGAATATTTTTATTTCAATATTGAACTATAAAATGTACCAAGTGAGATATAAACGTAGTTAAAAGGAATATCTCTGTAATAAATATTTGTCGAATTATTAACCAAAAACCGAACTCAAAATTATATTGAGTTTTGCTAACTCATCATGGCGATTCTGGTATTATTAAAATGTAATATGAAATGCACCAAGTTTGTTCTTTCGAATGGTATAACTATTTCTTACACTGGACTTATACTTTTTGAGTTATAAGCCTGGAAGCATGGTTTTTGAATCCGCTGCTGAATCCGCTGCTAAGATAACACTCGTGAACATATCAATCAATTTTTCCGAAATTTCAAAGGCAAATATTTCGCCGACTCTTCACATGTTATAGGACACACCCCTCAAATCATTTTGTATTATAATTAAGGTTATGGGTTAGAGGATATTTAGAAGAAGGTCTCGAAGCATGCAATAAACACATTTGGAGGTGTCGAGAGCATTTATCAAGAAAATTTACTTTGAATAACACTTGCCGAGTGATACAGGTCTTGTGATCTACCGTTAATTTTCAAAATGAAGCTTTAAAACTAATAAAGAAAAATTCAGAAGCTACCACGAGTATTTGGTGAATTGTCTTATTAGTATATGACGAGTTTGATTAATTTCAACTTGAATTAAAATTCAGTCATCTAACGATGACGTCATACAAAAATAAGAAGCCATATTAAAATTCTGGTGGTGCCAATCACATTTAGGGGTGATCTATTATAGGTTAATACATTTGATTAAGCTAGCGAAAACTGAAATATAAATTTCCAGTCATCGTGCACTGTAACGTTATCTTTGGCTATATTTGTTCCTTTATCAGATTTAATGATGAATATAACAATTTCCCGGTATAGCCACGATAACTTTATTGCTTTTCCTTTTTATTAATGTATTTACAATTTATATCTTTTTAAACTTTATTTAGACTTATTTTCTCTTTTCTTCGCTACTTTCTCTCTACTGTACTGCGTTACTTGACTAGCAAGTATTTTTAAACTCGTTCTGTTTCCTTGGAGACAAATAAGAAACCAAGTATTGAGAGCCATTCGGAATCGTATCAAATGTTCCATCAGCACAGTATCATACTTTGAAATATGCTTTGTAAGTCAATTAATTTTTCCCGGGTTGCTTTTCCATCAAAGAATTATGTGTCCACGTGGAGCTAGCCGAAACAGAATTGGATCCAGGTTACGATGGAGAATATTGACTCACTTTTTGTTTTGTGATTTATTCGTCCCTCTTTATCTTTGTCCAATGTTTGATCCTTTTTCAACCGCATTGCCAGCTCTTTCCAACTGCCAAACGCCAACAGGTTTTTTAATGATCATTAAGGATTAATTTACCACCACTTTCGGTGTTTTTTAATGATCATTAAGGATTAATTTCCACCACATTCGGTTTTTTTCATGATCATTAAGGATTAAACTATTTTCCACCACATTCGGAACCCATTCATTACAAAGATATTGTATGCTTGATCTATCTGACTTCCCATAATTAAGCGACAGCAAAAATAATCTAGACCTCCACTATTTGAAGGATACAACATCCAAGACCTCAGTACTTACTCGCCAAGATCAAAGATATGATGAGACCATTCCTTCTACCAGTCATAATTTCCTCTTGGAGCCGATGTTTCTACTGATTTAATTGGCACCTATTTGTTTTGAAGATCTGGTCCACGAGATACGATTTCTACCCGAATATGGTCAGATAATGGTATATTCCAAACTTCACCATCATGAAAGAGATCAGCTGCTACTTTATCCATATCATGTATTTCTGATTCAGGTTCCGTCATTTAATCTGATTCATCTGAATTATATTCTGTCCCACATGTGTTTCGATCTGAAGAGTTGGCTATGAACATTGATTGATTCAAATCTTAATGACGCGTCATTAAGATTTCAATCAATCAATGTTCATTCTACAAAAGCTATTTCATGAATTGGAAAAGCCACAGGCACAACAGGCATCAATAAATTATATTTTGTACTTGCAGAGCTCTGATTTTCTTCTTTGCATCTTCTAGTTTCCTTCTGTAACCAGCTTCCACTCTGCTTTACCTATTAATACTGCTGAGAATCTTTTAAAAATTGCTATTTTTCTGATGTAATATGAAAATTAGTATTATTAAACACACAGCAATTCTATAAATGCAAATATTTTGTCATTTATATTCCTTACAGTTAACACTTCTAAATAATTATTTTGAGAAAGGAATTATATATAAACACCTTCTTAGCTTGTCAAAACCAGATCAACTTATAACTGACAAACTGACATTATCTTACTGAAACTAATCTTATCAGTGAATCGAAATTTCTAAACATCGATTAAACTGTCCTGTTAGAAGTACTAGTACCCTTTTGAGGGTGTAGAAGAATTTCTTACATAAATTAAGATTATTGTTTGATCTCAAGCATCGACCTACATCTCAATTAAAATTATATCTGATTCACCTTACATATGTATTTCTGGATTTTATAACTGTTAATGCTTTTAATTTATTATTCACATACTGGGAAGGTTCTTGCTTCGCGGCCCTCATCCCCAAAGTTTGTATTCATTTGAGAAAAAACAGGTCAGAATATTATTCAGACTAGCGCGCGTCGCTTGCTAGGTCGCTTCGCGACAGAACAGAACCACACACCAACCGCTTTGCGGTTGTTGTGTGGTTTATATACTTATAACGTAGATTATGAAGCTTAAATAGGCCTAAAAGTGAAATTTAACAACATGAATTTTAGTGATTGCGTCATCATGTGTCATCTGTTTGACTTCAACTAAATATCGGGCACTATTAAGTTGAGATGACAGCTGATGAGTAAACTTTTTTCTGTAAATGTTGAATGGCTCCATAACACAAACCAATCATAATTTAAAAATATATTTTTTTGTCAAGTACCCATTCGTATAAGTTCAACAATTTGCTATTTTAGCGATATTCCGATTAACTGAATAGCATTCTAGGTTTCAAGATAATTACTAATTGTTCGGAGATGTTTTATCATTCTTACGAGAGCGTTTCCTATTTGCATCGGATGGTTGCATACCTTAGCATTAAGTACAAGCCACCAATCATGGATATGATCGAGGGAGGCGATAATTGTCTACTCTTCTAGCAAATTACTATGAATTGAAGAAGAATAAAATTGATAACTTTGGCCATTTCGTTCAGATGAACATCCAATTAATATCGTGGATATGTATTTGGTGGTGAGACCATTTAACAAAGCCTGGAGGAGTGTTTAAAACTGTATCTGGAAGGTTCAAGAGATATCAGGAACGTTGGGAAATAGCGAAGAAATGAGATTATTTCAATTATTATTACTATGTGTACTGTGTCAACCATCAAGAAAATGTGATTAGACCCTTCATTTCCGGAAAAAATAATTGAGAAAATTTATGACGATATTACTTACCAGGAATACTCTGTATGATATACTGATTGACTCCCATAATTTTTTCCCCCAAACTTTCATTAAAGGTGATATTTAACAAACACATGCCGTCGACTTTCAAAATTGTCTTATATAAAAAAGTCAATCTGGGAGAATGAATACAAAAAGCTGAATTTTTATCTTGGAAGGTCGAATTTTATTTTAACCCTCGGCTGGCTTGGGGTAAAAGGTATAAATAGAAAAACCCCACTTTCACTTTCAATTGAAATTCAATTAACTTTCAGTTTCAATTTTACATTCCTAGCCAGACGAGGGTTAAGATGATCAGGAAACTTAGATGCATGGTTTCAACCGCGGCAGTTTTGGCATTATAATACACAAATATTCAATTGGGACACTTTTAAAGAAATTTTTGGCAATTTTTTGGACCAATTTCACAAAAATGACAATAAGTTGGGGAAGACGGAGGAATTTTTAAATTCTGATGCGGTTTAAAACATTGAGAATCGACTCAGGTATAATATATAATTGACATGTTTCGGGCTAAAAACTGGTATAAAAGTTCAAAATTCTATTCTCGGCTAGTATGGATTAGTACAATATTGAGACTTTCATAGTTCATAGCTATGGATTAATAGATAGTAATAGATAGCATGGGCGTAGGGAGGGGAGTAGTTGCCCCCTCCCCCTAGCTCAGCCATCTTCACCCCCAGACCCTCTTTAAGTCGCTCGCTACGCTCGCTGGTTGTACATTTGCCCCCTCCTAGATTTTGGCTTGGCTACGCCCTTGAGTAGAACTCTAATATTTGCAGCGATATCTTAGAATACTTAGTAGTATCCAAATATGCAATCAAAACATTAGGTCTTCGGGTGTCGAAAAATCAAGGGTGTAATTTCTCTACCATCAAAACGGAAATTCTTCAAGAAAACGTTCTATTGTTTTACGTTAGTTGTCTGCAAATATTCTTCGAGAGTGAAATATTCCTACATTTAGTATTGAAATACATTTCAATAATCCGTTGTAGGCATCTAGGAATGTATTTTTATCATTTGGTATTGCTATTATAACATAAGAATTTTTTTCTAAAACTAAACAACCATGGAGCATAATATTAATGAACATGTTCATATCACCGTCACATCCGATTACACATTTCCCACCGAATTGGATTTGAGTTTGATGGTCAACTAGGTAGTGCATTAATTTGTTGAGTAGCACATTGGCTTAAACTTGTAGTTTATAGGAAATAGGCATTTGGGTTGCAGATGCTCAAAATTAAAGTATTACTGACATATAGATTATTCATACGTGAGAATTGAATGGCACCATCAAAAATGATGTAGGAGTTCTCTTAAGTTTGTTGTAAATTAATGAAATACAAAAATTTGGTTTGTTATCTATATTTCAATATTCACTCATGGTTATCGTTCAAATAACTTGAACATGAGAAATAATTCGTAAAAGTCCAGTTCATAAGGATTTTACACCCATGTAACTAGGGTAGATGCTTACTAAATGTTATGATGTGTATTAGAACTATTAGAAACCTTAGATCACTTTTCTACCATTGCTCTCTCTGGTGCATCACACTAAAAACCTCCTAATTGTACAAATCAGTGTAACAGTAAATCAGTATAGAAATATATATATTTAGCATATTCATTTTGTATATATCTGGCTATACTATTAAAACACAAGGATAGGTGTATATATGTATATACATATATATATTTTTGTATGTTCAGAGTTGATTGAAGAAACTGGACGGTTTCCAAATCTGATTTACATATGTATAGGGGTAACTCTTGTCCCCCGACAACAAGTTGAAGTTTATGTTGCAGTTTATGGACGTGCCTGGTGTACACGCGTGCACACCAGAAGAAAGTCCTGGCTTGCACGCGGGTACACCAGTGTGCACGGGGATACACCAGGCACGTCCATAAACTGTAACATTTACACCAGAAATTTCTCTCACCTCGACAATTTATGACGTCATTATCACTTTTCGAGAATCATGATAATTCACTTAATTGCACATAGTTCCCGCCCTCTAAGAGTTATCATAAATATCTGGAAATTTAATAGAACATGTACATTAATGATGCAGACATGTTGGTAACACCAGATTTCCACAATGCTAACTTACTATCGCATGATGACGTAATCACTAAAATTTCGGATTACTAAATTTGACTATTTTAGGACTATCACGTTTTATAATCATTGTTAGAAGTATATAAACCACACATCAAACGCGAAGCGGTTGGTGTGTTGTTGTGTTCTGCTGCGAAGCGACCTAGCAAGCGAAGCACGCTAGTTTTAATTGAAATGATACGACAATTGCTTGCACATTGTAAATCAGAGTGATGTTAAATGTTTGTATTTTTGAATCCCCAAACCACAAATAGAACTATGTATTTGAAATAATTCAAAATTTCATTTATAGACGTAGCGTAGTTTTGTTCGATTCAGTTATATTTCATGTGAACTTGAGTATACTATCTAAATTGGTTTTATAACCATTTAGAACAGGGGTGGGCAAACTTTTAGGCCGCGGGCCAAAATGGATAAATGTCATAGAGTTGCGGGCCTGAGAGTGAAGATTTCCTATTTAACACATTTTTTATTTTATTTGCAGTAGCATTAATGGGAAATGAACTATGAAGGAAGTATAAACTAATTTAATGACATAGTATGTACCTTATTATAGGAAATTAACGCGCCATGAAATTGACCCGCATTTCTCCAAATCGCGTTAATTTCCTTCGCGATAATTTCATGGAGCGTTAATTCCATGACCTTAATTTCCTGCTATTTAGCAAAATTATACAATGGATGGACAAACTTCCAAGTTACATATTTTCAGATGTGCAACTAGGTTGAGAGGATATACCATGTCTATCAAGTAGATTGGAAGACTATTTGGGCACAATAAATAGTATTCAATCAGGAGATTAATAATCCTTAAATCTTTTTATAAAATTTATTCGCGTTAATTTCATGTATTTGAAAATGTTCAGCTCCAATTCGTGTTAATTTCATGGAGCATTAATTTCCTATAATAAGATAGTCAAAATGGAATCTCCGTTAAAATCTGCAATATATTTACTATATATTGCAGAATTAATTCCTTATGAGGTAATACACTCATTCTCTCAAGGATTATTGTAGTTAGGCATATATAATGTATTATCATTGAATAGGAAGTTACCTATTGCACATAGATCAGTACTAGCTTAGTTACATAAATAGATAGTTTTTGAGTTATGGCTCATTTAGGAAATATACATTTCCCTAGCAACCGACGAATTTGTCAACATTACATTTATAATTTCGATATATTTCATCTAACTAGTTATGGGCATCATCATGTTCCAATTTTGAACATTTATAACGCGTCTAACTATGTTAAAAGCAGGCTAGAAAAACACGATATTTCACCAATAATAGCGATTACGTAATCAAATGATGACATAGCTCAATTCTGAAGGGTGTTATGTATACCTTGATACCATGTTCCTATGTGGTTATAGATTATAGAACATTTATGAGGTCTATCACTACTAGTTAATTAGATAACAATAAATAACCTATTTATCTATGGCCTTCCTTTAATCCATGGTCCAGTTTCACAAAGTTGGTGCATAGGCCCATAGACTACTATATAATACAGATGGGAAAGCAGCCGACCAACGAATAAAAAAGAGAGGCCAGTTTCTGATTTTCACTCTAATACAATCTATGCTTATAGAACTTGTGAATTTGACATAATATAGGGTAATAGAGTATGGTAAATCCATTAGTAGTATTTATAAGATTCTCAGAACTGCGGTTTAGCGCCATTTAATAATGACGTCAGCGACAACTAATACACATGTATACAGTATACATATAAAAGAATTCAATGAAGCATAATTTATTATAATGATAAAGACAAACAATCAATCAGTCTGGTAGTCTACGTGTCTTGGCCTTAAATGAATCAACTTGAGACTTTCTAGCAGTTTCACTAACTTCATTGGAAAGTCCTTTAAGATAAAGATTAGTTGTAATCGAATGAACTCTCTTACAACCATCAGTAGCATGTAGATCGCAATCAAAACCAGAATCCCATTCAACTGATACCTGTGCAAGTAGGTGGAGCATTACATGTTTAGTTGGAAGTTTAGTTGCCAATCTGCGATTCAACGATTCGAGTATAGAAAATGCAGTTTCTACATATTGGTAAAGGATTACTGTTGGTAACTCGAGCCCTCCTCTATTAAGAATCTCAATATAAAAATTATTCATCTAATCTTTCTGAAGTAGTTCAAAACAAACATCACAGTTGGAACGTTGTATGAACGAATGAGAGATGTACCCTGCTACATAAGCAACAATATGTTTAGAGTTATCTGATAAATAAAGTATGTCAATAGAATCAGTCGGTAATGTAATTAAAAAATCCGAAATCAGCTTATTTATTTCATCAGTTGAAGACACTATTAAGCCACTAAAGTCGATATAGCGTTTGAGAAGGTGCTGGTAAGTTATTATCTTTTCAGAACGCAGTATCTCAGTTAAACTCACTAGGAAACGACCGCCACTCATTTGTCTATATTGAGAAAATCTCTTTTCTAATGGATCGGTCTGTTATGCATATTGTATTATCCTTAAAAAGTGTCGTGGAATTACCGCCACCCAGATTATTACTTTAGAAAAATGTTGCACAAACTTATGTCCAGCACATATTCAGATAATTCGGCAATTAGAAGCGATTGTTAGTTCATACTTAATAGTAAACATAAAACTAATATGGGGAATCAAAATGGATCGAATCTTCTTCAAAAGAACGATGAAAGTTTATAAAAATTGAAAAAGCGACTAGAATCTTTATACACTATGATTTTTACTAATGCAACATATCTACTGAAATAAAATTCATCATGACCCTCATTTTGTCTAGTCTAGGTGTCAAACTGGTAGCCAGCTGGTCATTTGCGAAAATATAATTACATTGCAGTAGTATATTGAACAAAGTTACAAAGATTCCTGATTTTTTAATTAATATCTCGCTAGTTATTTTCAGATAAATTTTCACAAGGCCCGGGAATTATGAATTCGCCAGGTATCGGAATCGAGTTTGACATCCCGAATCTAGTCTTTTGGCTTAAAAATTAGTCAGGAATTATATCATAATAATCTAGTAATATATTGTATCTATTTTAACATTGGACATAAACAAATATTATTTGATGCAACAATTCAATAAATTTGATTTTCGAAAAGCTGCTTTGTTGAAATTTCGAGCCATGCATCGTGGAGACGCAAATGTAAATCTAAATTGTACATACAAAATAATTAATATAATATATAGTCAATATAATGTAGTGGTTTTTAACTTTTGCTTCTGTGAACATTCCCTCGAACACCTTAATGTTCATGGGAGAAATTTGTTGTTAGAACTCATCTAATTACCAAAATATTTGATGTAGAGTATGAACTGCTTCTTTCAAGAACTAGAGAGACTCTAGGCTAAGTTTTTGAGAGTCAACATATCAAATCAGGTCCAAAATCCAATCTATTCACTTCACAATTGATGATGCCAGTTATATTATATTTTATGAATAATTGAATATTTTTAAATTATAATCAATTATGTTAATCGTTTCGTGAGTCCTTCCTTGGAAGCCTTTGCGATCCCCAGGTTGAAAACCCCTGATATAAATATCTAAAACCATAAATCTTATGTAATAAGAAGAAACGAACCTCATGAGTCAATACTTGCAAAGTCGAAGTTATAAATGAAAAGTTTATTGGCTGTAATGGGTCAATCAATGATGAGATTAGGTTAAATATAATAGGTGCGGGCTTATAATATGATTTCTGAAATTTTATATTCGTTTGATATGTTGAAAGTAGTTTATTCATTTATTATGCAAACAAACAATAAATAGTGTTGATACTATCAAAGGACTATTCGAAGAATAAGAGACTTGAATTGACATTATCCTCTTTATAAGGAATTATTAATACTTAATATATTATTTGCTTGAAGCTTGTGATCTAATTTAATCACTTCTACTGTAGACGTCAAACTGGAATTGACGCTTTTGCTAGATGTGTGATATACATAGTAAATATAATAGGATTTTAATGTAGACTCGATTTTGACTACTTCAATATTCAAACGAAAATATTTCATAAGGTACATAAATTTTTGATGAAATTTCTATACCATATAATTAGTACAAATAACTTATATAGAGCTCAGCTCTAGTAGAGTTCAGTTTTTCAGTATGTGTATTCAGGCACTGAGAAAGGTCAGTTTTTCCCAGGGTTTGAAATTTACCTTTAGAAAGTGAGCCTGGGGTTTAGTATGGGAAAAATCTGAACACTACTAGAGCTCAGCTCTATATAAGCATTCTCTAAATAGTATTAGTGTATTAAAAAAGTGGGGCAACTAGTGCGGGTCATGGGTCAATTATTTTGTCGAAAATTTAATAAGATATTATTTGTAATCCTAGTTTCTTCAACTTAGGTTTCTGCTCTCTCGAATCCTGTAAAATCATTTAAATCTGATGTAGCAAGTTAGTCAAGTAATTGACTGAAGTCGATATTCAGCCAACTTCACACTCCTATTAAGATATAATTATTTGCTTATTATTAAATGATTCGAAATAATATTAGCTGCACATAATAATAAACAAAGCTCAATTGAGATCAGATATGTAGGTACATTTACAACTTACAAACGAGTACAAATTCTGTAGAATGTCTATATTCAGCCGCTTTACGTCTCTGAAAAGTAGCCTGCCAAAATATAGAAGCTGTCTGGCCAGAACTGGACCCTCCTATATATTACTGTCTCACTAAATGAAATTGGTCCCATGGCCGCACCAAGCGGATGGCGTTGAAGGTATACCGCATTATGAAACTAACTCACATATTCTCTAACCAACTTGGGGTCCACAAGATGTATACGGTCAAGGAATTGGGTCCAGAGAATGTCTAATATTTACAATAGGGGCTCCCAGGTTGAAAAATGCTGGGAATCGCTGTTCTAACGTCTTGGGAAATCCCTCCCCATGTGTATATTTACTAAACTGGATGTAGAGTTGTACTCACTACAGGATGACCGACTTCGTCATGGAAGTTTTCATCAATGCTGTCCAACTCAGACTGCAATGGAACTTCCAAAATCTGTATTTTTGCCTTCTACCTTTACCCTCTAATGGAAAAAATAAATTATACCATAATTTATTTATTAATTGTCTATTGGAATTAGGGAGTTAATATTACCTGGAAAAATTTGTTGGAATCTCCCATAAAATTCAGAAGACAATCTTCTTTTGTAGTTCGTTTTGTTTGACCTAAAGCTTGTCTTTCCTCCGGATATTTTTCTTCCAGAATAAACTGGATAATTTCTTCTATGCATTTGGATTCATTTCAAAATCAGAATATTATTAATTGTTTGTTTGTTGTAAATGGATGAGATGTAAAGTTTAATGGACAATTAAGTAATATATTCATTTCTTAGATAATTTAATCCCCCTTTTGTAATATCCCGTCTATGGTTTCTATACTATCGTATCAAAAATTCCCCTATTCTTAAATTTATCATAAATCCATCATTTTCTAATAGTAGCGTCTCAATATCTAATACGTCTCAAAATATCATTCCTCAGTGCTTCGAAGTCATCTATAGAAACCTCTGAAATTTGAACTCTCACTTACGAGTAAATGCTTGCGGTTAAACCTCGATCCACTTTCCATGCAAAGCGTCTTTTCTAACTGTTCCGACTACTACGTATTGGGCCAGTATTGAAATTACTGCCTTTTTACTGTGCCGACTACTATGTTATGGGCCATTATTTAAATCACTACCTTTATTATTTTTTATATTTTCTAGATTAAGTCTTGAAACGTGGCATGCAGGTGCTGAGTGACCGTATTATTTGCACCTGGGGCTACGATTTTGATCTAAGAATATAACATTAAATGAGTAATAGTGAGCTTGATGAAATTTTATGAATTGGATAGAGAATTAAATTCTCACCTTTTGGCCTAGGTTTGTGCCATCATTGTTGCCAATCGCCTGTAATTGCTCACACTTAAGATTCAGTAAAACTGTTAAATCTAATTATATTCTTTCAATTTGTAATATACCGTATTGCCTTGAATAGTAGCCGGGGCGATTATTGATTTCAAGCCCCATTTAGGCCCAAGAAAATGTTATGATTTTCGAGAATGGCGAATATTTGTGGAATATAATCATTTGAGAGAGTCAATAATTGTAGGGAGGCGATTATTTGATATCAACGGGTATTCTAGGCTGTGTCAAAAAATAATTAGGACCTATTTGGGGGAGCGATTATTCAAGGGGGGCGATTATTCGAGGGGGGGCTACTATTCAAGGAAATACGGTATATCATTTTTCGCAAGTTGATACAATAGTGCAAGACATAACAAGTTGAATCAATCTAAGTATTACAAGTTTAAACAATGTAATTAGATTTATCAATTTCACGGAATCTCAGTGTTAGGAAATACAGGAAACTGGCTCCCCACTTTTGTCAGAAAAATCAAAAACCGTACCTACCAAAGGTGTAAAATTTAATTCTATACCAGTCCACCCCCTTATAACATCAAAGCATGCACTATGTTTAGAAATTCAAAGTTTGTCAGTATCTTCTTTAATGTAAATACTCGGAACTCGCTTAGTAAGCACTCTCGAATATTTCGTACTTTACTCTAATAACCAATTTTCTCCTATCTGATCTATTAGAAAATGATTCTGTTATTACTTACTCGGCTACGACGTACTTAGGATAAGACGTACCAATTTCTATTCTCAAATAATTAAAATGTATTCATTCAAATTCAGTTGGTACGCGCTCTAGAAATTTATCAGCAGTTTGTGTTTTGATTGTATGAGTACGTTACATCTAAATACATTTATCTTACCGTTAAGTATGTTTTTGGAGACGTGTATATCCTACATCATATTTACATCATTGTACAAGTCAGCAGGGGCGCCGAAACTGGGGTGGAAGGGTGGGTATGGACCCACCCTAAAATTATTTAGGGTGGGTTTAACCCACCCTGTTAATGCTCAATATTCCAATCAATATTTTATTCAATTGACCAAAGTAATCGCTGTTATCCAAGATCCAATTTTGTTTTTGATTTGTTCACAGTTTATGTTCCAATTTCTTCTAAGTTCATAGACAATCAGATTGTGTAACAAGTATATGTCATCTATAACCCCTCTAGAGGTTTCTAAGTAATGATTATATTTAATTTCTTCTATTTTGACGGTTTTTTTTATAACGAACATTAATTCAAATTTCAGGCTGAAGTTCATTTTTATTTTGTCTATTTCAGCCTCAAAGTTCCTTAATTTTTTGGATTAATACATATTGTAACGTTTCTATTTGACAATATTGAATTAATCTTATATTAATAATATTAGTAAATTTAGAAATACATTAGGCCGTATAAAGTAAATAACTTGTTTATCTACCCCGCCTGCCCCAATTTTTGTCCCCCGTTCGGACAATATATATTATTTTATTTGGCATCCATAATGTTTTAATAAACAATTTCATATATTAATAAATACTTCGATTACCCTCATCCTTCCTAAAATGATAACTTTACTAATAGTCTATTATATATTACATTTAATTACGAAGAACTTGTCGATAAATATTATTAATCTGTTTGGTGAAATATATCGTCAATCTCTTGTAAGTTAATGAACAATTTAATATTAGGCAATATTTAATAAATAAAAATAAATTCCCGCTTCCCGTCCCAATTTTCTCGAAAAGATGGATGATTAACAAGTAATTTATTTTATGAGGCCTTATATGTACGTAAACGTAGTAATGAATAATTTCTCAGCCTGGAGTTCCATATAAAGGTATTCCTTATAATCAAACACGTGTATTCTCGATATTAGTCTTATTGAAAAAATATTTAATTTTATGTTTATCGGGAAGTATACCCACCCTGATACAAATGATTTCCGGCGCCCCTGCAAGTCAGTATTTCGACTCGTGGATTATGCATACGGATAAGACGTATCTCGGTTAGTATGTACTTTTGCTTGTTTTCCAGGCTGTTACTTCTTAACTGAGTTCTACTATAGTGTATCTTTTGTAAATATGCCAACTCCATAATTCAATATATCGGCCTCTATTGACCATTTAAGAGATACATCTTTAAGTTGTTAAGACTTATCTAACTTCCTAAAATAAAGTCCATTCCATTTTTATGCTATTTGGGACTGTATACTTTGATCAACGAGAATGTAGGATTTTGATTAGCTGTTCCCTATGCAGGATTTTGATCGACGTTTTATTAATGTTGTATTTTGATCCTCAGTGTTGCTTGTATATTGACGTAGGAATATGAATTGGCAAACATAATTATTTAATACATGAGAAAACAAAAGTCCCTTTGAATGATGATAATGAAGCACAATTACAAATCAACCTATACTAATTAGATGCAAATAATATTATTGGATAAGTCGAGTTGACTGAGTGAGTTATTTCACTCCTGCAATTTGGGCATCTTCTATTCAGACATTGTATGTATGACGTGGGTTACCATGTCCACTCCGCACTAAGACATAAGTTTCTTGCCGAATTTGTAGACATACCACGCATATATTATCAAATCATCCTTCATCCTCAGATATTTCATCATGTATCTCATTTTTGAAGTCAGTTCCTTGGTATTACAGTAAGATTGTTTGCCAACTGTTGAACTGACATCAGTGAGATATTATAGTGGAGTATACGTGCCATTGCTAAGTTTCTCTTTGCATATCCTCCATTTGATTACATTTCCTAGTGGTATTTACTAACAGGACAGGATATTTGCAAACCCTGTTCTAATCTTGCGTATTCCAAGTCGAATTCACACAAGATCTTTTCAAGTGAATCAAGAAAAGACTAAATATTGTTACGATATGTCTTAAAAAAACTTTTATTATACGTTTCGGCTCCATTATTAGCCCATTAGGAGTTTCAAAAACAGAAGTTCTTTTCTCTTAACACCCATTGTTTTTTTATTGTAATTCTTAAATCGTGTTATATTCCAAGAAGGCAAAGTAGGTGAAATTTCATTCCTGGCAATAAAGGTTTTGCCATAATACAACGGAACCATTACGGATTCGGAATTCGTCCGATAAATATTAGCTAGACCAGGGGTTTTTTTAAGGTTGAGACCTTGGTGTAATTCAGCAGCGGCCGTGGTGTAACTCAACACTGCAGCGGCTGCGGCCGACCCGAATCGTGGTGTAACTCCCAAAAATCTTGGTGCAAATTTTACACCAAGATCGGCCTTAAAAAAACCCCAGAACTAGACCAGCCTTCCTTACACGCATCCAAATTGCTTGTGTAGAATTGAATAATCAACCTATCATCTGAATCCCATCAAGTTGCTTTCGAAATGCACTTCTCGATAAATGTTCGTGAAATCAGTTACAGCAAAGATACATACATTATGGGTAGAATTTCGAACACCACTTTTAAGCATGACTATAAAGTTCTTTTTATCTGTTGCTCATCAAGATGTGATTTACAGGAATAGTGTGCTCATGATAATAGCAAAATATCGTAAATAACTGATATAATATCTTGGGGTACTAATTAAAAAGTACCATCAAACTGATGTACTTGAAACCTTTCACTAGCGATGTCATTTTATTTCACATTAAAACTACTCCTACACTATTTATATCAACCCTCACAGTTACTATGTATATCGAAATAACGGCTATGGAGTAAAATTCGCTAAATTCATCTACAGATTTTGGCATACCAGGAATTTGAAGTTTTCTTCTTTTTGAAATGATGCATCTTTGTTGCGGTATGAAATTTTCGTTGCTTCTGGGTCATTATTTAATGTATCATCAAAAAGATCACAACCTACTATACTTGATTAACCTACCGCTCTCTTTAGTTTATTTCGGAAGTGCAATTTGTTTGGCTTTATATGCATCAAATTCATGGTTTTTGTCTTGTGTTTCAATGAATTGGTTTAACTTCAGGTCTATCTTTCCAAATCCTTTACACTTCAAGCTTCTATATAGAGTACATCTCAAATTTTGGTATTTGACACTGGATCTTGCATGTGAATTTATGAAATCTTCAAATTCATAATTGAAATATTCATGTTTATTCGATTCAATTTTGGCATAAGCCATCAATATTGATTATAACTATTTGCCAAATATAATTATTCGATATCTGCTGATAGATCTCTTTTATAATAACATTAGTAGATGCTCAACACGACTTTTTTCATGAAACGATTTGAAACTATATCAAAATAGAAAGAAAATTGAATTTAGATTTTTTTTGGTTTAACTCATTAAGTATATAATTAGCAAAATTAATCCCTTAGATTCTTACTAGCTGCTTCTACCCGCCATAGGCGTAGGATTCTAGGAATACGGGGGAAAATTATGTAAAATGTTGTCTATCCTGGTCATTGCATGGTTTGTAAAAAATTATAGCTAATATGCGAGTTAAAAGGCGGGTACTTTGCAAAGTAAATTATATCGTTCATCAAAATTTTCGATTCAATAACTTCAAATAATATGAGAGGAAATAATTTCATAAAACAGCCAGTAGCTATGTATTCTTTCAAAAGTCTTGCCACTGATCCTAAAAAAACAAATAAAATATTTCCAATGAAATGGGATGTTGGAAGATGGTGTGCCACCAAAAGAAGTTACTCTCAGGTTAGGTGTCGGATCACGATTCAATAAATTATGGTGTCGGCACGTAATGTGGTCAGTCAATGGAGAGGTCTGGACATCAGAATATTCTCAATCGTTCCATTAAAATAAGAAATCAACCCAATTGGCAAGGTTAAATTTCCTGCTAGATTTATGATATGAAAATGATCTCACTCCGTGCACTCTCAGAATTGCACATAGTAGCGAAAAGAAGTATGCGAACACAGCATATAATCGTAAAAATAAATATATTCGTATTCATTTCCACTTAGCGCAAAACTTGGTGTCAGCACAATCTCACACTTTCAAACACACCCTTGAGGTCCATTCTGTTTAGCTCAAACTGACGATTCGTTTCACGTTCAACACGCGTTCAAGTTCATACAAATTCATGTAGGCAGGTTTAGGCGACAATTATCAAATGCCCTATTGCAAACTGATGCAATATAAATACTTTAAGTTTTCTGCAAGCTTAGCCAAGAAAATCCTAAAACTAACTCTTCTGGATAGAATGACCACTTCCAGATTTTGACATGGGAAAAGGGAAGCCCTTAAATATCCTGACTTTCTGGAAGAGGTAGTTCGACTGGCTCTATCTGCTCAGCTTATGAAGTAGAAGGTTTATCTAAATTAGAAGACTTCATATGATTTTTGAAGAGGAATAGTCCAGTGCCTGTCTGTTCTTCTCGCGGTCTCTTCTCTCACATTATACTACTATACTCGTTATAATTATTCTAGTAATTTGAGTAATTTTTTTATGTACCTAGTAACTCAGATGACATGTCATTGTGAAAAATTATTAACAATTTCATTTCACAAAGAACCAGTTAGGTTATACTAAAACAGCTTCGATCAAAAGGTTTCATTTAATTGGGTTATTCTTGATGGAATTTTTGATTATTTTCGTTTCCTTCAAATACGGAGGATCCATTTTAATATTTACTACACATTGGAGAAAAGAGATCAAATCCAAATAGTGGGGGGCGGGGGGCGGTACTATGGACCTCCCCCTCCCCCCCCGAATTCTACGCCTATGGTCAATAGTAGCTGCAACCATTTGATTTGATGTCATTGCGGTTCTACACTATAGATGGATAAAACTCAATTCCCCGTCCCGGCCCTCATATGCTCAAACTCTAAGAATTTCATTACCGTTGCAATAATATTGGACACTTCCAACTCCAGGTCCTGATCTCCTGGCGATTCTTTATGTTGGAATTATGTTGTTGATCTCTGTTGTTAACAATGATGAAGTACTACCAGTTTCATCCCTTTTTCTCATAAAATGTCTGGACTATTGGGAACTCCCGATTTTACACTGTGATCTTTACGTTTATATAGAAAATTTTAGAAACTAATGCAGTGCTCGGATACAATTTTTCGATAATTTCAATGACAGCTGATCATCCATTTCGTGACAACCCTCGTATATATTTATTAATTTTTAGCTTTTTCAATACATTATTATATACGCTTGTTTTCAGTTTGAATGGTTTCTATACTAGTTACTAAAATTATTTACTAAAACTGATTATAAGTATAATGCTACTAAGATCGCGTGTCTGTGTCACCAGTCAAACTCAACTGATCCTCACAACTGACTAAAACTTGTTATTGAATTGATGCCTTTTCTATGACTGGCTTTTCCTCAATTTATTCTGAATAAGACTAAAACTAAATGGCGTTAACTTGCCAACCTTGAATAACATTTACATAAAGTTTCATCTTTATGTTAGTGTCATCATCGATTGATATTAATTGAGGATTATGATAATATTGTGTACCAACATACCCGCATACAGGGTTGGGGTCGATTACTTTCAGATGATTATGATTATGATTATAAATACGATCTATTATGAAAACAACCCAAAATGTTTACTAAATGCGGTCTGGCTAAGTCTGATAAATTCGAATCTAAAGTACTAACAACAAGGAAAAGTGTCAATTTCATTAAACTAACTGTACTGTGTATCTTATGATGGAATTCATATTTAATGTGACTGTTATTGAATAAAAGCACTTTCACATGTGCAATCCTATGAATTGATAATATACCCTTAATTTCAAAGATAAATACGTTGATAAAATAGCATGATTACGATTTCGATGCGATTACACTCTAATAGAATCATATGATTACGATTACGATTATGATTACAGCGAAATGTATAATCGATTACAATAGTAATCGGCCCCAACCCTGCCCGCATCATTAATGTACATGCACATGTTCTGTTAAATTTTCAGACTTGTCTGATTTCATATCGTTTCTATAGGTCTAGGAGCTTTAAAGACTTGTCTGTATATCTAGTTGTTTAGGTCTTTTATGGTAGAAGCATCTGAGCTTTTTAGTTTTATTTATAAGTGTATTAAAGTATACTTAGATTTAGGATCTTTTATATTTTGCAATAATGCATTTATTTAATTTTTGACAAATTTCCTTCGACGAGTACCACTGCCATTATGTAAGAGCTTTTAGAATGCATAGAGGTTTCTCACAAATATATTTTGCGATACCTTGATCAGTTTGCCGAAATTATCATTTGAGACAAATCTCAAAACTTTATTACTTCTTATTTCGCAATTTGATAACGGTATTTCCCCGATTAAGCAATAAAAATGACATTGATATGATAGAAATTGGAACACATTAGTAGATCACTGGATGTGTAATTTCCTTTATTTTGGCAACTTCATTGTGTATACTGTCGGTGAGAACCATTAGAACCGATCTAAATATTTTTTTCTGCATTTTTCTTTGTCCCACAAAATAATAAGCGCCGAGGCGCTTATTCCAAGTAACACGGTATTCTTCATTTCACCAAGGATGCTTTTTGTTGCTAGCCAGCTAGAATTAAGTATATTTATCCTATTATCACCATTTTTAATTCCAAGCATAATATTATTTGTAGTTATTATCAGAAAGAATATTAATTCGACTTATATAATCTCGGATTTAATTGCAGATTTACAATGTCATAACAACTTGAAATTACAAGCCATATCAAATATGACAATTACCTAAATATTCTTTACCCCCAGGGGCGGCTGCAGGGTATGTAGGGTGGGTCTGGGGGCGCTGCATTAGTGCGAATTTCTAGAGTTGTCATTAGTGCGAATTTGAAGAGTTGGCATTAGTTCTACTCGAGATTTAGAGAGTTGGCATTAGTTCTACTCAAAAATTGGAGATTTGGCATTAGTTCTACTCGAGATTTAGAGAGTTGGCATTAGTTCTACTCGAGATTTAGAGAGTTGGCATTAGTTCTACTCGAGATTTAGAGAGTTGGCATTAGTTCTACTCGATTAAGGCAAAAAAGCGGGAGAGTCAGCAACCCTATACTGTTGTTAGTGAGCTTTAGGTTTCACATAATTATATCGTTAGGTTCACATAATTGTTCCTGATTTTGCGTGTGCGATTTAAAAACTGTGAAATATCAACATCCCATAGATTCCTATAAAGTAGAACACAATGTGCATACCCAAAAGAAATTCGGAAAATGGAATACAAAACAGACAATTATAGACGCATGAGTGGGCATATTCTCACTACAGCAGATGGTCATAAGTATCTTAAACGGAAATATACAGTTAAATCAGTCGCTACCTCAAATGTGCGCTATTCAGAGATGGATGTAAAGCAACGGCTGAAGTGGATAGGGACAGGGATTTGATTACCCCAGGCAACGTACATAACCACGAAATCATGAACTACCATTCAGAAACCTTTGACCTAAAGAAGAAATGCAAAACCAAGGCACGTACCTCACAGGATCCTCTTCGAAAAATATTCGATGATACGACTAGAGAGGATTCTTTTGCAACAGAGGTATCATTCCCTCAAATCGAATCTTCAATGTATCGCTCAAGAAAGAGTTTAGAGCCGAAAATACCTTCAAACGTTACAGAATTATCTCTGTTATTACCGACTACCACCTTTGGAAAGTTCCATAAAAGTAAAGTTACAATTAATGACCAAACAGCTCTCATATTCTTCTCTGATAAAATGATGGATTTAGTATCACAGGCACCTGATATTCAGTTCGATGGAACTTTTTACTGTGTTCGAAATCAATTTTATCAACTGTGGACCATTTTTGTAAGAGTTGAAAGGCACTCCTTACCTGCAATCCATTGTCTTTTGACAGGAAAAGAACAAGGGCTATACAAATGCATTATGGAAAGTATTCGCAATCTTGTACCACAGTTCAATCCTATGTCATGTATGTCAGACTGGGAAATCGCTCCAAGAAATGTAATGAAGGAGCTTTATCCAGATATTAATATCAAAGGCTGTTGGTTTCATTTTACGCAACGCATCTGGCATCAAACCCAAAAACTCGGACTTGTCAACAGTTTTCACAGCAATCGAGACTTATCAACATTTGTCAGCACTTGATGGCCATTCCCTTCCTCCCATCTACACTGATACAACCAACTTACAGTCTTCTAAATTCTCCTACGACACTTACTGATACAGATAGGGTCAATTTAGATAAACTTAAAAGATATTTTACGAAGAGATGGCTCTGTCAGGTTAGTCCCGAGGAATTATCAGTTTTTATATAAAATCAACTACAAATAATTGAGCTGAAAGCTATCATGCAAAGCTCAAGACAAGAATTCAGGCTGGTCATCCCCGAATTTGGAAATTCTTGACAGTTTTAAACGAAATAATTGCGGATACTGATCCCGACTATGCAAGGTTGTCAAGTGGGAATGAAATAAGTAGGCCAAGAAAACTTTAGAATATTATCAATGATGAGCGCCGATCAACATTTAAAAATCAATTGATTAACGGTAATTTTACACCTTGGGAATATCTGGAGGCAATAAGTAGTACAATTGGTAAAAACGTAAATAATTTTGGATACACTGATGACTCACTCAGAAGATATTACTGATACTGACAACTTGGAAGTGGAGGATAATCCAGAAAGTACAATAAGTCACAATTGTGTGATCTGTTTGAACCGTAGAACCTCAACTTGGATCTTTTTACCATGCAGACATGCTAACTGCTGTGGTGAGTGCAGTAACAAGATAGAAGAACTCGGCCAAACTTGTCCCACATGCCGTTCTACTTTCGTGGATAGGTTCCAAATATATAATTAACCATCAACTTTACGTGGCCCCTTTTCATTACTCTTTTTTTCTTAACTTATTTATTCATGAAGTAATTTATATTTCATCAATTTCTATTCACCAAGTTATTATTTCATTATTCTTTATTCATTAAAATCATTACTTCATTATTCTTAATAATTGATGTATTTAAAGAGAGTTCTCCCAAAATCAAGTCCAACACTCTAAATCTCGAGTAGAACTAATGCCAACTCTCCAATTTTTGAGTAGAACTAATGCCAACTCTCTAAATCTCGAGTAGAACTAATGCCAACTCTTCAAATTCGCACTAATGACAACTCTAGAAATTCGCACTAATGCATACGCCTCGTGGGTCTCTGTCCCATCTAATGACACACTTCAGCTCAGTTTGGGCACTGGCTTAAAATTGATGCTGGCGTGCCCCTCCTGTGCCCCACCAGCGCAGTAGAGCCGAACTAGCACTGCCACTGATTAACGATGATTACCTGTTTTTTCCCGATGTGCTTTGTATTATGATGTTGATGCACACGCCGGACACTGTTGTATGGTTTATAATTCTTTCGGAGATCCTTTTTCAGAGGAATCTATTACCTCCCGTCTCCACACCGTAAGTTGGCTAGATGAAACCCGGCTTATTACTATATAAGTATTATACTTGATTTTGTATTATGCAATTAAATCATAACATACATTTTCCCATCCATATTCATGACCACTTAAATATATTTTCTGTTGTCTTTAGGGAAACCATCATTTTAGATATGAATGTGAATCCTTATCTTACACCCGAAATGTGGCATTCATTAATGGATCAGATTCGAACAACAAACATTGATCATGCTGCTAGATTGAGATCAATTGAAATTTCTAATCTAATTTCTAAACGCAAATTTTCTTTAAATATTGATCCTATGAAGGCTTTTACCCTTGATCTACAAGGACAACGCAAAATTTTACGGAAAACGAATAACATTAGTGTGATTACAAACCGAAATAATCTTAACTTTCATAAATGGTTGGAAGAATATAAAAGAGAAAGGTTTCTACAAGGTTCACATCAAAAGCTGAGTGTCTTCAACAATAATTCGAATATTCAAATATTTCAAACTGATGAAAATAAATTTAATAATTCATTTTTAAACAGGTAACATTCATTGATATTTGCATGTAAGATATTACATAATTATTTAGTCATTTTTATGCGATGCCTGCTTGTTACCATGCTCTGGGAGTACTAGTCTAGTAGAATCATTACTGAGCTAGGATTCTGAAATTTGTATAGTCAGAATATAGCGCACCTTTTAATCATCCACTCAAAATGTTGTAGCTCTACAAATAAGTTCTAAAATTACCTGAATATAAATAATAATTAGATAATTAGAGTTGTCTATTTACACTGACGTTCCCAGCTCTATAGAGTTGTACTGGTGCATGTGATCTCTAAGTAATGGAGTTGTCTGTCTTTTGACTCCCATGTATATTTCCAAACAATAATTGTTCTTTTCTACAATATTTCAGCAATCCCAGCTAAATTATCAATAACTTAACACTTAACTTTGATAAATTACAAGTTGCACACTTCAACTTTGAAGCAATCCTTTGTGTTTCAACTTAATAGTACCTAATTCTTGACATACATATTACTTAGATATTTATGTTTGTTGCAAATTGACTATGACAATTCCTGAATTTTGAATTAGCTGAACGCGATACCATCTATTTTTTCTGTTATGCCAACCCAAACACATGAGGATATTCAATGCATGTATACCAATATTTTGATGTTGCATCAATATTTATCTAATTCCGTTGAATTTATTTCCATTCCATCTTGTTCTGCATTATAACTAACTTATTTGAACATTTTATTCCAATTAAAACTTAGAATTGATAATATAAGGCCATACTTTAGTTAATTAATATACAGTGGTGGTCATAAATGATATTACTCCACAAATCTCACCGAAGGTTTTCCACCTAAGCCAATTGATCGGCCGGCTGGTCGGTCAAAACGTCAATTTGGCATTCCAACGGTCGGTAAAATAGACTCTGGAGCCGCTCAAAATGACTTCCAGAATGTCTTTTGTACCCCTCAAAATCGAAAGCAAGACCATTACCTGGGTTTGGGAAATGGTTACCATTTAATTTGAAGGTTTATCGCAGTAGGTAAGCTTAGTATATGCACTATTATGCAGGCATTTATTGATTTTTGGATAATACCGAAGTTATATTGCATTATCTGTTGAAAAAGTGTCGTATTCTCCAGCCGGCTTATTGCCGTTTTCTTAAATTTATCGGTCGATGAAGCTGGTATAAGGCCGGCCGAATGTGGCCCATAACTTTGCATGGGGAACACTGAATATACCTATATAATGTGGCTTAGCTTATTGAATTGTGGAAATGTTTATTTAGTAGTTACATTATCAAATTCAATTTTTCTTTTTGCTAAGGTTTTGATTTCAATAACTAGATAATTAGCAATAAATATATTTTAGTAGGCATTTAAACAGCAGATACCACCGAATGGTGTAGTATTATTAAGTTCTAGGTTATTGACAGCAAGGTTTAGGTCTTAAGATAGTCTTATTTTTGGCTAATTATCGACGACACATATTGGGATTTACAAGGAAATTATACATATTTTTGTACTAAAAAAATTATTTCTCAATAAATTTATATAAGATTTGAAATTCTACTTCGGATAGATTTTTAAACTCGTTCTAATGAGGCTTTTTTGCAATGTATGTCCATTTTTTTGTTTTCTAGCCCTGCTCACTTGTTTTCTCAATAAAATCATAATAATCAAAACCAAGAACATTTGTGGCAGAATCTTTGTTTTATTTGTTTTATTTTTTATTTATTTATTCTCAAAAGTTACCTCAGAGGTGAAATGCGTCCCTGTAACCCGAATTTATTAACTTTTCCCGCGCAGTGCTCAATTACCAATTATTTATAGCTCCAACTTTATCTGAGTTTGGACGGGTGAATTTAATACATTATACAAATATGTATCTTCACACAACTAACGTCAAACGTAGAGGTTAGATTCATCTGAGATTTTCAGTGTAGCCTTACCTTGTAGATTAGTTTATTATCTTATAGAGTATAGTGGGGCCCTAATGAAAATTTTAATCTTATTGTGAATATTATTAATAAAGATAAAGTAAAATTTATATATATAATAGGCACTGCTTTGATCAAAAATCCTTTCACTGACTTGATTTCCTTTATATTTTCCCTTTTAACTGAATCTCTTTGTATATTTAGGAATATTTTTATTGTTATCATCATTGATATACACTTTTCTTTGCTCCTTTTTGTTTTTGAATATTAGACACACTTTTCACCTTTATGTCTCAAAAAGATAGAGACTACGTTCTCGAATGTTCAGGAGACCAGAGTGGACCATGGGTTAACATTGGTGAACCATGACCCATCTGACCCATCGCATTTGTGACCCATGACCCATTGACCCATTGACCCATGACGCATCGAGTGACCCATTGACCCATCAAGTAACGCTTTGACCCATCGTGTTACCCATTGACCTTTTTAAATATCTATTTTTAAATATCTAAACATTATGTAACACATTGCGACTTGCAATATATGTATGATGCTTGTCAATCAATTAACTTTTTTAGACTTCTAATACCAAAGAAATACCCTGTATTGTTTCTGGGTTTTATTTGGTTCGTGCTATAACTGGACGGACATCGAAATTCCAAATGGGTCATGGGTCATGGGTCACAGAGCCGTGACCCATGACCCATCTGACCCATCAATTTATGTGACCCATGTGACCCATGTGACCCATGACCCATGACCCATCGACCCATGGTCTACTCTGCAAGAGACCCTCATAACGAACTGTACTCATATGACTCTGTTATTCCTCCAACCACTGGCTTGTCACAGAGCTTTGACGTGTATGAGCTTCAGTCTCATTCTACGCCAAGTCCTCCTAAGAAACATCAGGGAAGAGGAAATGGGGCTTGAAGGAGAAGAAACCTTTATCATCCAATCTCAAAGGTTCCCCCACATAAAATCAAACTCCCAAAGAGAATTTACAGAAAAGGTCCACAAGCTGCCAGCGTAGATCCTCGACCACCTGAATCCCCGAAAGAAATGTCACTTGCACGACCGACCAACGCTGAGACTAAGTTGGGTGTGAGATTCGAAGTAATCGAAAAAGAACCTCCCCAGGAATTGATAGTCCGATCTCCTGATTTGCGCGCGAAGGTTGTATCCGCTACCAAAGTCACGACAAATATTGTGATTGACCCTTCGGTCCTCGAGAATATACTGGAGTCTTGCGCAGTTTGCATTGTATGCCTTAATAGAACGTTTTAAAATCTGGGACCTGGGTACGAGACATTGCTTTGCAAGCTATCTAACATTGCGTTGTAACTATTGCAATAGCGGCAAGGATTTTTGGACACTATCAGGAAAGTTTCAGTCAAAAATCGAAATAGGCACTCACAAAATAACGAAGCGAAACGACTCCATGTATCAATGCATTCTGGCAGGACGTTTAATTGGTATAGGAAAGTATTCCCTTGATGTATACCATTCTATGATAGGTATTGGACTACCGCCTGGTGTGTTTGTCGAATCCCAAAGAGAACTGCTCTTAGTAACCGAATTTATTGCTCAAAGATCAATGAATTATGCAGCAATCGAGCTAGAAAGTGAATTTGGGACTGACTAGAATAATCTGATACATGCCATCGCATCATTTCACGAAGCATACCAGAAAGATCGACCAAGAGCGGTGGGGGATATTCTACCTACTGCTTTGGTTCCGTTATATCTATGTACAATGGCAAGGTACTAGCCTACGACGTTGCTTACAACAGTTGTAGTGCTTGTACGTGAATCGACAATCTCTTAGAATACGATTCTATCACAGAGGACGAATGCATAAAAAATCTGGGAGATCATAAAGCCAACTCTCCTGCATTGTACGCTGCGTTATCCAGGGTCTCGCTCGAAAGCGAAATTGCACCCAGTATTCTTGAACAAGCCCTCACGCGAGGAGTTATTTTCGACGGACTGGTGTGTGATGGTAACAGTAAATTTTCTCTAAAATTTCGGAACATAAGCCATACAAAGATATTTTCTGGACATGTGGTAAAGCGTTACGAATGCGTGGCCCATTTTGGAAACGAATGAAAGTCCTCTTGAAGTTCTAAAAGTTCTAAAAGCACGACGGGGTGATAAGAAGCGTGAGGAAATTTGCATTGAAGATTCGGTTGCGATCGAATTTCAGGAGGCGCACAAAAAGAATTTAAGGAAGCTGTATGCCGGTACATTGGTCAGAACTCATGTCCAACGTGTTTCTTGGACAGAAACACTTCCTGCAAGATTATTTCCGTCACCTATGTGTCCATATTAAAAAAAAACCTGCCAATCGAGGAAATATAAAACTCCAGTTGAATTGAGGTACCTATCTCAGGGAATGTGTGCTCGAATTACTTCTTTTTATCAACTGGCAGTCTAACAACACCTAGGAGCACTGATGCAATATTGCAATCTATAAAAGCTGTTCCTTTCATCTCGGCGCTAACGAACATGATGCAAAAACAAACCATTCCTTGTCTACAACAGGCCCGGAATCGTGGTGTCGGTATCAGAAGGCGAGAAGCCACCGCGTCACCGAAACTATCTTAGCGCACAGGCTGTAGAACTCGTTACTAAAATATTTCGACTATTTCACTATGATGAGAAATTCTTTGTGAATCACAGTGATGTTTGGGGGGGCCTCCGCCCCCCACTTATTTCGATAGGGCGCGCGCTTTTATCCCAGGGACGGCGCTCCTTCCTATCAGTTATCTATAGAATGTACATCAAGTTTAAAAAAATTATCGCTATTTTAACTTACCCTCTTTTAATATCATTATAGTTCTCAATGGATCTATTATAACAGATTTACCATTATTTTTTGAAAATTTCTAAATTTCCTATCATCCTATAAAAGTATATTTGTGAAATTTGAGCAGTGTTGACAGATCATGAACAAAATTCTTAGATTTTGGCTTTGGCATGAACCTATGGCATGTGATGGCCCCCCACTTCATTATTGGGGGCCGTTTTCACCTACACTGACAGGCCAAAAGTATTCCAACATCAATATTAGGAATTAATATATTCAAGCGTATAGCAGTATAATAACATTAGTAGATGCTTCAAATTGGATGTTGACATAAAAAGATATGTTAAGTATACAGAAATGGCAAAATATTTAAAATTAAATTTTTATGGTGGTGTTAAACTCATTAACTATATAATTAGCTGATTAAATATATACTTTCTGATCATAATGAGGCATTTAGAATATACAGATTCTTTTTAAAGATTTGGAACTACGTACGTAGTTTGATTACTCTAGGTGCACAATTTCTAATTATTACGATAATTTCTCACTGAGATACAGCCACATTCCCATTTGTGCCACTTGTGCCACAAGTGGCAAGTGGTTGGCCCACTTATGCCACTTCATGGATTTTGTTTAAAATTGACTTAAAATATCAATGATATGAAGGTGAGAATCATGGCAATATATTTAAAGTCATTTTAGAGTAGTTTAAACAGCCGTCAACAAACTATTTGAAGCATATTTTGTCTGGAATATAATTCCTGTTGTTCAAATACATTTGGCCGGCCAGTGTATGTTTTCTAATAAAATGCTAAATTTGAAAAGGGACTGCCCCCCACTTCTTTTTTTGGCAAAACACCACTGGTGAATCAGATACCCGATGGGCAAAGAAGAAACCGCAACGAGTGTTTGCATAGTCTGTTGTTTTCCATGGTGCGTAAAGCAGGTGTCGTAGGCATGAAATTAGCCAGTGCGCTTGCTGTTATACGCTATAACGAAGGAATTCTTGACGTTATGGATATTCTAAGAGATCTAAAATTCACAATTTATCCATCACTTGTCAACGTGTTGACTAAAATGGATATCTCGCGCGTAAATAGGAGCCTCGATCAACATGCTAAGCAGAAACGAAGATTTGCTTCACGAATGAAGCATCAACGAAGGAGGACTGCCAGCATTCGATTATTTGGGAGTAGCTATGAGAGCGGGAAATACAGTGCTTCCTACTTACCAGTACCCCATACAGAGATTACACCAGAATCTCAACTCTCCACAATGATTCCAGAACTTATAACTCAAGCGACTTCATCCTCTGCTCCTATTTATTATATACCTACTTCATCTACTCCAACTTCTTCATTTCCTACTTCATCTACTCCAACTTTTTCATTTCCTAATTTTTCTACTCCTACTGCATCTCCTGTAACTTCTAGAAACATGATATGCACTTTTTTGGGAAAGAGGTGAAGATGAAATAATTGAAAATCTAAATATCTGTGTACGCGCTGAAATTTTGAATTGGATACAATGTGATTTCTGTGATCGCAATTATCATTTCTATTGCGCAGGCCGAGATGAAGCTGGTGAAATAACCGACGAAGCTGATTTCATGTGAGATATCTGTCAACAGTCCAACTGACAATTGAAGTATTTCAGCACCAATCCCTTTCTTCTGACATTTTCATAATTTCAACGGATCATCAAAAAATATACAGAATACTAGTGTACAATTTACAAATAGATTTTTAGGATCGATTGGTAGGAACATAAAGTACAGTTAGACAAACAGACACGAAACTACTAGAATCTAAAATAACTAAGCTCACAAAAATTAAGCAAACAAATGAAAAGTACAGCATATAAGTAATATTTCAAGATATGATGAACCTTTGTAGGATAACAATGTATGCAGAAACAGTATTGATCTTCGAATGATATTTCCTGCAATTTCGACGAAGTGTAAACTATCGGTCACTTTCACACGTCGCTTCGCAATCTGTCAGCGACCTTTTTAGAGCTTAGGAATTGGTGAATCGTCATCAAAGGTTACTTTTCAACAAAAATATAAAGTTTCTCGAGTATAACTGTCGAAATTTGTTAGCAATAAGGTTCGGAAGTATCACAGTAGTATGTTGGCATATGTAATTTGAAGTAAACACTAAATTGACACCATTCCATATGCCAACTTTGAAAATTACAGATCATTGAATTCAGACTTCGACTTTCACCCTCAAAATGACGTTTAATCCCTTTTTTTGGTAGACAAAATGAATTTTTCACATTATAGCATGTTGGCAGACATGGGGTCAAATACTTTGAAAATTATTTAATTACAGATACAAATACATGTGAAATTCTTAAATACAAATACAAATACAAATACTCTTAAATGACAATGTATTTAAATGCAAATACAAATACTTTGGAATGTATTTAATTACAATACCAATACAATTCGCAAAACCGATGCTAATTCAACATATTCTAACACGATCCTCCTGGACCATGGTTATTATATTTAACAAAATTCGCTATCCGCCCCGTTCCCGTCTCTAATTAATATAACAATGATGTATATGCAATTCACTTTTTGATGATTTAATCAAGCCATGAAAATCTAATATACTATCACCTAATGAATACCATGTAGCTGCATAATCTTCTACTAAGTATATTATAGCCTAATCAAAAATCCTATGAACTATAATATTACTATTTCTTATTAGAGTCATTAGATCTCAGGAACATCAGTTGTTCAAATGTTTTCTCTGTTAGACGACATCTCTCTGGACGAAATATTTTCCCTGTAATACTAAATAGCCTCTCCACAGGAGCAGTAGATACTTGTACGCGAAAAATTTCTCTGCTAATAAGCTAGTGTTGGAAACTTAGAAGTGTGCGACTTCCAGAAGCTGAGAGGGTCTGATTCTTCTGGGAGACATGGAGTAGTTAGATATTCTTGTATCTCCAATTCAATACTACTATGAGTATTGATGTCATTGACAGGAACGTGGATCAGTAAACTGAAGAACCCACAATTATTCTTTGTCGGAGGTTCGGGATTGGGAATGCTTTCAGTAGGGGAAAATTCAGCCTGTCTAGGAGCGATATTTAAGGCTTTAGCAATGAGGCTGTACTTGTGCCTATGCATTTCAGCCTAGGAGCACCACTGTTGCTTGAACCTTGGATCCAAAGTAGCTGCTGTTTGAAACCATCGTGTTCTTCATTGTGTGACAGTCTTTTGTGAAGAGAGTCCTTCAGTGTAGCAACGAACTTGGAACTGTACTTGGAACACAATACTTCCATTTCCGCCTTCAGTATTCGCACACAGGGGACAACCATACTCCCAGTGATCACCTTGCCACCTTGAATACAACGTGTGGCACTTTCGAAAGTCGTCACAATTTCAATCATGTCCTTCAGGGTAGTGCGGTTGTATGCAGTAATCTGGTGCTGTGTATTTAGGGAGCACAATATTTCTTCTGGAATATGCAGGATGGATCGCACCATGACAAGTTGTGAATTCCATCTTGTGGTGTTAGAAGTTTGGAGCCGTTTTTGTGATTCTAGTAATTATGATGCATGTATTGATTTGCGAACATGGGATACGATGGCAGAGGCTTTGGCGATTACTTTGTTAAGGGTAGCAGCTTGATTAAAACCATCTTTGATCACTAGCTGCAATGTATGAGCGAAACAAGAAACGTGCTCATTCATATATTCGTGCAGGGATTCGAACATACAGTTGATAACACTTACTTTCATCATCATCAGACGATTCATCACTCGAATCATACGACCCAATTTCCTCGAAGCCAGGTATGAAAAGGCTTTGGTCATGTTAGCGGCGTTGTCTGTTACGATGTGTGATACCTTATTGGAAATCCCAAAAGCTGAAGTTGTGTTCTGAAACTGTTCAGCGATGGAATTAGCTATATGAGATCCACGGGGGCGAGAGCAAGCGAGCATAACAGATTCCAAATTCTAGTCAATAATGAAGTGGCATGTAACGCCATAGTAACTTCGCATAAGTCTGCTGGTCCACAAATCAATAGTCACACATACTTTTTCAACTTGCTTGAATTGTGTAATAAGTTGTTCTTGGATTTTGGTGATCTTGAGAGGCATTAGATCTTTGGTTAGGTGCTTCCGATTGGGGATTTGCTATTTAGGCTAAGCCTTGTTGATCTTATTTCGGAACCGTTTACTCTCTACAGTGGAGTGGGGCAACAAGTCGCCAGCAATATATATGACAATGGAATCGTTCAGTTCTGTTTGGCGTGGATCTTTGGTACTGTACTTATTAGGTGTAGAGACCAATGATATTAGAGTTGACTGCTGTTCTCTGACTGTTCTTTTACTTGTGCCTCTTCAAATAATAAGAAAGATAATTTACATAACAATGTAGTATTTATTATGATGACAATGTACCCTATTTAATAGGTTAAAATACGAAAAATATTACTTAACGCCACTGTCTGCATATACAACAAGATATCTTAATTGACAAACTAATAGTACCTTGAGATGGAGAAGTAAGTTTGATGTTGCCTTAGTAGAGCCAGATATTTCTGATGGGCATAGCTTGCATTTAGTAGAAAAATTGCCTTCAACGCCTTCAGGCACATTGAAAAATCTGGAGATCATTGAGTGGTACTTTGCCATTGTTGGGTAAACAACTTATATTAATCTACCTCGTATATAAATAACTTTAACTTATTATGGGTGTATAATTAATATTTGATTGTACGTATTTATAAAGTATTTGAATATTTAAAATACTTTTTGAAAGTATTTAAATACAAATACAAATACTCTCATTTAGATAAAGTTAAAATACAAATACAGTACAAAATACTAGAAAAAAGTATTGAAATACTCTCAAATACAAATACATATGTAATTTGAAGTAAACTCTAAATTCACACCATTCCATATGCCAACTTTGAAAATTACAGATCTTTGAATTCAGACTTCGACTTTCACCCTCAAAATGACGTTTAATCCTTTTTTTTGGAAGACAAATGTAAAATAAATGCTATGCCAAAATATAAATTTGGTAGAAATTAATACTATAGCATTATACAATATATATATACAGTCAACATCCGGTTACTCGAATGCCCGTTAACTCGAACATTCGATATTTCGAACGAATTTCCATTTCCCCTTAGTCAACATCTGGTAACTCGAATGCCCGTTAACTCGAACATTCGTTATCTCGAACGGATTTTTCATTCCCCTGAGGGTTCGAGTTACCGGATGTTGACTGTATATATAACGGTGCTATACCTAAATCTAGATATTTACCTGACCTGGAGACCTCTAACTAGAGTGACGAAGCTTATTTTTATAAAAATGGGAAGATTTTGTGATGTTTCAAAGTGTAAACTGAATTTAAAGGTGATTTTTTTATATTCAGAAAATTCCCTCTTTGGATATTTTCATTAAAAAAACTTTTTCGAATAATTCAACTGTTTCCACCTAAATTCACTTAGTGTTCCCCTTAATGAATTATATGCTGAAATGCCCATAAATATAGGGATAGACTGAAAACATCGATATCAATATACTACTTACGTCTTTCGACAATTAGATATAACATGACTATGGTTGGACCTAAACCTAGCTGCCAATAACCTATATCTTAATCATAGGCGTCATTAATGGGGGGGCAGGGGGGGCAGGCCCCCCTAGTTTTTAAAACTGGGGGGCCGAGTATCCCAGGCCCCCCCAGTTTATTAACCTCGATGTTTCATAGATTGATTGTTTTTTACAATGAATGCGACTATTCATTCTACAGATTCATTCGCAAGGTGTTACAAAAACAAATTGTTAATTTATTGTTAATTGTGTAGTGATATTAATAATGAGATAATATTAATAATGAGGTATAGAGATAAACCTTTTTTGGCCCCCCCAGATTTTGAAGGATACCAAAAATATCGACGCCTATGATCTTAATAATACCACACCATTCGGTATCTGCTACCAAAATTCCTACTCTTGCTGAACCCCCGTTTTTTTAGTGTGCTTCTGGTAAAACAGTTTTTAAATCGTTCTGTGGAACTTCCGGTTGGCCGCACGTCTAATCAGCCTGCTAGACCGCCAGTGACAGGAATTATATTATTCTAGGGCTGTTCTTTCTATTTAGCAATTAAAAGTGTAGAATACTAGGTTTATTAGCTGTTTTTATAACATCGGCCATTTTCTCCATTTTGTATTGTATTTACGTTATAGTTAGTTTATTTAATAAAAGCTGATTAATGTTTTAATTCCTTACTTTTCGGTAATTAATTTAATTGTATTTAATTAAGATGAAATGTAATTTAAATGTTTAAATTATTTTTAAATATTATCCCTGTACCTACAATACAACACTCCTGAGCGTTTTCATGGTCCAAAAATTGGTTGCTTCCTATACCAACCAGAAGAAGCACACTCTCATCCCATCTTTGAGTGCTTTTCGATATGTTCTAGTGTATTTCACTGATATATGTTGGCAAATATGCGAGTTATATTAATTTGCTCTCATTTTGGTAGTTATTTCAATTTTTGTATCTGACGATGTCAAGCCTTGGTCTGTAATTCCTTGCATTTAGAATCGACTTCCCTAGCTAGAGTATTTGTACATAACGATTTCTTCGTTGATACTAATTGACTGGAAGGTAATCCAAGTATAAAATATTCATTCGTATGCACAAGTATGGTCATGAATTTACTCTTGCCTTTGTTTTAGCCTTCTGGGGGAAAGTTATACAAACATAGAAACTCCTGTATTCTCAAAATATGGTGTAGTGAGGCGACGAACTTCATTATAACTGTATTAATTATATTGTGATTCAATTAGATGCAATATTATAGTAGTGATTTATTTAATTTATATAATTCAGCTAAAATAGTAAGCTAATCCAGGGTATTATACAGGGGTAGAATTGAACACCCCTAACTGTCCTAAGGTCACTAGAGTATGAATTTATACGCCTAAAAGGTTAGTTTTGTATTACTCTATGGGTATTTTCAGCAGTTTTCGCGCTCCTAAACGCGAACATACCCAGATTTATACGCCTCTAGGCGTATGGCGCGCTCCTGGATAAACCCAGAGCTAGTCTCTATCAGTTATAATTTATATTGAGTAAAATAATGTCCTATCTCATCATAACACTAAATTAGCACAATTGAATAGTTTGATTGAAAGTTAATATGTTAACTTAATATAGAAAATTTATATGTAGAATTTCAGGGTTGTTTGATTTAAATCATGATTTTTATTAATAAAAATCATGATTTAAATCAAAAAAGTCTGATTTAAATCAAAAAAATCGGATTTTTTGATTTAAATCAGATTTTTTATGTCTATTGTTTTTTGCGAAAAGAAAAGAAATACATTGATATTGAGTCAAATTACATTGATAATGAGTCATTATCAATGTAATTAATCCATTAGCAAAATAATCTACGCCAGTGTGATATAGATTGTAAAAAAACAATTAAAATCAAAACTCTGATTTAAATGAAAAAAATCGGATTTTTTGATTTTTAAAAAAATCATGATTTTTATCAACCCTGTAGAATTTGAATTGTACGAACGTTTGGTAGGACAGGGATATTGTTTGTGAAAGGCAGTGGCATATTTTCACGAATACTATATCCCGACGTAACACCTGATGAATATTGCAACTTACTATACTTTATTCTTGGTGAAATGGCATATTTATTGGTTAATTATCTTACATAAGGCTGTAGTGTTTGTTATATTACCGAATACAACGTAGTTAACTGACCCGCTCAGATATTGCCATGACTTCAGGGTTTTATCTAGGAGCCCGCCATGCGCCTAGATATCTGAATATCTAATTATACTACATTATATTCTCGATAACCTAACAATTGTGTTTAATTAAAGTGGTCTAAAGTGTTTCTTATATTAGTGTCTCATTCATTGATCTTAGAATCCTACCAAAAATGGTGTTCAATGGGGAATTCTTTAATTTGCACTATTGCATCCTCAACGATATTTACGAGCATAGCACATTAATGCCGCAACAATGTATCACTAAAATAAAGTTTTGATAAAGGCCTGTTTATTCTTCAGCAATGTCTAAGAACCACCATTTTGAAGAATCTACTAAATTCGCTTCAAAACATTTCTTACTTGTATTGTGGATTTTGAAATTTTTTTATTAACTAGCCATGGATGAATAATACATGACATTTTGAGATAATTATGAGATTTAGGTGAGTTTCTCAACTTTACTTGGTGTTTGTTAATTCTTATTTTGTTAAAAGTTACATGTTTTAGTCTTTACTCTTTCTAGTGCTAACTCCTCCCTCTTTTTAAAGTTCCTGAGGTAGATACCAACAAAACCGCCAATTTATTAGACAAATCAAGAGTCAGTATCATATGTAGTATTCATATATTGATTAATTATTAGTACAATTTATCCAATAATTCAAAATACCTTATTATAGGAATTTAACGCGCCATGAAATTAACGTGAATTTCTCCAAATCGCGATAATTTCATGGAGCGTTAATTTCCATGACCTTAATTTCCTGCTATTTAGCAAAATTATTCAATTGATGGACAAACTTCCGAGCTACATATTTTCAGATGTGCAACTAGGTTGAATGGATATACCATCTCTATCAAGTAGATCGGAAGCCTATTTGGGCACAATAAATAGTATTTAATCAGGAGATTAATGACCCTGAATATTTTTGGAACCCAATGTGACCCGCGATTAATACGATTTTGCCACTCGTAATTTTCTATTAATCGAAAGAGACTGTCAACGCATGATTTATCATTAACTAGCGCCCTCCGCTTGCTATGTCGCTTCGCGGCAGAACACATCCACACACCAACCGCTTCGCGGTTGGTGTGTGATTTATATACAGGTAAACCTCCCAAAGCGGCACCTCCGAGTAGCGGCAACCTCCGAGAAGCGACACAAAATCATTCTCCCGATGGGTGGCGCTTTGGGAGTTTTACCTTACGAGCAACCTCCCAAAGCGGCAACCTGCGAGAAGCGGCACAAAATCATTCTCCCGATGGGTGCCGCTTTGGGAGGTTTACCTGTACTTCTATCATTGATTATAAACCGTAAATAGCATAATTAGTCGATTTTAACTTTGTGAAATTTCAGTGATGACGTCATCATTCGATAATGAGTTAGCATATTGGTGATCTGGTGTGACCAACGTGTCCGTATCATTAATGTGCATCTTCTATTAAATTTTCAGATTTTTATCCCGTAGAGGGCGCGAATTATGAGCGAATAAGTGAATTCACGTTTCTCGAAATGTGACAATGACGTCGTAACTTGTCGAGGTGTGATAAATTTTGAGTGTAGACCTCAACTTGTTGGCGCGTGTCAAAAGGTATCCCTATATGCCAAATATCACATTTGGGTCCACTTTCTTCAATCAACTCGGAACATACATACAAAAAAATATTTATATATATACACACACCCAGCCTTGTGTTTTAATAGTATAGATGAGTTCTTGAGTGATATAGTCGTAGATTTAAACAGATTCCTACTGGCCACCTTCAGATAAGTAGATGGTAGACTTCTCGGGGTTCAATTCCACCATCCCACCATAGCATTCTAATATACTAAGGCATGGTGCTCATTTTACCATGGATTGATTAAGGGATCATGCATTTGATTTGAAAATTATTTGGCGCCACATGCATTTGCATTTGATTTTCAAATTCTTAGATTCCGAATGATGCCCTCTGAATTGTTTATTGGTATCATCATTATGTCCTACCATACTGATGTCAGGATTCACAATCGCATGTCATTTGCGAACCAGGATTCAGTCTAAATTGGAATTTAATCAAAATCCAGGCTATTTTTATGTTCACATTCTATTTACAGTACGTCCATTATGTTTGTATTTGGTTATTATATGATTAGTCATAGCCTACTCTATATAAGGCCTACCATCAAATGTACCATGGATGAAGTAGTGTACGATGAGAAAGTGATAAACACAGTTCAATGTTTTCAACTTAATTTATACATTAATCTGTTATAATAAATAATTCTAGTAAATTAATAGATTTTCTCTATTGAGTCGTTATTGTCACTTAACAACAATCATAAGAATACATAGATAATAATGTGGGTTCAAATAACAATAATAATAACAATAATGATAATAGAAGAGTAGCGTTCTGGTGTATTTCATTAATGTGAGAACTTCTTCAGTTTTCGCTTTTCTATTCCTTCAGATGCAACAGCGGAGTTATAATTTTTAACCTTGTTAGCTAGTAAACAGTTGGCGCATGTGAAAATAAGATTTGGTAGGTTAGTCAAAATAGAGACACCACAAGAAATGCAACTCGATTTAGCAATCGCATCAGTCTCTTCTAAGAATATCAAGGTTACTTCCACAATAATTTTTCTGGATGACACTTGCATCAATATCGCCAACAAGTTGTCTATGCTTCCAATTGCAATTAGCGTCTTCCATAAAGTTACTATAGATTCGAGGATAAACTCAGCTGGATACTTTAGGCCACCATTGCAAAAGCCTGAACTCTGGTTGTGAATCTTCATCAAAGATAAAGTCTTTGTCAATGGTCAAAAGATCAATGCAAATATGACATGGCTGAGTTTTTAAAATAAATTTATGTACTGCATAACCAGCAATAAAAGCTAATGACTGAAGAGTCTGTAAACTACATTCAATGGAAGTTAGATCATTAATTTCATCACAGACTAGTTGGACACCGATTTCATCACCATTATTCGTATCAAGGGATAAGTATGAATCAATAAATGTCTGAATTGAATATAAGCCACAATCTTGTTGTGAAGCAAAAATGTTTAATATTTTGGATAACTTGAGGCGGCGTTCATTTTCAAGGATTTGAAGATACGAGATATGATAGTTTGAACCTGACATCATACGATATAGGCCAAAGTGATGTTCCAATGGATCTGTCTGTAAAAAGGATGTCAAAAGATAGTTAAATCCACAAAATCCAGTTAAATGGTTAGTTATCTGAGGCAATACAGTACATGCATGTTTAAAACTGGTAAACGTTTGTTTACTTAACTTTCCTACATTCCTGGCAAGGCCAGCCAAGTCTCTAACCAAATAACAACGCAAGCTAAGAATGAAAGTCGTTCGTCCTGGTATGTTAGAGGTCTTGAAGAATCATCATTCAAACGTTTACCTTTAAGTGGGGAATTTATGTTGAACAGTTTCCAAATTTGAAGAAGTATTTCAACTAAGTCGTGTATTGTTTCGTTCTTCTTGGTTCACGGAGTTCATTTTGTAACTTCAGAGCTGCAACAGTTAAATCGTTGAATACTTTCAAAACAAGTTTCACATTTTGGCGCTCAATAGAGAAGGATAACAAGATTTGATAGTCAAGCTAGGAGCTAACTTAGCTAAGGATTCTTTTTCTAAAGTATAGAGGAGACGCACATCACTAAAAGATGCAGAGTAAACTTGAACAGGATACACACAGTAATCCAGCTTAATGTTCTGAAAGTTGGGAAAGTGAAAGGTTTTCCGAATATCTTTCTGTTTCAACCAGTTGTTTCGAATACTATTCAAAATGTGCACAAAGTCAAAAGTAACATAGAGTTTTCTTTTATTATCAGAAGGGTGTGGTACATGTACACTAGTCTCTAACTGTTTAGTTGGAGAAAATAACTTGAATAAGTTCACGCGTGACCTACGTTATATAAGGCCTATGCACCAACTTTGTGAAACTGGACCATGGATTAATGGAAGGCTATTGATAAATAGGTTATTTATCGTTATCTAAATAACTAGTAGTGATAGGCCTCATAAATGTTCTATAACTATATAGGAACATGCTATAAAGGTATACATAGCACCCTTCAGATTTGAGCTATGTCATCATTTGATTACGTAATCGCTAATTTTGGTGGGTATTATCGTGTTTTTATTGCCTACTTTTAACATAGTTAGACGCGTTAAAAATGTTCAGAATTGGAACATGAGGATGTCCCTAACTAGTTGAATGAACTATATCGAAATTATAAATGGAATGTTGACACACTCCTCGGTTGCCAGGGAAATGTATTTTTCCTAAAATGAGCCATAACTCAAAAACTATCGATTTTATGTAAACTAGGCTAGTACTAATCTATCCGCAATAGGTAACTTCCTATTCATTGATAATACATTATATATGCCTAACTACAATAATTTTTGAGAGAGTAAGATAATTAGCACTTAATTCCTTATGAGGTAATACACTCATTATCTCAAAGATTATTGAGATAATGAGTGTATTACCTTGATACCATGTTCCTATATAGTTATAGAACATTTATGAGGCCTATAACTACTAGTTATTTAGATAACGATAAATAACCTATTTATCAATAGCCTTCCTTTAATCCATGGCCCAGTTTCACAAAGTTGGTGCATAGGCCTTATATAACGTAGGTCACGGTTCACGTTTAAAGTGTAATTGTCGGTAGAAAAATCTGTACTTTCAAACCGCAAGATTCGATATCCAAAATACAAGACTTAATTATAGGAAAAAGGTATTCAGCAGATATAGATGCGCAAGGTATCAAACGAGAAATACAGGACCATTTTTGTGTAAACTAGAGACCATGATAGAAAATACAGTTCTTGTGGTGTTTTCAGGGGATAAGTTAGGACCAAATATTTTCCCACCCTTATATGAGAAAAAAGAAAAGAATAAATTGTAATCTTGGCAAATCGGAACAATTGGATTCTGTTTCATCACTATCTAATAGATTACATATGGCCTCCTCAATATGTTCTTTTGCTTTAGAGATATGGTGAAGATGTTTCTTCTGAGGGGAAGAGCTAAGTTTCAGAGTAATCTCTGTAAACATCGTTTGAATTTGTCGAATACCAGTGATAGAGATAAATGAGAGAGATGTGGACTCCCCATATATATGTATATCCGTTCACAGATAAAAAAAGAATTCATTTCAAGAGAAACATCTGCACAAATACGTATTATGATTTTCCATATTAGGCAAATAAATCTCACACGATTATCTGTTTGAATCCAAACTAACCAGTCAGTTGGGATTGTTATCAAATCTAACTTATCTCGTATTTCTTGTATACAACCAACACGAAACTTCTCCATATCTGTGTTCTCTAATCTCAAGCTGAGATTAGTTGATTGGTTCTATAAATCTTCCTCTTTGGAGTAGTAAGAGCTCCGAGTTCGTTTGATTCTAATTCAAGGTGTAGAGCAGGGGTCGGCAACCTTTAGAACCTACGGGACAGATTGATTAATTTACCGCATTAATCGGGCCAAGCGATTTACCATCCTTTAGTCTTACTCCGAATTGTTCCATTGTAGAATTGTTGACCAGGAGTAAATGTGAATTTACTTATCTCAATAATGTTACCACACATGGCTTACTATATATACGGCTGTGTATGTTCCCGACTTGGCCTTCAAACAAGAAGGCCAGTTTTAAATTTAATTCAAAGCTAAACCATGCCTCCTATTGTTGTTATTTGGGTTGTATATGGGGTAATCAACCATTGCGAGTCCATTAGAACCACTTTTGAGAATCTTAGAGTTGTGGTTAAGCTATTTAGGCGCCATTTAATGATGACGGTAACAATTTTTGGTAAAATGAAAAAAAATTCAAATATCATAAATTTCCGTTACTTCCTACTTTCTATAATTTTATAATAGGAATACTAAAATAGGGATATACTTCATACCCCAAAGGCTTCTAAATCACAAAATGGCGACATTCTAAATTTTTAAAAAATTATAAAGCAACCACATGCTAAAATACAAGTATTATCCGAAATACAACTTACTTCGTTAAATATGGAATTTTTTTGAACATTACATTGGAATTGTGAAACAACATTAGATGTCGAATATCACACCGGTTATAATAACATATCGGATCTAAGAACACTATTTGGAAAACGGTTAACATTTACCCTATATAATTTATGTCATTTATAAGAACATGCCACTTATACGTAAGCACGACGATGTGCTTACACCCGGCATCCAACGTACCATGTTAAATGTTTAGTTTGGATTTATAAGCTTTGGACTTGTATGGTTTGGATTATCAGGATCTCATTTATAGAGGCTTATATAATCGTATTAGTGGACTATTCCATACGAATTCACAAATCGGAACAGAAATTCTTTGGATCGGTACACCCCTCACCCGGATAGCGAGTATTTGGATTTATTTGAATGAACGAATCGGAGGTCATGATGAGCATGTTTATAGAGAGCAGAGGCCGGATCATTTCGTGTCGCGGGCCAGATCTGGCCCGCTGGCCGGGGGTTGCCCACCCCTGGGGTAGGGGAATAATAAGACGGACAACCAGGAAGGAGAGAGGGGACAGCGCCAGGATTTAATTTGGGTCTTCCTCGCGGGACCTCATAGGATGTGCCATCTCCTCTGGGTACCGTGTGAAAATATTGAATATCTTCCTTCGGAAAATGCTTAGCACACACGTACACCATTTTGAATTCAGAAATATCCTCACGATGGAAAACACATATCCAGGCATGTCGTAACTCAGGTGGACCATCTGGAAGTTTAAAAATGGGGCTCTCTCTTCTGGGGTATAATTACCCCTACAACCAGGGGCAGAACAGTTCGGCATTGAGAAAAATTAAATATCTAACTATTAAAAAGAAACAAAGTCAAATATAGTACTACGTACTAGGAAGTGCTTAAATATCGGTGGAAGGAGAATTGTATTAATTAATTACTAAAAATTAACAAAAATCAGTAGCAAGTTCATCCAACTATTTTTAAAATATTTCTAACTGTACAGAGATAAATGTAAATAACTATGAGTCAATAATAATATCGTACACTACTTCATCCTTGGTGCAAAATATCAGCTTTGATGGTAGGCCTTATATAGAGTAGGCTATTGATTAGTTTAATACAAGAACAATGTATAATGTTCATCTAAATTTGTTTACGAATTATTAATCTTTTATTTCACGTTTGTCATAAATAAATGCATTGATTTTCCTAAGTTTTATGCTGACTTCTAGTGAAAGTTGCCAAACACGTAATTTTCGGCTCCAGATTGTAAGGTAGCTACAAATCCTCTACCGGTTAAGCCATTTCAACAAGCTTTATCCTGGAAATTTGCAGAGAATGGAGTCCTAATGGAGGCGGTACATTTCACAACATTCCACGTCAGCAACTAAAGCTGTAAAATATTCTGTAACAGTTTATCTATCATCATGTCCCTCCTACTATTCTCAATTTGTCACAACGCACAGTTGTCTTGACTTAGCTGGGGATGAATAGTTTCTAAAGTTCTATCACTTAGCCTGAGTCAGACATATAATAAAAGGAGAAGTTAAATATTTCTAAGAAGATCAGTTCTCATTACTTTCCTTCCCTGAAATTTCGTCACCATAGTTTTCCGATTAATATAGCTTGATGCGTTTTCGTCTTCGTCATGATGCTATAATATAGCATCAATTCGGTGTTACTTGTCATTCTTCTGTTCAAGTCAGTGTACGGTGATATTTCTCAAATTGACAGGGACAGAAATGCTACTACATTGATGTTACTTAAATATCGTACTACTGTATAAATTTTGGAACCTAGTGTTTTCAGGTCATGTCATGTCGATTTGAGGTGGTAAATGTGTCCTGTCATGAGCCACTTCTGGCACAAATTTCCTAACATTATTCAGTCCCAATTTAAAGCGTTTCAGAACAAATCATATTGGTTAATACGTATTCCGAATAAAGCGACGTATTATGGCGGTACCCTCGTGTTCGTACTAACGTAGTTCCACTATATATTACTCTACCCGCCTAGGAAATCTTGTATTCAGCGTGTTCTTACTAAGGAAGTTCTATTGTATATACGTATATTAAGTTTGAAAATTCAACTTAGTGGGGAGGGGGGTTTGTGCAAAGTTTTCAAGTTAGTCAGCAGTATATTTATCAATTCATTTAAAATCGAGTTTGTTTCATCCAACCATTTCTCTTGCAAACCGGATGTAGAAAATGGTCCAGATCCTCGAATTTGAACCATTTTGAAGATACTGTGCCGCACACTAATGCGAATTACTACTAAGAATTTGTTCAAATTGCACATGAGAGTTATATCGAGTGAGTCTTTCAGCCAGGGGGGGAGGGGTTTGGGTGCTATAGGGGCTGAGCCCCCTGATAATTTTATAAACTTTTGTGCTGATACTTATATCTCTGCTTTGGATTAAGCATAGCATTTAATGTCCTAAGGGAATGATACTCCATTATAAATAAGGACCATGGAGATAAATCTATGGTTAATTTCAAAAAGACTAAATTCTAAAGCATACACTCCGGGTATAAATACGTACTTTATTCTAGTTCAACTAAAGATGTCCTAAATCCTAAGGAAACCTGAGCTCTGTTCTAGAGATATGTTTGTAGTGAATTGATATTTTAATGAGGATTACCAACTACTAGACATTAATAATTAGGTATACGTGAGCATAACACTATGTCTCGCTCTGAATACTCCTGGAAAGAACTTGTAATTAATCACTTCACATTAGACTTGTAAAGTAACTACTGGACTAAATAAACTACTATACTATTTAAGAGACTCCGGGACTTGTATACTAAGTCTCTCGCCATCATCTAAACTCTTGGACTGAACTTTCAAAGTTGAATTATATAATAGAAATGGTTTAAAAGTTTATTGTATTTTAGTTCGTATTCTCTCTTCCGAACCACTCTATTATCATTCCGGACTCTTTTGATAGGCTACAATTTGACCATCTAACGCATAACCTCTTTAGCACATCTAAGTTACTTATCACTATAAACGTTCACATATCACTATTTTTATATATAATCATTTTCATACAAAGTTGTACCAATTTGTTCTACTTTGTTCAGAATAAAATTATTTGTTCAATTATTAAAGTTATCAACCTTGCTAAAAATGAATTCAGATACAGACACAATCTACCAGACAACGAGACGGATATTTAAGATCGCTTCTATCCACTAAGCAGGGGTGGCGCCAGGATTTCCCTGACACGGGGGCTAAAATCCCCGACGGGGGTGGCTAAATAGAGGGAACGCGATCAGCTTCCCCGTATAAACTTTCCCCGACGGGGGACTATTTCCCCCCCTGCCTCCACCCTAGCGCCACCCCTGCCACTAAGGCCTATCTCTGGTTATTTGGCTCCTCGCTGGTAGATAAATCTATAAAAAAGGTGAGTTTAATACAGTTTCCTATACTGGTATAGTATATCCTTATTCACTGAAAGTTTCAATTCAATTGGCTCTCTACCTTTGGTGTGACAGGCAGATCAAATTCTGATTTTTTAAGAATTTTACCCAGCGATTTAAAAATAAGCATACTTATTCGCCCATAGCTAAGAGTTATATTGTATACGAATTTACTCGAATATCTTTGTATAGTAAGTATGCATATAGTTAATTGGACTGAATCTGTTAGATTTGATTTGCGTCACTTCGTTTGTTCAGACAAGTCGATTTTGTTGAGATCCCGTTATCTTTAAGGGAGGTCTTGTCCTGAAAGTATTCAGTTGAAAGGCATTATTGCTGGAAATTGATAAATAATGCTCAGAATCAATTAAAACTTGAAAAAGAGTTAATATGCTTAGGATTCTTGGTAATAGACCTAGATTTTCAACCCAATCTCTTCTTGGGACCTCACACGGGTGATGAAGCAAAGATTTTACCCATAATCATTTTTCGTAATTTAACATTTTTAGGCCAAATGGCTTGATTTTTAAAAAATTGTATTATCAAAGTGCTAAATTTTGGTAAATCACCGAGATTTATATGAAAACATACCCACACACAACGAACTGGTTATTACATGCATCTGTTGCAGGCAAAGGATTTTCCAGCCTGAACGCCTTTCGCCTAGGCCATTGGCGTTTCCAAACTATCATGGTTTTATTTTAATATTTATTTATATAATTTTTAATATCTACAATACATCTAAGGATTAAATTATTACTTTTATGTTGATTTAAACATTATATTAATTATTGATATTATGGATTATTCTATTTACTTAACCTCAGTAATCTGACTGATGTCTTGTTTAATTAAATTAGACTAGCTGAACAACCTGAGATAATTATAGAATTACAATTGATGTATAACACAATGTGACAAAATTTTTTTCCTGGCTATCAGTAGAAATATCCTAATTCCTTATACTCTAAAAGGATAGAATCTTGAGATAACAACATCAGGACTTTGATTTTACTCAATGAGACAAATTTCTTAATTTACAAATCTACAATAAAAAATCACTGGTATTATCAACTTTTTTTCCCATTAATTAGAAATATCATAGTGCAACATGAATATAATGTCTCTGTACTAAAGCAATTCAAAAGTATAACAGCTGCATCAAAAGTGAGACATTTCGGTAAATTTATTAATGTCATTGTCAACATGACAAAAGCAAAGTTAGAAGAGAAGAAAAGTAGTTTTGAATGCTTTACATGTGTAAGGAATTAGGAAATATTACTTGCAACCCAGGAACGAATTTTTTTTCATATTTTGTCACATTGTGTAATTGGTTATTGGCAACGTTTGAAGTTTTACAAAGTATTTTGATTGTGACAGGTGATTGCTTTGTGATACTTTGAAGTGCAAGTTTTCTTTAATTTTAAGCATTTGCATTTATTTGATAAACATCCTGCAGTGCAGTTGCAAAATTACTTGTGACTCCCAAGAGAGGATTGTCAGGTACATCCTCGGGCTTCAAAAAGAAAGAAACAGTTCGAACTGACGCACGTTATGGTGATTTTCTAATCTCCCTGCAGTTGTCTCGATCTGATAAAATCCATCAACAGTACTATTCAGTTTGACTCTTGGGATGTTCTGGCGGTCAAATGGTCAACTCCTGGAATTTGTAAGGGCACATTTTTTTCCTATGTTGAATATCTTGATTATTTATTGATTTGTGGATCATTCTATTTATCTGTTTAACCTGACTTCATTTGGCTGCTCTCCTCCCTTCTTCAATCCTGTTTGATCTTTCCTCTAGCAAACAACTCTACACCAAACTGGGAAACCATATCTTTCCATGTTCTCTACATAATTCCCACAATATTTATGGATAGATTGACGACATCCTGACAACGCTGAGCGTCACTGCAGGTCAGTTTACACAAAACCCACACACTTGCTCGACCTGGGTGCATGTTGCTTGTGTTACAGTTGGAAACACATTTGAGACAAAAGGAGGAGTTAGGGATGATTCAGAAGAAATAGAACTCTGGATATGACTGATCGGAGGATAGGTATGGTCAAATGAAGTGTATTGTGATTGTGTGGGAGCCATATTGAATTTTGAAGGAGTGAATATTCTGGGATAATATCATATAAACAACAAGTTTTATCGAATTGTAGGCTGGAGTTGATATATGAGGTGAAATGATTATATCCGATGTCTCTCATGGGAATCGATCGAATCAAGGGTGATGTTGAGATCTGGGCTGGAATAGTGCGAATTGATTCTGCAGCATTCAAGTGTACTTCAGACTGCACATACTTAAATTCTGTTTGGGAATAAACTGTCAGTGCACAGTGGGCAAAAACAGGTACATCAGCGGTCATAGGTATTTAGGTGCAAGATAGAGGTATAAAAGGTATTAGTTACCTATGGGTTATCACCTATAACAAATTGATTGGGACCAAACAAAATTTGGTATGGCTTCTATTTTTTAAGTTGTGATGACTTAGCAAAAATGAGATAAATCTAATTCCGAAAATATTTTGATAATTATCATCGATCTAGTTGGACTATTCATACTAGTAGTATATGTCGATATGTAGAATACAAATGAGCATCTTACATGTTATTTTCCGCTTTATAACTGATTAAAATCATGTCCTATGTGAGAAACAACAAATTAATAATTACAACAGAATTCAGAAAATATTAATTATTCTGTTTTGGGATTTGAAATTAAGATACTATCTGTTCGGATACTTCACTGGTAATATCGATGCGTGTTTCTAGAACAATAAATGCACCAATACTAATTACATTATTCATTTTACATTGATTTAACGAATAAAGTTCAATAAACACATTAGATATTACATATTTTACATTTTATACTTAACCACAAGTATTTGAATATTTAATAAACAACTCAATTTTTTGAAATTTTAGTCCGATGGACAGTTTAATAATGTATGTAACATTTTTGGGTCAAATGATGTCAATTAGTGACTGGTTACATCTTAAAGAGAATTTTCTGTAGTTTAAGATAGCATAGGTGAAATAATTGACCATATCTTACCATATAAGGTCGGGCACAAAATATACAAAAAGGATCATCGAAAACGAAATAAAATAAATGATACTGAATTCGGAAACCATAAGAGATGTACTAAGTATAGACACATATCTGGAAACTAGAAGAAAAACTGATACTAGTATGCTTCAAATGCTCTAGAAAGCTTATTTTATGTTATAAATTTAGCACTTGAAACTTGATACTATTTGAAAACTCGAGTTTTATCTTGGAAACCATAGTTTATGATCGTAATTCAAATTATAACATCTTGACTTCCAGATGGAATTTGATAAAATAAATTATATTTCTATGGTCCTTGACTATCCTAGCAACACATATTTAAGAAATTGAGCATAAACACAGACCTCAAAATTTGAGCTATGACCGCTGATTTGCCCACTGTGCAGTGACACAAGATCGGGAACATTGTTTTATTTGTTTAACTCGTTGACTTGCTCAATCATACTATAATAACACCAAGTTTAGGTATCATTCTATCTTAAATATTTGGACTACGTGATATTAGTGTACAGCCGAGTTACTGGTAAATTCGCTCATCAACTCATTCTCTAGTTGGCTTCTACTCTTAATTAATTAAGTTATACTAGTTATACGTGAAACTTACATGTTCATTTCTTCTTCTGTCATCACATAATTCGCGATTTTATTTGGTATCCCGAAATCTTCCTGTCCTTTAACTCAGTGGTCTTCAAACTTTTTTCTCAGCGTACCCCCTGGCTATTTTTTAACTTTACGCGTACCCCCAAGTCCCCAACATCTAATTTTTACATATACGTACATACTTTACCGACTCGTCTCAAAGAGAGCTGGCGTACCCCCATGAGAAGCCTCGTGTACCCCTAGGGGTACGCGTACCCCAGTTTGAAGACCACTGCTTTAACTGGATCTCGACCAATACTCTATTCGGAGTTCTATTTTCCAGAGTTGAGTGAGGACTTGTGTTGATCTAATGCTGTGATTTGGGGGACATAGGTTAACCAACAAGGATCATTGGCTTTCCTCATTAGTGAGCCTAAACCCTTCTTACTCTCTCGCTTAACACGTTATTCCCTCCCCCCCCTCAGGATGTCTGGGCTTGCCATGAATTATTTTTTCAGCTCAGCCTTCTTTGAAGTCCGAGTGTTTAAAGTTACTGAACACTGAAAAAGTTCTTTATTGTCTGGCGCTGAATTAATTCAACATCTGACAAACATTACTTGCTTTTTTACATTGCAAAAATATGTTCAAAAAAAACTTAAATTCCATAGTTAAATTCATGTCTGGATTCCTTTGCTCGTACCATATATTCACTCTAATCGTTTGCATACCTCTTTTGTATAAAGTTTTGTTGTTGTTTCATTAGCAGTTCTGTTTATTTTATGATAGTAAACAAGTTGATGCATGCAGGGTGTTATCCAGGCGTGCTGGGTGCGCCTAAAGGAGCGTAATTTGGCAGGATTTTTATCTAGGCGTACAAAAATCAATATAGGGCTACAATATTGAGAGATGCTCCCATAGACTTAATACAAGATGACTAATCTAGGCGTACAAAATGAAAAATGAATGAGCTCAAACTAAATCTAAGAGCGCTGTAAATTTTTCCTGGATGAAAGCCTGGATGCATGTGAATACTATAAGTAAACTTCCGCAGCTTACATTTCACAAATAATTTTGAATGTTATTAAAATATCATCCAACCTACTTGTTAAGATCTTCCGAATGAAGTGGAGACCAATTAACAACCACATACTACAAGTTGTACCTAGATTCATTAGTTCTATTTGTATAGCATTCCAGTTTTATAATTTTACGAGGGCTATATAATATGAACAGTTAAAATACCATTCAATTAATTATAGTATTTATTTCTTATTATTGTGTACTATAATCACTAGTATCTTCCGTCTAACCACAATCACTTACTTTGTAAAGCTTCAAATGTTGTCAAGAACCAATTATACTTCAAATGTATTTCTATAATTATCTCAGGTTGTTCAGCAGTCTAATTTAATTAAACAAGACATTAGTCAAATTTGTGATGTTAAGTAAATATAATAATCCATAATTTTAGGCCTGTAACAAATATATACCACGATATTTTTGAAATTCGTTTAAAATAGACCTCCCATTGTGAAAAAATTACGTACTGGATATTCAAATTGCTGTACATCAAAAGTATAGGTCCGATTTAGTTTAAATTTCAGTGACCTAGTATTTATTGCATACTGTTCAAAAACACTATAATCTCAGTTTATGATGATGATTTCGAGAGGGTCCATAAATGTATCAACTTATATTGCGAACCTATATCATTATTAACATAAAGGTGTTCATCTATCGTTAAGCATTCTTGACAATATTGACAACCATCCGATTTTTAAAAATAAGACAATGCTGCTTAGCCTGCTCTATATACGATATAATCAATTTAACCAACATCTATTTCTATGCGAGCAAATTTATTTATATCTAGAGTTCTATTTCCAATTCAAGTTGTTTTTCAACATCATTGTTGTCACTAAATTGGCTAATATGTTATTTCAGATAACTGGCTTTTCGTCTGAAGTAATTTTGAATTTAATAGCAAACACCTCTAAAATGTTAGAAAGCTGAAGTCTAAGTACACTTGATACCTGATTAAGAGACCCAGACATTTGCCTATACATACTAAAGAGGTGTTCTAACGCATATATTTGGATTCTTTTTGATAGAAGATACTGTTTTCCACAGTGCTCAGTAAGTCGTTTATCAAGCATTGGTAGTGCCTCACATATATGTCGAATGTTTGTGAAAGTTTGTGGTGTTAATTTCCCATGTACAAATGGCAGATGCACGTACAAATCAGCAATTTCACTTCTCCTTTTTGAGAATTTCAGTCAAAACAAATTATAAATATGTTGATACAAAATTTCCATAGAGAAAATGTTATCAGTTAAATATACATATTATGTGATTACTACTTAATAATACATTCAAAATTTCATTTCTTTTGTTTGCCAACGTTGAATTTGAGTCTCCAACTGGTAATTGGTGTGAATTTCCTGTCTTTTGTAAAAACTAGCTATAATTTTTTAGTGGGTGTTGTGACATGGATTTCTTGTAAACATGCCATGTGTGTTGCCAGGTTGTAAATTTAATTATCATTCTGAAATAGATTTACTTATGTATTTTTTATATATCAATGAGGATATCTAACATTCGCGATTCGACTTTAATTAATAAAACCAAAATAGAATGGCGGAACCTCCCGACCAGCCGTTCAGGCTGGTCAGGTAGGAGAGAGGAGGATATTTTACGGAAAGCAGAGGAAAGTAGGAGAGCTGATTCATTGTCAGTGGAACAGGGAAGAGAATGTAAAGCAAGAATGCACACGAAAGGGATGGAGATAATCAAGCGCACTAATGACCATCTCCACCCACCTGACTTGCAGGCGGTGATTTGCCAGGAGACCAAGATAGGCATCAAGAGGACATCTGGATAACTCACACCACATAGTGGGGGAGAGTCTCCTGACGGTATCTGAGGGCACGGCTGCTAATCTACCCGAGCTAGCAGCCACGGTGCAGCCTGCCGAGTCTGGAGGAGCTGAGGAGTTCGTCCTCTGCGACTCGCGCCGCTGCAGCTGCAGCGGCGCGCACGGCCTGTTTGCAAACAGGCCGGGCACAGCCAGGAGCGGGGCAAACGCGAGAGCTTGGAGGTGTCAGATGCGCATAGCCAGCGCCTCGTCCTAGCTATTGGCAGCCTGCAAGCCAACAGCCTGCACCTTGCGCCATACGTTCTGTGTGAGGTGGAAGAAGCAGCACTTGATCAGTGTTTTCGGCCACACCGCCTCAGAGCTGTTTATCGCAGCCTTCTCAAAGTCCAAGAGCATCTTCCTCGGATGGGCGAGGGGACAGAGTTGGCGAATCTGATCCCACATCCTCCTGTAGGTAGCCTCCGTTTTGTTGGGAAGCATCACGAACAAACTCAGCAGCACGTGACCATCTTTCGTAAGATGAGGCCCTCCACGGAGTGCATGCACCACATACACCTGAGCGAAGAGGGAGGAAGCCGTCTTAAGGGTTCCGTCAGCCATCCAGTAGTCCGCCAGTCGCAGCCTCCAGGTTTCGCTGTGTTCCGAAGATTAGGATCCTCTGCGTCTCCGGTCCCAAGTCGTAGAGGACGAACTCCTCAGCTCCTCCAGACTCGGCAGGCTGCACCGGGGCTGCCAGCTATCAGACTGTCCAGCTTGGGTAGCTTAGCAGCCGTGCCCTCAGATACCGTCAGGAGACTCTCCCACACTATGTGGTGTGAACTATCCTGACTGTCCCGTGCTTTCCTCTTGATTCCTATCTTGGTCTCCTGGAAAATCACCGCCTGCTCGTCAGGTGGGTGGAGATGGTCATTAGTACGCTTGATTATCTCCATCCCTTTCGTGTGCATTTTTGCTTTACATTCTCTTCTTTGTTCCACTGTCAATGATCACTCTCTCCTCCTCCTCCTCCACTTCTTCTTTTTGGGCTACAGCTACCAGCGATGTAAGGACAGTTGTCAGTTGTGGTAGCTGCACCCAACATAGTTCTAGTTCTCGAAATCGCATCTTAGTCTTCTTAGTTCTCTTAGTTTCATATTGGTATTACGTAGTTTTAGTTTTTAAGTACTATTAAATGCCGAATACCATTGGTTCCTTTTATAATTACAGAGTTTATAATTTGCAGAGAAACATGAATGCTATTGGATGTGGAATCGGACGTGACAGTTTTTTGGTGACCGCTATATACATATACGTGTAGGTGGCCGCAAGTGTGGAGTTGATTAACTGTTCAGTAGCAACGAATGTCATTCGATTTCTCGCTACACAATAAATATAATCGTTTCCATTATACAGGCAACTCTCGTTATACTGAAGTGCTTGGGAGCTGTAATTTCCTTCGTTATATCCGGATATTCGTTATAAGCGGATACTCACTAATGCATTTAGTGCGCTGGGGAAAAAAGCAATTTCGTTATATTAGACTTAGTTATACTTACTACTGGCTAAGACTGAACACAGTAGCGTAGCTAAGGTTTCGGGGGCCCCAGTTTAAAACTATGTGCCGGGGCCCTGGCCCAACTAGTTCAAATTGGTTTAGAAAATTTTAAGGAGTGCACGCATCTGGATAAATTTGGGTTCGGAAATTACATTTCCAGAATTTTTGACATCACTATTAGACAAAATGTAGATGGTTAATATAATTGTAATTCTTTCTACTCGTTTTGCATAACCAGAAACATAAACTCTCTTTATGTTTCACTCAATTAGTTTCAAAAGCAAGCAAGGATACATAAGAAGCAATAATACAATTTGATTAAATTGATAACTGACAAACAAATAGCTATATGTATTAGAATACAAATAATTCTCAAATACATAACTGTTATATTGAAGTATGATTGAAGTAGATCTGCATAAGGGAAATTCCGGAATCCTTGGGGGGGCCTGACATTGGGGCTAAGCAAATGACTGGACTGTATAACGTATTACGGAAGCATAAGTAGTGTAAGTGATACATTTCGTTCTTTACGTATCTTGGATAACAATGTTGTGTAAATTGATTTATTAATTTATTATTCTGCCTAAATTCTTTTAATTAATCTCTTATACAAGAATTACGCAAAAACACTACTAATATTTATCAGATATGTTACCTGGTAAATAAATTCCGTCGCTGTTAACCAATATTAACAGCGGATATCCGATTAAGCAAATTCAGGGTTCACTGTCCGTTAGGCGGGTCGATTATATTTAATAATAGAACAAGCTTAGTAGAGTGGAGTTGCTTTATTAGCAACTCGGGTTTTGTTTCAAAAATAGTTGCTAATGGGAGAAGTTTCTAATAAGGGGATATTGTTTAAAAATAGTATAACACGATTTACGTAGTTATAATAAAAATACACAATATCACCCTCTCACGATATTTGTGGGTCAGATAATGGTTTCATAAGCGCATACAGTTTTCTGGAAGATGGTGAATGGGACGCAATGGTCCGGGAAAGGTATATAACAGAGACTCCACTTTTGATAGTAAAACATTTGAAAATATAATCTAAATAATAGTATAAAAATACTTTAAAGTGTTGAAAATATGAAAGCATATAGTACTTATTGAGTCCGACTAGCATATAATATCAAGTCACATGATACCCTAAATATGTCAACACAATGCGTGTGTGTGTGTACGTTCTAATTTATAGCAACCTAAGTATAATAAATCTTTTGCTAGTAATATAATTGTTATTCGTTTATTAAACCTTTGAGTTGCTTAATTTGTCTGTTAGCAACTTTAATTTGCTTTTAGGGGAACCAGGAAATAGGTTACTAATAAACGAAGCGAGTTAAGCGAGTTGTTAATAGCGGAACTTGACTTTATAGAATTCCCCATGCTCTTTAGTCCAGCAATATGGTGCAAGATTGTGCATTTTTGGAAAGTTTGCCCAAACTTTCCAGAGCGGCATGGGAGCTTAAATCGCGAGTTATATCCTAAAGTATCAGATTCAGGCATAAAACTTAACTAGCCAGAGGTTGGTCACGGAACCTTAATTTTTGACCCCACTATATACTCGTCTTATTGTTATGCAATTTAATATCCACTGAATTCATTGCATATCAACCACTTTAGTGTGTTTCTATTTAAAACCATATAACATTGTTAGATATACATATTGAATATATTAATTTAGTACATTTACATTTAGATATTGAAGTTTCTTTTTCATAATCAATCAATGGCTGAATGTCCAACACTTCCCAAGTCCCGGCTTGATTTAGCAAGACTGCTGAAGGACAATTATTATAACTGTCATCAAACACTCTCTCACTTGGAGGATTGTCTTGATCTAGACATAGAAAGAAGAGATTATTTGCATGCAATGCTACGCAGAATCCGTGACACTTTCAAAAGAGCAAAGAAAAGTCTGGATAGTTGTGAGGGAGAGTGGTGGAACTCGCAACTCTCCTTGCTACCTAAACAGAAGAAGACCCGCATTGCCCTTCTGGATGATCTTGAAATTGATCGTTCCTCTATACAGAAGAATGTAAGTGACATTTCCTTGAAGAAGATGCGATCACGCTTGTCAAGCGTCTTAGATTCTATTAAATTACTTTCGGAAATAGAAAATACATCAGAGGTAAACATAGCTTCCCTTCCATTACAGCTCCTAATAAATGAGGAAGATTCTATCGAAACTCGAAAAGTTTCAAAATCCAATGAGTATGACAATTTCCACGGTCGCGGTCAATTCGGGAATGTTCCGAGGAAGGAGCTTGATCTTAACAAGTCTTTATTCCTTCTAGATTTACTCGAAATAGGAAAGAGGAAGTACACACGGTTTCGTAAATATTTGTTATCCAGCGATTTCAAACTCCCTGCATACCATAAATTAGCTGAGCATAGAAATTGCATAGTACTGCGCTCAATCATTCAACCCTACCCAAGTCCTATAGCTCCAATCGGTGTAAAAGTAGATTACGCTCAGTATGTTCGTCATACCTTTTTGTGGATCCTGACCACCATTGCACTTCCTTCCACTGAAGATTTTCCACTGAGGTTTATAAGAATGTTATATGGTTTCAAATAGAAACACACTAAAGTGGTTGATATGCAATGAATTCAGTGTATATTAAATTGCATAACAATAAGACGAGTAAATGGAATTCCAGGGATATAAAAACAGAGAATGGAATGTGGATATATTTTTGATGTTGCGCAATGTTTCGAGGGCTAATATTTTCTAAGACAATACTAGAGACCTTCATTATGACTATGTATTAATATGGTATTGACTTTCTCTGACTTTTTGTTCATCGTTCACTTTGAAATTTTCTGTGTGAAATCATTTACCTTTTTTGCACTTTGTAACTTCAAATAAAGACTCTTTCAAAAATAATTCACTCACTCACAAGTAGTCTCAAATTCAGATTCAGCATACTTTTATTGTATAAGGAAGACTAAATTTAGCTATATAAATCGCCTTGAATAGTAATTATAGACATCAAAATATCAGCTATTTTGAATTCTTCAAAACCACAAAATGAAATATTTGATTTGCTTGACTTTGATAATATTTTTGTACAGCCTCTAGGCGTTCGATTGACCTACAATTTTTACAGAGCATTACTGAAACATTCAAGATTGATTTGAAATCATTTACTAATGCAAATAGGAACTCAAAAAATTCCTATAATTTTAGGCTTAAGCCACTGTGCCTAGAAGTAGTACAAGTACAAAGTCATGTTCTTGCGGCTTTTTCTGTGATCAAAGTACAGAAGTGCTCCTTCAAGCAACAACTACTTTTGATCTTGGATGAATCTTGGCTTTGAGCAGGAATATGATAAATGCATACTTTTGGCTTGACAATTAATCTTTGGAGTGTTTCTAATAGTATATTCGCACTCAGTACGCTTACCCGAGAAAAACAAGGGTTCACTCAATATGGTTACTCCAAATTGGGAGATCGGAATGTTATCATATTCTTAACGTTGCTATGGAAAACCAAAATATATTATCACCCAATATAGTCAATATACCTATCAAAATGCTGGAAATTAAGTGCTGAGCACGAATTTGACAATATAAAGTTGTTAAGAAAGCATTTGAATATGCTATCCTGTATTTATACTGCGGCGATTTCGATTGGGCACCAATTTCTGTCCCCTGAAAAAATTGTTCTTCCAAAAATTCTGCTATGTGCCATAGCTGAAGTTGATCAGAACCTATAATACTACAATTGTGCAAAATTTGGTACTTTTATCTCGAAAATGCACAATTCGACCATTTCCTGCATCATATTGCTGGACTACTTGAACAGGACCTGTAAATCTATACTATTAAAACACAAGCCTGGGTGTGTGTATATCTATATTTATATATTTGTTTGTATGTTACGAGTTGTTTGAAGAAAGTGGACGGTTTCCAAATGTGATTTTTGGCATATAGGGGTAACTTTTGGCACCCGCCAACAAATTGAGGTTTCCACTCAAAATTTCTCACACCTCGGCAAGTTATGACGTCATTGTCACATTTCGAGAACCCTGAAAAATTCACATAATCTCACATAATTCGCGCCTTCTAAGAGATCAAATTATTAAAATTTAATAGAACATGTACATTAATAATGCGGACACGTTGGTCACACCAGATTTCCAATATGCTTACTCATTATCGCATGATGACGTAATCACTAAAATTTCCCATTTTTAAAATTGACTATTTAGGCCTATTTACGTTTTATAATTAATGTTAGAAGTATGTAAACCACAAACCAACCGCAAAGCTGTTGGTGTGTGGTTGTGTTCTGCCGCGAAGCGATCTAGCAAGCGAAGCTCGCTAGTAGGTTAATAATAGAGAAATGTTACTAATAGGTGAGTTGCTAATAAAGCAACTACGTCACTTAATTTAATTAATCCATAACCCATATGAATGTTTATTTAATTAATAAACTTTAAGCACGTGTTATTTTGATTGCAATACAACAGCAGTTATAGTCTTCCACGCTACATCAAGGTTACATTGTGGTTTCGTCCGGTTTTAGTTTAAGCGGGGTTTGTCCTCTGTCTGATCCAAAACTGGATTTGGACCGGACAAAATCCAACCCTGCTAGTGTAACACTTGGCTGGATCTAATTTGTTGGTTAATTAATTGAATAAATAATCTCAACTCCAGTCCAACTTCGTATTCTCTAAATACAGTGGAGTGAGCTTAATAGCAACCCGTGTTTGCCACTAAATCTGGTTGCTAATAGGCGAAGTTCCAATAGGGGAATTAAACTATCACGCTTGGAATCTCCAAAAAGCGATTGCTAATAAAGCAATATTGCTAATATGGAAGTTGCTAATAAGCAAACTCCATTGTAGTTGACATTTCTCCGAACCTCCCTGATGTTTGTATTTACCAGTGTCTGCAGGACTAGTAAATAAACTAGATTCAGAGAAACCTCCGATTAGTGAACACCCTATAATTAATGTAAGCAAAATATTACTATATACAGTAGACTCCGCTTAATCGGGACACCGGTTAATCGGTTTCTCCGCTTAATAGGGTCAAAATGACCTGGTCCCGATGTGACCCAATTAAGCGGAGTCGACTGTACTTTGCTTATCAATTAGCATATACACTACCCGGACAAAAGTATTCGACCACCCAACATTTTCCCATTGAAAATAGTACTATAGTGGGGTTAACAATGGAAGATGGTGTTTTAAAATTACATGAGATATTGCTACTTCGATTACATATTTGTATTCTGCACATTCGAATTAACAATTGTAGGAGCTTTCAATTCAATTCCTTTTTGATTTGGTTAAAAATTATCTTCCTATGCCACTATGCACCACTTTTCCAAAATTGCCACTATTGGAGAGATGGGAACTGGTGGCACATGTTGTCATTTGATGATAATTTTCAACAGAATTAATATGTAATCAATTGGAAGCATCTACAATGGGTAATTCGATTGCGTAGAATACGAATCTGAATTAAAAATAACAATATGTCATAAAGTTTTAATACATTAAACAATATTATTAGGCATACTATAGTACTATTTTCAATGGGAAAACTTTGGGTGGTCGAATACTTTTGTCCGGGTACTGTATACACTACCCGGACAAAAGTATTCGACCACCCAACATTTCCCATTGAAAATAGTACTTTAGTAGGTTTAACAATGGAAGATAGTGTTTCAAATTACATGAGATATTGCTATTTCGATTACAAATACGTATTCTGCGCATTCGAATTATCAATTGTAGAATCTTTCAATTCAATCCCTTTTTGATTTGGTTAAAAATTATCATCCTGTGCCACTTTGCACCACTTTTCCCAAATTGCCACTATGGGAGAGATGGGAACAGGTGGCACATGTTGCCATTTGATGATAATTTTCAACCGAATTAATATTTAATCAATTTGAAAGCATCTACAATGGGTAATTCGAATGCGTAGAATACGAATCTGAATTCAAAAGAGCAATGTCATAAAGTTTTAATACATTGAACAATATAATTAGGCCATGGTCAATATTTTGATAATACTGAATAGGCCTTATGGCCCCTTATCATAACGTAGGTCACGTACCAATATATATCCTCCAAAAAACACAAATATGCTTATTCATTGTCAAAATATGACTTCATGATAATACAAAATTTGTATTCTGATTAATTCAAGATTCTTCTTCGCGAGGCACGATGTGCCGAGTGCAACACACAACAACCGCGAAGCGGTTATTGTGCGGGTGCCACGATTCGCGAAGCGACGGAGCAAGCGTAGCGCGCTAGTTAGTATGTAAATCTTGATTATCTTGGTTATTCTATAGCCATATAATGGTGATAACGCAGCAATTGAAGAATAGAATACAAAATATATATTTGGAGTAGGGCTAGGTTCTGGTTGAAGAATTTTCATAACCTTGGTGTTTAAACTCTTTCATCGCCCCTTGTAGGACTATAATTAGTTTCTGTTATTAACCAGGATGTAACCAGGTGTGTATACCCGGTTATTTCAATAATTTTATCCTAGTGACCATGGTTAAAACTGAATCTAAATACTGAAATATGTAGTTAGTTCTGGTTATAACCAAGTTAGTTCCGGTTAGAACCAGAACCAACTATGCATATAACAAAGGGTAGATTCGATATATTGTGTAACTTGGATATAACTACGCTTCTAGACGTTACACACATGGTTGTATCCGGTTTATACCAGAACTAACTATATTTTCAACACAAGGTGATAGTCAGGTTTAGTCATGAGTTTGAAAATCAATAACCAGAACCCGGCAGTAGGGGAATATGGTAAACAGGGCAGGGAAAACTGTCCGATACAATTATTGCAATTTCTTCCAGGGATAAGTATTTCAGTCAAAAAGCGCACTACTAATTATGAATGGAATCAAATTTCGGAAAAAACTTAAACCCCTGGCCCTGAATAAAAAGTAATTTTCTCTCCGAATAAGGCTAACGAATTTTACGATCTCCTGGTGTTCGTTCGCACTAACTAAGTTCTACTAGTATATGTAAAATTTCCCCATTATTTTTATCTCTAGGCGTGTGGATACTATTCAACAAATTGATGGATCATATATACATCCACAAGTTTCACAGAAAAGAACCTGCTTGGATAATTTGCTTTCTTCTGGTCACAATTTTAATATTCAAGCAGCAACTAATATCCAGTCATTTAATACTCATTCGAACTATTTTCAAAAAAATGTTCAATATCCAGGTCCTTATTTGTTATCCGTACCCGGTCCTACACAAAGATCAACTAATTCTGAAAAGTATCTTATTAGGCCACAGGAAGTACATAATATTAAAGATCCCTCAAAACTACAAAATCCTTTTCATAAATTTTCAGTTGTATGAAAAATGGTTATCTTATTACTTTTCTTCAATTATATATATAAAAATATAATAATTTAATAATTATCATTAACCCAAATTGATGTGTTCGCATTACTTCTTTGACAATTTCCTTGTCTTAAATATTTATATTTATAACATATTTATATTAATTTACTTTATCTTCATATTAAATGAATTTTATGGGTTATTTTTTTGTTTAACAGAACAACTTGAATTTTGCACAATATTGCTGGAAGGTTCTTTCTTTATTCGAATTTATGTTTTCATACACATAGTAAGAACTCCTTGAACTCCAATTCAATTTTAAACATGTAATGGAATTGAAAGAATTCCTAGTCTAATTCTGGGAATTGATCTAGTTCTTAATCAGTAATCAGAATAATGAAATCCAAACGACTTGATCCTATTTGATAGGTAAAATACCTGGTCAAAAGTTCAGATCAATATTATTTCCGTTAAAGGAATTATTTACTTACCTTTTTATAGGAAATTAATGCGCCATGACATTAACGCGAATTGCTCCAATTCGCGTTAATTTCCGTCGTATTAATTTCATGGCGCGTTAATTTCCTATAATAAGGTCATTAGACTAGGACATAATATATCCGGGAGTATAATTAGGCTATGACATAATATACCCATGAGTATAATTAGACTAGGACATTATATACTCGGGGGTATACCTTATTATAGGAAATTAACGCGAATTGAACCAATTCGCGTTAATTTCATGGAGACTAAATTTCCTATAATAAGGTAGAAGCAGGACCAACTATCATATATACAGGCTTGTCAAAAGGTCCCGCATTGTCGGTCAGGTCTGATCAGGTTTTATATACAATATTCACGTTCAGGTCAGGTCAGGTCATGGTGCACAGTGGGCAAAAACAGGTACATCAGCGGTCATAGGTATTTAGGTGCAAGATAGAGGTATAAAAGGTATTAGTTACCTATGGGTTATCACCTATAACAAATTGATTGGGACCAAACAAAATTTGGTATGGCTTCTATTTTTTAAGTTGTGATGACTTAGCAAAAATGAGATAAATCTAATTCCGAAAATATTTTGATAATTATCATCGATCTAGTTGGACTATTCATACTAGTAGTATATGTCGATATGTAGAATACAAATGAGCATCTTACATGTTATTTTCCGCTTTATAACTGATTAAAATCATGTCCTATGTGAGAAACAACAAATTAATAATTACAACAGAATTCAGAAAATATTAATTATTCTGTTTTGGGATTTGAAATTAAGATACTATCTGTTCGGATACTTCACTGGTAATATCGATGCGTGTTTCTAGAACAATAAATGCACCAATACTAATTACATTATTCATTTTACATTGATTTAACGAATAAAGTTCAATAAACACATTAGATATTACATATTTTACATTTTATACTTAACCACAAGTATTTGAATATTTAATAAACAACTCAATTTTTTGAAATTTTAGTCCGATGGACAGTTTAATAATGTATGTAACATTTTTGGGTCAAATGATGTCAATTAGTGACTGGTTACATCTTAAAGAGAATTTTCTGTAGTTTAAGATAGCATAGGTGAAATAATTGACCATATCTTACCATATAAGGTCGGGCACAAAATATACAAAAAGGATCATCGAAAACGAAATAAAATAAATGATACTGAATTCGGAAACCATAAGAGATGTACTAAGTATAGACACATATCTGGAAACTAGAAGAAAAACTGATACTAGTATGCTTCAAATGCTCTAGAAAGCTTATTTTATGTTATAAATTTAGCACTTGAAACTTGATACTATTTGAAAACTCGAGTTTTATCTTGGAAACCATAGTTTATGATCGTAATTCAAATTATAACATCTTGACTTCCAGATGGAATTTGATAAAATAAATTATATTTCTATGGTCCTTGACTATCCTAGCAACACATATTTAAGAAATTGAGCATAAACACAGACCTCAAAATTTGAGCTATGACCGCTGATTTGCCCACTGTGCAGTGACACAAGATCGGGAACATTGTTTTATTTGTTTAACTCGTTGACTTGCTCAATCATACTATAATAACACCAAGTTTAGGTATCATTCTATCTTAAATATTTGGACTACGTGATATTAGTGTACAGCCGAGTTACTGGTAAATTCGCTCATCAACTCATTCTCTAGTTGGCTTCTACTCTTAATTAATTAAGTTATACTAGTTATACGTGAAACTTACATGTTCATTTCTTCTTCTGTCATCACATAATTCGCGATTTTATTTGGTATCCCGAAATCTTCCTGTCCTTTAACTCAGTGGTCTTCAAACTTTTTTCTCAGCGTACCCCCTGGCTATTTTTTAACTTTACGCGTACCCCCAAGTCCCCAACATCTAATTTTTACATATACGTACATACTTTACCGACTCGTCTCAAAGAGAGCTGGCGTACCCCCATGAGAAGCCTCGCGTACCCCTAGGGGGTACGCGAGGCTTCTCATGGCCGCTGATTTGCCCACTGTGTGGTGGAAAATATACCCCATTCTGAAATTAAAGCGCGTTTAACGCGCTTTGTGGGAAAAGTGGCGTTGATATATCTGAAATATTAGATCCAACCGAGTTGACCCTTTGATAGACTAGGTCAGGTCAGGTCATGACCTGACCTTTTGACAAGCCTGCATATAATGCTCATTTATAAATCCCAGCCGTTGTCTGCCATTCCATTGTCCTCCAAGAAAATATACAATTGGTAGAGTAAAAGTAATGTATCAATCTACATAAATATATTATATCCTAATTCCTAAATATGGAAAGCAAATAATTCAAATATATTAATCATATCCACAGACATATTCAGCAATAGACCAATTTCCAATCTCTTCAACAGGTTCACTAAATCTAATTCCATCATTGGATATTTTAGCTGAAATATATCTGGGGTATGCACGTCCATCTCGATAGAATAGTACTTTCATACATTCAGATAAAATCTCATGGCCTTCTTTTTCATTAATAGTAATAGTATCAGTACGTTCAATGGCTTTCCTCAATAAAGGTTTAATAAGAAAATTTCCCAATCCAGTTGTAACAATTGTATCTTCATAAGATGTTCCAACCTGAATAAGAATTGCAAAATAATAGTCGATTACACAAGTTAAGATTTAAATATGGTTTTAATTGGCCTCGTAGTTGCAAAATAAATACAGTCAGAGTACAAAATCAATAGACTAGATTTAATTAAAATAAATTATGTGACTAGGTAACAATTCACATCATATACCTGGTGATTAATCGGGTAAAGATGATCAAATATATATATAGTTTTACGTTCTATTCTGAATACAGTGGAGTCACCGAATAACGGAGAAATTGGGGGCATCGATTTTGTCCGTTGTAGGGAGAGGAAACTAGTTGAGGATACACTTAAATTTATCATGATAGTTATCTCTAATAAGTACATGCTTTGTGTCGTATATGTCTGTCTTCCTGCGACAACCTGTGAGGCCGATAGAAATTTTAGCGTTTTTACGGAGTATTCATACCTTGAGAAATTCCCAAACTCAGGAAAAGTTGAATCATTGCTCCGTGCTGGCCGTTCATAAGGATCTGGCACATACCCTAGATGTTGATCCACTCATCGAGAAATTTGTAGAATCAACTACTCTGAGAGGGTAAACTAGTTTGGACCGACATTACAGAAAAAATAATTTACATATGTCTCAAATACTATTGAGTATGATATTAATAAACTCATATTTCTTCCATTATTTTAGAAAATTTATACACAGATAAACAAATAATATAATATTTATAATATATACAGTGTGCAATCTCAATCATCTGAACATGCATCCTTGTCCTAGTTGCTATTCCGCTATGTATAAAGAACCTCGATTATCCGGATTGAATATTATCCGAGCATTTTTAACCGTTCCCAACGAGTTCATATAATCGAGTTTGTACTGCATAAACATTAGGTATCTCAGCTTTGTAGATAGGAATTAATGGAAAATCGTCACTAGAAACATCTTATCTCGCCCCCCCTAATTTTTCGATTTTAAGATAAATTCTATGCCCATGGATCCTAGAACCTATTACATCTTACTATCCCCAGATAGTTGAATTTCTTCTCACGTATTATATGCCATTGTTACAGGCCTTCATCTGGGTGCGCAGTGCGACCGCGTAATTTTAAGAAAAAATGCTGGAAGGGTGCGTGAAATTGGAATTAATTTGGGTGTGCACTGCGCATCCAGATTGTTTTTACGTAATACTAATTTTGGTCTTTTTTTGTAAATGTACTGTTTTTCGTAAATTAGGGTGCGCAATTGTAAAATCAACATCACCTAGGGTGCGCGTACTCGGGCTAGATGAAGGCCTGCATTGTTACTGTTGTGGAGTGTGATAATTTTATGTACAGTTCATTCGTCAGAGAATGCAACAGACAGTAATGCGATTGTTCAGAATTGGTTCAGAATTGCTAAACACAGCTATTTAATTCAGAGACCGGGATACGAGCTGCTGATTTACTCAGAACAGTTTATAATAACATAGACGATAGGATAGCGGCGTTTAAATTTGCTTGTACCCCACTGGCTCATAAAGTGTTTTAAGTTAAGAAGAGATTACGCGTGGAGAATGAATAGGAGTGCAAAGAGGAGTGGTCTACAAGTAAGAAGAGTAATCTAGTAATAAAAAACCAACTGTTGATAAAGTTAGTACGATATTTTGTAAATTAAAGTCTAAAAGTTTAAGTAGTATAGTAAAAGTTTTAATGTAGAAAGTACAAGTTTTCACAAAAACAAATTTATTTCACAGAACTAATTTTTTGGCGATGTCATCGTCACTTCAAGGTGATATAAGTTATTATAAAATGATATAAATTAGTGATAAATAATTAATACATTATTAATAATTTAACACAAATTTCAATGTCAACTTACATTTAAATAGTTTAATTATAGTATAATACTAAACAGTAATGTAAATTAGAGCTGTACCGGATTAAAGATTCTCTACTCAGGTTGGTACCGGATATCCGGTGCTCAATTATCCGAATATCCGGCTAAATATTTATTTAACAAATGATACCATAATAATACCATATCAAGAACAAGTTCTGCTCTTTCATAATTAATTTGTAGGCTTCTAAAAGAATTTATGTGATTCCAAAATGGATACAGTCAGGCGCGGCGCCAGAGGGAGGGCAGCCCACCCCCTAGTTAAAATGCTGACCCCCACAGGAGGGTCAGGATTTAGGATATTCTCATGTAAAATCAATCAAATCTGACAACTTAGCCCAAGAAAATCCCTGGACTCATGCGAAGAATTCCTTGGAATTTGACTCATTCCCCAGTACACATTTCTAGAGCTTCGAATCTCTAAAAATTTTACGCACACTGCGCTCGCTCGGATTTCATCGACAACATACATATTGTTACCGTATGTCTGGAATAGTATCCCCCCCCCCCCAATAAAGTTGCATAGAAATTTTTTTTACCACTGCCCAAAGTAAACATCCTTTTCAAATATAAGCCCTGTTGGATGATATTTTGAGACGCGTGAGATTTTGAGACGCCTATGAGATACACTCTATACACCATGGATGTGCTATTACAAATTATACAGTGATATTTTGAGACGCTATAAAAGGAAATTTTGGCTTATTTTACTTTTATTATGAATTTCAGAATAATATAATTTTGAGACGCGTGAGATTTTGAGACATTGTATTAGCAAACCATGGATGTGCTATTACAAATTATACAGTGATATTTTGAGACGCGTGAGATTTTGAGACACTACTATAAAAGTAATTTTCTACTTATTAATATAACTTTTTATTATGAATTTAAGATTCTTACAATTTTGAGACGATAGTATAGATAAACCATAGAGACATAGATGTGATAGCTATATATTGTTTCGAGACACTGGTATATAACAATTTCTGGCTTGATTACCTGTTTTGAACGTCTCACTATATTTTGTATTCTATCTGCAATATTTATCCTTTTTTAATTATCTTAATTACTGATAATTATAGCAAGTTATCCCAGTAACCCAATTTCCAATCAGGAAATTATCCAGGATCGCGAGACGCTCCTTTTGGAGATGATTTTAGGAAAAATTAATTAGGAGCGCGAAAAATTGGAAACTTCTCCTATACCGTAACATTAATTTGTGATTTAAGCGTATGAAAATTGGATCAGACCAAGATTAGGAGCGTATTATTTACAAATGTCCGTATAATACACTGTTTCCAATGTATATCTAATTTGACTAGTTTTTCCTAATCTAATAATTTCCCAATTCAGCATATGGTTATAATACTAACAATTACAGGGACACAACTTTATTTTAATACAAAAACTACTACGTTTTACAAACAAACAGAATAAATATACTAAATTAATTAAATAAAACACACTAATAAATACATAAACTAAGAATTTAAATACAGAAAATATTATAAAAACCCCCAATAGCACCCCCTCCTCCTCCCCAGTAGCATCCTCCTTAATGTCAAAATCTCCCTTCTCCACTCCACCTCATCTCCTCCTCTCCCCTTCCCACTTCCCAAAATGAAACCAGAGCAAATAAAGTAGTAACATTTAAATTAGTTAAATTTGTTAGCTATTACTTATACAGTAGTTATTATCTTTGTATCACCAACATACGAAATTCTAATACAGTGTCATTTACGCCAATAGCAAACACTACCTTATCTATTACGATTAACAAAATAATATAACAAAATAATATAAACAAATATTTTATACAAAATTTGTTGTGAAATAAAACGATTTAAAAATGTTTAAACCTTTTAATTTCTCCTGAATTTCAATAATCTAATCCTTGATTTCTTACGACTTATGGTTACTATCCTACCAATTCTATTGAGTATAGAAATAATCACAACGATTAACTTTCTAAATGTACTAGGCGAATGTCTAGAAAGAGATATACATATATTTATAAGATAAGTAAAAGGTAAACTATTTTTTCAATCAGTTTTTATTGTATTAACCAATTATTATTTGGGGCCTCCTCCTTTTACCCAGACAGCCGCCATACAGTGGAAACCGCACATCTATAGCCATTCAATCGTCCCCCATTTTTGATTAAATTACCCTTCGTTCGTATGTGTGTAACGACATAACAAAATGAGCATCGCATTGATGCGCCCTGATAATGTGGTTCCCAGGTGTACAAAAAAAACTCTCAAAGGAAAATAGGTTAAGTTACACTAAATTACTCAAAACTATGAAATTAACCAGTATTACAGTGAACTCCAAGTCGGCTAAAAATCGGCTTATAACGAAGTTCAATGGTCCGGACATCCTTATATTTGACTATACTATAGTCAAATAAATCGATATAATGAAATTCTCTTTTTGGCGAAGAAATTTATTTTGGAAATAATCCATAAGTCTAGTAATTCGTGTTCAGCATTGATACGACAGGTAGATAGTGATCGAAGTAGTTTTGGATATAAAGGATGGCTGTAGGGTTATCTGTAGCTCTGTGCAAACTCCAACGCACCTCGCGAATTACTGAGTCTTTCGTTCTGTAGAAGACTAGAAGTTATTGGCAACGTAGACATCGGCATCAAGAATAGCAGAAGCAGCATAAATTTCCACATCTGTTCCCCAAACGGATTCACGATTCATAAGTAATTGTGTGGTAATTGGTAAGGTATTCACACGGTGTAATTTGTTTGGTTTTAAAATACCATCCTAGTTTCCTTGTTCCTTCACTGACGATAATGATAGAACGAAGCTGTAGCTTGTAGGTGGTTGGTTTCACTCCCAGTAACTAATTTGGATATGCATTGAAATAGACAATTACCATCTCCTTCGATATGTTCCGTTTCCCAGGTTCAAAACCGCTAAGTAACTTCTCAACGCTAATATATGGTTGTCTGCAAACTGATTCAAATGATATCCCCAACATATATATATATCACATTTACTTCGCTGCCAATTTTCAGGTCTCACATTGATCCTTGGGTCCATCGGTGTGTCGTATGGATTACGGAGCGGAACTGCGTCGTGAAATGATTCCCTTAGCATTGTGTTTAGATACTGCATTCCCTAAATATTAATTTGTTTACAATTTAATTAATAAAAGAATAATTCTAATGTTATAGCCTACTTTCGAAGGTACGTATAGACTGAACAAATATGTATATTAATTTAACTGAATTTGAGTTGTATGAGTGTATTGTTAGATTATTTTAACTTACCACGAAATACAGTACTTAGTGTATGTATCTAGCACGTTGGGTATCTGTATAGCTGGGTGGGGTAGAGATCTGTTGTCCATCCTAGTATAATCTCCATAATATCTCTCTTCTACAATAAATGGATAAAATGATAATTTGTAGTTATCGTATGAATCATTGTTAACTTACAACTTCCTCTTCTTTTCCACCATCCACATACCGAATAACATCGTGTTGGGAGTGTAGTTGTGCGCTTTGTATAACAAGTGGTGCAGCTCTTCATAGAGTCATGAAGGTCTGCCCACGATATTCTGCATTAGGATTCCTACAAATGACAACATTGTAAGAATATTATTATTGGATGTTACAAATATTCGGATTGACGTCAATTGAAGATGTAAAGCGAAAATAACAATAGGTGTCAATAAAAATAACACTCAATGAATTAGACAGTATAGGTGAAAACGGAACCTTACTTTTAAGTTATTAAGTTGTTGAAATATAGATTCCGTAGAAAATCCGAAAAGATTCTGGTACATCTAAAAAAGGAATATTTACTATTAATTAATTAACACTATTTTATCTTTTAAATAACAACTCAATCACAATGAATTTACCTGTGAGGTGTTGATTCCGATGCTAGCTTTCTTCTTAGTATTATTGGGACTAGAGGATCTTTCGAAGTAAGGTCTTGTGATATGGATTGGAATCTTTTTGTCCTTCTTCGTTCCTAATTCTGTTTTAGAAATTGTAACATGGCTTTATGTTGCTTTCGACACCGTGTAAGGCCCGAGATGTTTCGTTTGCTTCTTTGTTTTGGGCATGTGTTTTAGTTTGGGCATGTTGGTATAGATTATCTTATCATCCTTCTTTAGAGATTCACTAATTACAGAGAGAATAATTATGAAAATAATTATAATCGAAAGAATGAATCGAACATTAGTAACAAGATAGACTGTGTGTTATGTATGAATTTAATATCGTCATCAGTACAACTAACCGATTAGTGATAACTTATTAATTAATTAATTAACTTTCTTATCATATTGTATCTTCTGCTTGAGTTGTTCAAAATTGATGCAGTCCATAGCTGATTGCTGTGTAGAAGTTCGAGATTCATCGATGTTGCTAACTGCTTCGAGGGGATTATCAGGAGGTGGGCAAAAGATGTCGTTTATATCTTCGATATCGTCGATTCTAGTGGATCTGTGAGTTCTGAGAAAATCGATTCTTCCAAATCAAAGTCTTCCTCATCGTTGGATGCAGGTCGTTAATGGTGGACAAGAGATCTTGATGCCGGGACTCTCTTTCCCACATAACCTTGAATGGAGTTTGTCCGAGGGATCTTTTCTTGCAGAAGTTCATTGCAAGCACAGCTTGTTTGAGCAGTTTGGACCAATGATCCCCTATCTGGCTCTCCATTTTAATCAATTTTCTATATGGATAATTCGTAAATGGGTCTTAAAATTATATTACAAAATACTAACTGTTTCAGAATCTTGTTGTGCGCTTCGACTATTATTTTCCACTGAGATACAGCCACATTTCCCTATGTGCCACTTGTCCCACAAGTAGCACGTGACATAGACACAGATGCCACTTCATGGATAATTATTGGATAAACATGACTTTAAATCATAATTTTATGATATTTATAATTATATTACAAGATAAAGTCATTTGAGACTGCAGGGTTGATAAAAATCGTGATTTTTTCAAAAAATCAAAAACATTCGATTTTTTTGATTTGAATCAGATTTTTTTGATTTAAATCAGAATTTTGATTCTAATTGATTTTTTTTTGCAATCTATATCACACTGGCGTATATTATTTGGCTAATAGATTAATTACATTGTTAATGACTCATTATCAATGTAATTTGACTCATTATCAATGTATTTCTTTTCTTTTCGCAAAAAATAATAGACTTAAAAAATCTTATTTAAATCAAAAAAGTCCGACTTTTTTGATTTAAATCATACTTCTTTGATTAAAATCAGATTTTTGATTCAAATCATGATTTAAATCAATGATTAAAATCACTTGATTTAAATCAAACAACCTTGTTTGAGAGTAGTTTAATTCAGATTCATTACACAAACGAGATGTATATTGTAATACAGGAATAAAATTCAGTTGTTTAGAATGTTCAACTGAAACGAGATAGGTAGGAAATTTTTATAAAGTATTAATAAAATACAGAAGTGGTCCGGACAAAAGATGGACTATCCTTTATAATAATGTTACTGTAAATGGCAAGTGGTCCGGCCATGACCGAACCACGTGCTATCAGGGACGTCGCCACGGGGAGGGCATAGGGGGCAATGCCCCCCCCCTGGTAGGAATCCTCGCCCGGGGCAATGCCCCCCCCTGGTAAAAAATATTAAACTATTAATTTCTCTGATTCATTGATACTATTGAATTCAATTTAATGAGTTCACATTTTCCAATATATTTGAGTCATATACCTGTACGAGGCTCCAATTTTCCCCTGTACATTGGTCAAGAACTCTAAACACCTCAAAAATTTTTATCGCTCGCTTCGCTCGCTCGTCTGAAATGTAAATCTACACTTACGTATATTGAAACGAATTACACTAACCAAAGCATTTTCATACTTTGCAGTACATTAAACTAGAAAGCTTCATCTTTATCGCATAGTTTTTGGTAACGTCAACTGCTAGATCTAACACCAATATAATGTTTGCCCCCCCTGGAAATTTCTGTGTCCCCCCTAGGTGAAAAATCCTGGCAACGTCCCTGCGTGCTACCTAAGAAAGTAATACAGAAAAATTAAACTCACATATTCTTAACGTCTTGGGAAACGCCTGCCCATGTGTATCTTTGCTGAACTGAATGTAGGGTCGTATTTATTCCGGGATGACCGACTTCGTCATAGAACTTCTCATAAATGCTGTCCAACTCAGACTGCAATGGAACTGCCAAATCTGTTTCTGTGCCTTCCACTTTTACTCTCTAAAGGGAGAATTCAATTAAACCATGGGATATTTAAAAATGGTCTAGGGGAATAAGGAAGCCAATATTACCTTGAAAAGTCTGTTGGTATCTCCAATAAAATAGGAAGACAATCTTCTTTTGTAACTCCATTTTGTCTGACGTGAAGCTTGAGATGCTTCAGAATATTTTTCTTCGCGAATAAAGTGAATGATTTCGTCATATTCATTTGGATTCATTTCAAAATAAGTAAGGATTTGATTGTTTGTTTGTGGTAAATGAATAAGACAATTAATTAAGTTAATGTATATATTAAATTTCTTATATAGTTAATTAATTTGATAATAGTATAGGGTTTATCTATATATTATGATCTCAAAATCATAGTTTCTTAAATTCATAATAAAAAGTAAATAAGCCAAAAATTACTTTTATAGTAGTGTCTCAAAATATCACTGTATAAATTCTAATAGCACATCCATGGTATGCTAATAGAAAGTCTCAAAATCTCACGCGTCTCATTCTTGAATTAAATTCATAATAAAAAGTAAAAATAAGCCAAAAATTCCTTTTATAGTGTCTCAAAATATCACTGTATAATTTATAATAGCACATCCATGGTTTGCTAATACAATGTCTCAGAATCTCACGCGTCTCAAAATATCATGCAACAGCCCTAACACGATTATCAACCGACTTTAACAAATAAATTGTGACAACATGAACATGTGATATTCTCGAAAACTCATAAAATGGTTTGGTCCCAAATGGTGAAAATAACAATAATAGCGGTAATTGAAATACTTTTTAATACTAAATACAGATCTTAGTCACTGTCAGAAGTGATATACTGAGTTTGTGAGTCCAGTGGAGTAAATACGCATCTGACGGGTGGACCATGGGTAAATCCCCTGGTGTTGGCAGGTATAAATTGGGAGTGGCTTGTATACGCTTATAATTACCGTTTACACCATTTACTGTTTACATGCGAACTCCGATATTTTACCGTTTGGATGAACCGTATCTAACCAGTTTTTTCAGTTTCTTTGATAATTCCAAGTTATTTTTCTTAAGGTTGACGGGGATTCCCAGGATTTTCATTGCTAAATACCTGGAAATGGACATCTATAAGTCCTCTTGAAGTATTTGTGATAATTATTTCTTCAAGAATAATATTATTTGTACATAAAATGCTTATTTATTAACGGAAATATTAGCAAATATATTTTCAAAAAATCCCTTGGATATTGGATGAAATCCGGATATCTTTGGATAGTTTGTAAGTATGACAAATTTATCGTAGCTCCAGTCCATAGTGTTTAGATAAATTCACACGGGTGGAAAAGCTGCCCCCTGAAAAATTGGTTAGCCCCCTCTGCCACCCAGTTCGAAAAACTTGGCGCCGCGCATGGATACAGACTACGTATGTACATGCATTCCTACGCATTCACTTTCAATATATATGATCTTTTCAATAACATATTCTCAATGTCTAAGAACGATTCCTCGAGAGCACTCTGACAGAGTGACTCTGTAATTAATGTGATGCCAATATATCACGTGGTAAAATCCGAAAACATATAGCACGTCACGTCACTGTGGAACCACATAAACCATTACGTCCAGAAATTTACAAAAAAATAATAAAGGAACAATACAGGAAGATCATAGTATCAAAACTCCCAATATTTTTCAATCAACTAGTTCTGCTATAACACATTCTCGAATTTCTCCTCCAAAAATAACAATACAAGAAAACCTGTACCAGACATTAGAACGACAGAAATGGACAATTAATGACCCTAGAGCAATGGAAATTCACTAAAAATAGGAGAGATGGCAGCAATTGATACCAACTTATTTCTATAGTTGAGGATATCGGAATCACAAGATTACTTAACAATATTTCTCCCAAATATGAAATTCCAAGCAGAAAGTACTTTCAAGAAAAAGAAATTGCGAAAATTTATGAAAAACTCCAAATTTCATTTACTTCAGATACTTGGAGTGATTCACATTCAAATCATTCCTACATTAGTTTAAGTGGACACTTCATTGATGCATCGCACCTGAGAAAGGATGTTGTTCTAAACATGCGCGACGCTAGAGGGGCGGCAGCCGCCCCCCTAGATAAAATTCTCAAATCTCTGGACTCATGCCAAGAATTCCCTGGAAATTTACTCATTTCCCTGGGCACATTTCTAGAGTGTCGAATTTCAAAAATCTTTAGCTCGCTAGATTTTCATCACAACACACATATTACTACCGAATATGTCGAAAAGTAGCATCGCCGCACCCAGAAAGTAGCAAAAGAAATTATTAACAATATTTGTGATAATTATTCCATTCCATTGAATAACATTATATGTAATACAATGCGTATTTATTAACGGGAATATAACTTTATATAAGCAAAACTAATTCCAAAAAATACCTGGATTTTCAATGAAGTACCTATATCCCTGTATAGTTTGTATGTATAACCAGGGACTTCTTTAATATAGGGACTGTAAACTCGTTTTACGGTAAATTAGCATAGGCCTAAAACAGTATTGTTACTTATTGATATCCCGTAATCCGCTAATGCTAGACACAGGAAATGTATCATTTTCGTACAGGAAATCAGATTTTGGGAGTCCGACGGTCATATTGGTTTATCGAAAATATTTGTGGAATGTAAGTTATGCGATTCTCACACCTTTCCATATATGGTAATATTGTTAAAATCTCGAGATTAGTTAGTTTTATACATATTGAATTTATTATTGGCGAATGGGAAATGGGAATTCATATTTAGGGACTCAGTAGATCACATTGATTTACCTAAGGCGTTCCCCTTAGCCTATATTATTATTTTGGCACTCTCCACAGGAGGATTGCCCCGACCCTGTTTTGTAGTTTTGCTAATTCTTACCTATCAGATATCTGTCATTATGTTGTTTATTAAGAAATCTTGAGAAGTTTCTTTCAAATCTATACTTAAATCAATGTTGTCCAATAAAATTTATTAAGAGGTGATGAGAAATGGATTTAGGACTACATATTCTGATAAAATTCAAAAATTTTTAATACTTTATACATTAATTTGCCAATAACTCTGCTGTTATTCAACATACAGGCTAACTGGTTAATAAAATCTCTAACCGTTAACCGATGTCAGCAACGGTTAACCGGTTAACCGAATCCAGCCTTGTTGTTTTTTAATAAACAACATCATTCCTGATATCTGATAGGTAAGAATTAGTTAAACTACAAAACAGGGTCGGGGCAATCCTCCTGTGGAGAGTGCCAAAATAATAATATAGGCTAAGGGGAACGCCTTAGGTAAATCAATGTGATCTACTGAGTCCCTAAATATGAATTCCCATTTCCCATTCGCCAATAATAAATTTAATATGTATAAAACTAACTAATCTCGAGATTTTAACAATATTATCATATATGGAAAGGTGTGAGAATCGCAGAACTTACATTCCACAAATATTTTCGATAAACCAATATGACCGTTGGACTCCCAAAATATGATTTCCTGTACGAAAATGATACATTTCATATGTATATAGTTAAGTAATCTCGAGATTTTAACAATATTACCATATATGGATTGGTGTGAAAATCGCATAACTTACATTCCACAAATATTTTCGATAAACCAATATGTCCGTTGGACTCCCAAAATATGACTTCCTATACGACAATAATACATTTCCTGTGTCTAGCATTAGCGGATTACGGGATATCAATAAGTAACAATACTGTTTTAGGCTACGCTAATTTTACAGTAAAACGAAGTTTACAGTCCCTATATTAAAGAAGTCCCTGGTATAACAAGTTCATCGTGGCTCCATTGTTTTCATATAAATTCTGACAGTGGAAAAGCTGCCCCCTGGAAAATTGGTCGCCCCCCTCTGCCCCCCAGTTCGAAAAAGCTGGCGCCACAGTGGGCTATTATTGCCAATTTCTAGTATTAGGGTATTACGCGTTAATCTTATGAGATAGGACTATAGAATGTTTTATTACTGTATAGTAAGTCGAATATTGAGGTTCTTCTCGCTACATCGAATTTTCTATTTTGCATTAGGTCTCCAGAATATGATGAGTCATCATATTTACCATATATGGAAAAATGACGCATGTTTTTTTATTTGAATTTCCTATATGTATAAATATCATTAAAACACAAATCTATATATCTATGTGTACAATTTGTGGGCAGAGGCGTAGCCAGGGTGCGGCACTTGGGGCACAGGCCGCACCCAAAAATTTGTGCCCACAAGAATGCCCACTAGTACAATACTATAGTGCGGAAATGCCGCAACCAAAATCCACCAGTGCCGCACCTCCATGCAGGCCTAGCTACGCCTCTGTTTGTGGGGTTGATTAACTATCAGAGTCTTTAAATTTTGTCTAACGATAAATTTACATCTAAATTAACTACCACTCAAAATTTCTAACCAAGTCCAGACGTGTTTAGGGAATAAATAATCTAGGAGCCATTTTCAGAAAATAATCTACCAAATTCACAGAATAAAAGCAGCGTTTTATCTAATAAATACATTATTTAATTATCCATCTAATAAATATCGCTTCTATCTAGTGTAAATTACTGCATTTATATGGTTTTACAGTCATAGCAACCAAAAGGTTAGAATGGAATTTAAGTATATTCTTCAGGTTGCGCAACGAAGCGGAGGCTGTCGATTTAATTTGGGTTTCACAACGTTTCAAAGGAATACATATTAGTAAATTGGATTGATATGCGTTGATATGCACAAATGCGGTGAGCGTAAACATCCACAAATCGCTAGTTAATATATTAATAAATACCCAAATAAATAATTAATATTTAGTTACCAGTAACAAACAGATCAAAATGAATGCTTTATTTGAATTCAGAAGGTTTTGAATACTCAAAAGGAATTTAAGATTAACACAATAGGTAGCATAGATATAGATATTCTTGTAATCAAAATGTATCACTAAAACTAAGCTTTCAAACATTAATTAATGACCGCAAAATGTATTGTCTAAATAGGGAGTATAGTTGAACAAGTAGGCTGATCAAGTTCAAATTTGAAATCTAGTATAACGAATATATTCTGTTAGCAAAAATGCATTCAAATTGCAATACGTTTAATGTGGTAATTTTTGCTAATGCACCATAATAGCCCACTGTGCATGGCGCCGCGCATGGTTCTAGAATCTAAATCATACTGGAAATGCAATCTCTGATATTTTTCACAAAATGAAAGATGATTGGAATATTCTTGAAATTAAGTGCCACCTCCTAATTCGTGATAATGCTGCAAACATTCGTTAGGGAGCGGAATCATCCAACTTTAATAGTGAAATCTGTTAGATTCATACTTTCCAATTGCCCCTAATGATGGTATCTTTTCACAAAGAATCGTGAAAGACATTATTAGCAACAGCAGAAAGATTGTTGGTCATTTACTCGTTCACCCTTAGCGTGTAGTCGGCTTCAAGATATTCAAAATGAACTTGGTCTCCCACAAGTTGGCCACAACATAAACAGGTCCAAGATGTTATTACTCGATGGAATAGCACTTTTAATATGTTAGAAGGTATGATGGACAAAGGAGAGCAATTGGAACGTGTGCAAATGATCATGTTGGTATTACGAGATTATCAATATATCAATGGCAGCTAACCGAAATATATTAAGACTATTACAACCATTGAGGAAGTTACCAAACGATTTAGTTCTAATTCAGTTATATTTCTGAAGTAATTGTATAAGTTCAAGTTCTTTTACGATACCTTAGGGAAAACAAAACGACGAAGGAGTCAAAACAATGAAAAGTGAATTACGGACAGGGGCGGCGCGGCCATTCAACAAATTGGGTGTAGTCCGAATTTTAGGGTTGCGCATGGCCTACTTCATATACGGCTAGATATGTCACCGAGAAGGCCATAAAACGAGAAGGCCAGTTTATAATTTTCACTTAGGATAAACTATGCCTCCTATTGTTGTTATTTGGGTTGTATATGGGGTAATCAACCATTGCGAGTTCATTAGAACCACTTTTGAGAATCTCAGATTTGTGATTAAGCTGTTTAGGCGCAATTTAATGATGACGGTAATAATTTATGTTAAGATGAAAAAATTTCAAATATCATAAATTTCAGTTTCTTCCTACTTTCTAATAATTTTATAATAGGAATACAGTCAGGTCTGCTTATTATGGACAATATTTCTTCTGCTTAGTATGAAGATTTTTTATTATGAACAAACCCTACGGTCCCAATTTAACAATTTACATAGGGTTTGTATTAAGTTGAGTACGCTTATTATGAATTCTCTCTATTATGAACACAATTTTTGGTCCCTTGAATGTTCATAATAAAAGAACCTGACTGTACTAATATAGGGATATATTTAAAATACCCCAAAGGCTACTAAATCACAAAATGTCGACATTCTAAAAAAAAATTAAAATTATAAAGCATGCTAAAATACAAGATTATCCGAATTACAACTTAATATTTTCGTACATAAAACGTATATAATTGCTGGTTTATAATTATTCACTCTCATTATATATTCGGAAAATGTATTCTAAGTATATTAGCAAATTATTTTCTTTTTCTCGCAGTTCTTTAGACTCGAATTTTATATTTTTGTATATTTGTGGTGTCATCATTAAATGGCGCCTAAATAGCTTAACCACAAATCTGAGATTCTCAAAAGTGGTTCTAATGGACTCGCAATGGTTGATTACCCCATGTACAACCCAAATAACAAGAATAGGAGGCATAGTTTAGCCTAAAATGAAAATTAGAAACTGGTCCTTCTCGTTTTATGGCCTTCTCGGTGACATATCTAGCCGTATATTAAGTAGGCCATGGGTGGCGCCCCCAAAAGGCGCCTCCAATACAGTGGCGTATCCAGGGGGGGGGGGGGGTATTGGGTGTTCAAACGCCCCCCTCATAAATGGTTTCCAAAGGGGATATGTTGTTATTTATAGTTCGATTTTCTTGAATAGTATTAATAAAATTATGCAACAAAGTTATCATGTTATCTAAACATAAACATCTAAACATCTTTGGTACAACTGAACAATATTACACTCCTCCTACTATCTGACAAGAATAGCTGTACATCAATGTTTGAGCGTCTAAGATTCAAAAAAATTCTGGGGGCTAGACCCCAAGACCTCCCCTTACCATCGCTCGCTCTAGAACACCCCCCTCACGATAATCCTGTATACGCCACTGCAATAGGTCGGTGCACCTAAAAGGCGCCCCTACCCGGTGGACTGAGCTCAGTCCAATTATAAAATTTTAATTAAAAAAAAAATGTCTTGTAAAAAAAAAGAATATCTCTGAAATTTGTGTGAAAAATATTTTTTAAATAACAAATTCGGAATCTACACAAAATTCTAAATTAGAAACTACAAAAATCTCGAGGACCTAGTTTTTCTTGGCAATATGGTTTTCTGAGACACCCGTGCATGAGGGGCGCCGCGCCGCCCCTGATTACGGAACTCTATTAACTCACGCTTTGTAATAAAGGGTGAGATATTAATAAGAAAAATTATCTAATTGCTACAGTACTAGACCCCAGATACAAAACTTCGTTTTTCCACCTGTACATACAGAATCTTTAGATATAAGGGAATTAGTCAATTAAGCTTAATGTTCAAAATGGCGAAAATTTAAAAAAGTCCGATATTTGACCAACTATTTATTTTATCTCGAAAATATATTTAGGCGGCCTTTGGGTGGGCGTAAATTAATATAATCTAAACCTATATATCTAGAGAATATATAAACTCAAACTTATCAGCTCGCAATTATTTATATCACAAAATCGGGCGGTTGAAATATTTGCCACATTGCCCGAAAATATCATAAAAAATAAATACACCGTTAGTTCGGTGGGAAAACTAGTTAAAATCTATCAAAGAATGTATCATAATACACATATAGGTTTTGAATTACCATAGAATCAAATCAAACATAATTAGATAGAGCAACGTACGCTAACAATGGATATTTGTGGTTTTTTGATATATTAAATTTTCAAATTTTATGCATAACTTTGAGACTTAGTGTAAGCATGATAATTTAGCTATGCAAATTATAATAGCATTTTTCTAGACTTTCAATATTGTAGAATCGAATGTATGCATTTATTTAACATTTGGCTATGTCAAAATTTGATCTATTACCATGCGCGGCACCAGGTATTTCGAATTGGGGGGGCAGAGGGGGGCAACCAATTTTTAGGGGGGCAGCTTTTCCATCTGTCAGTATTTATCTGAAAACAATGGAGCTACGATGAACTTGTCATACTTGCAAACTATCAAAGGGATATCATATTTGGACTATATCGAAAATCCAGTGATTTTTTTAGAATTATATTAGCTTAATTTCCCGTTACTAGATATGCATTGTATTACAAATAATGTTATTTTTGAAGAGAATTATCATATAAATAGTGTTATAAATTTTTATTTGCTACTTTTGTGGTGCTGCGATGCTACTATACAAGATTTACGATAACATTTATGTTTTTTGATGAAAATTGAGCGAGCGTAACGAGCGAGCTGAAGTTTCAGACATTCGAGCCTCTAGAAATGTGTCCAGGTGAATGAGTTAGGAATTATTATTGGTGAATAAATCACATATTATTTTAACTTGAGAATACACTAAAATCCTGCCCTCCTTGCCCCCCTCTGGCGCCGCGCCTGTCTATTATCCCATGGTTCACACTGTCAGTGGTAGTTCATTTCTATGCATAGTAGAGAAATAAAGCATGAAGTTAAAATATAAATACAATTGCTAGTGGATCACATAATATATATATCTATACTATTAAAACACAAACCTGTATATATGTGTGTATATGTCATGTCGATTTTGTCAAATGTTGATTTTACAAAATCAACATGTCGATATTACAAAATCAACATGAATCAACGGAACTAAACAAGTGTTCGACTTGGGCTATATTACTCGGTTGGCCTAGATTTTATTGCGTTTTGTTCAGAATTCGCTTCATCCAAGTATATACCGACTTGTATGAAGAAAATTTTAACCAAAATTAAAAATTTTAACTAGAATGAAAAAATATTCCAGGGTGATTTGCAAAATCAACGAATAAAATATCTCGATTTTATAAAATCATCATTTGTATTAGTTGATTTTGTAAAATCGACATTTCTAATTAGTTGATTTTGTAAAATCGACATTGTGAAATGTCGATTTTACAAAATCAACTAATTAAAATGTCGATTTTATAAAATCAACTATTTTACAAATTAAACTTAAGTTTGTATGTTGATTTGACAAAATCGACATTTTGGATGTTGATTTTGTAAAATCGACTATTTGAAAAACGACATAATATATATATACTATATACTAGCGCGCTTCGCTTGCTAGGTCGCTTCGCGGCAGAACACAACCACATACCAACCTTTTCGCGGTTGGTGTGTAGTCTATAACTCCTAATATAGATTATGAAGCGTAAATAGGCATAAATAGTCAAATTTAACAATATAAAATTTTAATGATTACGTCATCATGCGATAATGAGTTAGCATATTGGCGATCTGGTGTGACCAGCATGTCTGCATCATTAATGTACAATGTACATGTTCCATTAAATTTACAGATTTTTATCTCTAAAAGGGCGTGAATTATGTGCTATTAAGTGAATTTTCAGGGTTCTCGAAATGTGACAAATTTTGAGTGGAAACCTCAACTTGTTGGCGGGTGCAAAAAGTTACCCCCATATGCCAAAAATCACATTTGGAAACCGTCCAGTTTCTTCAATCAACTCGGAACATACAAACAAATATATACACACACATATACAGGTTTGTGTTTTAAAAGTATAGATATACGTATTTATTTGTTGAAAATTTAATAGAATATGGACATTAATTGATGCGAACACGTGGGTCACATCAGATTGCCACTATGCATACTCACTGTTGCATGATGACGAAATCAACAAAATTTCACATTGTTAAATTTTCACCATTTAGGTCTATTTACGCTATATAATAATGTTAGAAGTGTATAAACCACACACCAACCGCTTCGCGGTTGGTGTGTGGTTGTGTTCTGTTGCGAAGCGACCTAGCAAGCGAAGCGCGCTATTAATTAGTCTAAAATAAGAAACATTACTGACCAATATTAATTTCACAATGAAAATGTAAATATTGTTTAGTCAAAAATTAATTGGACAATAGCGCTGCAAACTGGAATTAAAGTTGATATAATTCAGTTACAGTTACAGTTAGACTTTAGAAAAACAGGTAAATCTATTTCAGTTGGATTTCAGGGGCCGTATTCACTAAGAAGTTAAGCACTAAGTTTGAACTTAAGTCTTAAGTTCGAACTTAAGTCTTAAGTTCAAACTTAGTTAAGTTTGAACTTAAGTATGAACTTTTTACTTTTAAATTTATTTCACTCAATTTCTATTCTCTTGGAGTTTGGGATCGGCCTCAAATAATAATATAGTTAAATATACCCAATATTTACATAAATATTTGTTGCCTACAATGTTTTGTGAATCTCTTATTTATTAAAGAAGGGCTACATAATATGGCTATAGTTTGGAAGCAACCAATGCTGGACGATTGACCTATTGATCAACTTATGGATGAACCTATTGTTATTGAAGAATTGGGAGACTGGGCTACTAAGCATTACAGTGACCAATTTGCTATTCATAATTTTGATTGAATTTATATATTTAAATGAAGATAATTAGTTGAAGTATATATAATTAATTCAAAAAAGAAATATACTACTGGTATGTAGACAAGTGCTTCCTAAGAACATTTAGAGGAGTGTCTACGTACTTAAGTCTGTCTATACATTAAACAGTTAAGTTCTCTATACATGAAACAGTTAAGTTCTCTATACATGAAACAGTTAAGTTCTATATACATGAAACAGTTAAGTTCTCTATACACACTGTTCTCTCTAATTGTCCACCAGTGGAAAATGGCCCAAAGTGGACTATTACAGATATATAAATAGTTGATTTGGATAAGGAAGTAAGTGGACTATTAGAAAAGTGGACTATTAGAGAAGTGGACAATTAGAGAGAACAGACTGTACATATACAAAGTAGCTTTGATGCCAAAATAACAAATGCATATAATTTCATTCAAGATTATTAATTTGCATGGGGGAATTAGATCAATGTTCTTTCTCCCATTTGTATAAATTGCTGTTGAACAAAACCAATTCTAAACGGAATGGAAAAATCCAGGAAGATAAATTGTCCTAAGGAAGAAGAGTGCACGATCATTGGTGAAATTGAATCTGCTGGCGACTTATTGAGAGGTTCAGGAAACTGCGCTGACTTCAATAAGAAGAAGAAGGAACTAGGGAAAAGCATTACAGGCAAAGTAAACGCTGTATATGGAAATAATAGAGGGGTAGAAGACTTAAGAAATAAATGGAATAATCTGAAGTAAGCTGCCAAGTCATAGGTTGATGCTAGCTTTAGGGAATCTAGAATAACCGAGGGGGCTCAAACTCCGCTGGAATTGTCGAAGATGAAGACGTGTTAATTTCTGCTGCAGATAGGAGTATAACTAATTCTGATAGAATTAGAGAGATGTTTGAGACCACCCAGCTTTTATCGGAATCTCAGGTGCTGTCGATAATTTCGTATCACCAGCAACAGCAGCGAGCAGCGAACAGATTCCTCAGCTAGGTCCTGTAGACGATACGTCAATTTTGTATGCTCTAGACGAACCCAACGTAAACGTTAACCGTAATGGGAAGAAAAGTAGGAAGCGAAGACGTGATCCAGCAGATTATCAACGTCCAACTGAGTCCCAGCAGCAGCCGGAAATGAAGGTAGCGGACTTACTCCCTTTACAGCAGGAAGTGCTGTTACAACAGATGGCTGTATTCGCAGCACAACTCAGCTAATTGAAGAGCAGAGGGAGTATTACAGGCTGAAACGTCAGAAGCTGTTAGAAAAATCATAAATTTTGTTACTAGCTAGACTAGATAGTGTGCAGAAATATAACGAAGTCACTTGAATTATGCTTACCAAATTAGAGAGCAGCATAAAAGTATAATATTATTATTACGAATCCGAAGAAATTCTTAATTTAGTCGAATACAAAATTACTTAAGCAACCTCCCTAGCTTGCTTAAAGTTCGTACTTAAGTTCGAACTTAAGTACGAACTAAAATCTTAGTGAATACGACTTAAGTTCGAACTTAACTTCTTAGTGAATACGGCCCCAGCTAAAGTTTAATATCAGTATCAGATCGCAACACTATTGGACACATGTAGAGTTAGAAGTGGGGATGTTAATTATGTGCGATTAAGTGAATTTTCAAAAAAATTGCATCATCGCTAAGACGCAATGATATGATTTTGAATAAACATATTCGCGAATTGAGTGAAAGATATGTCGGCACTATTAATATACATAATGCATTAAATTTAACGTATTATCTCATAAGGAATGTGAGTTATGAGCAATTCGGTTGATTTTAGCACTTTAAAAAATGTGCATTTACGTCAGGATTCCACACCTGAAGTCATAGAAATGATCTAATTATTTCAATGGATTATATTAATGCGATTTCCCATATGTACGCTATATAATTCATGCGCTATCTCATACCTAATATCTACTTCCAGGATTTGACAATTTTGTGCCAATGGCTCCTATTTACATAAACAAATTCTGATAAATATAAATATTTTTTTGTAAATTTCAAGTATAAATTTTTACACTGTATAAGAATAAACATTTACCATATCAATAAAGGCGAGGAAAGGCTTTCCATTTAAATTGTCATCAAAACTCCATCCAGCAACCATAATAGACAACCATAAAGGATTTAATTGGCATCTTCGATAATAAAGGATTCTATTCAACCAAGAAAATATTTCCCTAGGGTCCATGTTAATAAAATCATCAATCAATTGACATTGTCGTACCTTTTCATCCAAGCGATCGGAAATATACTGGAAATCTGCCAAATCACCAGAAGCTGACACAATAGTATATTTTCCTAATCAAACGATAAAAATAAAGTAAGAACTAAATAAACCATAACAGTAAGTAGCTTCATAGCGACGGCTTTCAATCGACACCTGAAAAGGAGGTCCACTTTGATTATTAAGTGTCACCCCAAATAAACTTGGGCCTAAATATGATTTATGGATAATAGTCGTATTAAATTGCAAAATTATATAAAAATTCTGAAATTACATTACCAGATTTTAACCGCATTGAATCTACGATAATTGTTTTAAAGATTTATTATGGCAATTTAAAACCTATCACAATCGGCCAAAAAAATTGCTAATAAATTTCTAAAATAATTTATATTTATAATTATAATTTTGAATCCTTAATTTTTTAATTAAATTTAATGTCTAGTGTTCCAGTAAATATAGGTTCATTTGCAGAAGAATCTTTTCAATTACTGGGTATATAGCAGATAGATCTGAATCAAGCAAAAAATACCAATAAGGTTTTGCAGAAATAAATATTCATACTAGAACAATAAATATTCTAAAATGAATATTTATTGTTGTTGTTTACACAAATATTCAAACAAATTAATGAAATTTCAAAATCAACCTAGAAGTAAGCTTTCAACTAGTATTATAGGTAAACAAGTTAAAAGTATGGAAATGGTAGGAAGGGATGTTTTACTAAGTCGATCATCAATTGTTTAGTGAGGAGTAAGGCCACATAGCGGCAGTTAAATTGAGGTGTTTAGCATCGATCGACGCAAAGCGACCGAGACCGAAGGGTACGTATATTATAATTTGAAACAAAAAATGCTTAGGAACAGAACTAATTTTTCGTGCAAGGAGCAACTGACTTATTGTAAGTTTGTTTCTCTCTAGTGCAAACTGCCAACTCTTAACTGAAATAATATTTGATTCAATAAGTGTAAATTATCATTTTATTAATTAGTCAAACAAATTCCTTTAATTATTCTGCATTAATCCAATGAACTCCAATACAAGAATTAAAAGGAAGCGAACCCTACAGTGGGCAAACAAGTGGAAATAGAGCATTTTTCGATCACCTCAGAATGACTCGACATTATTGACATAGATGATAACCTAAAAATCCAATTTATTGTGCTGAGGAATATTCTAGATCAAGAGTTATGTGTAATGAGATCATCATATTACAACAATTCTAAAACAATTTTTGTTGTTTTGTTATTCACAAAAAGAGCAAACAAATCTATAAGAATTCAAAATGAAAGTAGACTAACTTCCAAATGTCAGATGAGGCAAACAAGTATACAGATTACGTATTAATTTTTTCAAATTTTGAATGTAAATATTTGTCGTCTATTGAAAAAAAAGAGACCGCGAGCGGATGAGTTATCCGTCTCGAAGCGACCGAGATCGAAGGGCTCGAGTTATATAGATTGCTTGAAAATTACACTAATAACAGTGATTAATTGAGAATTCAAATATAAGTTAAGTAGGAAACTTTTGAAGGGAATTACGGAAAAAATATATTCTTGTTATTCATGATTTGAAAATCATTTCGTCCGTCAAATAATAGTAGAATTTAGAATTATTAAATATAACAAGGCTTCCATAATAACAGAACATAAGTATGTGGAAACAAACAGATGAAATGAATGAGCATCATTAATAAATTAATTTATTAAAAATAGATTAAAGAGAGTACACTGGTGCAAATACTATACTACACGAGTTGAAGTTACTTTAAAAGTAAATACGTGTATACTACTATACGTACTACAATTTTTATATTAATTTGAGTTCAAGCAAGATTTGGCAAAATCATAACCTCATAATTATCCTTAAGCATCCGAAGCTAAAACTGTTGATATTACTTAACTTTAAATACACTAAATACAAATCCTCACCCATAGTATTCAATAGTCTAAGGCAATGCCGCGGTTAAATGGACTTGGACCATGGATGAACTAGTATAGCTAACGATTTATTTAATAATTACATTACATGCAAATATGCTAGTAATTTAAGTTAACTAAGAGTTATATCAATTCACCACCCATTATAAAATATAGAATGACTTTGGAAGAATATATTTCATTATTCATAATGTCAAAACAAACACAAGTATGCATCAAAATAAAAAATATACTAAAAGAACAAGAACGAAGTCTTCAAGAGTAGAGTAATAAGCTGAGCTAAGTGTCATCATAACAATTCCATCTCAAAGTGTTGGTAGTTAAGTGAAAGAGTAGTACTATCAAGATGGTACTTGAACTGGATACCTAAAAGTTAGAGAAACTAGGAACATGAATTTCTGGACATTATCGCGGCCAACAACCATATCATTTAAATTTAACACTTTCTTTGATAAAATACAATTCGCCGCAGTTGTAAATATATTTCTTTGAATTTCCGAATTCGAATTCATATAATCAGACCACCCACTCCAAATTTCATTACGGTTCTTTTCGACATCGAGAATTGCTAATTGATATAACTTTCGGCGATAGGAACCCTCATAATAAAATAATCTACTTAAATGTGAACGAACTATCATCAAACTTAAGAAATATTTCATAAATAATCAAAACAAATTCAAAAACACTCTCTGATGGATATTTAAGGGAACTTCTGTAGATCAAATCGATCAATGAAATTCCAGTGTCGTCAACTTCTATATCTTTGTAGGAAGTTAAAAAGTTCTGACAGTCTGAAAAATGTGGAAATAGTTTAATATAAGAAACTACTGCATACCCAGCAAATAATTTAAGCATTCTATTTGTGAATTATCAAATAAAAAGCTATCAATATTGGATATTTCATTAGTAAATATTCAAAATTAATATCTAATTGCATTATATCGACATTATCATCCCCTATGAAAGTTTGTAAATATTCCTTAAGAGAAATGGTATCACTTTGTTGTTTAATACAGTCGAAACCGGTTTTTTCTAACCAATTCTTTACCGGAAATAAAGTAAGAAAAATCCGATAGTTAGAATAAACCGATTTAAAATAACACAAAATTGTAATTTCTTACACGTTTAGAATAAATAGTTAGTTAGAAAAAACCGATTAGTTAGAAAAAACCGGTGTTAGAATAAACCGGTTTCGACTGTATAAAGAACTCTCTCTCACTCTATAAAATTAAGAGTAAGATATATTATAGTTGGAGCCAGATATTTGACGACATAGTCCAAAGTGGTGTTCTAATGGATAATTTTGTACCCGAGCATGGCCTACTTAATATACGGCTATATATGTCGCCGAGAAGGCCGTAAAACAAAGAGGCCAGTTTCTAATTTTCAAAATGGAGAATTGATCTGTATTCGAATAATTAGCAATGATAGAGCTGAAAAGTGTATTATAACTATATAGGAATATGGTATCCAGGTATACATAGCACACTCCAGAATTGTGATATGTCATCATCTGATGACGTTATGGTAATTTTGGTTGCGAATTATCTTGTTTTTTTAGCATACTTTTAACATAGTTAAACGCGATATAAATGTTCAAAATTGGAACATTTATAACGCGTTTAACTATGTTAAAAGTATGCTAGAAAAACAAGACAATTCGCAACCAAAATTACCATAACGTCATCAGATGATGATATATCACAATTCTGGAGGGTGCTATGTATACCTGGATACCATATTCCTATATAGTTATAATACACTTTTCAGCTCTATCATTGCTAATTATTCGAATATAGATCAATTCTCCATTTTGAAAATTAGAAACTGGCCTCTTTGTTTTATGGCCTTCTTGGCGACATATATAGCCGTATATTAAGTAGGCCATGACCCGAGATGTCAACAAATATTTAAACCACATTCTACGGCCAACTCCGAACTAAGAGAGGGAGAGCAACACAGGTGTGTCTAAAACTTGTAAATATTTGCGGTGTAAGCTTCCCACTGGATGTATGAATACCACTCCAAAATCTAGCCATTGTAAAACATTATCCAAGAAAGACAATCTTTGGTCGTTAAGATGGAGCGGTGCTAGTAATGGGTTATTGAAACGACAGTTGACATTGAAAAAGTATCAAATTCGATTTATCAGGTTTTTGAATTAGACATTATGACGGTTTTCACTTGTTTTATTCTCAAGATTGAAACTTGAAAGCCCCGCAGCTGTAGATTCATAAACAACCTTTAGAGCCAATTTTACATGAATTTTGGGTCTCTCTTAATTATGGAAAATTTGTCGACTTAATACAAAAACACGGAGATCGTCAAATGCTGCGTAATTGATTGAAGGATAATTTAACTTTCTGAATTTGGCAGAATTCAAAGAAATGTTAGCAATAGGTAAAGATATTTTTAACTGGTGCAAGGTGGATTGACTGGATGAGACTGTTTAAAAGTGCAGTCCTAAAATTTGGGCTACATAAAGGTTTACGCAAAATCGTTAAAATTTAACCAGTTATTACGGAATGACATAATGATATGGAAAATGGAAAAATAATATAAGATTTCGATCAGGATTACATGGATATACAACCTTAGGATGCAATACTTTTCCATCATCTGACAATAACATTTATAATTTGACGTTCAAAGGATAATTATCGATACATATCGCTTCTACAAATAGACCACAGCTCTCGATATCTAATATAGTTTGTCTAACTATTGGGTGTAGGTAAGCTGAAGAAGACCCCAGTGGTATTAAACGTACAATGGTGGAAAATCTTTCAATTTCACTCGAAACAATCATTGAAAATACAGTTGTAGGGGGTTATTTGGAAGGTCAATTGAGCCCAGAATCTAACCTACCTTATAGTAGGTTAGATTCTTATCACTGCGGGTATGGACTTCGTCTATTTGAAGGATTACATGTAGTTCTCGGGGACTAAACTTAGATGTTATTTCCTTAAGTATTTGGAAATACTCGCCACCTATACCTAACTTGTTCTTTATAGCAAGTAATTTTCGCTCGTGTGGTAAAACTAAGCAATTAGATGATTGAAGAAATCGGTAACAAGCCGGTAATATCCAATAAATTTTCAGTGAGAAAACCTGCGTTAAAATGCTATAATATCGATTATTTTTCGAATTTGTCAAATTAGTAAGTTGTCCTATAAAAAGGTGAAGTTAAATTTTCAAAGATTCACTATTGGAATTGAACAGTCATCATTGTCTAAATCTAACGATCACATTCAAGAAGTTCAATTGTATTTTCTAGCTGACGGATGGCAATGTTGAGAAGATTGTTAATTGAAAGTTCAGAAGAAGAGGAAACAGTTTCTATTATCGGCGAATCGAGTAGCTCTCAATTTGGCTAGTATAATAAATTGAAGACTACGTACTCGGAAGTGAAATTGAAGGTTTTTATTATCGAATGCTTTAATAAATTAATCACTGTAAACTTAAACAGATCGTTCAATGATTGGCCCGGAAAATGAAATAACAACTTTCATAAAAATAAAGGGCTATTTTCAGAATTATGTAATATCCAGCCATTCCGAAGGTCAATTAAATTACACTTTCAAAGAAGGTCAGAATAAGAATTAACTAGGAACTTATCAACCGTATCATCGTTGTCAGTCAAACTCTGTGAGTAGCAGCTTGAATCATCAATTGTTCTTTATCATCTTTGGAGAGTTTCTTCACAGTGGCTTAAAACTGTAGTTGATAGGAAATAGGTATTTGGGTTGCAGGTACTCAAAAGTGAAGTGTTATTGATATACGTATAGGTTATTGATAGCTGCGAATTGAATGGCATCATCAAAAATGATGTATACACTCTTTTAAGTTTAGTTCTGGGCGATTTCTTGTAAATCAATGAAACACAAATTTTTTGGTTTGTTAACAATCTTTTAATACTCACCCAAAGTTATTGTTCAATATCTTGAACATGGAGAATATTTCGTAAAAGTCCAGTTCCCAAGGGATATAAGGATTTGTCACTCATGTAAAGGGGAAGAAGGTTACTGAATGTATTATAACGTGTATTATAACGTGTATTAGAACTCATATAAACCCTAGATGACTTTTTCTAACATAGCTGTCAATTGTGCATCACATTAAATAACCTCCTAATTGTGCAAAACTAACAGCCTTCAATATCAAAAAACCAATATGAGTTCATAGTTCGCTGCTCTGATTGATGAAATGTTCCTTACGTGCTCAGTTGTTCTAAATATACAATAATTTCCATACATTTTGGGTTCCCAATAAGAAATACTACTGAATAGTAGCGAATAATTAGTTTTAGCATTTTCATAGCAACACAAAGAGACAATGGGATTCGCTAAAAATATTGAAAGTTGCGCACAGTTTCAGAAGCTAAGATTTCCATATTTAATTCTTACAACATTAATCTAAAACCTGCCAAAATTTGTCGTTGATCTTTGATGTACTTTTTGCGCTTACCTGAGATTTTTAATTTCGAAAGTTTTGAAGAATTTCGGAAATAGAGTTTTAACCCCTGTTAAAATTAAAATGCATCTGTGTAACAGTAAATCAGTATAGAAATATATCTTTAGAATACTCATTTTGTATGTATTTGACTAACAAACAACCACGATGAGTCAGCAAAACTCAATATAATTTTGACCTTGGTTTTTGGTTAATTTATTATAGAGATATTTCCTTTTAACTACGTTTATATCTCACTTGGTACATTTTATATTTCAATTTTTCAATAAAAATACAGTCTACTCCGCTTAATTGGGACACTTAAGTTCCAGGCCTCTTGTCCCGATTAAGCGGAGATCCCATTAACCGAAAAACTTTTGTAAAGTAGTCATTTACCTGTGATTTACACAAATCTTGGTCTTAAACCTGTTACAACAATTCCTTCAATGCCTGCGGACCCTTGATTCTTCTCAAACCCATAGTATGAGCCGTAATATTCTCTGGACAGTTTGATAGATCCCTGAACCGCAAGGTCATAATCTCTGGTAAATTTCGATATTACGGAAATCAATAAGAAATAGACAATATTTCGATATTTTGTCCTGCCTTCATCAGTATTGACAAAGATTATTAGAATTTGTTCTGATTAATATGAATTTTCTAATGAGCGAGCACCAATTTTGCACCAAATTTGTTCAGTTTGTCCCGATTAACCGAAAATTTAGAAATAGCTTCTAATGAAAGGATTCTGTTCTTGGGGCGTTGTCCCAATTAAGTGGCTGTCCCGATTAACCGGTGTCCCAATTAAGCGGAGCTGAGTACACTGCATTCATTTTTGACCAAATTTGCATTTTAGCATTAACTAGAATCGTATATTCCAGTCAATAGTCTCCATATTGTAATTACTCAATGGTATACTGTAGAATATTAAATAGACTACTATACTGTTATTATGATCTAGTTGTTTGTAAGTGAATATGTGTTCCATACAATTGCAATGAAAACACTTGGAACATTTACATTGTTGATTATGTCAATTCTATTATTCAAAATAGTAACGTAATACTCACGGATTCCTATTTCTATTTGTAATAATTAATCTTACTTTAATTAATAATTAAAGACGGTTATTATTTGAAGTCTCTACAATTCAAACATTAAATAAATTATATTAAATTAAGATTAAATGTAATTTGAATATTGAATATTGAAATTATATTTAAATCTTACATTGGGTACGGAATTGTGTAACCAGAAGAAGCACACTCCCATTCGTCTGTGAGGGCTTTTATACTTTAGCTCAGAAGTTCACCTAGGGTTCACGGACGGCAGTAGGGGTTCCACAAGATCTCAATATTGTTTTACGGTCAATGGGACAGTATGTCTAATATTGCTATATGGGAGGACGAGCAGCTTGTCTGTATTAGTGCTTAATAATTAATTAAGTCAGTTACACATTTTTCATACTGTACATATAAGCATTTCTTATCAATTTAGACTAAGTAATAGTATTATATTTTAGAAATTGCTTAAATAGAGCTGAGGTCTAGTAGAGTTCAGTTTTTCAGTATGCGTATCCAGGCACTGAGAAAGGTAAGTTTTCCCCAAGCTTTGAAATTGACCTTTAGAAAGTAAGCCTGGGCTTTTTGTATGGGAAAAATCTGAACTCTTCAAAGCACAGCTCTATAAATGCATTCTCTAGATTTTATTCTCGTTTTTGTACCGAAGAAAGTACAAATTTAAATGATTAGTAATAAGGATCTCATTCTTCGTTATGCTGCTTCTAAAACTAATCGTGTGTAAATTCCTCAAAATTATTATCTTTGCAATTTGGATCTCTTCACAGTTTTAATTAACGCCTACACCACCTACATTTCATAACATCAAGGATTATTGATTATACTTTCGGTAAGTACAACGATTCATCCTTCTCCTTTCAGTTCCCATTCTATTGAGTATATCAAACACTGATTCATCAATACGTAATAAATTGTTTTTGATACACATAATTGTACAAACGAATCAAATTATTAGAATACAATCTTTCCTACTAATAGTACATCAATACACAAATAACTATTCTTGTTACCATTGATTGGAGTTGCTTTTTTAGCAACTCCAACTAGGTTATCCAAATTTAATTTCAATATAATAATTTGAGTAACTTATAACGACTCCGACAGCTTTTGGTACGTTCTGAATTCAACCGATTTTCATATCTTATCAAATATTCGTATCTACTCTGATAAAGTACTTGAGGATAAATCTCAATGCAGGGCTTTGCATAAATCATTTTAATGAATTTTTTTCAAATTAAATCAATGATTTTTGATTGATTTTTGGGTTGCATCCAATGATTTGATGATTGATTTCTTCGATCTCATTTTTTGAATGATTTGATTTTGATTGATTTGTCAAAATTTGATGATTTGATTTATTTTTAAATGAAATCATTTTTTTGCTCTATATATTAAATAATACTAAGTACCCCATAATTATGTTATATGTTCTTCCAATCCAGAATAATAACCAATTTAATTTGTTATTATAGCTATTGTATATTTTTAAATGGATGATGGTACTCCACACACTTCGCAATACAGTAGATGTCGGATATAAGCACACCGGTTATAAGAACATATCGGATCTAAGCACACTATGTTGGAAAACGGTTGCCATATACCCTGTATAATATATGTCGGTTATAAGAACATGCCGGTTATAAGCACCTTAAGTGCAGTTCCCGACGATGTGCTTATAACCGGCATCCACTGTATAGTGAAACAAATATCTTTCTTGATATAGAATTAGACATAGATATAATTACAGATATTCCTTATAGCGATGACAATATAGCTCAAGGCCTAAATTGTGAAGTTATTAGTCAAGATCAAGAGGATACTCACTCTAAATACGCTTCCCATCTAAGGCATCATAAGCATTCACGACCTGGATGGCGATCCCATTCACGACGGGAATGGCGATCCCAGAAGCACTCACTAATTTGAAGAGGCATTTTCAAATTACAAAGTACAAAGAATGTGGTGAAATATATTCAAATTGGCTCAAGTCACAAAATGCCCCCAAAATACACTTAAAAAATACTTGAAACATTCTAGCCCGAACGACTCAAAGATGTCAAAAGAAGAACTAAGTATAATTGAGGAAAAGTTAGGCGATTTTATTATTTCAGCAGAATTATCCCTTACAATTTTAGACTGTCCCGCATTAGTCATAATTTGTCACTCTTTAAATTCCAATTTTGCTGTTCCCGGAAAAGTGAAACTCAAGAATTCTATTCTCCAAGCAAAATATATAAAAAGCAACGAGTACTTATATGATGTGTCACTGAGTGTGGGTGGATGGACTAGTAGGAGAATGTACTCGATGTTTGGAATAATTGTAAATTATGTGGATTCTCAAGGTGTTTATAAATCTGATCTTCTTGCAATGAAACTCTTCAAGGGGTTACACACAGCCGAAAATATTGCTAAATTCACTTTGGATTTGATTAATGATTGGAATATTACACACATAATTATTAGAATCTCTACTGACACTGCATCGAACATGGTCAAAGCATTCACTAATAACTTGAAGTTTCGCTATTTGATGATTTTCAAGATGAGTTAGAACAGCAAAGTGATAATTTGGAGATTGATGAAATTGAGCCAGACCTTTTTGATACTGTAATAGAAACTGTCGTTGATTCAATGACCCAAGTGCCCAAGCAATCTCTCCTGAATTGTTTGAGGCGCTCTGGTCTACTACCATTATGGAACCCTTGCGTTTGCCATATTGCTCAATTAGCAATTAAAGATTTTTTAGCAACTTCATTTGGTACACGCGGTGATGTGAAAAATATAATTTCTAAGACAAGGGCATTTGTTAACTCGGCCAAGAAGTCAACTAAAGTTGGTGAACTGTTTCTCGAGAAAAAAACTAGTTTGTCTACTATTAATGAAACCAGGTGGAATAGCCTATATCGGATGTGTCAATCGATTATTAAAGTAGAAGATGAAGGATTCCTGGAAGAAATATCTTACTTAAAAGTTAAACCTCCTAGAAAATATGAAATTGGTGTACTTCGCGAGGTAGTAGAAATATTGGAGCCCATAGCACTATTTACGGAAGCTATGGAACAATCTATAGCCACATCTGGGTCGGTGATTTCTGCATTGCAAGTTGTTCATAAAGAATTGCAGAAGGATGCTTATGAATCTGAAGCTGGTGGTTTAACACTAGCTACAGTTATCGATAGAATACTCACAGATCGTTTTACAAGAGTAGAGAGCGATATTTTCTATCATTTACAGGGGCGTAGGAGTAGGCCCGCCAGGCCCGGCGCAAGCCGGACCAATAATTTCATGATGAATTTTTACAAAAGCTATAATGTTTAGTCGGATAGAATTTAAATTCATTTTGATAATATAATCATGATTAATCTCCATATTTTTGTAATATTATATTTGTGCTGATTACTACGTATTTCTAAAATTTGCATTTAATTAATTAACAGTGGAATAATTATCTTCATTTCACCAGGCTAATAGTAGTAAGGGCGCATAAATATTTATACTTAAGTGCATATCATGCATCGAAATTCATTTTTATATGTTTCATGTCCAAGCACGAAGTGGAGAAACCCGCCGGACCAATCGGTAATAGGTTCCTACGCCCCTGATTTAGCAACTTGTTTGGATCCACGTTTTGCTCAAGAAAAAGTTGAGGATCCAAACTTTGAACCTAAATTCAAGAAAGCGCTTGAAATTTTTGCTGAATTTATTAACAAACCAATGCATAATGAAACTCTCAGTGAGGATACACCAGTCCAAAAGAAACGAAAGTCTCTTCTCGACAAATTGATACCTGAAGTTTCGAATGAATCGATTCATAATTTGAATAATAATCAATTGATCGAAATTGAATTATCGATTTATAAAGCTGAAGCTAGCTTGGCAAAGAATCGGATTGATGTAGATCCTACTGATTGGTGGAAGATTCGAGAAAACAAATGCCACTTCTTAATCATCTCTCCAAAATATATTTAGTTCCACCTTCTTCTACAGCTGAACTAGAACGTCTTTTCAGCATTGCTGGCAAGATATGCAGAGATCATAGATCTAGCATGAGTCCAGCTTGAACTAATGGTAACCCTAAAACATCGCATGCTGAAAACACGCATTTCGAACTTTCAGTTGTAGTCTAATCTTGCATCTTGATTTAGTTCTTAGTTTATTATAAACTTTGTTAAGATTCTTAGATCACAATATTATAAATTTATTATTATGTATACATTAGTAATCGGCTAAAGAACATCGTCGGGACTCGGGTCCGGGAGTAAAAAACTAATTATAGCTTCAGAATTTGGAAATGATTTGATTTTGATTATTGTTGATTTTGTGTTGAATCAAAATGATTTGATGATTGATTTTTTCGATCTCATTTTTTGAATGATTTGATTTTGATTGATTTTTACAAAGCATAATTTTGAATGATTTTGATTTAAAATCAAAATCAATGATTTATGTAAAGCCCTGCCGCGCGGGCTGAGACTGTCTCATACCTATTTTCTGAAAAATATTTATAAATCAGCAACATATGAGAATAAAACTTACACCGTGAGCGTAATAATTCATCGACTTTATCAATGGTTTGACATTAATATAAATTCATTGAATTAAAGATTTTAAATTGATCAATTTTTGATGGTTTGCGATTAATTGTCAATAGATCTCTCCAAACATGCAATATACATATTAGTCACCAGAATTAGAGAACTAGATTAAAGTTTGAAAGTGTTTAGTAAGAAATAAGTCATTAATATAGTGACAGTATAATCATTAATTTTAAGAGAGAACTAGAATTAGAGAAAACTAATTTACCTAGGAAAAAGAGAGAACTAATTGTTGACAGGGAAGAGTTAGAACTAAATACGTAATGATAAAGTAGTATGTACGTATGTTGTTTACTTTTGGACTTTACCATCATCCTTCATCAGCCTAGTATCATCATCAGCAATAAATTACATTCATCTACTTTCATAAAATAGATTAAAGTAGATAGTTTCATAGTAGTCGATAACATTGTGTCATTGTGTTCATAAGATTGTTACTGTTAATTACAAGATATTAATACTGAGGAGAAGAATTTATATGCAGCATGTGATGTGTAGCTTAATTGAAGAGCGAATAGAAGAACATGCGAAGAATATATACAGCCCTTAGGAGAATAATTACAAAGAATTAAGAGTTCTTTAACAGGATCGATGTCAAAATGCGTTGGATTCTTGCAATAATTCGGCAAATTGGTGAGCATATCCAAGGAATAATTTTGTAATTAGCTGAGTTCGTTATGAATTCAGGTAGAGGTAGAAGAAAACTACCAACCTTAACTTAACATGCAAGTCACTTACATGTGAATACACACTTTCACCTGAGCAATGCCTGAAGAAATTTCACACGATAGGTAGTAATACTAGCTTGGAACATCTCTTCAATCATGTGCAGGATGTGAATTCCTTGCTTGACATTAACATGGTACCTCACAAGCCTCGTCCTCAAACAGTTACCAAGAAGGTTAGACGATTTTGAAATCTATGTCAGGGTCGGCGGAAGCAGTTTTCAAGAAGTTAGGCCATGGCTTGATCGGCCTAACTAGTGAAGTAAGAGTGGTCAGGCTATTGGCCTGTCCACTCGATAAAAGTGGTCAGGCAATGGCCTAACCGCTTCCGCCGACCCTGTATCTGTATTTCCCTACACTTATTTGAACTTCAGAGTCGATTTACAAAAAATTACTAGTTGAAAAATATGGAGGAGTACAATACTGTAGACCGCAATCTTCTCACTTTCAGCATTCAGATAATCCATTGCCACTAGCTGAATTGTACAATATGGACATAAAACTACTTTCAATTGAATTGTTCAAGCAAGGCGTGCCTTGGAGTGTAAAGAATCAATGGAGATATCTATTAATACTGTTATTCTGTAGAAACTCTACCCTCTAAGAGTGACTCTCCCTAAAGTTTCTGCAAATATATTTTACTATAGCAGTCATCGGAAATTCATTTGAGCGATCGATATCGGCACAGGCTTCAACATTGAGATTGTAGACAAATTTCAGATATGGACAAAAACAAAATTATTTCAATGTAATGTACCTTAGGTCCCTTAATAATTTAATTCTGCCTGGACCGTTCATCGGTCTGGACTCATCCTACATTGGACAAACGATCAGGCTCCTATGCGTTATTTCCCATTGTTTAAAAGCACATAAGTAATAAGCATCTTATAAATACAAGTGGATATAATTAGCCACTCATCTATGCGGTCTGTAACTGTCCAAATAAGAGATACGTGTAACGGTCTGGACTGGTTCATTGGTCTGGACCGGTCCAGACCGATCGAATATTTTGATCATACGGTCATGAAATTTCCGGACCGCTGAATCTCTGACGTGATACAAACTGTATAGGCAATGAAATAGCTATTTTACGTGATGAAAGGCATCTCCAACCTCAAATTCAATTCGATTGACAAGCTCTTATTAGTTGTAATGCAGATTTGGCTATGTACACAAGCATTCTATGTTTTATGGTTGTATCGCTCAAGAAATCGATCCCGTTTGACATTTCGGCAATACTCCTGATTAAGAATCTGGTGAAATTGTCCACCAAAATATTAATAAGTTCTCTCATTACTCGCACAATCTCAGTTCAGAGTAAGAGCTATAGTTTCTGATAAACATACAACTAATGTGAAAGTTCATAATATACTCTTAACTAATTACAAATATCAAGACAAGAAATCACAAGATTACCAACTCTTTCCTATCTCATCAGAATATTTATCTTCTACTTGATACTTGTCACCTCATTAAGAACATTAGAAATAACTTAGTGTCTAAAAAGTTTTTGATATTCCAGCTTTTGAATTTATTTCTGTATATTTCAACAATCATTTTCATTCGGAATTTGTTCGGTGTTCTCATCTACACACTATTCATGAAGAGACCTAATTTTATCTGCACACCTCCGTGCAACAATTAAAATAAATTCTTCAGTACTACACCAAGGAAATAACAAGCAATCTGTTGCATAGCAGGTATTCGTTTATACCTTCCTGAAGAAGTGACTATTGCAGGGTTTTTTAAACTTAATTCGGGTTTGGTGGGTTTGTGTCAATTCTAAAGTGAAGTTTAACCCTTCAAGTCAAGGAAACGCTTGAGTTTAAAATGATTGCAAACATAATTTCTCTGTTCTTTTAGTAATTGGCTGGATGCATGGCAACACTCAAAAAGTTGGGTTTATCACAACAAACATTCAAAGCATTAATACAGACGAATTATGCCATATCTGAACTATCTCTTGAATTGCTCAATGAAGGATATGATTGCTTACTAAGTGGTCGTTTTGAAAGTGATCCATTGGAACAAATGTTTTCACAGTATCGGCAGCTGAGTGGAGAACGGTTTTTAGTTAATTTGCAAGAAGTGCTCAGGTCTGAGTCAATAATAAAGTTTAAATCTCTCATAAAGAGAAACATTGACATCAGCTAATTATGTTCCACGAATGATTTCATTACATCAATCAAGGAATACGCATATTAATTACTCATTAATGATCCAGATTACTTACATACTAGCGCGCTTCGCATGCTAGGTCGCTTCGCGGCAGATCACAACCACACACAACAACCGTTTCGCGGTTGGTACGTGGTTTATATACTCCTAATATTGATTACACAGCGTAAACAGGCCTAAATAGTCAAATTTAACAATGTGAAATTTTAGTGATTACGTCATCATGCGATAATGAGTAAGCATATTGGCAATCTGGTGCGACCAACGTGTCCGCATCATTAATGTACATTTTCTATTAACATTTTCAAATTTTATCTCTCAGAGGGCGCGAATTATGTGCGATTAAGTGAATTTTCAGGAATCCTGAAATGTGAAAATGACGTCATAATTTATTGAGGTGTGAGAAATTTTGAGTGGAAACCTCAACTTGTTGGCGGGTGCCAAAAGTTACCACTAATGCCAAAAATCTCATTTGGAAACCGTCCACTTTCTTCAATCAACTCGGAACATACAAACAAATGTATAAATATAGATATACACACACCCAGGCTTGTGTTTTAATAGTATAGATAAATTGAGATTCCCAACAATTAGGTGTTTACATTTCCGGATATATTTCCTTGTCGATAGCTGAAAGATTGAAGTGTCCTGACGGTCTGTGTTTCTTGCAGAATGACCAAGTTTCATCTGACACTTTAATAATGTGAATCAATATGTGTCATGTGCATTCTGCTTGTTAGAACTTTCAGAAGGACAAATTCGAGTTTCTGACTTTCCTTGGAAAACTCGAGCTCAAGAATTACTTAATCTAACAAGAACTTAATTGGATACTTCGTTTGTTTGTCTAGAACACTCGATTAAATCAAGAGAAATCGTGAACACTATCTTTCCAATATTTATTTTAATAACTTGAAAAAGAAGATAGTGAAACCTACCGTAGGATCAAGTTTCCGCATTTAAATCCAACAAGCGAGTTAATTGTGTCAAGTTAATTGTGTACCTTGACCTATTGTACTGTAGTGGATGCACTCTGTTCCTTGACTTATTAGAATAGAGAGAATAATCCAATCGATTTAAATTTTGGCAATCGATATCGATAAACAATCCAACCGATGATATGATCTGACAGTCCAATCCAATTAATAATCGATTATTTATCGATTATAGATATATTGATTTTCAATCGATTTTCTATAGATTATTTATCGATTATTTGTCAATTTTCTACCGATTATTTTTTCGATTATCCATCGAATGTGTAAAAAGTATTTAAATCATATAATATAAATTTAGGGTTCGTTATCTTATCTCCAATCTCCATGATTAAGAATTATGTACACTACCAGGCAAAAAGTAATTGAACAACAATATTATGAATTTATAGATTTTAATAACAGCATAATACGTTTAATAACATCCATAGATGCTTCAATATGGCTACTTACATAAAACGATATGGAATGTAAAGTATAAGCAAATAGCAAACATTTAATTTACAATTTTATGGAGGTGATTAACTCATTAGCTAGAATTTTTCATACTTATTCGTCCAAACAATCAAAATTATTAAAATTATTCGCCTTACTCGTAAAATCGTAATAAAGGGAGAAAAATCGATAATTGATAAAAATCCTTCGATAATTATTCAATCGATGAAAACTATGGGGAATCCTATCGATACAAAATTGAGCAATCGATAATAAATAAGTTCTCTCGATTGGATTGGATTGACAACCCAGGTTTAAAGTCATGTGTAATTAGTTGTAATTACCATATATGGGTATGCATGTTTGATTATGTCATTGTGGTTAAATCCGATGAGAAATCATTCTCAAAAGTAATTTAGATGTTTCTAGCGTATTTGAAAACCTAAGTTTAGTTTATTTAGGCATTTACGAGCAATTCTAAAGTAAACTAGCCTGGAAATGAAATGAGCAAATACTTGACTTATCTAGCGGTATAATATAGTAGGACATGCTTACAACAAGGCGAAGAAAATTAACTTTGATTCTACACAGTGTAGCTATTTAGCTAAAATTGGTTGTCCCTCTGCTCCCACAGTTCGAAAAACCTGGCGCCGTGCATGATAGGAAGTCATATTTTGGGTGTCATAGTGATAGAAACGGAGTATAAGGCTCACCAATATAATTTCCCCGACAATTATATCCTGAAAATGCGTTGGCATACGTCCTTTCCTGAGTCTCTAAGACACTTAAAGTTGCGAATTTACAACTGCTGAACAGGTTTGGGTAACTTGGGCACAAATATAATTTAAAATTACAATTACAATTACAATTACAGTCAACCCACATTATAACGAATATCAATAAATACACAATGGACCCAAATTTCAGGACTCGCGCTGGCAGCCTACAGTACTTTATTAGTAGTCTATGCCTATTGAAACGACTAACTACTAATACTGTGTCGCTGAAGCATAAAATCCTAGCGAAAATTATTAGAAAATGATGATTTTCTTGGTAGGTTTCCTCTATATTTTCTGACATACTAATTGCATGCATGCCTCTCAACATTCTTCACTAAGGTTTTTTAATCCAAAACCAAAATTCTAGTGACCAATTAATTGAAAGCAAGCGGGAAATTTATGAAGAGAGAGTGATATGCTTATCCATGGAAAATGAATCAAAATAACTGATAAGTTTCATTACAATAAGCTTCTAGTTTATAACTATTAGAGATGTTATTGTTTAATACCATCAATATAACAGATAAAATGTTTTGAAAAGTTTTAAGCGTTGGTTATTACTCAGGTCAATTGAAAAGCTTGCCCATCCAAACAAGGTTGAGAACTACTGGCTTAAACAAAGAAGGCAAATTTCTGCCGATTCAGGGGCGTGGAGTTGGGGTTGAGAAAGTGTTCCATCTAAGCCAAGTTAAGGGCCACATTCGACCGGCCACCTACCAGCTTCATCGATCCATAAATTTTAGAAAACGGCAATATATCAGGTAGAGAATACGAAACTTTCTCACCGCAAATAGAATATAAATTCGGTATCACCCATTGATGTGCTCCGTTACTAAATCTTCCGTTAATCCCTTACTCCGTTACCGTTACTTTATATCTCCAGCAACCGTTACTTTTATCTCCCCTTACCGTTACTTTTGTTCAGTAACTCCGTTTACCTTTAAACAGTTACTGTTACCCTAATGTAGCGATAACTAATTAAAAGTAACGGAGTAATTACAATGAATATGTGTAACTTAGTAACTGTAACAGTGTTAATGTAATGTAATGGTAAGAGTAACTAATTAAAGATACCGGTAACTAGTTAAAAGTAACGGATGTCCGTTACCGTTACCGTTACTCCGCTACTAGGTAACGGAGCACATCACTGGTATCACCCTAAATCTCTGAGTGAAAGCCTATACTAAGCTTACATACTACACGCAACCTTCAAATTAAATAGGAATTCATATCCTATCCCAGGTAAATAAATGGACTTGCTTTCGATTTTTATCTAGTTAATTTGGGTAACACATCAAAAAATCCAAAATTGCAGCTGTGCAGACACCATTTCCTTTGGAGGCACTATCAATTAATCAACCACCAAAATATAGTGCCTCTATAGGAAATTTGGATTTTTTAATATAATAATTAGTTAATTGTTTCGGCAAAATTATCCACAGTTAATACTATAATTAAATAGAAGCCAGCTCGAATTCACAAGTAGAATCAATATAATTGTTACAAGCATAGGCGCCGATGTTGGGATTCTGGGGGGACTGGACCCCCAGGTTAGAAGGATGGGGGTACTGGGGGAACAAACAAACAAACAAACATAAACAAACACAGACCACAGACAGCAATCGAATTTAATAATATAGATTACCATTGTTAGTTCTGGTGCACTTTGTATATAATTTTTTTTACAATGAGTTAACAATAATTATGCGGAACCAGGGGAGGCGGGAGGGTGGGGCCTGTGCCCCACCTCATGCCCCACCTGAGGTTGGGCACAGGCCTAAATTAATGTTAGTGTGCCCCAACTGAGGTAGGCTATGCCCCATCTGAGGCAGGCTGCGCCCCACCTATGCCCCACCAGTGGTACCGCGCTAGCGCCGCCACTGTGCGGAACCATTGAAAATTTCTTGCATAACAATGAGTTTCAAGAAGCCCAATTGAAACCAGTCCTCTGGTATATAAAAATACATGCAAACGATACAAGTGACAACTGCAGATAAAACGAACAAGTTTCGACCTTCCCCTAGTGTTCGTAATAACGAGATTCATCTGAATTAAGTATTTGAAAAGTTCGTGCTTATTAAAATAGATTGGGCTACAAAATTATGGCACAAACCTAGGCAAATTAAACATTTGTGAACTGCCAAAAGGTGTACAATTTAATAATCTACCCAAATATGTAAATTTTATCAAGCTCAGTATATCAATTATTTCATGTTATGAACATAATTAGTTTAAATAGGAGATAAATTTCCTTGATCAAAAATCGTACCGTACAAATTAGACGGTCACTCCCCACCTACATGCCAACTTTCAGCCATTAATCTATAAAGGTGTGCCCAGGGCACCGTTTACGGTTAAAATAATAACAAAGGCAGTGATGATTAGAACTGGGCCACTATACTATAGTATAGTCGGGACAGTAAATCGTGACCCCAGGTGCACATCTGTAACCCATGAGACACCTGTCCACAAAATTTCGGTTCTTAGTTAATAAAACTCTGTTTTGTGGAGAAGATACGGATTTAATATACCAAGCCAGTCATTTCAATACTGGGCCACTTCACTATAGTATAGTTGGCACAGTATAAAGAAGTACTCTGAACACGTATTTCGCATTTATAAATATATACCATGAATATTTATTGTTCTTGTTTACACAAAATAGCAGGGTTTCATTTAGGAGGGGGGCGAGGGGGGGCATTTGCCCCCCACTTGGGTTTGAAAAATACATTGATCAAAGCTGAATCCGCCCCCCCTCACATTCCCAAAAACTCTACCTTGCCCCCCCCCTTGCCTAAATGTCTGGATGAAACACTGAAATAGGTAAACAAATTACTGAAAATTCAAAATCATTTTAAATCAACCTAGAAGTTAGCTTTAAGGGGTATTATAGCTAAACTAGTGGTTCCCAACCTGGGGTGCATGAATCCCTTGGGGTGCACGGGACAAAACTCGGGGGTGCACCAGACAAGGAGTGAGTGAATATTGAGCATTTTAATGTCAAGTATTTTTACTATAATCTGCAAGTACATTCAGACTACTTGACTATATTGATTGATTACTATTGTGTTCTGTGAGCAGTGAATATTCTCCTGTCTATTATTAATTACATGAAAAGTCGGGATCAATAGAGTACTTCAGGGGGTGCACAACCAAATTTTCAGGCATCAGGGGTGCACTAGTTAAAAAATGTTGAGAAACATTGAGTTAAATAAATACAGTCAACTCCGATTAATAGAGCCACCGGTTAATCGGTTTCTCCGCTTAATTGGGCCAAAATTTCACAGGATTTATAGGACAGAATTACTGTTTGGCTCTCAATATTTTCGGTTAATCGGTTTCTCCGCTTAATCGAGTCAAAACAACCTGGTCCCGAGGTGGCTCTATTAAGCGGAGTCGACTGTATGCTGAACACGAATTTCGCACTCATAAATTTCTAAAATGTAAAAACAGTTAAAACTATGGAAATGGTACGTATAAAGGGATGTTATAACGTCCCTTTCTACCATTTCCATGGTAGAAGGGTGAGGAGTAAGGACGCAGGCTGCCGTTAACTTGAGGTACGTGGCACATATCAAAATGTATTTAAATCAAGGTTGAAACCGAATACTGATATATGTATTTGGTTGAACAGAATATTATTTGCAGAAAAGTTGATATTTGGTTGCCAACCTGATATCACTATTCAATATTCGGTCTCTCGACCGAATATTATAAGTATTCGTATTCGGTTGACGTAACCAAATATTAACAGTACAGTCAAGTTCTTTTATTATGAACATTCATGGGACCAAAAATTGTGTTCATAATAGAGAGACTTCATAATAAGCGAACTCAACTTAATACAAACCCTATGTAAATTGTTAAATTGGGACCGCAGGGTTTGTTCATAATAAAAAATCTTTATATTAAGCAGACGAAATCTTGTTCATAATAAGCAGACCTGACTGTATTTGTATTCGGTTGACGTGAACCGAGTATTATTAGTGTTCGTAATTTGTAGTGTATTATACAGCCATTAGTAAATACGCCTAAATCACAATTTAATGCTACGGTACGGGGGAAGATTTCAATTTTTCGCGCTCCTAATTAATTTTTTCCTAAATAATATTCCAAAAGGAGCGTCTCGTGCTCCTGGATAATTACCTGGTATTCGGTTGACTTAACCGACAATGTTTTTTTTAAGGATTTGCTTAGAGGGCCCTCACCCCAACATTAGTGGCCCTCACTCTACATTTCATGATATTCAGTACTTAACACGTTAAAAATTAGAGGCCCATTGTGAAAAATTAGAAGCCCATTTGGCCTCTAATTTGCCTTAAAAAAACACTGGTAACCGAATATTATCAGTATTCGTATTCGGTTGAAGCAACCGAAAATTATCCGTATTCGTATTCGGTTACTCAACCAATATCAGTATTCGTATTCGGTAGGGCAAGTATTCATGAATACTGATATTCGGTTCGAGCGGTTTCAACCTTGATAAAATACAATACAATTACTTTGGAAATGAATACAAAAGTAATAAAAAATTACAAATACTTTCCGAAAGTAGTTAAATACTTTACAAATACTACTTCAAACATTCAAATTCTAAATGCAATAAAGATTTTTTGATAAGGATACCTATACGTATGTAGTTGACCTACATAGTGGAATAAATGAAAGTGAATAAATATTACTATGATTCGACACTGCTAGTAACTAATACAGTTCAATATTATTTCCTAATACTGTACCAACTACCTAGTGTTGTTGAATATAAAGTACTTGAATGTATTTGAACAAAATACAAATACATTTCAAAAGTATCTAATTACAATACAAACACTTGCACAAATATATAATAAGTATTTAAATACAATTCAAATACTTGGAAAGTGTATTTAATAATACGTCAAATACAAAATATATTTGTATTTGATCCAACCTTGAACATATCAGCATAGTTGTTTACCCATTATAACAATCCTAAGATAGTAAATAGGTTCATTCTGGATCAAACCAATTTGTTTTAACTATTTGTAAACGTCAATAATATGTAAACTAAATTGGAAATCAGCATACTTGTTTGATTAGAATGACAAAATGGATTAAGTAGTATATATTTCCAAATGCGTGATAAACCCCCCTATCAGTCTAATACATTTCGAGCACCAAACAGAAACATACGAATAATTATATAAATTGATATTCCATTTCATAAATCTATTGATTGAATATCAGAAATCGTCTGAAACTGAATAACTGTTGAGTGAAATTGAATTTTCATATAGGAGAAAAGTTCAATACAACTAAGTATTAGAAATCGATTTATATAGTAGCTAGGGCTTACAATCCCGAGATTTCGGGATTGAGGATTTTTTCTAATCCCGAGATTCCGGGATTCAGGGATTGACATTTTTCTAATCCCGGGATCCCGGGATTTCGGGATTAGGTAAAGAATACCCAATAGTCTTGGATCCACGGGGTTTTATAATGTTATTATTTAGAAATTCGTCAATATTTTGAGCTATATTTTCTAATATCAGTTGTAAAACAAGCTTTAATCAGATTCTAGCTAACAATTATCTGAAACGAAATAGATATGTGATTATTTGTTATTGTTTCTAATTAGGCAGAGAATATCTAAACTCTTGTCGCTGAGTGAACTTCAATATTTTGTTACAAGCTTTACATTGAGCCACCTTACCACATACAGGTTTCAGGAAATGTTTGCATATTTCTGAAGCTGCAAAATTTTGAAATTTAGTACTTTCAGCCATAAACACATATAATGTAGAATTTGTAGAAAATTTCTTAGTTATAGAAATCTATAATACTATTGGGTATAATATAAATGGAATCTTCAAGTATTGTTTGCTAAATTATAAATTTCTAACAACTATGACCACAAAGATTATCATTTAACAATGAATCCAAAATATAATGATAAAAATTATCACTAATCTACATTGTTTGTCTAGACTCTAGGAAACATTCTTTGAAATAATACAAGCAAACCTGTCCCATTATTTGGCTAAAAACTTATGCTGTTGCAATTAAGTTCGGAATCCCGGGATTGAGAAAAAATCCCGGGATTGGAAATCGGGATCGGGATTAAGAAAACAAATCCCGGGATTTAATCCCGGAGGTAAAATTGACCGGGATCCAGGGATTTCGGGATTCGGGATCCCGGGATTGTAAGCCCTAATAGTAGCAGCTTTTGAATCAAATTGAATTATTCATTTACAATATAATACTTTATTGTAACTGTGACATCAGAAATCGATTTGTATAGTATTAGCTATTGAATGTAAATTAATTATAAGTATTCATATATAATATAATTCTTTATTGTAACTATGATATCAGCAAAGTAACAACATTGAATATAATTCAATTATTTATAAAAGTAGATCTGCATCGAAACCACGAAATGATTGCATAATTGAATATTAATGATTTTACGATTTTAGAAAGTTAAGGGTGAATTGTGGCAACTTTGAGCCTAATTATCAAGAAAATGAGGACGAATTAAAAAATCGTGCACTGTGGAAAGATGTAGAATTTAATTCACTATTTTATGAATATAAATTGAATATGCGGGCACTATTAATTGTTCATGTAGGCTGTAGTGAAATTAAACAGGATAAAAATGTATCTATAAAAATGAAATCATAAATCGTGACCACAGACGCACATCTGTAATGCATGAGAGAGACCTAACCTGAAATAATATTTATTTACTACTAGAACAACAACTACAACAATTACTACTAGTACTACTAGTACTACTACTACTACTACTACTACTACTACTACTACTACTACTACTACTACTACTACTACTACTACTACTACTACTACTACTACTACTACTACTACTACTACTACTACCCAAAAGGAACTTGGTTTTACTCAGAATTACACGTGCCTCAAATTTACAAGCAACAGCACTATATTTTGGTGGCTGGTCGTTTTATAGTGCCTCTAAAAGAACCTGCTATCAGCAAAGCTTTAATTTTACATTTTTTGTAATGTCATCGTAACTGTAAAGGTGTTTCGGACGGAAACTACCCTTAGGGTGTAGAAATTTTCCTTTAGCTAACTTAATTTCTGATATATTTAAGTATCGGTAGAATATAATAGGTGGTGACTCGTGAGTCAGCATTTTTCATGTGAGTGTTGGATCTTCACCCAACACCAACCAATCCATTCAGAATACAGTACAAAATGGATATAATGATCATAGGCGCCAACTTTTGAGGACGGACACCAAAAGTTGGGAGAGGGGGTTCCTAAATGGAAATTGTGGGGGGGGATCATAATTGGGTCGGACATCGAAAAAAGAGGGAAGTTGGCGCCTAAGATCGTGATAATGGTGGGGACATTAAATTTTTGGCCAATATATCATTATATCCAATATATCCCTAGGCTATATCTATTATATCACTATATCCACTGTATCACTACATCTAATAAATGACTGTCTACATTGTCAATACTTATATTCTGATAAGTATAATCAAATTACTCAATGAAATCAACTGGTAACGAATTTATACTGTAAAATATAAATTATGGGGGACAAGGAAGCTCAAAATCCAATATTTTTGTATAATCTCTGCACAAATCATCACTATATCCAAAAATTATATCACCATAACCATTAAATTTCTATGTGATTTGCTCGGGGACAGACACAAAGCGGCAAAATTATCACTAAATCAAATATATCACTAATCCAATATCACTGTATTCATTATGTACTGCAGGGGCGTAAACTTGGGATGTGCGGCGGGTGCCTGGCACCCTAGCGGCTGTGATGCCATGGTGCCAACGGTGCCTGGCACCCTAGCATTTCCCACCCGAAATTAGCCCCACAAACTTACTTTAGCAGATGGCGGCTAAATAATTTTTTCTAAACAAAAAATTAAGACACATTAACACAAAATTAAATAGTTATTCAGAAAATACATAATTAGGAGAAGAACAATGTGTCGAGGCACCATGGGTGTTTTTGACGAAGTTTACGCCCATGATGTACTGTAATTCACTATATTGTAAAATATTTTTACGATGTCATTCACCATCACCTGAAGGTCTCAAGACCGATTTGAAGAGGTGTTATGTGGCATTAGGATCAATTGATAAATTGGAAGTTTGTTTCTATCTTGTATCATCTCTGAGATAGATGATATTTAGCTAATTAGTATAAATACGTATTAATATTTTTAAATAATTTAACACCAATCTCAAAGTCAATTTTTAACCATCTATACTATCAAAACACAAGGATGTATAGAATTACTAGCGCGATTCGCTTGCTAGGTTGCTTCGCGGCAGAACACAAACACACACCAACCGCGAAGCGGTTGGTGTGTGGTTTATATACTTCTAGCATTGATTTAAAAGCGTAATATTTCTAAAATTATCAAATATAAATTTAGTGATTACGTCATCATGCGATAATCACGCACTCAAGTGTTTGAATAGTATAGAAGATGCGCACACCAGATTGCCAATATTCTTACTCATTATCGCATGATGAAGTAATCACTAAATGTCACATTATTAAATTTAACTATTTACGCCTATTTATGCTTTATAATCAATGTTTGAGGTATGTCCTGCTGTAGTAATTTAAAATGAATTTGGCTGCCATATTTCAATTCCGCGGACTCGATAACCCCTATAAAGAAATTGGAAGCATCTCTATATGTTAAAACATACTGAAAAATTTACGTCAGTATATTAATTGTACAAGAGTATTCTTTCAGAAGGAAATATACTCACATAATGTGTCGTTGACACGTTATGGAATATATAATCTTAGTTTTCAATTAGTAGAGCAGTATTTCCCAAAATTTTTAACTCGTCACGCCCTGATGCCTGAAAATTTGGTTGTGCACCCCCAGGAGATACCTAAGTCTGAAGGACTCTATTGACCCCGACTTTTCATGTAATTAATAATAGACAGGAGAATATTCACTACTCACAGAACACAATAGTAATCAATCAATATAGTCAAGTAGTCAGAATGTACTTGCAGATTATAGTTAAAAATACTTGACTTTAAAATGCTCAATATTCACTCACTCCTTGTCTGGTACACCCCCGAGCCTTGTGCCGTGCACCCCCAAGGGATTCATGCACCCCAGGTTGGGAACTACTGTAGTAGAGCCTACTCGATTTCACAAGTTGGAATCAGTATATTATCACGAGTTGAAACAATAGATTTGATAATTTTGATTTAACACTTTCATTTGAACAGACGTGTTAGTAACAATGGAAATTTGTTACTCAATTGTGGAACAATCTAAGCCCAATTTGAATTTCGCGTATGTGAAAAGATGTAGAATTCAATTCTCTATCGAATGTATATAAATTCAATATTCAGGTATTAAATGTTCGTTTGTGATGTTCAATAGGAGTAGAAATGTATCAAAATAATAATAAAACTAAATCGAGACACCAGGTAGACATCTGTAACCCATGAGATACCTATCCTGACAATTTGGGCTCATAGTTAATAACACTCTGTTATGTGGAGAGGATACGATTAAAAAATCAAGGCAGTCATTTCATAAAAATAAAATACAAATTGCAGCTGTGCCGACACATGTTCCTTTGGAGGCACTATATTTAGTGGTTGGTAAATTGATAGTGCCTCCAAAGGAACATTCTGTCTGCACAACTGCAATTTTGGATTTTTTCGGTCATCATCACTATGAAGGTGTTAAATTATTTCAGAAAGGTGTTTCAGAAGGCAACGACCCTTAGAGTGGTGAAGTTTCCAATTAGTTCACTTCATTTCAGAGAGATTCAAGTTTCAGTAGAATAAATAGGTGATGATTCAGGACTTTTATTTGTGAGTTGGGTGATCACCCAACACCAACCAACTCATTCTAATTATATAATTCATAAAATTGTGAAAACACATTTTTTGACGATGTCATTATCACCTCAAGGTGTCAAGACCCATTTGTAGAGGTGTTACGTGGCATAAGGATCAATTGATAAATTGGAAGTTTGTTTCTATCTATATAATTAATTACGACAGTATATTAATATTGTTAAGAGTACTCTTGCAGAAGGAAATATAATCACAAAATTTGTCGTTGTTATGGAATATATAATCTTAATTTTCAATTAGAAATAGAAGCCTACTCGATCTCACAAGTTGAATCAATATAATTATTACTGCGCCGACTATAGTATAGTATAGTGGCCCAGTTCTAATCTTAGTGCCTTGGAGCTTGGTTATTATTATTACTGTGCCGACTATACTATAGTATAGTGGCCCAGTTCTAATATTAGAGCCTTAATTATTATGATTATTACTGTGCCAACTATACTATAGTATAGTGGACCAGTATTGAAATCACTGCCATTATTATTATTATTACTGTGCCGACTATACTATAGTATAGTGGCCCAGTACTGATCTTACTGCCTATATTTTTATTTTATTTATTACTCCGTAGCAGGTGCCCTGGCCACACCTGTATACATTGAGGGTTGAAACTTGGCATGTAATGGGGAGTGACCGTCTAATTTGCACCTGGGGTTACGATTTTTTATCAAATAATTTTAACACCTATTTAAACTAATTATCGCTCATAACATGAATTAATTAATATTGAGCTTGATAAAATTTACATGTACGGATAGAGAAATAAAGTCTACACCTTTTGGCAAATCACAAATGTTCAATTTAGCCTGGGTTTGTGCCATTATTGGGGTGCCAATCCCGTGTTTCCTCACACTTCAGATTCAGTAAACTGTTAAATCAATTTCCTTTGTTTCAACTTGTAATAATATATTGAATCTATTTCTATTGTTTCAACTTGTAATAATTTTATTGATTTAACTTGTTAAATCTTACTCTATTGTTTCAACTTGCGATAAATGTATTTATTTAACTTATAAATTCCAGCTGACTTTAGATAGGTAATTGTAGTATTACTATACAATGGAATAAATCAGTGATTCTTAACCTTTGTAAACCTCCGCACCCCTTCAGCTTTCAAATTCAACTTCCGCACCCCTTTAGCTTTCAAATTCTACTCTCGCACCCCCTGGTAAACGTAATATCGTTGATTTTTAATATAAACAGCACTTGTATTCTTTTCCCGCACCCCCAGAATCGTACCTCGCACCATGGCCTCGCTCGGACCCCCCGGTTGAGAACCACTGGATTAAATAAAATAATATAATATAAGGAATTTGTTGACTTAACTCACTCACCGTGGATAACATTGCTATAATAAATAACTAATAATATAATTTATTATCAATTCACAATGAATGAATGGCATTAAACTCAAGATGGTTTATGATAGAAACAAACTTCAAATTTATCTACCGTTCCTTGTGACTCGGACCAATTAACAAATGGTTCTTGACACCTTGAGGCGTTCATGACTTGGCGGAAAAAAAAACCCAAAATTTCTGCCTGTGCCGACGGCATGTTCCTTTGGAGGCACTATCAATAGACAACCAACAAAATATAGTGCCACCAAAGGAACATGCGTCGGCACAGGCTTCAATTTTGTTTTCTCCGTAGACGGTGCCCTGGCCAGAGCTTATAGTTGATGGGCTAAAACTTGCATGTGGGTGCGATGGGATCGTCTAATTTGCACCTGGGTTACGATTTTTGATTAACAAATTTTGGACACATCTTTAACACCTTTCAAATTTTGTCTGGTCTATTAAAAAATCTTTTACTAATCCGCCAATTTCTATTTAATCATTGGATTCATCATAAAACTCTGCGTCAGATGGGAGGAGAAATTTTTTAATAATGGGTTTAATTTCTGCCATAAATGGGGATTGAAATTTGTTTGTTTAGTAACTTTAGTTACACTTCAATTTCAGTAAAACTGTTAAATCTAATTCCATTGTTCCAACTTGTAATAAATATATTGATTTTTTAACTATCCACGGTGAGTGAGTTAAGTCAACAAATTCTTATATTAGTATATTATTTATTTAATCCATTGTATAGTAATACTACAATTTAATAGAAGCCAGCAGGAATTATAAGTTAAATCAATATATTTATCGCAAGTTGAAACAATAGAGTAAGATTTAACAAGTTAATCAATATAATTATTACAAGTTGAAACAATAGAATTCGATTTAACAGTTTTACTGAAATTGAAGTGTGAGTAAACAAAGAAATTTCAACCCCCATTTATGGCAGAAATTTAACACATTATTTAAAAAATTCTTATCCCATCAGACGCAGAATGTTATGATGAATCCAATGATGAAATAAAATTGAAGTTTAGTATAATATTTTTTGAGTTATGGACCAGACAAATTTTGAAAGGTGTTAAAAATGTATCCAAAATTTGTTAATCAAAATCGTAACCCCAGGTGCACATCTGTAACCCATGTCTTAGTTAATTAAACTCTGTTCTGTGGAGAGGATACGGACCAATAATAATAATAATAATAATAATAACTACCAAGGCACTAAGATTAGAACTGGGCCACTATACTATAGTATAGTCGGCACAGTAATAATATATTGTATTATCAATACATAATGAATGAATGGCATTAAACTCAAGATGGTTCAACATAGAAATAAAGACCACTGATATAGATCATGGCCTACTGTATTATACGGTTAGATAAGTCAAGTATTTGCTCATTTCATTTCCAGGCCAGTGTTTACTTTCTAATTGCTCGTAAAATGAATTACCTATGGTCATGGAATAAACTAAACTTAGGTTTTCAAATACGCCAGAAACATCTAAAATACTTTTGAGAATAATTTCTCATCGGATTTAACCACAATGACGTAATCAAATATGCATACCCATATATGGTAATTAATACTAATTATGAAGTAAGATTAAAGTAGAGATTCAGTGAACATTAGCTAAATAAGTCACAAGAACGGTCATTAAACTGACTGGGCAACATGTCCATCGTCAAACAGCACATATAAGACTTAGATTAAAATATAACTAACATTTCAAAAAATACAAAACATATGGCTTGATAACAATAGCAGGGGCGTCAGGTTCGGGGGGGGGCTCGCCCACCCCCAGTTTCTTTTAAAAAAATATGCTCACTTTATAGGTATTTTGATCCTAGTTTACTCATTGTGCTGTGAATAAATATGCAGTGCGTGATTGCAATACTAGATACTACTTATTATTTATAATTTATTTATGTACTTGAAATGTATACGTGTAATATAAGACAATTAATATTATCATAAACAAATTAATGTCATTAACATATTTTAAGAATTCCTCAAGCTATCTTCACTTATTCATCCTGACCTCACTCCTATTAATCCATTCGTCAGTGATTTTGCCAATATCCAATTGGTCCAATATTTCATTATGTACATTGCATAATGCGCATGCATTCAATCTGTCTTCTGACATTGTGCTGCGAAGATACGTTTTTATACGTCTTAATCAGCTAAATCCGCGTTCGGCAGAACATGACGTACAAGGTAGAAGAAGGTAGAGCTTAAGGAATAAAACCAAGTTAGGCCACATGAGACGATGATCAGACTTCCTAGAAAGATACTTGAGAAGGTACTTCAGATCAGTCGTGTATTTGGTAGGGTTGGATATTTACTAACACGATCCCATTGTATCATCTCTAACTTCAAAAATTCCAATTAAGATCTGTTGTGTAGAGCTCCTTGAGTGAATTCATGCTTGGGAATTCATAATTAGAATCCTCACTAATATTGGACAGAATATCTTGAAAATCCCGTTGTCTATTGCCTTCCCTTGAAAACGCTTTGTCAGTGATACTACAAGAGAGTTATACATCTTTGTCCAAATACCATGGTAATAATTATCAACAACGGCATCATCAATTTTCCAGTCAACCCTATTTCCTCTATTCACCCTTTTCGCGAGGCCTCGAGGAACTGCAGGAAATTCAATGCCCATAGTTGATGCTGAAGTCTTGCAGCTAGTCATGAATACAGTGAAATATCCGCGGACTCTCCATCTATTCTCAATGCAGCAGTGAGTGCAGTTATTATACTTTAACACTCCCCCAGTGACATTGATTCTGATTGGATTGCATTGTGAACTGGCTGGACTTGATCAAAGATACGATGTAGAATGCGTACCCCGAAATATACTTCAAAGCGTTTAAATTCTCTAACATATCCTTGAGCCTTGGTTTCATTGTCGCTAGAGGTGCTTAGGAAGTCAAGAAGATCCCCATAATTCTCCAAAATAGCATTTACTGCCGGGTATCTTAGAATCCATCTTGTTGGGCAAATGGGCCGTACATTTGAGCTGCAAATTTACCGTCTTCTGAGTACGCATCTCGTATCTGATCGAAATTTACTTTTCTTTTTTGCTGAATTCTTCACATATGCCCCGATTTTACTTACGAGCGTAACGATAAGATAACACTGGCGAAATCCTTTGCAACATCATTCAGCACCAAATTAAGATTATGACCAGCGCAGTGGGAATACAGGGCTTTTGGATAATGACTCCTAACTAATGTCTGCAAACCAGAGACATGACCAGAAACAATTGAGGCTCCATCGTAGGCCTGACCTCGGCAATCCTGCATGTCAAGACAAAGATTATTTATCGTCTTGATAGTGTATCGTAGAGCTCTAGAGCTGTGGTACCATTTATGTTATGAAATCCTAAAAAATCTTCCCGTACACTAAGATCTGACTCGTCGACATATCTAATACAGATGCAAACTTGCTCAAGGGTTGAGATGTCTTGAGTCTCGTCCATGATACAAGTAAACCAACCTGACCTCTTGATCTTTTTAACAATGATATCCAGTACACTGTCACCTAGCATCTTGAGACATTCATTCTGTATTGGTACAGACATAACTTGTTCCCAGAGCCATTAAAGTAGGATTTTACATCTTCATTGAAACTTGAAATAAGTTTAACCTCTTGCCAGATGTTTGCTGTATCTTTTTCTTCACCGTGGCCTCGTAGCTGCATTCCCTGTCTAGCCAAGAGTTGTATGCTAGAAATAACAGCATCGAGGCCAATCCTATTCCTCTGCATCTCCTGTTTCTTCTTGCTGCTGACCTGGGCTTTAATTATTAGCTGGTTCTCGTGAGCAGCCATGACACTTGCCAAGTAATGATGCACATTATACTTAAGCGACCCAGCAACAGCTCGAGTATGTCTCAGAAGTTTCGACCTACCACCGTGCCAATTATGCCATCCAGTGACAAAACTGTTCTCTGCAAACCTGTCTGTATTCTCATTCGCTGGTAACATGTCAGCATTCAACCCCAGACACAAACCAGAACACCAGCAAAATCCAAACTTTCATCGTAACGTAGCCATGGAATTTCGGCAAGCCAAGCCTTATTAAACTTCTGATTGCCAAGGCAGTGTGTTTCCTTGGCTACTAGATATGGGTTAAAGTCTTGTCCGACTTGGATCGGAGGTTGGAGTGTAATATGCTGAGGTTCTGCAGATTCCGGCTGAGAGAGGGTAAAAATTCATCTAGGCCTTCAGCGGACTGAGAATCTGGATCTCTCAGTACGGAGAAGTGAGCGATGTTTGTGCTGGGAAAAAATGTTTTAATAGCGGCTGGGCAATCTTAGGTTTTTTTGCGGAACGCTTAGAATAAGACATTTATTGTTTTCAAGAATAATTAGGGTCAGAACACGAATTAGCAAATTATTAGATTTAGAATTTATTTAATTACTAGAATCTTGACTTTGTATTTATGGTTGGAAACACATTCAGTGTATATTATTAGCACTATAGACCCTTTAATTGTTCAATTAAGAAATAACATGAAATTATGGATTCTTTAATTGATCAAGTACGAAATGCAGACATGGAAGGATTCAAAATATAATTGATATTACTATTCACTTTAATTTGCGTATTTGACATATTGAATGAACTAGTACAACGGCCCCCCCGCTTTTTTGGTCAACCTGACGCCCCTGAACAATACAGGGTGTTATCCAGGCGTATTGTGCACTCCTAAAGGAGCGGAATTTGGATGGATTTTAATCTAGGCGTACAAAAATCGAGTCTAGGTGTACAATATCGAGAGATGCTCCCATAGACTTAATACAAAATATGCAAACTAGGCGTACAAAATGAAAAATGAACGAGCTCAAACTAAATCTAGGCGCTCAGAAATTTTTGTCTGGGTGAAAGCCTGGAACAACAGTATAATTATTTACTTACATTGACTTTGAAAAGAATTTGAGTGAAAGGAATTACATAATTTGTTACTGTAGTTAGTTTTTAACAAGAAAAATGCATCAGGATAAAAACGGCAAAGTTAGATTCTCAAATTATCTAAAAAATTAACATTTATTTAACATCATTGCCATATATGGGTATGTATATTTGATTGCGTCATTGTGGTTAAATCCGATGAGAAATCATTCTCAAAAGTTTATTAGATGTTTCTGGCGTATTTGAAAACCTAAGTTTAGTTTATTCCATGACCATAGGTAATTCATTTTACGAGCAATTAGAAAGTAAACACTGGCCTGGAAATGAAATGAGCAAATACTTGACTTATCTAGCCGTATAATATAGTAGGCCATGATCTATAATGTAATAACTATACATAATTAATTAATGGCATTAAATTCAAGATGGTTTAAGATAGAAACAAACTTCAAATTTATCAATCCTTCCTTTGTCCGGTAACAACTTGTTAAATGATTCTAAACACCTGTGGCGTTCATGACATGGCGAAAAAATCCAAAATTGCAGCTGTACAGACAGCATGTTCCTTTGGAGGCACTATCAATTACCAAACCAGCACCCACTAAAGGATAGTGCCACACAAGGGAAATGCGTCGGCACAGCTGCAATTTAAAATATTTTATAAGTTGAAACAATATAATTAGATTTAAAACTTTAAACTAAACTGAAATGTGAGTAAACAAAGAAATATCTACACCGATCTATGGCATGAATTAAACGCTTTATTAAATTTCCTATTCTCCGATTAGAAGCAAAATTTTATGGTGAATCCCATGGTGAAATAAAAATTGCGGGTTTAGAATAACATTTTTTGAGTTATGGACCAGACAAATTTTCAAAGGAGTCAAAGTGGTATATAAAAAATTGTTTATATAAAATTTGGCTTGAGATGCACATGTAACATATGGGACACGAATGCTAAAAAAGTTTGAGCTCCGAGACAATCTAACTCTGGCCTGTAGAGCGGATAGGGACTAAAAACAAACCAATGCAGTAAGATTAGAACTGGGCCACTATACCATAGTATAGTCGGCACAATAATAAATAAAGGCAGTGAGATTAGAACTTGGCTACTATACTATAGTATAGTCGGCACAGTTTTATCTATACTATTAAAACACAAGGCTGGGTGTGTATATATATATATATATATCTATATATATTTGTTTGTATGTTCCGAGTTGATTGAAGAAACTGGACGGTATCCAAATGTGATTTTTGGCATATAGGGGTAAGTTTTGGCACCCGCCAACAAATTGAGGTTTCCACTCAAAAGTTCTCACACCTCGACAAGTTATGACGTCATTGCCACATTTCGAGAACCCTGAAAATTCCCCTAATAGAACATGTACATTAATGATGCGGATGCGGACACGTTGGTCACACCTGATCACCAATATGCTTACTCATTATTACATGATGACGTAATCGCTAAATTTCACATTGTTAAATTTGACATTTTAGGCATATTACGCTTCATAATCAATGTTAGAAGTATATAAACCACATGTCAACCGCGAAGCGGTTGGTGTGCGGTTGAGTTCTGCCGCGAAGCGACCTAGCAAGCGAAGCGCGCTAGTTAATAATAAAGGCAGTGATTTCAATACTGGGTCACTATACCAAATTATAGTCGGCACAGTAAAAAACCCTCACCAACGGGATGGGAGGGAGTGTGCTTCTCTAGTTGGAACACGCAGAAACCCAATTTTTGGTCCCACCAAACGATCAATACTATTGTATTGTAAGTACATGGATACATAGCCTACTATACACATGCCATTTCACTGAGCCAAATGCCCCTGGACCAGGGATAATATAAAGGGGATTTTCTTATATACCCATAATGTAAATATAAATATTTTGATTAAAACTAAATGCTAATCTGGTTTAGAAATATTGTTAACGAGATTCGTCTATGTAAATATTAGCTATTCTAATCACAATTTCTCTTTAATTCAATCATATTTTGCCTTTATAATGCTAGCCCCTTGTTTATTAACATCACTTACATACTTTAATAAAGAAATAACTTATCTGTTGACCGTCTACATACTATAAGGATGTTCTTTAATAAATCATACGTAATTATGTAATTACAGGTAAACCTCCCAAAGCGGCACCTCCGAGTAGCGGCAACCTCCGAGAAGCGACACAAAATCATTCTCCCGATGGGTGCCGCTTTGGGAGTTTTACCTTACGAGCAACCTCCCAAAGCGGCAACCTGCGAGAAGCGGCACAAAATCATTCTCCCGATGGGTGCCGCTTTGGGAGGTTTACCTGTATATGCAAGATCTTCACACAATGAAAAAGATTTTCTTTAGTGCTAAACACTTTGATCCTGATGACATCATTGACACACAAACTTATCTTGACATGATGGCCAAACGAAGAAGATACGACAAATAAAAGCTACATTGAAGAAAGGTGCAGTACCTAAATACCTTCCTGGTAGCCCTGATCGTCTTATTAATCACAATATCAAGTATCAGCGGCTTGATAGAGACAAAAAAGAGCATGATTTACAGATCCGAGTATGTCAAGTTGTGATAAATGGAAAAGTTTTGTATTTTAACATGTTGTATGTCATTGTATATAGGCAATGAAACAGAGTGCTGACTTGTACGAAGAAGAACAGAGAAAATTCACTATCTCTAAATCATCTGACATTTTTTAAGATCCCCAAGGATGGATTTTTGGCAACTTGATGCCACATTTATATTGTCAATCTGACATCAAATACTGTAGTGATTTCAGTCCAAAAGATTATTACTATTGACACGTTTCTTCAAGTTAAAGTGTTATAATTGTGGAACCCTTGCGAATCTCCCAATCAGCTGATGTTTGAAAACCGATAAATATGGACATTGATTGATTAATCAACTCTTGGAAGGGAGTTGTCTCAAGGATCGAGATTCTTTCCACATATACATAATGATGCCAGATTTAATTGAATGTCTACTCTAGTTCGTTGGTTAGAATCTGGGGAAACTTGCCATTCATGAGGAAATTAACAGTTCAAACCGTCACGAGTTTTCACCATTAATGTATTGCACTGCCTAAACTTTTAAAATATTGGCCGGCGAATGTGGAATTACCTAAGTAATGTCATCATTTATACAAATTGATCTTATTGAACACCATTTTGGATTATACAAACAGATGTAAAACTACAATGTATTGCTTAGTCAAGTCCTGGAAAATTGGAGGGCACTTTAAACAGTCTAATATTCTCCAGTTGTATAATAGGAAAGATTATGTCCATAAAGATAGAGATTCGTTTATGGAATTTATCAGCAGCTTCGAAACCCATTAAGATGATCTTTATCGCAGCCGTCCTGAGAATTTTGTGTATGTGGGCACTCTTTTGAAGTTTTTTCCTGAATTCATTCTCAAGACAAACTTCTAGCTATTATCGGAGGATATGCTGCATTTCATATTAAAGAAATGGTCTAAAATCTCAGATTTGTACCCCGATTGTTGTTCAGTATGTACTCACTGAAAATGGAAATTGAAGACCCGGATTTTAACTTTTGCCTTGATTGGCCTTTTTGATCGTGGCAGCTTAAATGGCCCTTCCAATGACGTGCTAAATGTGGTGTTTACACCTTGGAAAGTGTTTACAATGATGTTTCAATCGGATTCATGCAACTCCCTCTTCTAAAACTCGATACAGTATACCCTCGCTAATCCGAACCCCGCTAATCCGAACCCTCGCTAATCCGAACAAGAGAAACCAAAATATTCTACAAATAAACTTGGGAAAAAATCGTAAATTGCAATGGAAGTATAAAAAAATAAGTCTCAGGCAAGTATTTTAAGGAGTACACTAGATGTTTAGTGCGGATTAACAAGGTTTGTACAAGTTTGGTTCGGATTATCGATATTCTCATTCCAAGTTGTTTAATACGCGTATTGCGTATAATACTTATTATACGTAATACGCTATCCACTAGTACGTATTATACGTTAAATCTATGATCAACGAGGGATGTTTTCGAAGTAAATTCAATAGAATATTAGTAATTCTTGTTGTAAATACAACATCTAGCAAATAATCATATTTATACTATACAAACTAAACTAAGAGTCGATTAACAATAAAAGAACAACGATTAAACAAAAAGTTGTTCAAAGCAAATTCCATTAGCTCAATATTATTTGTAAGGTACTATACGTATAATACGTATTACATTATACGTATTATACGTAATTCGTAACCAATAAAAGACGTACTAAACAACTTAGTTCTCATTTATAGATGCCCATAGAAAATGCATTACTTCACTAATCCGAACGAATTCACTACTAATCGGAACAGAAGATTTTTGAATCGGAACACCTCTGTTCGGATTAGCGAGGGTGTACTGTAGTGAAAAGTGCGATGACTTCGTTGATGAGTGCATAGATTGCTTAGTACAGAAGGAAAATCAATTTATTACTTTATATTTTAACAACAGTAGCCAATTGTTACTTAACAGTAACAAGGTAAAGAACCATAATGTTCCTACTATCTGCCCCAAAGAAACTCCTAAGAAATTCCTCTAAACATTTGCTTAGTTTTCATAATTCTATTATGTATCTAATTTGCATGTAATAATATATTTGAGCTTGAATAGATGTTGGGATACAACTATGAACCATATATAATACTTTGACAAGTGTAGTTGATATAACGAGTCTAGTATTAATCAGGTAATTGGTTACAGTTAGAAAAATAAACCCGCCTTTATCTTATCCATGGTCCAAAGCAGTGAAATGGCCTGTATATAGTAGGCTATGATGGATAATATTTAACTAGAATATCAATTTTATAATTTCATTCATCTTTATAGTCAAATTTATATTTGTAATGATCGCATTGAAGAAGAATCGGCTTTATTAATTAAAGTAAGTGTAATTATTATAAATATAAATACGTAAAGAAAACCAGGCACGGATCCACCGGGGGGTGTGGGGGGGGTGCGCACCCCCCAAATTTTTCATGAGATTGGACTCTGAGACTGTCACATTTCACAGATAGCTAAATTAGAGTGATAATTACGCTATGGTTTAAATTTGCACCCCCCACTAATTTTAGTTTGGATCCGTCCTTGAAGAAAACGTTACCAATAATAATATAATTGACATCATGGTCAACTGTAAGTGTTTTCAATGAACTTGTATGAAACACATCTTTACTTAGACTGACCTATAATAATAATCATAATAGTCATTATCAAGCAATGTAATATCTTCAAAAGTTGGAGTTCACGGGTTTATCTATGATTTTCTTGGCGGTACTTTATAATGAGGTAAATTTTACGGCACCCTAAAGGTGATAGCCATGATAGATAATCAGTATAATTAATGATGCGCATTATTTGAAGGGGATAAATTTGTACCGTACCCAAACAGTGATATACAGGGATGGAAACAGCCAAGCTGTTAACAGCACTGGCTGTTAACAGCTAGTGAAAATCGAAGCTGTTAACAGCTAGATGCTGACCAATGCAATAATTGAAATATTATTATATAATCATTTAGTTTCAAATTTCACTGTTATGTAAATACGATATACAATTCGAATTTAAACATTTTTGAGTATAACTTTATTTGCTTGTCCCTTTTCCTTAATTTTACTGATATAATTATTGAATTTGAACAGCTTGAATTGGCTGTTAACAGCTCTGATTGGCTGTTAACAGCTTAAAGGCGACTTAAATTCGTTAAGGAATTGGGGACGAATTCTTAGCTGTTAACAGCAAACAGCCAAAATGGCTGTTAACAGCAGATTCACCACCCCTGGTGATATATCATGAATTTTTGGGAAAGAAAATCTGGCCAGACACCTGGCTCCAAATTAAGTGCCAACCCGACACCTAATGGAATCACACTGCAAACACTTATGCACTTCAACCGAATCCTGGCTGGCAGCTAAAGTGTCGACAAGGCACTTAGATAAACTCCTGGTGGGTTGGTTAACGGTTCTGATGCTACGTTTACGATGCGATTTGTCGCCAGGTTAAACGGTTAACTCAATAAAAAAATCCTATATAACAATTTGTTTATACTACAGTATACCATATACGCTGGGACGTGTCGTGACCATTTTGAGTGGGTGGGTGTAACTTCTTGGTTTTACGACGAACATGCATTGGGGAATATAGAACAGTTTAGCCACAGGTTTCATCACCAAGAATATCCGAAATTACTATTAATCGATCAGCCCAGGATTTACCGTTGATAGGCGAAAAGTGGGGTGGTTTCCAAAGACCCTCGCGACTTTGGGGGAAAAGTCATTGTTGTTTTTTTGGGGGGGGGACTTTCTATTTAAAATTAGTTTTAGTAATTAGGTCAGTTCAACTTTTAAATCAGTATCAGGTATGTTATATAAGAGATACATATACAAAAATAATGGAAATCGACAAAATTGGGTGTTTTATCGTATTTCCTGGTGTAGTCACCCTTAGCTACCGGACTCACCCCATAATGAGCTCAATTCTCGATAATGGACAAAAGCAATTAGCATTATTTAGCGATTAACAACATGCTTCAATTGTGGAGCACCTATAGCAAATATTAGACATTTGTGTAACCCTACAACAGAACGTAGTACAAATTTTGAGATCTAGTGTACTCCACAAGATCTCAAAATATGGACTCCTGGCATAAAATATATTATACAGTAGATGTCGGATATAAGCACACCGGTTATAAGAACCTAGGGCGCCGGCGGCACGGGTGCACCCGTTGCTCCGGTCAATTTGAAGGGGGGTGCAGGGGCTTTGCCCCCCCCCCCCACCGGTTTCAGTTTGTCATTTCTACTTGTGCACCCGTTGCTCCGGCGGGTCGCCGGCGCCCCAGAGAACATATCGGATATAAGAACATTATGTTGAAAAAACGGTTGCAATATACCCTATATTATTTGTCGGTTATAACAACATGCCGCTTATAAGCACATTAACTGCAGTTCCCGACGAGATGTGCTTATAACCGTCATCCACTGTATTAACATAAGAAGGCAAGAAAAAGTTTGAGTTTCATCAATTAATAGGGTGTATATAAGCAGTATCAGATGTATAAGAGTTCGGTTAACCGGGATAATCTAACGGACTTACTCCTGAGCCCTTCTCGATTAAGCAGTTTCCACTGTATCAATACATGGAAGCACCCTCCTTAGAATTTTTATCATTTTCAGCAGTCAAAAGTAATTAATATCCATTAAATTTATGAAATTACTTATATAGAGCTCAGGTCTAGGGGAGTTCAGTTTTTCAGTGGAGTTCAGTTTTTTATGTGTATTCAAGCACTGAGAAATGTCAGTTTTCCCACCTTTGAAATTGACCTTTAGAAAGTAAGCCTGGGCTTTTAGTATGGGAAAAAATCTGAACTCTACAAAGCTCAGATCTATATAAGCATTCTCTAAATTTATTACCAATATGAATTAGAAGAATCAATAATACAATAATCTTGTTTAGGGATGGGTCAGAGGTAGAAACTTTCAATTCCCGGGACGGGGAAGCATAATTTGGGCTCGGATATTAACAGAATTATATATCTAAGCTTGAAAGAGCTAGAAGTCCATTTCAAAGGAATTAATATACATGAAATAAGTTAACAAATTATTAATTTTAAATAAATACAAATTCAAATGGCAGAAAATTAATTAACATACCAACAGATTTAATTCTTGAAAGTGATTTAAACCTAGATAGGCTACCATAAGAACCCAAGGTATCTGCAGCAATTAGAACACAATCACAACAAGTTAATCCAACCACAGATGAACCTGTAACCATCGGATAATTAGTGTAATTCACTGGATCGTGGCAATGAGACTTGAAGCAAAAAAAATTGTTGGAAAGTGATACATCACTCATTTCTAAATAATCAATACAATCAAAAATGGAAGTAACCTCTAATAAAGTATTTCAAATTAGGCCTGTGCATAGCAATCTATATACTAAGGTAATGGCGGTCTATTGAATTTATGGACCATGGACAGCGAAGTAATGCTAATTTCAAACTTTTCATGTGTTGCTACTTAATCTATTAATACAACTAAATGCTCCTGAATTATAGCTCTTTCTTCCACGTTCAACTTATAGTGATATCCAGCTCAATATTAACAATAAATATAATTGGAAACATGTAAATTTTAATTGGAAACTCTTAACAACAAATACCAATATTAATATACAAATAAGTACAAAACATAGTAAATTCAGTCCGTAGCAGCCAGGGATCATATACTTCTTGCACATCATCTTCTAAACACTGACAAACTTCTTGTAGTACGTGTATCTAGGGGAAACAAATAATTACTTAAGTGTTAGTTGTATTTTTAAGTTTGGTATTATCCCTTTTTAAAACGGCGACATTGTAATTACGAACCCTCTTTGACAAGATTATGTTTGCCCAAGTTACACAAAGCTTTTTGAGAATATCCCAGTTCCAAACATTACATATGCACCAAACTTTCCACACGTTATTATTCCTCTGCAATAATGTTCATACATATGTTTACCAGCAAGATTCGGGATGGTCCAGAATAGAAGTATTTTTTCAAGCAATCGCAGTTATCAATAGTTACAAAAGTTTCATACAATATAAAAAGAGATTTTACCACATGATAGAAGGATACTTCAGGGAGCATCTATCCACCAGATCAATCAAGGTATACTGGGACCCAACATCATTATTAACTTCAAGAGGTTTATCTGTTGTTAAGAAATTATGACAAGATAGACACCCATTAGACATTTTAAAGTAAGAGAAGACTGCATATCCCGCTATATAGATCAGACGTTCAATCAAGAAAATCTCGAAGTCTGGGAGAAAAATTTGATTCAATTTATGCATGTACAATTCAATATCAAAGCTGAGTTGTTCGTCGATTATGGAATCTACATCATCCGAAATTGAGCAAGATATTCTTTTAAGGAAACACTGTCTTCAGTGTTAGTGGAATCATATCTTATAGCAAACACCCTTAAGGGTGTTCCTTATAGGAAAAAACTCGGAAATTTCGCTCCAAAAGACAACATAACCTACTTTTTTTTTTTGTACCAAACACAGCCGAAGTACCATAACTAACGTTTGTATATGGTTTTGAGCCACGTCCACGCGTATTTTCAGAATTATGAGCTATTTTGTACAGCGGATCACTGGTTTCTCCACTTTGAACTATTATCAGTACTGTATTCCTCAACAATGGTAAGATTGGTGGTATCATTATTCTATCCTAGCTATCAATGACGAAAATAAACAACAATTGATCAAAAAAAATACGCAAAAGTGAAATCTAAACATTTATGGTCTATAATCTCATTCGAGGGTACGTTTTCTTGTCCATTTTTTTTCTCAGACACCCGAGCAGCTAGAATCAAAATTTAGGTCTCAAAATGCTCGCAATACCCGACTTCCTATACGTTCATAATACATTTTGGGACCCTAACACCCTTCTTTTTCAAAATGATCCCTATATGGGCATGTAATGTGCCTAATTTTGATGACACAGCAAAATTTATATCAACGAAAGTATAAACTCTAGAGCTTAGACAGGGCCGTGCGAGCCTATTGATACCTGCCCAGGTCAAACCTAACTAGAGTAAGCATCATTGCTACCCATGGTAAAAGAATTCTTCTATTTTTAACGCACAGTAATTTTGATAAATGATCTGAAGTATATATTTCACACCAAATGTTAAATAGCTTTATAACTAACAAAGCGATATAGTATAATCAATTTAATTACATGTATTTAGTAAAAAGACCTAATATCTAGATTCTAGATGGAGTCCACTTTTTTCAGTGCATTACACGAATTTTATTTATTTAATTAATATTCATAACCTAGTTAAATGACGAGGTTGACCTGGTCATATGACCAGGTCAACCTGGTCAGAACCTGGTCTGGAAAAATTCTGCCCAGGTTTGACCTGGTCAGTTTGTATTAGTGGCACGGCCCTGACTTAGATCTAACCATCTATTCACATCAATATCCCACTACAAACTCATTGGAAGTACAAATGAGACTCGTAACCAAATGGTCACTCTTCCATAAATTTACATACCCATATATGGTGGTGTCATTTCAGAAATGAAACCATGAACTTTGTAATTAAATAATAAGCTAGAGCTTAGTTCCAACTTCCTAGTAACATCATTAATGATTTAGAGCGCCATGTCATTCTTCAAATGGATGTGGTTCACATTCGTAGTGATGCATTTTATAAGGGAGGTAGGGTAATCGGGTCGATTGATAATCCAGATGATCCACATACTACAGTCTTCGATTATGGTTTCTAGTTTATCGACCAAATTTTCTACTATTGTTCGATTAAGGATTATGAGAACACGTTCATTTTTCCGAAATTTGATGAATGTCAATTCAGTGCAAGAAAACTCGTCTCCAATAAAAGTACAATTGTTTCTATCCCGACTGCGAATATATCAATAGATCATTTTACCTCTAGCTCTACCTGTCCAGTACTTTGTTATGCATCCTTTCAAGACATCCGTAACTTGTTCAAACGAACAAGTTACGGATGTCTTGAAAGGATGCATAACAAAGTACAGGTCCTAAAACGAGCACCCAAATTGACGGCTAAAGCGTGTTGGCCCTCTAGGTTAGAAAGACAAAACGTCAGTTTAGGACGGAAAATATTGCATTAGACAACATCTGCTGGTTTATTAGCATGTAAATTGGAAAATAACATATTGGATACCACTCAAACTGTAGAATTTCTTGATATAATAAGCAAAATGTGGAAAATATTTAATGTATATTGGGTTGGCAAGAATATTCGCTTTAAGGATGATTATTTAGCTCCAATTTATCCAGCAGATTTCCGTCTACAATATATAAGCAAAGTTGTCTCTTGGTTAGATAATTCGGTAAATCTGCCTTTTATATAGGGAAAGTTAATTCCGCAAACTTTTACCAGTTTTCTACACACATGTGAGGCGTTGCCATTGCTGATTAAACAGCTTATCGAGAAATGCGGGTACCAGTACCTTCTCACTGCGAGGATCCAAAATGACTCTCTAGAACACCACTTTGGTTTCTATAGACAAATGTCAGGGTCTCACTATCACATTTCATATAACCAAATCTTAGAAAGCGAACGCAGATTCCAACTTTCGAACATATTAAATGTGGTAGCAACTTCTTTAGAATTTTAGTATACTCACTTTCTAAGCCAATACTATTTTTGATTTAATAAATTACGCTCATGTGGAAGAATTAGACAATTAGAACCTTGAATAAGACGATAACAAGCTAAGAAATTCGGTGAATTTTCAAAACAAAGACTTGAGTGAGGATGTTGTAACGGCGACCGTGTTTATCGACAATTAGGTATTTCAACCAGGGTGTTATCCAGGCGTGTTGGGCGCGCCTAAAGGAGCGTAATTTGGCAGGATTTTAATCTAGGCGTACAAAAATCGTGTCTAGGCCTACAATATCGAGAGATGCTCCTATAGACTTAATGCAAGATTACTAATATAGGCGTACAAAATGAAAACTGTACAAGCTCAAACTAAATCTAGGAGCGAGGTAAATTAATCCTGGATGAAAGCCTGATTTCAACTGATCTAGCAAAAATTAAGACGAATACGCATAGAATCCCTCTCGATTTCCAAATCTGAGGAATTACTGGGCTCTAATGTATCAATAACACTATAGTGGGGCAGCATAACTGCCATATTGGATTGAATTGTTCAATTTTTGATACAAGCATGAAAATTGGCACAGACATAGATAAATATATTATAAAATGATATGGATATGGAGGCATCACGAAATTTTAATATTTTCAAGATGGCGGCCAAAAATTGTCGGAAAGTGTGGACAAAAGCCCGCTCTCGCGATTACTTGTTAAATGACCTCGTAGAGTGTTTGTATGCGCATAGTTATTCTCAAATGACTGTGCGACGAAGAAAGAGGGGTCACTCGATAGGGTAGAAACAATATTTGAGAATGGAATGTGTTACATTCCAGCGTTGTCAAGGAATGTCCTCCCACCCGGAACATGGTCATGTGACCCCTATAATGACGGGAAATCTTATACTGATTACGAATATCATTAAACATTGATTAAACTTCAATTGACAAAGTTAATTTGCTTTTGTATATATATATGTACTAAAGTATAACTCGGTAGTACCAGAGTGGACCATGGGTCGATGGGTCATGGGTCAGATGGGTCATGTGTCACGGTTCCATGACCCATGACCCATTTGGAATTTCAATGTATTCTTAAGTTAAAATACGAATCACTCATCATCATCATCATCATTATTATTATAACATCGATGTGCATTGTATTAGTAACATATTCAACATTGCAATAAGTAGGTTTGTTGAGGTAATATATACTGTATTCTGTTATTCTGTTAATGTTATAGTACAGTATAGCATAAAGATATTTAAAATTATGTGATGGGTCAATGGGTCACTCGATGGGTCATGGGTCAGAAATGGGATGGGTCATGGGTCACCTATGTTGAGCCATGGTCCACTCTGGTTAGTACATACTCCGGCTTAGTAAGCACTAATTTTTTTAAACCAATTAGTAATTAATATGTATCTCAAATTTCAGGGTTGATAAAAATCATGATTTTTTTAAAAAAATAAAAAAAATCCGATCTTTTTGATTTAAATCAGAGTTCTGTATTTAAATATTTTTTTGCAATCTAAATCACACTGGCGTATATTATTTGACTAATATATTAATTACATTGATAATGACTCATTATCATTGTAATTTGACTCATTATCAATGTATTTCTTTTCTTTTCGCAAAAAACAATGGACGTGAAAATCAGATTTAAATCAAAAAATTCTGATTTAAATCAGATTTTTGATTTAAATCATGATTTTTATTAATAAAAATCATTGATTTAAATCATGATTTAAATCAAACAACCCTGATCTCAATATAATGTAAAGTCAGTTAGTACGTACAATTGGATAATATGCACAAATTTTCTCTCCCGAGGGGTTACATACTAACCGAGTTCTATTTTGAGTCAAATGTCATTCCGTCTTAAAAATCTTGTGAAACTTTTACTCGATTAAGCGGGAAATCTATTAACTGGTGGCTCTATAAAGCGAGATGACTACGTTTAATCGACAGATTCGACACCAATACCTATCTTATATTCAACGGATATTTCCATATTACAGTAGAATCTCGTTAGTACGAACACGGTTAATACCATTTCGCGGATAAGACGACAAACAGTTCCACATAATCAGGCCCCTACAAGCTACAATGGGGTTTACTTCGGTTAATATGAACTCTGAATAAAGCTAACGAAATTATATCGTCCGTTGATGCTCGTATTAACGCGGTTCTACTGTATATAGACATGCATGTAAAGATCTTATTCATGTTTTAATATAAATCAATACTGTGTATTCCAGGGTTCTTTTAAGGTTGAGACCTTGGTGTAACTCAGCAGCGGCCGCGGCCGACCCGAATCGTGGTGTAACTCCAAACATTTTGGTGCAAATTTTACACCAAGATCGGCCTTAAAAAACCCTAGTACATTCTATTTCCTGAAAATAGTGGATCTTATACTATACGAAAAATATTGTAAAAGTCTGCAACGATTGAGGACTACATCCTCCAGGAAAATGGCTCGATACGCCCCTGCTATTCGAGTTACCCAGTTGCAGTTATAAACTCTTCTAAGTCGTTGTTTATTAAATAGGAGCCTTCGGTCTCGGTCGCATTTGCGACGGATCGGTACTCCACACTAAACAATTGATAATAGAGTTAATAAAACATCCCTTCCTACCATTTCCATACTTTTAACTTGTTTAGCTATAATACCCGTGAAAGCAAACTTCTAGGGTGATTTTGAATATTCATTAATCTGTACCTTTTTTGTAAACAACAATAATATTCATATTAAAATTTAAAAAATGCGAAATTTGAAATCAGCATAGGTACGTACTTGTTTACCTATTATAAAGTTAGTTTCTATCTCGTATATAAATGCATTTTCTATTCCCCCATCACATTAATACAACCTGGACAAACAAACACACACATTGGTCACACAGACACACAGACACACAGACACACACACACACACACACACACACACACACACACACACACACACACACACACACACACACACACACACACACAAACAACAATCAAGTTTTAATAATATAGATTCATCAATAGTTTCTTAAAATCCTTAGCCCCTGAATGTTCTCGGCAAAAATATTTTGAGCGCTTGAACTAAATAAACCCTAATTAAATTCAAAAATTGAAATATACAATATAACCTCATTAGTACGAACACGGATAAAGCGAATTTCCGGTTACTATTGAACACAATTTTTGGACGCTTCAAAAGAATCTTGAATTCAAATAACACCGGTTGATACCAATTTGTAAAATAGCCGAAAATAGAAGACACGAAAAGTGATTATTTGATTTACACAGTACCAACTGACTTTACATAATATTGAGATACATATAAATTACAAATTGGTTTAGGCCGCACTATACAGCAAATGAGAAATTGAGTTAAATTCGTTTTCCTGTTTGTTTCACACTGGTAGATAATCTGGCAATTTTTTTTTGAATTCTGAGTAGATTTGAAGTCAGTAGGGCTCTGTAAACAAGGAATTGTCTGATATATAGCCAATTTCGGACGAAAGTTTAAATTACGGCCCCACAATGGTCGACAGATAAATTGAGATTCGATTGTTTTTGGATAGTACCCCCTAAAGTACACCTACATTTCAAATTTCAAGTGAATCTGAGCAATAGTTTTGCTGTAGCGACCTTTATAAGATCCGGGAATGTGATAAACATTTTCAAATGGGTTGAAAAGTTTGTAGGCTGGCACAACTATATTGTTCGTTCAATTTCGTTGTTATTCATAGATTAGTATATTTGCATATATATTTAGGGTGTAAAATAAAATTTTCAACATTTCAATTTAAAAATTCAGAGTTATAGTCATTTGAAGTGAGTTTTGGACTGTCAATGTGCCAAGTCTGACTTCAAAGGGCTGGAACTCTGAAAGTACACAATGTAAAGTTTAGATCAAGGGTCATTCCCAAATTAAATATATATCCATTAGTTTACACTTGGTTTCAAACAATTTGGATAAAAACTGTGAAAGATCTAGCAATTATACCTTTCTGACCTTTCAGCTCATTGGGTGGTCCTTTCACATTTCTATTTTGAATCTCAGAAACCCGTTGACCAATAAAGAAATTTATAGTGAAAAATGCTCGCAATACCCGGTTTCCTATCCCTCCATAATACATTTTATGACCCTAACTCGCAAAGTTTTTCCAAATGACCATATATGGACATAAAATGTGCCCATTTTTGATGATTTAGCAAATTTTTATCTCGAGAACTATAAACTCTAGAGCTTAGCACTAAATTCCTAAACACATCTTCATATTATTACAATGTCATATGCAGAATTATTGAATCAATTATCCTAATGGTTGCAATCCTATTTATTTGCCTGATTTTATTCAAAATAGTGGGAAATGTGATTTAGAAATAAGAGGACATTCCTTGACAACGCTGGAATGTAACACATTCCATTCTCAAATATTGTTTCTATCCTATCGAGTGACCCCTCTTTCTTCATCGCAGTCATTTGAGAATAACTATGAGCATATAAACACTCTACGAGGTCATTTAACAAGTAATCGCGAGAGCGGGCTTTTGTCCACACTTTCCGACAATTTTTGGCCGCCATCTTGAAAATATTAAAATTTCGTGATGCCTCCATATCCATATCTTTTTATAATATATTTATCTATGTCTGTGCCAATTTTCAAGCTTGTATCAAAAATTGAACAATTTTATTGCTATGCTGCCCCACTACTAGAAATGATGTGAATTGCATTTTCGATGTGGTTTATCAAAGGCGTAGCTGAAGAACTGGAGTATTTATGGTTATCATGGCTCATTTCAAATAAATGAACTTCATGTATGATATTTTCTAAAGACCTAATATCATTGATGAGTATGATAAGATAACTCAATCTTATAAGTTTGCCTTTAAAAACCTTTGCAAAATAGATTTTCATCAACAATAATAGAACGGTCGATGGTTGATACGTTATTATAAAATTGAATTTTAAGAAATATGATGGTAATGAAATTGAGTTGATGGGTAAGCCAACCATTAGGTAGTTGAATTAGATACAATTTACTAAAATGGAACTAAGAGTAGAAACGATAGACTTAGCCTCAGTTTCTCCATGATCAATGCGGCTTTTCTCGCAAACTTCTTGAACTCTTTTCAGCTCCTTATCGTGCCATGAGAGTCTTTGGGTTTTGTAGCCACATCTGTCAAATAACTAGGGAAGTTTGGGAAGATAGATGGTACTGCGGACTTCTTCAGTTCAGAGTGATCTTCTTCTTTACCATTTCCACCATCCTTGTCCCAACATGGAATAGAAACGTTCTCTCAATGTCCACCTCAAGGAAATGGTGTATACAAACCTTAAAATATAAATCGGTGTCCACGGATAGGAACTAATGATTAATGAAAGGATTATCCAACTGCGCATTTATTTCCATAAGTGAAGAATCACTGACGGTTGGGGTGAGCATAACTTAGAAGTCAGTAATAGGCTTCTAGAACAAATTTTTGTGGGTAAGTATAGATACTTTCAATATTAAATAGAACAAAATTGCAGCCTGTGCCGACGCATGTTCCTTTGGTGGCACTATATTTTGTTGGTGGTTTTTGATAGTGCCTCCAAACGAACATGCTGTCGGCGCAGGCTGGAATTTTCGATTTTTTTCGCCAAGTCATCAACGCCCAAGGTGTGAAGAACCATTTGTTAATTGGTCGGAGTCACAAGGAACAATTGTTGAATTTGAAGTTTGTTTCTATCATAAACCATCTAGAGTTTAATGCCATTCATTCATTGTGTATTGATATTAAATTATATTATTCGTTATTTATTTTAGCAATGTTATCCACGGTTGGTTGAGTTGAGTCAACAAATTCCTTATATTATTATATTTTATTTAATCCATTGTATAGTAATACTACAATTAAATAGATGCCAGCTGTAATTTATTAGTTAAATCAATATATTTATCGCAAGTTGAATCAATAGAGTAAGATTTAACAAGTTAAGGTCTTAAGACCTTAAATCAATATAATTATTACAAGTTGAAACAATAGAATTAGATTTAACAGTTTTATTGAAATTGAAGTGTGAGTAAACAAAGAAATTTCAACCCCCATTTATGGCAGAAATCAAACACATTTTTAAAGATTTTCTTCTCCCATTAGACGCAGAATTTTAAGATGAATCCAAATATGAAATAAATTTGGGGGTTTAGTAAAACATATTTTGAGTTATGGACCAGAAAAATTTTAAAAGGTGTTAATGAGCTGTCCAAAAAAATTTAATCAAAAATCGTGACCCCAGGTGCACATCTGTCACCCATGAGACACATATCCTGAAAATTTGGGCTTTTAGTTAATAAAACTCTGTTCTGTGGACGATCTACGGACTAATAATAATAATAATAATAATAATAATAATAATAATAATAATAATAATCGGTAACCAAAGCACTAAGACCAATACTGGGCCACTATACTATAGTATAGTCGGCACAGTAATAAGAGCGTCTATCCTATATGACATAGTTTATATGCATTCGGTAACTGATTCATAATTGTTCTAGAGTGTTCTAATTCAATACTTAACTTCTAATAAGTCTATTGTAATCACCCCGTTGACTCACTTAGCGATTAATTACTTTTATGAGGCAATAATTAATTATGAAGGGTCCGGAGTCCGAAAAAGTGTATATTTTATGGAATATTTCATTGTTTGCACATTATCTTCATGAATCTATACTATTAAAACACAAGCTGGGTGGGTGTATATATATATATATATATATTTGTTTGTATGTTCCGAGTTGATTGAAGAAACTGGACGGTATCCAAATGTGATTTTTGGCATATAGGGGTAAGTTTTGGCACCCGCCAACAAGTTGAGGTTTCCGCTCAAAATTTCTCACACCTCGACAAGTTATGACGTCATTGTCACATTTCGAGAACCCTGAAAATTCACTTAATCGCACATAATTCGCGCCCTTTAAGAGATAAAAATCTGTAAATTTATTAGAACATGTACATTAATGATGCGGACACGTTGGTCACACCAGATCGCCACTATGCTAACTAATTATCGCATGATGACGTAATCATTAAAATTTCACATTGTTAAATTTGACTATTTAGGCCTATTTGCGCTTCATAATCAATATTAGGAGTATATAGACCACACCCCAACCGCGAAGCTGTTGATGTGTGGTTGTGTTCTGCCGCGAAGCGACCTAGCTAGTTATTGCTGATTTCTGCGGGAAAAAAAAGTGGTTTGAAGGTAAGTATCATTTGTTGTGTATAAATTTTTTTGAATCTTAATCTATTGTATCTTTCTCAAAAAAGTCGGGCATTTAGTCCGGCATCTGGTCAATCCAAATATTCGTAGAAAAATGGTACTGAGGGGTGGCAATTATGTGGAAAATTGTTTTATACCATATTAAACTTTACCTTCAAACTTGAAATGGATTATTGATATTTCTATGAAGTTAGAGCTAAGCTATCGCATATAAATTAATTTCAAGGTTTATGGTCACATCACTAAAATGACACCACCATATATGGGCATGTGAATTAATAGGATTGTAACCACAGCCTACGTTAACCATAGCCTATTCACGGTAAGAGTTTTACATCACCATGGATTACTCCAAGTCCATTTTATAAACAAACCATAATTTTTAAATTTCATCTTATTACGACCGGTTTGGTACAATTGCACTATCTTACACCCCCCTACTTTTTTAATGATGGCCAAAATCACTGTATGCCACGTGATAGAACACGTTGAGACATGAAGATTGAGCTAAAGATCACTAAAATCGGTCAAGAAACAAAAAAGTTAAATTTTTTTTAGCTCATAAGCCAAACTCTATGGGAAAAATTGAAATCATCACTGAAGCCAAATATACTATAAAATAGTATTGTAGTAGCATAGTTATGTGCATACAAGCCAATTTACATGTCTAACACTTCTATTCGTTATTAGGTGTCAGATTCATTTTATCAGATTCCTATTATATATTTCAAATCCTCAGTTTCAAATTATTCTACAAAATGCTAAGCGACATGATTCGATTCATTATTTCAACTGGTATTAGATTCGTAATTGTAGAGGGTCAGTATGTAAATGATTGCCTTGGTTAGTTTATATTTTTAATCCCGATCCTTTTTCCTGATGTCTCTTACTTTTAACTAAGTCCCATAAATCCAGTCAGGCTTAACTAAATTACCAACAGTATGGCAATTTTCGAGTTGTTAATTCCATCTACATTCTAATTAAATAAGCTGAATATACATTTACAATCAAACGGAGTTATTTGTTGTTATTTCTATTATCTATTAACCAGTCCTTATTCACTAAACTTAAACTTATTTTCCCTTAAACTTAACTTAAATTAATATTTCTCCGCAATCTACGAACATATTTACTTGATCAATCTATTACCTCCTTAAATGCAAATTATTATCCAATGGAATATCAAAACACGATTACAACACCCAAAAATTAGGATATAGTACAGTACTGTTTGTATACTACAAGATTGTGAGGTATAATAAAGAATAATAAACTATTTGTCAAATACATTAAAATGAATTAAAATGAAAAATATTTTATTTTCATTCTATCAGACAATCACATCATTAAACAAATTTAATTAATGCTTGGGAGACAACTTTGATCATAAATCAACGGAATCCCGGGATTATAAAGAGTCCGGGATTAAAAAGCCTAACTATAGAAGACCTTGAGTTTATAGGTTGAGGGCGGTGGAATCATATAGAAACATTTGTATTTAAACAAATCCCAATGATTTAACTGTTGCATGCAAGAAAAATTGTGTTGTGTATGCCAAGACTTATTTGAAATGTTGCATGCAACTTGTATGCAAAAGAGCTGTGTTCTCTTTAATTGCAACACGTTACTAAAAATTCGTCGGATTGTAGGTAACAAATTTGCATCGTGTTGGTGAACTTTATTTAACCGATTAACAATTTAGGAAATGGATGCCACTGCATCGTAGATTATTAACTGTTTAATAAATAGAATTTTACAAATAACAAATTACAGGAAGTACAATTATACTACTGGGTATTGATCCCTTATTTCTTTAATTAAACTGGAGAAAGTAGCTTCTACATATTTTTTTCTCCAACATATTTCTGCCAGATAGGTGTCCAATAGTTCCGGGTTTGTAGTCATGGAGTTCCTCATCCTCTTTTTCGCTTGACCCCAAGTACTTTCCACAGTTTGGGTATGTACACCAGTGGTGGGATTTACAAAATTTACGCTGTGGTTAACGGTTAAGTGTTGGAATGTGCTAGCAGGAATTAAATTAACGACGCCCATTCATCAGAGTAGATAGTAGTCCCAGGGAGAATATACTGTTCTATGATCGGGACTAAAGTTGCTGCTGTCCGATTAAGTACAGGGATCATAAAAACCTCCTTTGTATCTCTATCAATTCCTCCAAATACCCATTGACCTGAAAGTAAACGACCTCTGGAATATTTTCTGTGTCCGAATTTAGATTCATCTATTTCAACAATATGTCCAGGTCCGCCAATTGGTTTGGGATTAGTTAAAAATACTTCAACACACAAGTCACGAATGAAGTTCTTCCAATCAGTGATTGTATGCTCTCCCCAACCAAGATTCTTGTGTAAAAATGCCGTTGTTTGCAGATTATCTGCCCAGAAATAGAGAAATTCTACGAATTCGGGTAATGGTACATTGGATCCTTCGAAAAATGAACCAATCCTTAGTGACGCGAACTTTTTGCAGTTTTTTTCCGGACATCTCCACCCCTTTCCTTCTGATATACCTGCAAATACACCAGGACGCATCATGCTACCGCATTTACATAGCATCCCTCTAGCTAAAAGCCCATTTGTCTGCAACCACGTGATACAGGTATCTTCATCTATAGTGACAGCACGAAAAAGTTGCTTTAATGTCATTTCATTATCAGTAGAGAAGATAGTAGGAACCATCAAAGGTTGGAATGAAGGAGCAATTGCCATTAATGATCAATTAAAGAATAATTAAGTGTGATATGTAAATGTGCAATTTTAGAATTGTCTTCTCTGAAACTCTTTTATATTCATATAAGTGGTGATTTGTATGCCATTTTGGAATTTAAGTTATCTAAGGTCTTTACCACTTGTGGTTTGTATGACACTTTTATGAAACCAACAATTGTTTAACAATAATCATTCCAATTGTAATTTGTAAACTTACAATTGACTAATTTAGAGTGCTTCCAATTGGATAGAGGGTTTCTGATTGAATTGTATTATAATTATTCATTGCTGCATAAAAACCATTGAAATGATTGCAAATATATGTATAATTCTGTTTGGTAATAACAGAAAACAGAACAATATTATTATAGGATCTACGTACTTCGAATTCCAGGAGGAAGCTAGTTTGTATTTGGGGAGCAGGAGCCGGCGCGGCACTCCAAATTATTAACGTTATTTTTTATATTAATTATTACAAATCATTCAGGAAAATCACTCATGCCAATCTTAATTTAATTCAAAAAGAAGACTCCATCCAAAGTAATGATTCATGATTCAAAAGAATCTCTTAAATCATTGGTTAAGAAATTTTAAGAATTCAAGGAAATCAAGAATGGTGATAAATGCTATTAATTTGTGAAATCCATGTTTAATTGTACTAGATAATTTGGCAAAGCTCTTCGGAGTCTGTCGTTTCGCGATAGCACACTCATTAATATTGACTATTAAGCAGGATTTGTTACTTTGAGAAATAAATTCACAACATATTAAGATAATACATATTATTAATTTATTAATTATAACCACTATTTAGGCTCAAGAAGTTGGTAGAAATAATAGTCGGTGAAAACAGAGAGGATTTAATTTTTAATTATCCTCTGAGTAGCTAAAAGCAAATCCATATACACTACATGAAGTTTGTTTACTCTGTATGACATATAAATAATTGTATCAGTTGCATGGCTATAATGATTCTTTTCCAAAATCAAAAATTTTGAAATATTTGATTTGATTTAATATCCTGATTGAAATGTTATAGAATTGTTTACTAGTGATGTAAATGATTTTATTTGATATGAAGAAATTGTGAATAAGTTTTAATTAATTAATGTGAATCTTCTCGAATTTTCGAAAATCCGCAAACGCTTCTCTAAGTATTTCTAGACAAACTAATGTGTGGCTACCTCTTTGGGGATTTATCATAACAGACAACACTGCTTTAACTGATACCAAGCCGCATAGGATTCTGATTTTATTTCCATTTTAGTATTTATTAATAGGAATTTCAACACATGTAAGAATATTGTAGTAATCTGGGAGGAGCTTATTTACAAAATATTATGAATGTTGACAAATTTGATCTCCAAAATTACTATTGTAGGTGGTCAATTGGTCAAAACAGTATAATATTAACATGTATTATAAAACAGGCATTAAGCAATAAGCAACTAGTATATATTTGATTCTTTAGAACTCAGTCTCTTCAAAATGGGGATACAATCGAAATTCCGAAATACGGAGCACTCATATTTGACATTTTTTTGGAACAAAATTTCCATCAAATCTAAACAGAAGATAATGAATAAGCACCTTTAAATAAATATACATTCAATTGAGTTTCTATAAATCTGTAAATCTGTTGCTACTAAGATAACTTTCTTAAATATATCAGTGTCGGAAAATTAGTTGATAATGAGAAAAGTTGCTAATAAGCAATGTTGAAACATATTAGTTCAATATTCGGGTTGATGCAGAATGTCAGTATTTGGTATTTGGTTGGCAACCAGATATATTCGGTTGACCAGATAGTACTTTTAAGTTGATTAGGTACATAATGAGGGGCAGAGGAAGCAATTTAAACTTGGTATGCCTAAATTAAACGCATCGTCGTAGCTAGCTACACAGCATGGCGGTGCCCGTCTCGACTCTCAAGTTATCGGGTTTCAATTTTATACAGACCAGTGGTTCTAAAACTGTGGTACGCGTACCACTGATGGTACGCGAGCTCCTTCTAGTGGTACGAGGAGGTATCTCATTTTACTTAATATATCAAAATTGAAATGTTATTAGACACAATGCAATTGTACTTTATAGCACGTTATGCTGTACATCTTTTTCAGGGGTGTATATAAATCAGGGTTGAGTTCTATTATAATTGTAATTAATTCAATTACAATTAATTACGTTTTTGAAATAATTGTAATTGTGATTGTAATTGAAAAACACAAATCCCTATAATTGTAATTCTAATTGGAATTGGAAAGCAACAATCCATATAATTGTAATTGTAGTTGAAATTCTAAGGATAGCGTAATTGTAATTGTAAATTATAATTGAAAAATATAATTGAACCCAACCCTGATATAAATATCGGTCACTATGGTGGAACGCGGAGAGACTAATATTTGCTGAAGTGGTCCGCGCTGTAAAAAGTTTGAGAACCACTAATACGGACGAATAATTGAATAAGAATCAAATACCAGTTGAAATAATGAATCGAATCATGTCGCTTAGCATTTTGTAGAATAATTTGAAACTGAGGATTTGAAATATATAATAGGAATCTGATAAAATGAATCTGACACCTAATAACGAATAGAAGTGTTAGACATGTAAATTGGCTTGTATGCACATAACTATGCTACTACAATACTATTTTATAGTATATTTGGCTTCAGTGATGATTTCAATTTTTCCCATAGAGTTTGGCTTATGAGCTAAAAAAAATTTAACTTTTTTGTTTCTTGACCGATTTTAGTGATCTTTAGCTCAATCTTCATGTCTCAACGTGTTCTATCACGTGGCATACAGTGATTTTGGCCATCATTAAAAAAGTAGGGGGTGTTACTGTAAGATAGAGCAATTGTACCATGCCAAGCCCGTCAATCTACCTAACTGTCCTTCTTACTTACAAGGATCTTCTGAACAGGGTTTCATCTAGGCGTATGCGACGCGCCTCCAGGCGCGTAATTTCAAAAGGAAACTTTTCTAGGAGCGCAAAATCGAGAGATGCTCCCATAGACGTAATACAAATTGAGCATTTTAGGCGCGTGTGAGCGAGCTCAAACTTAATCTAGGCGCGCGGGAAATTTTGCCTGGATGAAAGCCTGCTTCTGAACACCCAGATCGTTTAGACCGAGATGAAATTGATATCCGGCATTTTCATCAAGCTCTTGAGTTGAGTCGTGCAAAACTTAAAAGGAGAGCGACACCTTTTCTGTTAATGATATTGATGATATGCAGCTGAAGTTTTCGACACTTAATTTATCTGAAAAATGGATGTATATTCGCTCAAGTCAGACTACATTGCATATTTTTAAGAAGTTACAATCTGGACCGCTACTAACCATGTCTCACCAGATTTGTATTGATGAAACTTTGCATGTGAAGTGTTTTGTAATTGAAGATGAAATTCCAATCCAAATCACTCTCATTTCTGATATTCGTCAAATTTCTCAGTTAACTCAAGAGCTTGAGACACATCAATAAGATGCTATTGAGATTGGTATCAACAATGCTATCTGTTCAGTTAGATCTACCATAGAGAAATTGACAAATTGTCAAGAAGCAAGCACTTCAATCGGCTACAATTTATTTTGTGTCAACTTGAAAATTTGAAGGTTTCAAAGAACAACCGTCGTTATAATGTCTTAACTTTGGTTCTATCTCTCAAGGGTCAATTAATCTCTTCCGGTTGAAACCTTTATCTGCAATCACTAGAATGTATCTCTCTTCCTCATCCATCCACTCTCCGAAGGCTATATTCAAATATTGGCTTAGACACAGGTTTTATAGATTATCTGAAGGTTGCATGCAAAGACTTCAACAAATTCAAGAAACATGTTCTTCTCCAGTTATACGAAATTCACGTAAGGTCTGATTATACCTATAAGGGGGGTAAAATCTTTGGCTCCTCTTTTATACAAACCGATTCAGCACATCAAGAAAACAGTTCATTTGAATCTCATTCAGCTAAGACTGTCTTAGCTTTTCAAGTTACAAGCCTATTCACAAAGTGGTCAGAAATTGTGAGACTTCTTCCATGTTGTAATGCAAAATCTTCTGACTTACTTCCAGTGGTAAAGCAAGTTATTATTGACATCGAGAAGTGTGGTCTTAAGGTAGTAGTAATTTGTACAGTCATTATCAACTAAATGTGAGTTTATTCAAGTCTCTAGCTGGTAGTGCAAGTTTACAGCTAACTTGCCCAAACCCATCAGACCATACTAGATAAATTTTCTTGATGTTTGACCCAGTTCATATAGTGAAGTGTATCCGAAATAATTGGATAAATCAAAAGGATACTAATACAACCTTTACCTTTCCATCAATTGATCATTACTTTAGTGAAACTTTTCCTTATCACCTTTCAAACGCTTCATTCAAAGATCTCATAAATATTTACAAGTCCGAGCAATATTCAACTGCTAAGATCGATCATAAATTAACATCCAAAGTTGTTTGGCCATCAGTTCTTGAAAGACAAAGTGTCCCTTTGGCTCTTGCAGTTTGGGATCAGTCAACATCCAATGCGGTATTGTTGTTTAATGAAAGGAATAATATTTCAAACCAAACTTGTCATTTCATTTCTCTCATTAACAGATTTTGGAAATGTGCGACATACATAGTCCAGGCAAAGATATTCGCCTACGTGATCCTAATTTAAAGGTTTTCAAGCTTGAAGATAATATTTTTGTGTTTTTTCTAGTTTGTTTCTTGGCTTCAGGATTGGAAGTGCTCTAGTTGTAGCGGGAGAGCAGGAAAGCTTAGCTCACAGACCTTTATTAGCTTAATTCACACTTGTCAAGTTATACCAAAAATCTTTAACTATTTAACCAGCGTGAGTGTGGGTTTTCTTACGTTTTGACAGGATTTCTACAAAAACGATTCTCCAAGGACGGATCCAGGCTAGAATTAGTGGGGGGGTGCAAATTTTAAACCATAGCGTAATTATTACTCTAATTTAGCTATCTGTGAAATGTGACAGTCTCTCGAGTCCAATCTCATGAAGAGTTGGGGGGGTGCGCACCCCCCCAGTGGATCCGTGCCTGCGATTCTCTTGAAAAACATTTTGGTGTGTACAGATTAATGTCCGGTTGTAATTACAACATTTCTATCTGCCAAATTCTTGAGAGTGAACTTAGAATTAAACTCTCAAACATCTTAAAATTATACCGAGTTCAAAACAGCAAATTTGATACTTCGCTAAAGGAATTTGTTAAAACTTTCTCGTGTGATATGGAACCTGATAACGCTGAAACTCTCCAAACAGACCTGAGCGCTTACTCTTCGCTTCTCTACCAAAACTTCGATTTTTCACCGATGACAGAAATTCGCCAGTCCTTGGCTTTCATTGCTGGACCCCCACCTCTTACCCACCTCTAATTGCAGTAATATTCACTAAAATCCATTTAATATCAGGTAAATTAGATATGCTATATATTGTATGTATTTTGCATGTAAGACTTGAAGTTATCCATGGTTAAATACCGTGAATAGACTATAGTTGCGTAGGCTGTGGATTGTAACCATTTGGATAATCGTCTCATTTGTTCTCCCAATGAGTTTGTAGTGGGATGTTGATGTGATTAGATGGTTAGAGCTAAGCTCTAGAGTTTATACTTTAGGAGAGATGAAATTTGCTGTGTCATCAAAAATGGGCACATCCTTTGCCCATATATTGTTATTTTGAAAACGGTGGGTGTTAGGGTCACAAAATGTAATATGAAAGGATAGGAAGTCGTGTATTGCGAGAATTTTGAACACGTATATTTTAATTCTACCTCCTCGGGTATCTGAGAAAAAAATGGAGAAGAAATTGTACCCTCGAATGTGATTATAGGCCATAAAGGATTAAATTTTCTCTTTTTAATTTTTTAAAAAATAAAATGTTGATTATTATCGTCAGTGATTGCTTGGATAGAGTAATGATGACACCAATCCTACCATTGTTGAGGAATACAGTATTGAGAATCGTTCAATGTGGTGAAACCAGTGATTCGCTGTACAAAATAGCACATAACTCTGAAAATACGCTTGGAAGAGATTCAAAACCATGTACAAACGCGCGCACAGTGGTCTATAGCAGGAAATAGAGAGAAAAATCCTGTTATAAATATTGTATTGTATATCATACATTGATACTAGAATGTATAGGGAGGATATACCCAAAATTTCAAGTTCATTCAATGCCTATTTCGTGAATAAATGAATTACTAAGCGAAACAATCAATGCATCTAAATTTAGGAATTTCGAAATCCTAAAATCTCTTCTATATGCATTCTTTCATATCTTTAGTTTTATTGCCATCACTACTCATGTAACACTTATTCTAGTGATTTAGTCTATGGTTTATTCGTTATAGTTGAACTTAATCTTTTGAAAGTCATCAAGTTTTGTCGTTTTTGCAATTTTTAATTGGCCACTGTCCGATTCTCACTTTTACTTTTAGACAGAAGTATAAATGTCCGCAAAAAAAAAGGTCATAAAAGGTCAACGAAATACTCTTGCTAGGCGATCTTTAGTATATTCTGAAGATATGGTAAAAATTTCAGGACCCGAAAATTAGCGAAACAATTATAGGTTGATAATACATTCCATTCTACACTATCTGTTGCTAGGGAATCAGATGATCTAATTAAGTTATATTATTATATCTAAATAATGTATCATCACAATAAACTCTTGTGGTATTACAGATATATGATATGCTCTTTTGTGTTTTGTGGCATGAATTTCTAAAAAATTATTCTAATATTACACATTCCAGGCTATAAATTCAGTCTCCGGAACAATAACTTCGATAAAAGAATTAATCATATCATTGTAAATATAAGTAGTAACAATTGCATATTATATATAACCTGTACAAATTCACAATCGACAGAAATCCGTTTATAGTCAAAATATTATTATGGCTGAATCCGAAATCACATACCCGAACTCTAGGCACACAAAGCATAACATTAAAGATACAACAAACCTTAACTGAAGACGTCCTATAAATGGACTGAAAGTGATTACATAATTACCTTTCTAACCTTGAACTCCTGTACTTTTTATTAAAGTGATTGGGGAATATAAACCGCATTTATAATTGAGATAGAAACTAAGTTCAAATGTTAATAGGTATAAGTATGCTGATTTAGCATTTATTAATTTCTGATATGAATATTTATTGTTGTTGTTTACACAATTGGTAAACAAATTAATAAAAATTCAAAATGAGCCTAGAAGTTAACTTTCAACGGGTATTATAGGTAAACAAGTATGCTTAGCACGAATTTCGCATTTATAAATCATGATATAAATATATATTATTCAGGGAATGAAAGGTTCACGAACGGACTTAATAAACCCAATTCAGTTCATTTCAAATTAACGCACATTCAGTTCGTTCACGTTCACCTCGTAACTTCAACACCACCAGCGTTCGTTCAGTTCGTTCGTTCAATTCGTTCGTTCAGTTCGTTCGATCATTCGTTCAGTTCAGATGAGTTGGTGGTGGTTATTAGGTATGATAAGCAGGTATAAGTAGTGATCTATTTATATTTTAGTTTTCTAGTGATATATTTATATTCTACGTATGAAATAATGGTTCAGTATTTCTAATTTATCGATATTCAGTTTAGTCTTTCAGTTCGTTCATTCAGTTCGTTCAGTTCCTTCAACTGCCGTTCAGGGAACCGTTAGCGTTCGTTCAGTTCGTTCAGCGAATATGCCATAAAAGTCCTTGGTTCAGTTCAAGTTCAATAAGTTCGTTCGTGAGCTTTTCTTTCCCTGTTATTATTGTTGTTTGTAAACAACAACAATAATAATTTTCATTAATTTGTATACATATTTAGTGTTTACACTAAATATGTATACAAATTAATGAAAATTCAAATTCAACATAGAAGTTTGCTTTCAACGGGTATTATAGGTAAACAAGTATGCTGAACACGAATTTCGATCATATGATTCACGTAGACCGAAAATTCGTAGTAGCTGTCAGTCAGTTTCTGATTTGGTTGCTGCTACTTACGGCGATATTAAAGTTAACTATAATAATCCTGATTATATTTCTCGCCGTAGTTTGATGTGTCCTAAGAATGATACGACTGAGTTTATAATCAATACGTTATGAACCTGATACCTGAGGAAGCGAGCACGTTATTAAGCGCAGACTCGGTAGGTGAAGAGCAGGCGGCTATGTACTCCACTGAGTTCCTAAATTCTATTACACCAAATGGTTTGCCTCCTCACAGACTCTGTCTTAAGGTTTACGCTTCTAATATTTTATTGCGTAGTCTTGACCCGACTCAAGGAATGTGTAACGGCACTCGGTTAACTGTAAAAGCATTCCTGAATCGCATGATTGACGCTGAAATTGCTACAGGTGTTCGTTCATAAGGGTAAACGGGTTTTTATTCCCCGAATTCCCATGACTCCATCTGACTCAGACTTTCCGTTTGTGCTCAGAAGGAGGCAGTTCCCTATTCGTCCTGCATTTTGTATTACCATTAACAAAGGGGAAGGAGAGAGTTTAGAAAATGTGGGCCGTGACCTTCGTTATATAAGGCCTTACTACTGAGTAGATTTTGCTGGACCATGGATTATTTAAAGGCCATTGATAAATAGGTGACTTATCTTTATCTCAATAGCTAGTAACGACAGACCTGAGAAATGCATTATAATAATATAGGAAGTTATGGACATGTATCAAGGCATACATAACACCCTTTAGAATTGTGATATATCACCATTTGATTACGTAATCGCTATTTTTCGTGGGAAAAACCGTGTTTTTGGCCTAATTTAATAATATTTGAGATATTGAGTGTATTACCATATGAAGAATTAAGTGCAAATAATCTAATTCTTTCAAAAAATATTGAAGTTAGCCCTAAAAATGTATTATCAATGAATAGGAAGTTACCTATTGCGGATAGATTAGTATTAGCATAGTTTACATATATCGATAGTTTTTGAGTTATGGCTCATTTTAAGAAATGCATTTCTCTGGAAACCGAGAAATGTGTCAACATTCCATTTATAATTTCGATATATTTCATTCAACTAGTTATGGACTACCTGATGTTCCAATTTTGAACATTTATAATGCGTTTAACTATGTTAAAAGCAGGCTATAAAAACACGGTTTTTCCCACGAAAAATAGCGATTACGTAATCAAATGGTGATACAGTACATATTGGATATAGTGATAATGGTGGGGACATCTGATTTGTTGCCAAATTATCACTATATCCAATATATCACTATATCCAATATATCACTATACCCATTATATCACTATATCCACCGTATCACCGCATCTAATATATAATTGTATACATTGTCAATACTTATATTCTGAAAATAATAATCGAATTCCTTATCAAATTCAAGTGGTAACGATATTTATACTTTAAATATGAAATTATGGGGTCCAAGGATGGTAAAAAATCCAAAATTCTTGTGTAATCTGTACACAAATTATCACTATATCCAATAATGATATCACTATAACCAATAACATTTGTATGGGATTTGCTCGGGGACGCACCTAAAGCTGCAAAATTATCACTATATTCAATATATCACTATATCCTATATCACTATATCTATTATGTACTGTATATCACAATTCTAAAGGGTGTTATGTATGCCTTGATATCATGTCCATAACTTCCTATATAATTATAATGCATTTCTCAGGTCTGTCGTTACTAGCTATTGAGATAAAGATATGTCAGCTAATAATCAATGGCCTTTAAGTAATCCATGTTTCGGAGTAGTGGTAAGGCCTTATATAACGAAGCTCACGTGTGGGCATATTCCTACGATCTCCGAATGCTATTTTCAGCCATGGCCAACTATATGTTGCATTGAGCCGAGTTCAAAAACTGCCGGATTAAACTTATGGTTTGTGCGGCACCCCCTCCTCATCCGACGGAGCCTTGGTTAAGAATGTGGTATATCGTGAGGTATTCCAGAATCATTAGGGTAATGCAGTGCACTCCACTCAGGATACATGTACCATGGATGTATTTCTTCCATGCTCTCCCCTTACGCAGTCTGATTCTGAAGACCCGGTCTTTAGTCATGTGAAAAGGGTATTTGTAGCTGATGATTCTGAGCCACTCAGTAAGAAACCTAAGCTAACTGAATTCAGTGATAATATCCTCAGTCCATTCCTGAATTCCCAATCTACTCAGTCTCCCATGAGTACTGTTTTGCCTGATTTGATGTTTGTTGTTGTTATCACAGGCCCGGTACATACCATGGATATTAATTTGCTCAATTGTTCCATAAATAACTTGACTCCCCTTATGCAAAGGAGGATTGCCAGTAGTATTGGGATAGCTGTCGAACCAATTTTCAATGACAAGAGAACCATTATATCGCCCTCTTATTAATAATTTGATGGCACTACTACTGTTCACTGGAAAATAGATTGGCAAATACTAGAATTGTAAAATTTCCAAAAAATTTGTTTTCTATGGAAATTTCTGGAAAGATTACATATTTCAAATTATGTTTAGGAACTTTATTTGAAATTGCCAAAATTTTTGTGCTACTTAAGTTAGACTGTCATGAGGGAAAATAACAAGCGCACAGTAACAACTCTACATTATAGATATGGTTTATCAAAATTAAAAAAACTAGGTATATATAATAATTTTCCTTGTAAATTTCCGGACATTTAGCTATTTTTTGGAAATTTCCGGAAAATTTCCTAGGAAATTTTCCGACCTACAACACTAGCAAATACTTTTCACATGAATATTTCTTTAGTACAGTGGATGCCGGTTATAAGCACATCGTCGGGAACTGCACTTAAGGAGCTTATAACCGGCATGTTCTTATAACCGACATAAATTATACAGGGTATATGACAACCGTTTTCCAACATAGTGTGCTTATATCCGATATGTTCTTATAACCGGTGTGCTTATATCCGACATCTACTGTACCAGTATTTGCCGATGCAAGGGTAGGGTTGGCTAACCGATCTGAGGCAACGGTTACAATTCAATTTCTCGCCACGGTTAACCAGGTAACCGCCCATCCTACTCAATACAATATATCCTTTATAAATATTTGATTATACTAGAGAATAAGACTCAGGTGTATAAAGTATAACTGCATAAGTATATTAACTGATACATTTTGTGCTTTAGGTAAATTTAACATGATGGCCAAACGAGATGCGACCAATAAAAGCTACATTGAAGAAAGGTGCAGTACCTAAATACCTTCCTGGTAGCCCTGATCGTCTTATTAATCACAATATCAAGTATCAGCGGCTTGATAGAGACAAAAATGAGCATGATTTACAGATCCGAGTATGTCAAGTTGTGCTAAATGGAAAGGTTTTGTATTTTAACATGTTGTATGTCATTGTATATAGGCAATGAGACAGAGTGCTGACTTGTACGAAGAAGAACAGAGAAAATTCACTATCTCTAAATCATCTGACATTTTTTAAGATCCCCAAGGATGGATTTTTGGCAACTTGATGCCACATTTATATTGTCAATCTGACATCAAATACTGTAGTGATTTCAGTCCAAAAGATTATTACTATTGACAAGTTTCTTAAAGTTAAAGTGTTATAATTGTGGAACCCTTGCGAATCTCCCAATCAGCTGATGTTTGAAAACCGATAAATAACATTAACAGTGCAAGAGTATTCTTGCAGAAGGAAATATACTCACACGTGACCTACGTTATAATAAGGCCTGTTCACTAGTGTTAAATTTTGGACCATGGATGTCGTTTAAGTCCATTGATTCTTTTTAGAATAAATGTTATAGTCAGAGATAATTAACCAAGTTGTAATCCAGAAGAAGTAAAATACTATTGGGTTTAATACCAAGCACATTTGAAGTAAATGAATGTTGCAATAGTACAAAATATTAAAGAAAACATGAAAGTGAATATAAGTTTTTAGCAAATAAACATTTGAAGAACAATAACAACTAATCGGGTTTAACTTTATTTATTTTTTGAGAATTTTCGATACGAACCGACTGCAAGGGTAGCAAGGCATTCATATTTTTCGTTATGGATTACTACTTGGTTAATTATCTCTGACTATAACATTTATTGTAAGAATATCAATGGACTTAAACGACATCCATGGTCCAAAATTTAACTCTAGTGAACAGGCCTTATTATAACGTAGGTCACGACTCACATAATCTGTGGTTGTTATGAAATGTAAAATCTCGGTTTTCAATTGTAAAATAGAAGCCTACTCGATCCCACAAGTTAAATCAATATAATGATCACAAATTGAAACAATAGAATTAGATTTAACACTTTCAATTGAACTGAAGTGTTAATAAACAAAGGAAATTTGCAACCTATTATGGCACTAACGAAACCCAATTTAAAAATTCGTGCACTGTGAAAAGGTGGAGAATTTAATTCTCTATCGCAGCGTTTCTCAACCGGGCCCCGTGGCCCCCCTGGGGGGCCACGGAGCATTAAAGGTTGAGAACCACTGCTCTATCGAATGCAAATAAATTAAATATTCAGACACAATTTATTGTTTCTTTTCTAACATTAAACAGGTTTAAAAATGTGTCCAAATAAATGAATCAAAAATCGTGACCCCAGGTGCACATCTGTAAACCATGAGATACCAGCCCTGAAAATTTCAGTTCTTATTTAATCATGCTCTGTTCAGTGGAGACGTAACGGACTAATAATATACCAAAGCACCAGTGGTGGCGGACGGGGGGGGAGGGGCGAACGTGCGGTCGCCCCCCCCCCCCCAAAAATCCCAAAATATCCCAAGGTTTTTATTGTATTTGCAATTAATACTAGGGTGTCGAACCCGGTTCTCCAAGACCGCCGCCGCCCCCCCCCCCCCTCCGAAAGAAGCTCCCGCCCCCCACAAAAGAAGCTCACAGCGCCGCCGACCAATACTGGCCACTATACTATAGTTTAGTCGGCACAGTAATCAAGAAAATCCAAAATTGCAGCTGTGCCGACGCATTTCCCTTTGGTGGCACTATCTTTTGGTGGCTACTGGTTGGGTAATTGATAGTGCCTCCTTCGGAAAATTCTTTCGGCACAGCTGCAATTTTGGATCTTTTTTCGTCAACTCATCAACGCCTCAAGGTGTCAAGAACCATTTGTTAATTGTATAGTAATACTACAATTTAATAGAAGCCAGCTGGAATTTATAAGTTAAATCAATATAATGATCGCGAGTTGAATCAATAGAGTAAGATTTAACAAGTTAAATCAATATAATTATCGAGAGTTGAATCAATAGAGTAAGATTTACCAAGTTAAACCAATATAATTATTACAAGTTGAATCAATAGAATTAGATTTAACAGTTTTACTTAAATTGAAGTGTGATAAACAAAGAAATTTCAACCCCCATTTATGGCAGAAATTTAACCCATTATTAAAAAATTTCTTCTCCCATCAGACGCAAAATTTTATGATGAATCTAATGTTGAAATAAAATTGATGGTTTAGTATAATATCTTTTGAGTTATGGGCCAGACAAATTTTGACAGGTGTTAAATGTGTCAAAATTTGTTAATCAATCGTAACCCCAGGTGCACATCTGTAACCCATGAGTGTGACTTGTCCTACAAATTTTGGTTCTTAGTTAATTAAACTTTGTTCTGTGGAGGGGAATACGGACCAATAATAAAAAATCCAAATTGCAGCCTGTGCCGACACATGTTCCTTTGGTGGCACTATATTTTGGTGGTGGTTTGTTGATAGTGCCTCCAAAGGAACATGCTGTCGGCACAGGCTGCAATTTTGGAGTTTTTTCCGCCAAGTTATCAACGCCTCAAGGTCTCAAGAACCATTTGTTAATTGGTCCGAGTCACAAGGAACGGTAGATAAATTTGAAGTTTGTTTCTATCATAAACCATCCTGAATTTAATGCATTAATTTATTCATTATGTATAGATAATAAATTATATAAACAGTTAATTATTTTAGCAATGTTATCCACGGAGAGTTGAGTAAATTTAATAAATTCCTTGTTAAATTAATTTAATTTGCTTCAACCCATTGTATAGTATTTCTGCGATTGAATAGAAGCCAGCTCGGATTCACAAGTTAAATCTATAATCATTATCGCAAGTTGAAACAATAGTGTAAGATTTAACAAGTTAATCAATATAATTATTACAAGTTGAAACAATGGAATTAGAATTAACACTTTTAATAGAACTGAAGTGTTAATAAACAAAAGAAATTTGGAACTCTATTATGGCACAAGCTAAGCCTTCTTGACTGTGAAAAGGTGTAGAATTTAATTATATATTGAATGCATATAAATCTAATATTCGGGCATTATTTATTGATCTTGTTGTAACACTAAACAGGTGTAAAAATGTGTCCAAAAAAGTATAATCAAAAATCGTGACCCCAGGTGCACATCTGTAACCCATCAGACACTTATCCTAAAAATTTAATCTCTTAGTTAATAAAACTCTTCTGTTGAGAGGATACGGAAGGATAATAATAATAATAATAATAATAATAATAATAATAATAATAACCAAGGAGATTAGAACTGGGCCACTATACTATAGTATAGTCGGCACAGTAATAAATCAACGCGAGAACTATTCGTGGATCATCGTCTATGCTGTAACAAGCTTTTGTTGGTTAGGGGATACGTCGATTGTCGATCAGATATAGCCTCAATCTATATACTGTTCAAGGTAGAAAAATATCCTTTGCCATGGATATTTAAATTTAAATATCTCCTGTTTTGCGAAGAGGACCACTCGTCCAAGGTCAGACTAAATTTTGATCCATTAGATTTATGATATTGCTAAATTTCTGCAAACTTTGTCGCGTAATTGATTGCCGTATTGCATTACTAACTCTCTTATCACAGTTGCAGATTTCGGGAGAGAATGACCTAGTGCCGTGAGATATTTTCGTAAATCTTTTGACATTATAAAAATCATAAAAGGAAGGCATCACAAGCAGTCATTCTAGCGAGCACTGCGGAAAGACTTGAATCAGTCATAAAATAGTCTAATTTATTAGCTGTATTAGGTTTCGGCTTGGTTGTATTGTTTAATAAATCACTCTCGCCAAATTTACGTTTTATTAAATCAATTTTGTGAATTGACTTTAAGTGAACGTGTAAACCTTTTGTTGATCCTCCATCACATCTCAGAATCTTACTACAGATTTTACATTCTGCTAGTTTACCACATCTAGATCGTTTATAATGTATCCAAATTTTTGCCCCCTCAAAATCTAGAAATGTAGCATTTTTTTCTGCCATATTCACAAATAGCAGAAAAATAATAATCGGCAAAGGTAAATATTAAAGCAAAGGAAGATTATAGAAAGTATTGTTACTTCGTAGGAATTTAAATCTATATTTATATGAAATGGTTCAAGATTGTTGTTAATATACAAAGCATCATGTTATCAAAAATTCACCTAATGACAAAGCCACACGTAATTGAACAAGTACGAATAATTGATTACCGAGAAATGTAAGCGAGAAAAAGAATTAAACATCAGGCTTCACTATCATTGCTATACTCATAATATGAATCTGGATCTCGGGATTTAAAAGTATAATCCCGGGATTGAATCCCGGGCTAAAATGGACCGGGATCCCGGGATTGGGACCCCTAACAGTGAATCACTGTTGTGTGAGAATTTCGTATATTACGTAACCGAGTTAGAAATGTATTTACTTCAAAAGGTGACAACATTGCAGTAAGCGTAGTATTTTGATGCATATTTGGCAGGGCTTTTCACGAGTCATTTGATTGACTCGGGGACTCGCGTGTCACCACGAGTCATCGAATTTTATCACGAGTCAATTGACTCGGCGACTCGAGTCATCGAATTTTATCACGAGTCAAATTCAGTCAATTGACTCGGTGACTCGAGTCATCGAATTTTATCACGAGTCCATTGACTCGGTGACTCGAGTCAGGACTCGCGAGTCATCGAGTCAGGATTCGCGAGCCATCGAGTTCAGGAATCGCGAATTATTGATGTGTACATATGGTAAGATTAAGCAATTGGAGATTGAGTATTACCTGAATAATCTTTTACTTATCTGATTATACTCAGAATCTGAAAAACCCACGAATCTCAAAAGATATTATCTGATTGACTTGATGACTCGCGAGTCACCACGAGTCATCGAGTCAGACTCGGTGACTCGAGCCACTGAATTTTGTCGCGAGTCAATTGACTCGGTGACTCGAGTCACTGAATTTTATCAGGAGTCAAATGACTCGGTGACTCATGAAAAGCCCTGATATTATTTGGCTTCTTTCAATTTATCAACATTTCTTTATTGACTGGGGTTTATAAACGAAAATTGACTGTATTTCAGTCAAAAGTGGACCGATTTTGATTCATTTTGCCTCATTTTGCTTCATTCGACGAGTGCTATTTACGAAAATAACAGGTATTGTGGTTACTTTTTTAAATGGTGTTTGTAAGATTCTGGAATTGTACCGTCTTTGAGGTCTGGCGGTTCAGCACCAGGTATTTGAGTTGTCCGGCGATCATCAAATCATTAATTAATTGTACAAATTATCAACGAATTGTTTAATTTCGAACATATAGGTGGTACAGCAACGCTGGCCATCCTGAAGTGGTACGGCGCACCAGCCGTATCGGGTGTGCCGCCACTTATGTGGGTTTTGGCCTACTTTTGACTATAAACGCCTGAATTTTTCAACTTCTGAATAATCATAACATTTGGTAAATTGGTAATTTAGGTTAATTCATTGACATTTTAGATGAAATCTAGCTAAAAACTAGGAAGGAGTGGTAATGTAATTTCATTACATTACCTAATGTAATATCGTAAAGCACAAATATAAACCCCTCAATTGCTTTTAGTAAATAAATTGGATATTCAGAATAACAAGTACGCGAGCGCTTGGAATAACTAAACGATGAGTACGCGTTGAACCACGCGCTGAGTATTTTATGATGCCTCAGTTTCGGTAAATATTATTAACATTTTGGCAGGCTTAGCCCTACCAAGCCTCCACTACGCGGCGCCCTTGGCCTAAGTGATAGCTATCATGTTAAAATTCTAATGATTGGTTTGAAAGTTTTTGAGTTTTGAACTTTTGTATATTTTAACGCTATTTAATGCAAATGTAATTAACAGGGCCCTATGCCGGCCCAGATTTATATATTGTTATTTGAGCTAAATTTACGCCGTTTGACACTATTCAGTATTTGATTTATTTGAATTTATTTTCTGTTTTTATGCCTAGAGTACTTTACTTTATTATATATTTTAGTATGGAGCATCCTATAACTTCATTTTCAATTCAATGTAAGCTGAAAGGAATCATACGGAATCTGACTACATTACATACACCTCAACTTCCCAGAAAGGAAATGAAAGAGCTAACAACTTTACTCAAACACAATAGTGAATTGATCACAACTACTTTTAATCTCCTTATTACACAACTGAAACTTTATCATGCTCAAATTCGTTTCTTAGCTTTCAACGTAATGGAACATCTTTTCGCACGCTCTAGAATATTTCGGGATTTACTCGTAGCCAATTTGAAGGTTATAATACAACTTACGACTGGTATTCAAATTTATACCAGTTTACCTGATCCAAAAATATTTGCAGAAAAACTACGTGCGAAATCACTAAACTTATTGGAGAAATGGATAGAAAACTATGGAATGTATTATCCTAGGCTTAGAGTAGCTTATAAATATATTAATGTTCATAAAAATCGGAATAACAACATGCAAATCTTATCAAACGATCATGAGATTCAACAAGATTTTCAAGACAGAAATCGAAAGGCATTAATTGAGAAAGAAGTCGAGAAAATTACTTATGAAATGTCTGAAGTGTTTTGTAATATTGATGAATCACTGAAAGAGTGTAGCACCTGTTTTGAATTGCTTATCCCTAAATTGGACGAATTAAAATTCAAAAATACCACCGAAAACTGTTGTTCTGAGATGGCGATTGAAAATAATATATCTCATTTTGACTATTCATGCAAAGGAAAGAACGGGAATACCAATAATTATGACAATTTTCGTATAATTCCTACTTCTAATACAAACACACCAACCTTTGTATCCATTGATAAAGAATGTCAATATATTTCTAGTGATTTTCATATGAAAAGCGATTTCAAAATTCCAAATTGTTCAAAAACCAATCGAAATCTTATTCAACTTACAAATACATGTGTTGATACAAAAGAAGACTCGTATCCCTACATTTGTGATGACGATACATCTCATAGAAGAGATTTTTCTGATTCTGATGTCTCGGATTCTGATGGAATTAGCTGGGAAGATGTATCACCTTATTTACCCGTGGTCAATGAGTATTCTGAGCAGCTTTATAAAGATTTTAAACTTGAGATTGATCTCAGTAAACAGAAAATACAAATAACCTTTTCTTCTGACAATGAATGCATCATAGAGAATTTGCAAAATTGTTTAAAGACCTTAATTTTTCGGCTAAGTCCCATGATATATAAGTGGGTGGATACTATCGGAAATTCTGAAAACCCTAATCTTTTATCTACTGTTATCCCTTACAAGACAAAATTAGATAACATTTTTGCTCAAATTAAATTAATTGAAATAATTAATCCTGATCTGAATCAGAAATATTCTCTTTTGGACAATTTATTAGTTGAAGTAAATGACAAATTTTTAAAATCAAGTTTACCTCCTGAATTGAATGATGAACCGCTAGATCCTACAAGCTTTCAAGCTCAATCTTACATTAATCCATATTTGATTAGTAATTTTCATGACAAATGCTCAGATCGAAAAAACTTTAAACTTCAGAACTTTTATTGTGAAGATTTTTCACAATGGGGGAAAGACGATAAAATTACTGAGCTACCGAGATTTGATGGTTACCATTGCTATTGGGTTGGTGAACCTGAAAATGGTTTGCCTAGTGATGCGGCAATAGGTATGTTTAAAAATCGGACATTTACTTATTCTGAAGATTATGAACCGGTTTTACATACTTGTGATGCTGAAATTGGTAATGGAAATTATTGCAAACGTAAAGACAGAATTAAATGCCCTTTTCATGGGTATATTGTACCTCGAAACACTTTGGAAAAAACAAAAGATAATGGTCGTAATTTTGTCAAGAAATATCCTTTAGATAATCTTAACCTAAATATTGAATGTGTTGACGAATTGAAATTTATTATTGCCAAGATCGATTATAAAAAGCGTTGCAAAAAATATTTAGCTAACTCTAAAACCCAGATATTGCACCATTGCCAGTTGAAAAGATCGAGGCGTCAAAAATTAGAGAAAATTCTTTTCAATAAAAGACAACTTATTAAAGCTTCAGAACTTTGGAATTCCCATATGCAGAAGAGTAATGAAGCAAACTTTATCTATAACTTTAATTATTCTTTGAAACCTTAGAATTGTGATTTTGTACTTACCTAGATAATTAATTAAATTGTTATTAAAAAGATTCTCCAAAAATATTTGTATTTGGATATCTCTACCAATAACACAATTTAAACGATGTACACTAAATGTTACCAATGATCAACTTTCGATACTGTGAAGTTGTGAACAGTATTTTCCACTTTCGCATTTGCGGATGTGGATGCAACATTTTTAACTTTTTTAATTACACGGATGCGGAATTTTCATCTTTACACCCGCGGTTGCGGATTCGGAGCTCAACCTAAGTGAATTTTATCTATACATTCGTACTCTATATGTAGTTTGTACTCTAAATAAGAAACTACTGTAATCCTTACTAATTAATTTCCAAAATCCATACGATTGCCAAATCCATATAGATTTGCATATATATATACAGATTGATGTTTGGTTTAGAAGTCTTCTAGTAAGCATTATATAGTGTACTCCGCTTAATTGGGATACCAGTTAATCGGTACAACCGCTTAATTGGGACAACTTCCCAAGAACCGAATCCTTTCCATAAAATATAATACTCAAAAAATTCAGTCAATTGGGACAAACTCAACAAATTGGGTTCAAAATTGGTGCTCGCTCAAAGCAAAATTCATATTGATCAACACAAAGTCTACCTTATTATAGGAAATTAACGCGAATTGCTCCAATTCGCGTTAATTTCCTATAATAAGGTCATTAGACTAGGACATAATATATCCGGGAATATAATTAGGCTAGGACAAATATACCCAGGGCCAGGAGTATAATTAGACTAGGACATTATATACTCGGGAGTATACCTTATTATTCAAAATTAACGCGCCATGACATTTACGCGAATTGCTCCAATTCGCGTTAATTTCCTACATTAAGGTAATAATCTTGATCAATTCTGACAAATGTCTAACATTTCTAGATAGGGTCTATTTCGTATTGATTTTCGTAAAACCAGAGATTATGAGCTTGTGTTTGACGAATAATTCCAATCGATTCACAAAATATGAAGGCTTATACTATGGAAGTGAGTAGAATCAAGGGTCCGCAGGCAATGAAGAATTGTTGTAACAGGTTTAAAACAACAATTGTTGTAAATTGCTAGTAGATCACTACTTTAGATAATTTTTAGGTTTATTGGGGATTTTCACTTAATTGGAACAAGAGGCCTGGAACAAACGTGTCCAGTGTTCTGAAAAAACCGCCCTTTTCTAGAAAATACCGGGGCAGGTGGAAAAACCGTTTTTTCCGGAAAGAAACGCCCTTTCTGGACTTTCTGCCTTTCTCTATTGACTGGCCTACGCGTAATTAATATAGGTATTTGGTGTATTTAGTGGTTAATCCACTAACCTTTGTATAACATTAGGGAGCCACTCTCAAAATCCAAATTAATGAATCAGCACTAAACAGTCTACATTTATTTTACTATTCATTTATTCGATTGAGTTCATCAATTCTTTTCAGTTTAGATTTGTTTTATATTGAAATTAAAGAAATCACTGACTATTGTGAAGTTAAAATCTGGTTGAAAGAACAAGATTCTGCTTTATTCGATTAGGAAAGCCAGTGACAATGTGAAAATTGTATTGGTCATTAATTTTTAAAAGACTGGATTTTGTTAATAATAACCAATACAATAGTAATAGTCTCTGTTAATGGTTGATCCTTGCTAATTAATATTTAGGAATATATATCGCTGTTTTTACATGAGGTTGTATTTCTGTTTCGCGTTCTAAAAACAGGCATGGGGACAAGCCCCAAAGGGCTTAAGCCCTTTGGACTTAGCCCTTCTGATTAGGGATGTACTTGGACTTAAGCCCTTTTAAAAGGGCTTGACCCCATGTCTGTCTAAAACCCCATAGCGCCCTCTTGCTGCATGGCGGCCTCCCAACAAACTTTTAGCGCCCTGGGGGGACAACTACGGCCCACTTTGAGAAACATTGATCTATACAATGATCTCAAAATTATACAAACCTTAAATTTACGGTATAGGAGAGGATTCTAAATTTTCGCGCTCCTAAATTCAAATTTTCCAAAATCATGCTCCAAAAGGAGTGTCTCGCGCTCCTGGATAATTCCATGAACTAGCTAATGGTATGTCTCCAAATCTCACGCGTCTCAAAATATCATGCCACAGGCCTAAACAGAAACAAAAGGGCTGAGAGAAATAAAAGGTCCTAAGGGGAAAGAAAAGAGCCTTTTGGGAAAGAAAAAGGCCTAAGTGGAAACAAAAAGAGCGATAGGCGAAATACAAGTGGAAGCAACAGGGCAGAAGTGGAAGTAACAGGGATTAAAAACAAGACTCTAATGAGACACAAATAATCCAAAATTGCAGCTGTGCCGACACATGTACCTTTGGTGGTGGTTAATTGATGGTGCATCCAAAGGAACATGCTGTCGGCTCACAGCATGTTCCTTTGGATTTTCCGAAAATTGGGTATAACCGTTTGAATGAGACAGCGGAATAAGATCAACTTTTAGGTAGGAATATGACCAACTAGCGTGATGCTAGGAAATAAATCAACGCATTTTTTAAGTTAGGAATTGCACCAACGCAGTGGTAGGAATTAGACCAATGTATTTTTAAAGTTAGGAATTACACCAACGGAGAGGTAGAATTATACCAATGCAGCGGTAGGAATTAGACCAACCATATTTGGGACTTGAATTTGTAATATAATAGAAGTTAGAAGTTATATATGTTAGCAAAGAGAGTTATAAATATAATTATGAAATGCGTATGCATGTTAATTAATTAATGAGTGATGAATAAATGAGTTTAACACTCATTGAAATATTTGCATCAAGTCGTTTATTTCTGTTCGACATATTGGACAGAGCATGTTCTCTTCAATAAAATGCCGGCCACAATCTCGACATAGGTTAGCGTGACCACAAGGAATGAGAGCGTATGTTCCTTGTTTTGGAAGACAACAAATTATACAAGTATTGTGGAAAGTATCATCACCATCATCACAGTTTGACTCATCTAAAATTTCTGTGTTAATATCTGCAAACTGTCCAAGAGCATGTTTTCCACAGCCACCAATTGTTACTGAGACAGCAGCGAGGTATTGAGTAATTGAATATGTTCCTCCTTGTAATTTTTCTTTACATGTATTTCTGCGGGCAGCATTTTCCAATGTTTGTCTCTTTGGTTTTCTTGTTATCTCAAGGCCTTGCTCTAATCTTTGGTATTCCAATTCAAAATCAAGTATGACCTTTTTCAAACCAGATAAAAACTTCCATATATTTGGATGGTGAACTGTGATGACGGATTTCAAAGTTTTATGAAAGGCCTCTGCATCCATTGTTTGTTGCATTCTCTGCAGAAAACACTGAAAGTTCCTTTTGTCCTATGATCCATGTCTTTTTATAATATACCTTCAACTTTTTGATCAGCGGATCCTCTATTTCATTATTATAAAAAATTTCCTGTTCTAATATGGAGAAGGCCCCTAAAATTTCATTTTCAGGTAATAGTGGCAGTCCCATTAGTTTCCTAAGCCAATTCGCGAATACTTGATCAGTCTTATACCTTAATGCAAGGCCTAAGAGTTGCGTTTTCTTCCAGATTGCTTGTGTAAAATGGAACCAACAGCCTATAATATTTATCTCAGGGAAATAACGGGAGAATACATTGCGAGGTGCTCTTTCAAAATCGCAAACTGCAATCTTAGGCGAAAATTCAGGAATTATCTCGCGTATTTTCATCAAAACAATAGCATATAAGTCCTCCGTTTTAGTTTGCATTAATACGTGAATGGCTGGAATACAATGTCCGTGAAACGATATGAAGATTGTAAAGAGCTGATAAAAAATTGACGGTACTGTGTAAAAAGTTGCATCAAATTGGATTTGATCAGCAACTTTCAATTTCATTAGCATAAAGTCCGAGGCAAATATAACTGCATATGCTCCACCACTGTTAACGCTCCCCTTGCACAAATGAACAAATGGCGAAGCTGGTATTAACTGACAAAAATCCCCAGGGTTCAGAGGGAGAGGTGGGAGTAATTTTCTTCTCCGTTTGCACATACTACTTCCCATCTGTCTAAACGTTACTGAAATGTTAGCGGGATCTTCACGACAGGTTTCATTGAACACCTGTCTTAGTCTCTCTGAAGAAGTTTCAGCAGCCCGTTTCAGTTTATTTATTAATACGAATTCGTTTTGTCTATAAGCATTCTCATCATGGTCATGATCATGAGTTAATAATAATGTATTAGATTCATGGTCTATTTTAGCAAATCCTTTGCACCCTGGGTTTTTATAAAGTGTACACCTCACGTAAGTGAAATTTTTGGAAGCTCTGACTTTTAGGTATAGATAACCTCCTGATTGATAAAGGAGTGAGTTAAGCCTTTTTCCTTCAACTACTTCAAAGTTCATTATGTAATTATGTAACATTTATTTTTTACTTTTATAGAATATACGAGTAAACACACAATCTAGTACAGCTAGTGATTTTTGTAAATAAGTGCTGTTGAGACAATAACAACCAATTTGTCGAATTTGATGAGAAATAACAAAATGTATTCACCTTTGTTGACTACATTTTAGTATGGTTGCACTGTTTCAATTCTAAATCTACGTATTGTACAATAATTTTTAAAATACGTGGTCTAATTCCTACCTCTGCGTTGGTTTAATTCCTAACTTAAAAAATACGTTGGTCTGATTCCTACCTCAAACATTGATCAAATTCCTACCTCGATGTTGGTCTAATTCCGGCGTCGCGTTTGAATGTATATTACAATAATCACAATTCTCAGAAAATTGGTTTGAGATAGAGCATCGAAATGTATTATCATTGAATAGGAAGTTGATGACGGGCTATCAATTGGATCCATTGACTAAGCTGTAACTATATTTCTTATCGAGATATGACCTCAATCATTCAAATCACTTTTCCAAGGCAACAGAGGAACGTGGTAACATTCCATAATTGATTCTGAGATATTTTGTGTAAAATGACTCGTATATGGGCTAGTCAAAGCAATTTGTTTGAAAAAGCGAAATTGAACATTTTACATGCGTTCAAAATTTTGGCATATTTGGACTATTAGACAATACAGTGACGTCATGTCGACCAAGTGGCACCTCAAAAAAATGCGTCTTGTACATGAACACCTTTATAAAAAACAATTACATAAGTAGAAGCACCCTAGATTACTTATTTCGAAGAATAATTGAATTACATCTATTTAGTTGACTATACTAATCAATCCCTGGTCCAGAAATTTGAGTGCGTATCATTGCCGAATGCTATGGCTAAGTGTGTATATATATACTAGCGCGCTTCGCTTGCTAGGTCGCTTCGCGGCAGAATACAACAACAAACCAACCGCTTCACGGTTGGTGTGTGGTTTATATACTTCTATCATTGATTATAAAGCGTAAATAGGCCTAAATAGTCAAATTTAACAATGTGAAATTTTAATGATTCGTCATCATGCGATAATGAGTTAGCATAGTGGCGATCTGGTGTGGCCATCATGTCCGCATCATTAATGTGCATGTTCTATTAAATTTTCAGATTTTTATCTCTTAGAGGACGCGAATTATGTGCGATTAAGTGAATTTTAGGGTTCTCGAAATGTGACAATGACGTCATAACTTGTCGAGGTGTGAGAAATTTTGAGTGGAAAGCTCAAATTGTTGGCGGGTGCCAAAAGTTAACCCCTACATGCCAAAAATCTCATTTGGAAACCGTCCACTTTGTTCAATCAACTCGGAACATACAAACAAATATATACACCCAGTCTTGTGTTTTAATAGTATAGATCAGGGGTTTTTTTACTGTGCCGACTATACTATAGTATAGTGGCCCAGTATTGGAATCACTGCCTTTATTACTGTGCCGACTATACTATAGCAGTGCCGTAGCCACCAATTAAAAGTGGTCAGGTTAGACCGGGCTGGATACAGTACCAACAGGACCAAGGGTTCAGGTTAACCTGTCCAACCAACCAAAAGTGGTCAGGTTGAAACCTGACCAACCTGACCAGTGGCTACGGCCCTGTATAGTATAGTGGCCCAGTATTGGAATCACTGCCTTTATTTATATTATTATTCTTTCTCCGTAGACGGTACCCTGGCCACACCTTTATACATTGAGGGCTGAAACTTGCCATGTAGATGCGAAGTGCCCTTCTAATTTGCACCTGGGGTTACGATTTTTGATTACGAAATTTTGCACACATCTTTAACACCTTTCAAAATTTGTCTGGTCCATAACTCAAAATATGCTTTAATAAACCCCCAAATTTTATTTCATATTTGGATACACCATAAAATTCTGCGTCTGATGGGAGAAAAAATCTTTCAATAAAGGGGTCAATTTCTGCCATAAATGGGGATTGAAATTTCTTTGTTTACTCACACTTCAATTTCTTTAAAAGTGTTAAATCTAATTCTATTGTTTCAACTTGTGATAATTATATTGATTTAACTTGTTAAATCCTACTCTAGTGATTCTACTTGCGATAATTATATTGATTTAACTTATAAATTCCAGCTGGCTTCTATTTAATTGTAGTATTACTATACAATGGATTAAATTAAATAATATAATATAAGGAATTTGTTGACTCAACTCAACCAACCATGGATAACATTGCTAAAATAATTAACAAATAATATAACTTATTATCACTACATAATGAATGAATGGCATTAAACTCAAGATGGTTGATGATAGAACAGTTAAGATTTAACATTCCACAACAACGACAGATTAAGTGATTATATATATTTCAGCGAGAATATTCTTGCACAATTAATGTACTGACGTAATTAATTATAATTAATTCCTTTTGTATTTAACTTATAGACGGTTCCAATTGGATTATTGGGGTTATCGAGTACGTGGAATTCAAATATTATAGTGAAATTCAATTTAAAGTAATAATAATTGCAAATAATTGAACTTAATTTATTTTGCTGTATATAATAATGGTGTTAAATAATTATAAATTAATTAGATATTTATACTAATTAGCTAAATTTCATTAATTTCAGAGATGATTCAAGATAGAAACAAACTTTCAATTTATCAATTGGTCCTTATGCCAGGTACCACCTATACAAGTGGGTCTTGACACCTTGAGGTGATTATGACATCGTCAAAAAAATGTGTTTTTACAATTTTGTTAATTCGATATTTAAAATGGGTTAGTTGATGTTGGGTGATGACCCAACACTCACATAAAAAATGCTGAGTCATCAGCTATTATATTCTACTGAAACTTGAATATCTTTGAAATGAAGTGATCAAAAACGAAACTTACAACTCAATAAGGGTCGTTGCCTTCTGTAACACCTTTTTGAAATAATTTAACACCTTCATAGTTATGATGACATGGCGAAAAAAAATCCAAAATTGCAGCTTGTGCCGACAGTATGTTCCTTTGGAGGCACTAGAAAGAAAATTGTCTTTTAATATCAGATAAATGGACATTTTTGCCTAGGCAAAAGCCGGCGTTTCCCTAAGACACTTTTTGCCGAGTAAAGACACTTTTGCCTAATACTCCATAAAAGACACTTATATGGAGTATTTCCTATTATAAAGAATTGTCTTTAAAATTGAGATATACAGACAAATTTTGCACTATCAATAAACCACAACCAAAATATAGTGCCCCCAAGGAACATGCGTCGGCACAGCTGCAATTTTGGATTTTTATTATTATTATTATTATTATTATTTCTCCGTAGCAGGTGCCCTGGCCACACCTGTATACATTGAGGGCTGAAAATTGGCATGTAGTTGCGGAGGGACCGTCTAATTTGCACCTGGGGTTACGAATTTTTATTAAGAAATTTTTGACACATCTTTAACACCTTTCAAAATTTGTCTGGTCCATAACTCAAAATATGTTTTAATAACCCCAAAATTTTATTTCATATTTAGATTCATCTTAAAATTCTGCGTCTGATGGGAGAAGAAAATTTGTTAAAATTGGTTTAATTTCTGCCATTAATGGGGGTTGAAATTTCTTTGTTTACTCACACTTCAATTTCAATAAAACTGTGAAATCTAATTCCATTGTTTCAACTTGTAATAATTATATTGATTTAATTTGTTAAATCCTACTCTAGTGATTCAACTTGCGATAATTATATTGATTTAGCTTATAAATTCCAGCTGGCTTCTATTTAATTCTAGTATTACTATACAATGGATTAAATTAAATAATATAATACAAGGAATTTGTTGACTCAACTCAACCAACCATGGATAACATTGCTAAAATAAATAACTATTAATATAACTTATTATCAATATATAATGAATGAATGGCAGTAAACTAAAGATGGTTTACGGTAGAAACAAACTTCAAATTTATCTACCATTCCTTGTGACTCGGACCAATTAACAAATGGTTTTTGACACCTTGAGGCGTTGATGACTGGGCGAAAAAAAATCCAAAATTGCAGACTGTGCCGACAGCATGTTCCTTTGGAGGCACTATCAATAAACAAACAACAAAATATAGTGCCACCAAAGGAACATGCGTCGGCACAGTCTGCAATTTTGGATTTTTAAGGCCGATCTTGGTGTAAAATTTGCACCAAGATTTTTGGCAGTTACACCACGATTCGGGTCGGCAGCGGCCTCTGCAGTGTAGCATTATACCACGATAAAGGGTCGGCCGCGGCCGATGCAGTGTTGAGTTACACCAAGAACGCGTTAAGTTGCACCAAGGTTTGAAAGTTAAAAAAAACCCTGGTATAGATGCTCCCAGCCTTGTGTTTTAAGGAAAATGCTGGAACGGTGCGTGATATTGGAATTAATTTGGGTGCGCATTGCGCACCCAGAGTATTTTTAATACAAATTTTGGTCTTTTCTAGGTAAATATACTATTTTTGGCAAATTTGGGTACGCGATTGAAAAATCAACATCACCTAGAGTGCGCGGATCTCTTAGGGCTAGATGAAGGCCTGGGATAAGACGAATGGATTTTACAGTTCCCTTGTGTTCGTACTAACGAGGTTCTACTATATACTACTATAACGAGCCAAATGTATTGGAATAATCCGAAATTTATACCACAACTGGCTTTTGCCTGGTATTAGTACCTGTCATCAGTGATGGATCTAGACTTTTACCTCAGGGGCGGTTAAACGGAGTCAAATTGAAGTCAGGGGGGGCTTAATTAAAGAAGTCCAATTGAAGTCAGGTGGGGGGGGGTAATTTACATTTCGCTATAGTTAATTAAACCCCCTCCTGAGAGTGGGGGTCAGTAATAAATCTTAGGGGGTATGACAGGCAGGGTTTCATCTAGGGGGGGTAGATGAAACCCTGCCTGTCATATGCCGTAGTTGTAGTAGTAGTAGCAGGGGCGTAACTAGGGAGGCAGGGGGGGTCTTGGCCCCCTCTTGGCCAACGTTGTCCCCTCCTAGGCCAAATTTGGCCCCCCTTTGCATAAGTGGCTAGTTGACTCCCCGCAATTTCTTAAATATATTTATTTGTGTATAGAATAAAACGGGGAAATGAGCAGCACTTTTCACGATTCATTTGATAGATTCGGTGACTCGCGAGATACCACGATTCATCGAGTCACCGAATTTTGTCCCAAGTCAATTGACTCGGTAACTGGAGTCATTCAATTTTGTCGCGAGTAAATTAACTCGGCGACCCGAGTCATTCAATTTTGTCCCTTGTCATTAGTGAATCGATGACTCGATTTGTAAATGTCGAGCTCATGAAATGCCCTGGAAATCTCAGGAAGGCTCTCAAATCCACCAATTCACATGTGATGAAGCAAGTATACAATATAGATTATAGTTTAACTAGTACACAATCACAATAATAAAAGTGAACTAAGTAAATACAAGATTACAATAAGGATTTATATAGTGGTTGATATGATAGCAGAGAACACCCGCGAATAATTACGATAAGTGAGAAGTGACTAAACTAATTCTAGGTTATTAAGTTATCACTAAGAGAGTATCACTATATCACACACATGCTAAAACATTATACAAACAGATAAGAAATTAAACATCGTTGAAATGAGGCTGGGATTCATACAAGCAGTGGCCGCTCCAGGGCGCCGCCACTGGGGGGGCACCAGATGGGCAAACCTGAACCCAGGGGGGCACACCTTTTTGGAAAAAAACGCAGGAATTCATAGTTGCCGTCGAGACTCGAGAATCCACATATTTTCCCAGTTCACCTTAGCTTCCCCCACCGTCGGGTGACCCTGGACGCGAGCACGTTTAGCAGCAGGTCCACCAGCTTTGGCCATCTCATGTAGACTCATCAATCAGAACACTACAAATGTAATAACACTGTTTGCATTTTACACTTAATATTGATTGGGCATTCATGTTTGAAGACTGTGATTGAATCTTGTTTTTCATGTTCAATATTGTTCATATTTCGCTAAAGATATCTGAAAAGTGTGCGGGCACCATTTTCCAGTGGGGGGGCACGTGCCCCCCCTGGCGCCGCCACTGCATACAACCAATAAATTATAAAAAACTTGCCCAAAGGTTCATGTACAGTGAACAAAGTAATTATACCCGAGATGTATTTCATTTCAACCATCGTGGATACAAGTATCGAAGATGATTTGGAATGCCGTTGTGCAGTTCCTAGATATGGAAGTTTAAAGGAAGCCAAACTATCTTCTATATGTCGAAAAATGTGATGTACAAATTCACCAACTCTGATATTAATTTGAGATTTAAATATGGAAGGTTTTACTATTTTAAACACACTTAAAGAATCAGGGCTTAAGTTTCTAGCTTTACAAGATCCGAGAAACATCGTTAAATCGATGGGTAAAGCTATTGAATACATTTAATTGATTAAATATTGATTCTCTATATTAAATATATATTAAAGTTGAAAATCGAATTACGTTGATCATCTTTATCCATTGCATCTCTCAATCGTTTGAATAAGGAATGAATAAAAAGCAGAATAAATTTATAATAATATTATTAAATCTTCGCAAGGTATTATAGAAATGAATTTCAACAAGAATAGTGTGATGTTTGTTTAGACTACGTGGCATCCAATTGTAATTGGTTATGGGTGTAATAACTTTGGCTTTACTAACTTTACAACTCTTCAATAAAAACTAAACAGTTAGATTTATTCTGTTATTACCTGATGACTACTTCTCCAATGGTATTTACAAAGCTGGGCACTAATCCGTTAATCGTTAATTAACTGAAGTTAAATTTTTCGTTAACGATTATCTTTTAAGTTAACTTTGAAATCGTTAACGGATTTAATTAACTTCCGTTACATTTACAAGTCCGTTAATAGTCCGTTAACGCAATTATGAATTCTTGATAGTTTCTATTACAATAACCGAACAAATGTTTTTGAACAACAGGTATTTTATCCCACACACAATATGCATCTTGAGCGTATTAACGGCTGTTTAACCTACTTTGGAAGACTTTAAATATCTTGCTATAGTTATAAACTTCATAAACTTTCGATTTTATGTCATTTTTGGATAGTGACACTTATGTGAAATTGAATCTTATATCTATATTAGTCAACATTCCTTAAACAACTTATCTACCTTATTATTCGCTGATTATACGATATAAAGGTTGTGCTAGCATATATCTTAGCTTGAATCACCCAACAAAGGAACATTTTATAGTTAGAGCACTTTTTGAGATGTCTCATGGAAAAAATACTGATCTTGTTGTTGTTTGTATAATATAAATTAACTGTAACGGATTAACGTTAACTTCCGTTACATTTTTAACGTATTAACGGATTAACTGTTAACGAAGTTAATTTTTTGGTTAACGGATTAACGATTAACGAAGTTAACTTTTTGATTAACTGTGCCCACCTTTGGGTATTTAACCTGGCCAAAGGACTGAAAATATGCCACTGGAATTTACGTGGTCTCTACTCAAAGCTGACTGATCTACGATTACTTCTTTCTCAGCCGTGAAAAGAACCCGAAATTCTAGGAATATCCGAGTCTTGGTTAAATACTCACTTAGACGCTGAAATCAAAATCCCCGGATATTCGCTTGTCAGAAAAGATCGATATTCTTCAAAAAAGGGAGGAAGTATCACGTTATTTATTAAAGACTCTCTATCATTCATAAGGAGGACAGAATTAGAGACTACTGAGGATGAATTTGTTTTGGTCGAGATCAAGTTTTGTCATGCTCCTCCTATACTGCTGTTTTTTGTTTACAGACCCCCAGAAGCAAGCTCATCCTGGTTAACGATTTTTAAAGACAAAGTAGTATCAGCATTAACTGAATCTAAAATCACAATGATAATGGGCGACTTTAACATCGACCTAAATAAAGCTGATCCTAAATGCAGACAGATTACGGACTTTGTCCGTAGCCATGGGATGCACCAACTTCTTCATGGAAATACTAGAGTCACTACCACTTCAGTTTCCATAATTGACCATGCTTACATTTCTCATCTTGAGAATATAAACCAAGTGAAGATACCTAAATTGGGTGTAGTGACCACTTCCCTATTTGTTTGATATTTAAGAGGAAACTCTCTGTTAAGCAAGAGCACATCTATATAACGCATAGGTCTTTCAAACTATTCACGAGACGGAGTTCCTTAATGATCTCTCTAACTCAGCTTGGAACATATTAGATATTTTTGAAAATTATGTTGACGATATGTTAGAAGCGTGGTATCAATTATTTACCAAAGTTATTGATAAGCACTTACCGATCAAAAAAAGAAGGGTTAAGCATCTATCCCAGCCTACATGGATTAATGAGGGAATACTAAAATGCCATGAAAATCCGCGATGGCTTCGCGAAATCCCGGAACATTACACATTGAAAACAGTGGATAAATAAAGTAAACAAACTAATTTCTGAAGCCAAATCTTCCCATTATGTTACCTTACTTACATACCACAAATCTGATCTGAAATGTTTTTGGAATATCCTCAATGAACTGGTCCCAAAGAAGATTTCTCCTGCTCATCTCAGCTTAAAAATTAACGATAATTTAGTTTTAGTACCCAAATTAATAGCTGAGGAATTCAACAACTAATTCTCTAACATCTCATCTCAGTTTAATTAATTAAACCTCGGAGAGTTCGCCTGACTTTTCCTTATTAGAAAGTTTTGTAGATAACAACGTTCCTGTCGATTACTTTTTTGAAATTAAACCCTTAACCTCAGAATTTGTGCTCAAACAAATACAATCATTGAAATCTACAGCTGCTGGTCTAGATACCATCGGGGGCAAAATTCTTAAGATCTCGTCACCTATTATTTCTCGAACATTATCAAAAATTCTTAACCTCAGTATCAGGACTGGTAAATTTCCCTCTCGGTGGGAAAAAGCAAGGTAATACCGCTTCATAAATCTCGCAACATATCTAATCGATCTAAACTATCGACCCATTTCTCTACTTCCGTTACTATCGAAAGTACTTGAGAGGCACGTTGCAAATCTCTAAATTCATATTTACATAGTTTTAATCTCATTTCAGATGCTCAATCTGGTTTTCGTAATTGTCACAAATGCGAAACCTCTTATTAAAACTGACGCAAGACTGTTATGATTGCCTCAATAAGAAAGAAATTGTCGGTCTTGTTTCATTAGACTTCAGGAAGGCAATTGATCTTGTGAATCATTCTATTCTTCTAAAAAAGTTACAGCTGTATAAATTTTCCTCTAGATCAGGGTTCCGCAAACTAGGTTTTTCAGGCCGCATGCGGCCTGAAACAACCTTATGTGTGACCTGATTGCCCAATGAAAATTTGTATCACGTGTGGCCTGAGAGACATTTCTAATTTCATCTGGCCTCTACACATATACACACTGATTATTACCTTTTGACTAGAGCCCGTTATTTGCTTATAAATTAGTATAGTTCTAGTATTACAATAACATAATAGTTTTGTAATAAATTCCGAAAGATTTCTCGATATAGTTTGCGGCCTGAGGAAAATTAAGTTAAGATTATGTGGCCTGATATACATATATGAAAGTTTTCGGAATCCTGCTCTAGATCCCCCGATTGATTTCAAAGTTACCTGCATGCCGTTCACAACAGGTCTCGTTTGAAAATTGGCTCTCTAATTCTAGAACCATCCCTTGCGGAGTTCCTCAGGGTTCAATTCTAGGACCACTACTCTTTATTACTTTTACAAATGATTTGGTATTCTATATTTTGGAATCAAATACGACCATGTATGCTGATGACTGTTCTCTTTATACATCTAGTTCTAGTTTGGAAACAGTTAATGCCAATCTAAACCGTGATGTTGTACGTATCAAAAGTTGGAGCAGAGACAACAGAATGGTTATCAATTTGGAAAAGTCTTACTCGATGCTTATCTGTACATGTCAAAAACAAATGCACTTAACCAACAATCGCTTAGATATCTACTGGGGTGATTATCTGCTCGACAATGTTTCAAGCCACAACCATTTAGGAATTGTTTTTGATGATAGACTATCGTGGTCCCGACATTTCAGTTCTTTAATTAAGAAAATTAACTTCCGTCTAAATGTTTTAAATCGGATAAAGAAATTTTTGCCATTTTTTTCAAGGATGAGATATTTCGATGCGTTTATTAGTTCCTTCATAAGTTACGCAAGTTCAGTTTGGGGAGGTACTGGTTCAGGAGATTTAAACAGCTTACTGATTACTCTAAAAAGATGTGCAAGATATATTCTTGATGTCAGTTTTTGACTCGCATAGACCGTTATTTAAGAAATTAAAATGGCTTTCAATTGAGCCTTTTATTTCGTAACGCAGGTGTGTAGTGACTTTTCAGGCTATTAATGGTTTAGTGCCCAACTATGTTAGAAAATGTTCACTGAAATTGCCGCAATTAACACTCACCAAATGGTATCCCGGACTTCTGTAAGCAACTTTTATATTCCTAGGGCGAATATCTCTCTATTCAAAAGGTCTTTTGCCTATGATGCTGCAGAGCATGTTAATTCCCTACCTACTTCTATTAAACAAGTTAACTCAGTCGCAACCTTTAAAAAGCTCTTGTTCCAGTCATGGCCTACTATATATTATACAGCTAGATAAGTCAAGTATTTGCCATTTTATTTCCAGGCCAGTATTTACTTTCTAATTGCTCGTAAAACAAATTACCTATCGTCTTGGAATAAACTAAACTTAGGTTTTCAAATACGCTGGAAACATCTAAAATGATTTGAGAATGATTTCTCCTCGGATTTAACCACAATGACGTAATCAAATATACATACCCATATATGGTAATTAATACTAATTATGAAGTAGAGATTGAAGTAGAGATTCAGCGAACATTAGCTAAATAAGTCACAAGAACGGTCATTAAACTGACTGGGCAACATGTACATCGTCAAACAGCACTTTTACCGTATACTGCCTAATGATACACGTTGTAACAGGAGGAAAACAGATCGATCTAATCATTCAAATTTCGTGAAAATTCGGATTTAGACATGGTTTTGTATTCTCAATCGATTTCAATCAAAAAATCAAAAATTTCAGAATTTGTGATGTTGACGTAGCATAAAAGTGTACTGCTCCACTTGCTTTCATATATTCGAAATGTTAAAATTTCACCCTGCAAATTCTCGCAACAAGATATTAGAATAAATAATAACTATTTAGGAGATTTGGTTTGGCTAATATAGAGTTATGATTGATATAACTCAAATAAATGTATTTTTCGTGTTCCATGGTTCATGAAATACTGATTTATCAATTTTTTGAAAATGACGTAACTTTGGTTTACTGATGCAGAATTGTTCAAATTTTGAGATCTGATAACTAATAAGATAGTCGTATTTGTTCTTGTTTAGAAACAAAGGATTACTTGCATGTTAACGGCGTTATATCGATTTAAAGAGAAAGTATGTGTCATCACTTTTTGTCAAAATACTCGAGTAAATATTTTCCAAAATTGTGGAATATTAGTGTATTATTGTGCTCTAATTGGATTTCAAATAAATTAGTTCTACATATTATATACAAAGAACTACAGAAAGCTATTTTCTTGTAAAAATCACACCGGGAGTCTAGGGTTAAGACTTAGATTAAAATCTAACTATACATTTCAAAAAAATACTAAATATATGGTTTGATGTCAATAGTATAATTATTTACTTACATTGACTTGAAAAGAATTTGAGTGAAAGGAATGACATAATTTGTTACTGTAGTTAGTTTTTAACAAGAAAATGCATTAGGATAAAAACGGCAAAGTTAGATTCTCAGATTATCAAAAAATTAACATTTATTTAACATCATTGCCATATATGGGTATGTATATTTGATTGCGTCATTGTGGTTAAATCCGATGAGAAATCATTCTCAAAAGTATTTTAGATGTTTCCAGCGTATTTGAAAACTTAAGTTTAGTCATAGCCTACTCTATATATGGCCCAACAACTGAAGGAATAATTGTAACCAAGGATGGACTAGAAGTCATATCATATTTTGCGCCATCTAAGACTACTTTACTTGCAATTTATTATGGGTATACAATTATTAATATTATAGGATAAAACACAACCATAATTAATATTTGCGAATTTTGTGTTACTACATAACACAATATTTTCATTATATTTTACTTTACAACGAATTTTCTTCTTCCATATGTATGCTTTTGCCAATCTTTTGTACCTGTTCTAACCTATTCTTCATTTTCAATATATATTAGATATTTTTGGTTCATATCTACATCGAGTGATCGAGTGAGAGTATGCCAAACAAATGCTGAGCTCCTGGATGTAAAAGCAACTACTATCCGAATGATGCCTATACACCCGTATTCAAATCTCCCGAAGACCCAGAATTACGTCAAGCTTGGCTAAACGCGTTACACAGAGAACATCTTAATCCTCCTAAGACATTCTTTGTGTGTATAAAGCATTTCCTCGAACAAGACATTGACTATACGTTTAGAATTAATGACGGCGTAGAAATCAAGTACCTCAAACGAGACAGACCTCTTTTAGTTAAAGGTGCTATGCCTTCACTTCTTCCTGGCTGTCCTAGCTATTTATCTTCTACGCAGACATCGCGAGCATCTCGTTTCTCACATGAAACTAAGGAAGAAGAATTATTTATTATCGCTCGTAATCTTAGTCTCGAAACAAAAGATACAGAAGGCAAATTGTTTGATGTCGATAGTTTTTCTGACCTGAAGGAGAAAATAAATTCTAACTATCCTGATCCTTGGCTTGTGTGGTTACAAGAAGATATGGTAAACTTCATTTATCCATGTAAATCAGAGGGAGTTATTAGAGTAGAAGCAGCTTTGATCATTGACTCTACGTTGACAGCACGAGGTTTCTTCCAGTCCAAAGAAATATCCTTAGGGATCGACTGCATTTCTGATGTCAGGCAAATCGAAACTCTGCTTACAGAATTAGTTAATACAATATCTCGTTCTTCCAGAAAGATATCCCAACCTAGAGATATGATAGCTGAAGCCACTGCTCTTCTTAATAATGCAATATCTAGTATTGAAGACCACTCAAAGGAAGACATCGTTGATATATCCAATGATGCTCCTTTTCTTCCTTCGCTCCAATTTATAGTTTGCCAACTCCGAAATCTATGCATTCAGAAGAATAGGCGCAGATATAATACAATTACTCAAATCATTGCCCTTAAAGCCCACCTCATATCTTCAACATGTTATAACTTCCTACAGTCCCTTGAATGTATCGCTCTACCCCATTTCAATACGATCCAAAAACTGTATTCTTCATTCGGGTTGGATAATGAGTTTACTACATTTCTTAAGCAAGCAACTGCAAACTTTAAACCTCAAGAAAAGAATGTAATTTTGCAAATGGATGAGATTCATGTAAAGTCTGATCTTACTTACAAGGCTGGACAAATTATTGGAGGTTCTCTTGATCCGAATGACCCGACAAGGACCGTTTTCTCCATTATGGTATCTAGCTTGTTTAAAAAATGGTCTACAATAATTCGACTTTTACCGCTAGGTAGTTCTTCTGCACAACAATTATTCCCTATAGTTCAATCCGTGATAAATGATATCGAACAATGTAACCTCTCAGTTCAAGTAATAAGTACAGATGCCTATCCTCTGAACGTCAACCTTTTTAAACTATTTTCTCCTGATCACACACTCCAACCTGTTGTACCACATCCGTTAGATTCCACTCGTAATTTGTTTTTAATCTTTGACTTCGTTCATATCTTAAAATCTATTCGTAATAACTGGCTTAACGTCAAGAACCATGACAAAATACTTAAGTATCCAGACTTTCATGACTTTCAACAATTGAACACCGCTTCTTTTGAGGACATTCGGCTTTTGTATAGGGAAGAGCAGTACAAATGTGCCAAACTGGCTCCTAGATTAATTGCAAAGTCTTGCTGGCCGACATCTTTCGAACGACAAAATGTTAACCTTGCTCTGAGAATATTTTGCGAATCCACCAGTTCGGCCATAAAAATTCAGAACTTATCCCGTAGTCAGATATTCCAGACCCATACATCAGATTTTATTGATGTTATTAATCAACTATGGAAACTTTTTAATATTAACAGGCCAAACAAGAATATTCGTCTCAATGATGATTTTTCCGAACAATTTTACTACAATGACGTTCGCTTTGGCTTTTTAGCGAAAGTAGTTGACTGGCTAGATCATTGGAAATCTCTTCCAGAAAAAGATGGTAAACTTAGTCCTCAGACGTTTACCAGTATGAAGCACTCCTGTCTTGCGTTACCAAGAATAGTTAATTATCTTACAAAGGAATGTGGATTCACTTACTTTTTGAGTTACTTTTTGCAAACAGACGCATTAGAACATCATTTCGGTTTATATCGAATGATGTCAGGAGCCAACTACCACATTTCTTATTGCCAAGTCCTCGAGAGTGAGCGACGGCTCAAGGTCTCTACTATCTTAAATTTATTTTCCAATCTACACTCAAATGAATTAACTTTGGCCAATTTTATAAGCTCATTTTCTGATTTAATTGATCGAGGAAATCTGAAGTAGCCATCTGATGTTGTTCTAGACGCTGTAGTATTAGTTTGGAAAATATTTAGAGTAATTGAGTTGGATAATGATCTGCTTCTTCAATTCGCTGCTGGATCATCAAGAAAAATTCTTGTGAACCTCTCAATAAAATCGCTAGAAGATGTTCAATGCGAACATTGGAGAAACAAATGCCCAAATTGCAACCTCTTTGGATGGGATTACCTTAAACGAATTTTAACCATCACGTCTAACTGCATAATTGCCAATAAAGTTAAAAATTTCAATTCTACCGTCGTATCACTATCAAGAGAAAGGCAAACTACTCGAAAGCTCAAGAAACTAACTCGTCCCAGAACAACTGACAGTAAAGTTAAGAGCGCAAATAAGTCTAGAACCTCTTGATTATATAATTATTATTCAAACTTAGTAACTATTGTTAACGTGTATTTATTATTGTAATTACTACAATATTGAATTCAATTACGAGTTATGACTTCTAAAATATCCATGGTTTTTTTACTGTTGGGCCATATATAGAGTAGGCTATGGTTTAGTTTATTCCATGACAATAGGTAATTTATTTTACGAGCAATTAGAAAGTAAACACTGGCCTGGAAATAAATTAGCAAATACTTGACTTTTCTAGCCGTATAATATAGTAGGCCATGTTCCAGTATTTTCTCTCCAATTAGATCTCTTCAGTCTGAGAACCTTCCGACTTTTTGAGCTATTATTATTGATTTTTTCTTATTTTGCCATTTTTACTTCCTCTACTCTTTCTATATTTCTGAACATTTCTTGGACTACCAAATCGGAACTCAACGCTCTACAAAACATTCAACACTTTTCTCTGTTAGCTGCTAATTAGATCTTGTTTAAATGTATTTTATGTTTGTTTAGTGTTTTGTGTGATGTTTGTTTTGTGTGATATTTGTTTTGTGTGATGTTGTAGTGTGTGATGTTTGTTTAGACTACGTGGCATCCAATTGTAATTGGTTATGGGTGTAATATCTAAGCTGTGGCATAAACAAACAATCTAGTGGTTGTATTTTGCAATTGTATTGTGTTAAACACTTGTTCTTGGTCATTCGATCATAATGGAAATCAGTGCTCGACAAAATGAAATTTTGATGGTGGTTACTAACTTAACTAAGCCACCACCTCACTTTTTCTGGTGGTTAAAGAGTAAACAATGGCCGGTATAATAAACAACTAATAGCTTAACAATTTCTGATGGCGTGAACAATACTAATATTAATAACAAATAATGCAAAGAAAAATTCAATTTACACAAAACAAATAATCCACAATTTATGCTGGATTAGTTAAGCTTCCAAAGGAAATTTGGTGACTAAAGAAATATTTTTGGTGGCTAACGCCACCAAACCACCTAATTGTCGAGCACACATAGAAATATATAATCTGAAGTAAATAGATGGTCAACTTTGCCAAGCTATATCTCATAGGAATGTTTTTCTTTTTGAAATATTTTGAAATAAGAAACGTCCATAGTCACAAACATTTATGCAAAGTTCCATATTCAATTTCGAAAAATAGTTGTCAAAAAAAGCAATTTTTTGGTGCTCACTCATATAAAAGTTTTTTATCCAAAATCCTAAATGTTAGTGTCTCCCGTTAAGCTGTGTTTTTTTTGCCCAAATACAATAGTGGGAAGGGTCTCAAATTTCGAATTGATCTGTGCTAATTTGAATAGTGCGCCAACTTCATACTTGTCATTGTCGAAAACCTAGAAAAACTTTCAATATGGAGAATTATTAAGGATACATTCCAATTTCACTTAACTGAAGTCATAGATATGATATCAACTTGCTGGTTTAATTTTAGGTTGACAAAAATACCATTTTCTTTCCTATCTCTAGGAAAGCTTATATAAATAGTAAACAATTTGATGACGTGCTTCCAAATTATTTTATTTGCTCTTTTAATATAATAACATTGTACAGAATCTCAGGGCTGTATCAACTCATATTGAGTTGGCACAAAAACTCATTTTCTCTCTGCCAACACATTCAACTCCTTCAGAAAAATGAGTTGATTGTACCAACTCATTATGCCAATTTTGAATAAGTACTTATTCAATTGTAATGTTCGTTGATAAATATGGAGTAATGATTAATTAATTAATTTAAAGCAATATATTCATTATAATAATACTCACTAAATTGTTCAAAACTAGAAACTAATATAATCTTAGTCAAATTTCCACATGACTTAATTTAGAAAATGAGTCGAATCAACCAACTCCATGTTTGAATGAGTTGAACTCATTTTCCACTGCTAACAACTCATCCAACTCATTCCAAAAAATGAGTTTTTTAGATAACTCAAAATGAGTTGATATAGTCCTGGTACCAGACTCCTTTAGATAAGGACTGGAAAGTCGCGATCTCGGGGTTTTAACTTGAGTCTGAGAAGCTCCAATTTTAAAATTGAAAAAGCATTAGGTTACCGGTTTCCAAATGAGATTTTTGGCATATAGGGGTTAACTTTTTGCACCCGACAACAGGTTGAGGTTTCCACTCAAAATTTCTCACACCTCGACAAGTGATGACGTCATTGTCACATTTCGAGAACTATGAAAATTCACTTAATAGAACATCACTCCCGGACTCTCAGAGATAAAAATCTCAAAATTTAATAGAACATGCACATTAATGATGCGGACACCTTTATCACACCAGATTGCCAATATGCTTACTCATTATCGCATGATAACGTAATCACTAAAATTTCACATTGTCAAATTTGACTATTTAGGCCCCTTTACGCTATATAATCAATCTTAGAAGTATATAAACCACACACCAACCGCGAAGCGACCTAGCAAGCGAAGCGCGCTAGTATCTATATATATTGATGCTACAGTGTATTTATATACACTAACCGGACAAAAGTATTTGAACAGCAATAATTTGTGTTTATACATTCAAACTTCTAGCAGCTAATAGCATTGTTAGATGCATCAACACTGCTATTTACATATAACGATATGTGAAGTATAATAAAATAGCAATTTTTTTGAATTTAAATTTATAAGGTGTTAACCTCATTAACTATATAATTAGCTAATTAAATATATAATTTCTGATCACCAAGATGGAATGAGAATATAGAAGTTCTGATTGCAGATTTGAATTCCACATGGTCGAATTACTCTAGCTGCATAATTTCAAAACATAACGATTATTTTCTACTGAAATACTGCCACATTCCAATTTGTGCCACAAGTGGCACGTGGTAGATAGACGTATGCCACTTCATGGATATTTACTAAAATGATGTGAATTCACAATAATTTTTATATATATAACTATAGCAAGATATTTATAGTCATTTCAGAGTAGTTTAAACAGCCGTTAATAAGTTTCCAGACGAATATTGTGTCTCCATTAAAATTCCAATTGTTCAAATACTTTTGGCTGGTTAGTGTATATTGATTCTACAGTATACCTACATAAACTAGCGCGCTTCGCTTGCTAGGTCGCTTCGAGCAAGCATATTGGTAATCTGATGTGACCAACTTGTCCGCATCATTAATGTGCATGTTCAATTAAATTTTGAGATTTTATCTCTTAGAGGGCGGGAGTTATGTGCAATTAAGTGAATTTTCAGTTCTCGAAAAGTTAGAATGATGTCATAACTTATCGAGGTGTGAGAAATTTTCAGTGGAAACCTCAACTTGTTGGCGGGTGCCAAAAGTTACCCCAATACTGTATGCTAAAAATCACATTTGGAAACCGTCCAGTTTCTTCAATTAACTCGGAACATAAAGGTTTATGTATTAATAGTACAGATATTATGAATCAGTGGCGGCGCTAGTCAGCCGCCACTAGTGGGACACAAATGCGTACACTGTTAAACTGGGCACACTTACATTAAAGAGGTGGGGAACTCTTAAATTTAGGTGGGGCACAGGCCCGCCCTTGATATGAATATTTATTGTTGTTGTTTACAAAAATATGGTAAAATTCTTCAAAATTAAATTAACACAGAATGCGGCTACCAAATGGAATTATTGTAATCGAGTTAAAAGTATGAAAAATGGTATAAAGGGATGTATATAAAATCATCTTCTACCATTTTCCAAGGTAGAAAGGGAGAAGAGAAAGGCCGAATAGCGGTCGTTAACTTGAGATGCGTAGCACTGATTTGTCGCAAAGCGATCGAGACCGAAGATACGGCATCAACGTAAGAATCATTTCGTGCCGTATCCAGGCCCGTAGCCAGGTGGGATCTAGGGGGCTTTGCCCCCCTGGAGAACTTTGACCCCCCTCCCTGGAATTCTTACTGTCCAATTAAACTCTGTTGATTATGCCTAGAATTTTCAGTTATATGAGACTCAGCCCCATCTGCAATTCTCAAAGCCCCTCCCACTAAAACGTTCTCATATAAAGTCTTGATATACTAGCCAGTGACCCATCGCTATGCGATGAATTTGTCGCCATAAACAATAGGAATTAGAATAAATCGGGAAACGGGAGTGAGCGACAGGAATAATAGCATTTTGAAAAGTGAAAGCAAAGCGTTTAGTTTTTGTATGCTACGCATTGCAGCTTAGCTGTAAATACATCCGATATACAATACTATACGTATTGATCCATTCCCAAGCTTTCTGACTCAGCTGTATGGCACTGGCTTTGCATTCATTTTGCCTCATTAAAATGCAGGAGTTGCGAGAGTCAGGGTCATTATCAATCCGGCTACGGAAACCGGTGGAGACTGTCAACTGTCTATTTCTGGGTACGTTGCAAGATGTAGTAAGTAATTTAAGTAAATTAGCAATTTGCTATATTTAGGCATGGCAGTAGCCAAAAGGATCAGACCTTTAATACTAGGCTTTTATGTACATTTGTAACTTACGTATTCACAAAATGCTGTGTAATTCTGCAACTAACACCTTATTGTGAAATCCCATAATTTTCCCCAGGTCTCCTTTGGAAGAGCTTTCTATTGAAATGTGCATCGCCAGGATCGGATAGTGCAAAGAGTTGCAGGGACGGACGAACGGACGGACCAAGTGTACTAAATAATATATGTAATTATGTATGGTATCTATTAACCACCTTCAATTCATATAAATTATTGTTAGCTCAAACATTCAATCTATTGAATTAAAAATCAACTGTTCCTAGATAATGTAAAAAATCAATCTTCCTTAACATTAATAGATACTGAGGTTAAATAATTTACTAATAACTAAGAATCCTCCCAGAGTTGATACTAAGGGAGGATCTTAGTTATTCCAGGGACTTCTTCGATATAGGGACCGTAAACTTCGTTTTACGTTAAAATTAACGTATGCCTAAACAGTGTTGTTACTTATCGATATCCCGTAATCCGCTAATGCTAGACACAGGAAATGTATTATTGTCGTATAGGAAGTCATATTTTGGGAGTCCAACGGTCAAATTGGTTTATCGAAAATAGTTGTGGAATGTAAGTTATGCGATTTTCACACCTTTCCATATATGGTAATATTGTTAAAATTTCGAGATTAGTTAGTTTCATACATATGAAATTTATTATTGGCGAATGGGAAATGGGAATTCATATTTAGGGACTCAGGAGATCACATTGATTTACCTAAGGCGTTCCTCTTAGCCTAGATTATTATTTTGGCATCCTCCACAGGAGGATTGCCCCGACCCTGTTTTGTAGTTTCGCTAATTCTTACCTATCAGATATCTGTAATTACTATGTTGTATATTAAAAAACTTGATAAGTTTCTTTTAAATCTATATTTAAATCAATGTTGTCCAATAAAATATATTTTTAGTGGTGATGAGAAATGGATTTAGGACTACATATTCTGATAAAATTCAAAAATTTTTAATACTTTATACATTAATTTCCCAATAACTCTGCTGTTATTCAACAGACCGGCTAACTGGTTAATAAAATATCTAATCGTTAACCGATGTCAGCAACGGTAACCGGTTAACCGAATCCAGCCTTGTTGTTTTTTAATAAACAACATAATGACAGATATCTGATAGGTAAGAATTAGCGAAACTACAAAACAGGGTCGGGGCAATCCTCCTGTGGAGGATGCCAAAATAATAATATAGGCTAAGGGGAACGCCTTAGGTAAATCAATGTGATCTACTGAGTCCCTAAATATGAATTCCCATTTCCCATTCGCCAATAATAAATTTCATATGTATAAAACTAACTAATCTCGAGATTTTAACAGTATTATCATATATGGAAAGGTGTGAAAATCGCATAACTTACATTCCACAAATATTTTCGATAAACCAATATGACCGTTGGACTCCCAAAATATGACTTCCTATACAGCAATAATACATTTCCTGTGTCTAGCATTAGCGGATTACGGGATATCGATAAGTAACAATACTATTTTAGGCCTACGCTAATTTTACCGTAAAACGAAGTTTACAGTCCCTATATTAAAGAAGTCCCTGGTTATTCTTAATAAAAAAATTCAAAAAGTTAAATATAATAAACACAATGATATATAAAGAAAATATATACGCATAGTAGCATAGCTTGTTATAAACTCATCTAGAAGGAAACGAAACTGACTGTCAATTTATATCAATGTTTGGAATAGACGCCCTTTTCTAGAAAAGCCCGGGGTAGGTGAAAAACCGCCTTTTTCTATTGACTGGTTCACGCATAATTAATATATTTCGATGACAGTGGGATACTGTTTTACTGTATACAGTAAATTAAATGCTTATTCCACACCTTTTCACATGGATAGAGGTACTTTTAAATGATTTTTGGTTTCGAAGAAATCGTAAATGCCAACCACACTTAACTTATCAACGTTTATCTCTCAAAGTTCCTAAATTCAACAATCGGTGGTATAATTTCTTTATAATCTGTCTTTTGCATATAGAAGGTAGCCATAAATGGGCCTGGAGTGTATGGTCATGTGTTTTTTGAGGAAATTTACTGCCCTTTTTCCGGGAGATCATTTCTGGTAAACACTGTTAATTATAGATTTAATTTAACTAAACACTCAATGAAGAAGTTAATTCTTAAGATAAGCGAAATGGTCTAGTAAATTTTTAGGCGAAATGGCCTAGTAAACTATGATTTGGTTTGACCTTTCAGGTGGGTGTTCCCAGAACCCAAGATCCCAACTAGGTCGATGCCGACCATGCAAGGCAAATTGTTATGCAGTACTAGCGCCGCCCCAAATTTGATCCCTTAAATGTAAGAAAATAACAAAAAATGAGTAAAACTGCTACATTAATCTTTTTAATATATATATAAATATATATATAAACATATACTTTACTTGCTACACAATAATTGAGTTATGTACAAATTTACTGAATAATTTCTTATTCGCTAATTTAAAAAACAAAGTATGAGCATCCATTTCACATTTCTCTGCAATGCAAGATTCTACTTTACAATTAAAAACCTAAAATATACACCTACAAGTACACACAAAATATGTAATTAATGGTTTTATGTAAATAATGGTTTGAAATTTGCTGGTACCTTCATTTTATCGTACTTGAATATTGGATTGCCAACTTCCTCAGCTACTTCCTGGAAAAGTGGGTTCTCTTGCATATCCTGTTTTTCAAGATGTAGGTTTTTATTAAATTGTTTATATTCACGTATGTCAAGACAAGTAAGTATAAATTTAATTACAATGAGGATAATAAAAAGAGCAAAAATAAGAGCAAACAGTACTGCAATGGGTGGAACATACCACAATTTGAACGGTAAATTACATATTGGGCTCAATTGTATATGAATTGGCTTAATATTCCCAACCCGATCTACTGCTACAGAGAATGCTGTAGAACAAGAATCAATATTTACAAGACATGGTGTGCCAGGGATTCCATCAATTTCATAATTTCCTGATATAGTATCATTTATAAATATCACGGGAATCTCTGTTTCATTTCCACACCTACAGTCATCTCTCTCTAAACGATAACATGTTATACAATCGAAATAATTCATACAGAGAGCGTTACAAGTCATTGGATCGTTGCACGAGAGACAGTTAGAAGCACTGGTATATTCTTGAGGACAAGAGCATTTTCCACATACACAGTCTCCATTACCAGCGCACACTTGTCCATTGGCAGCACGACAAGTTTCTTGATCAGGAGTACAATCACAAACAAGAGTAGAGCCTTGTGTCCATAATTCGCCATTTGGATGACGTAAACACACACATACACCACATTCACATCTTCCTTGCGAAGTACCCCCACAGACAGCATTGTCTGAACCTCGAGGACAATTAAAATTGTCACACTCGCAAAATTGTCCATAAACAATATTTTCTTGATTTTGCTGATTTTCACAGATACACTGCCCACATAAACAGCTCCCACGGTTCGAACATAACTAAAAATAAGAATTTAATTATATGTCAAATGGAATCCCAGTTACTGCGGTTTTGAAGAATATTCATATATTTCTAAAAAGATTTATTACTTCTTGAATTCGTACACAGTGATGTGCAGTTCAGAACTGATATCATGGTAAATAATTCCCAACCCGGAAGTGAAATTTAAACACATAATCTTAAGTAGTATACAGTACCCGGACAAAAGTATTCGACCACCCAACATTTCCCATTGAAAATAGTACTATAGTAGGCCTAATAATATTGTTCAATGTATTAAAACTTTATGACATATTGTTATTTTGAATTCAGATTCGTATTCTACGCAATCGAATTACCTATTGTAGATGCTTCCAATTGATTACATATTAATTCGGTTGAAAATGATCATCAAATGCAGGGTTATTTTTAAGGCCGATCTTGGTGTAAATTTTGCACCAAGATTTTTTGGAGTTACACCACGATTCGGGTCGGCAGCGGCCTCTGCAGTGTTGAGTTACACCACGATTATGGGTCGGCCGAAGCCGCTGCAGTGTTGAGTTGCACCAAAGTCTCGACCCTGATCAAATGGCAACATGTGCCACTAGTTCCCATCTCTCCCATAGTGGCAATTTGGAAAAAGTGGTGCATAGTGGCACAGGAAGATAATTTTTAACCAAATCAAAAAGGGATTGAATTGAAAGCTCCAACAATTGTTAATTCGAATGTGCAGAATACGAATATGTAATCGAAATATCTCATATAATTTTAAAACACCATCTTCCATTGTTAACCCCACTATAGTACTATTTTAATGGGAATGTTGGGTGGTCGAATACTTTTGTCCGGGTATGTATGTAGGTCAGGCCTGGGGTCAATTACTCTAAAATGTAATATATTACTATTACTATTACTTATATTTCTTCCTATTACTATTAATATTACAATTACATTATAATAATATGTAATATATTACTATATTACTATTACTATTACTTTTAATATTACTATTATAAATTACTAGACATTTACTAAGACTCTGCTATGAATCAGAATATTTTATTATTTTAATTGATTATCCCACACAAACAAAACATATTATCTAACCTAAGCAAACAACTAATTTCAATAGAGTGACAAATTCAGAACGATAATCTTCTTGCCTTAAATATATTTTAACAACTATTTATTCACGAAAAATCAAATAAGCCAGTCCGAAGTTATAGAATTGTAATAGATAATTCCTATTACAATAAGTTCTATTACTATTACTATTACTATTACATCCTATTTGAAACACTATTACTTATTACTATTACTATTACTTCTAAAATGTAATCGTTACTAATACAATTACTATTACATATTACTATTACCCCAGGCCTGATGTAGGTTAACTTGTAAGTCGACCTTTTCCATCAGAATAACGTGCCATTATCATTTACAAATACACTCAAAATAATTCGTGTTGTTATAGTCCAGTCACATTCAGAGGACCTCGGACAAATTGCAACATAAAATGTAGGACATGATTTATGTCCACAAGGGTATCCATGGCCAACTATATCTAGGATACACATGCTACCGAATCATTAAAAAAATAAGAGTCCAGTTTTGTATTTTAGTGAACTATGCTTCCTATTGGTATAATTTGCATTGTATATGAGGCAATCAACCATTGCGAGTCCAATGGAACCACTTGTGAAAATCTCAGATTTGTGGCTAAGCTGATTAGGCGTCATTTAATGGTGAAGGTACAATTTAAGGTAAATGAATTTTTTCAAATATAATAAATTTCATTTTTTCCTACTTTCCAATAATTTATTAACAGGGATGCTAAAATAGGGATTTATTTAATTAATTAAAAAAAAAAAATATTTTATTAGATATGATATTCACTCCAAAGGCTACTAAATCACTTAATGGCGAGATCCTAAAATTGTAAAAATTAAAAAGCAACATTATGCTCAAATACAATTAGTATCCGAGTTACAACTTACTATTTCGTCCCTAAAACGTTTAAAATTGCTGGTTCATACATATACCGTATTTCCCTGAATAAGCGCCCCAGCGCTTATTGTTTTCGTGGACCAAAATTAAGCTGAAATCTTTGTGAAAAATCCAGAATATAATATTTATGTCGGTTCTAATGGTTTCCACCAATAGTATACCTACCGAAGTTGTCAAAATAAATGGAAATACATTACAGTGATCAACTAATGTGTATAAATTTGATCATAGCTATGTCATTTTTATTGACCCGGCGCTTATTCAAGCCCCCGGCGCTTATTCGGGGAAATACGGTATATTCATTCTCATGATATATGCGAAAAATGTATACTAAGTGTAATAGCAAAATATCTTAATTATGTCGTAGTTCTTTTAGACTCGAATTGTATATACGTATAGTCATAGCCCACTCTATAAAAGGCCAGACAGTAAAAGTACCAGGGATGAAGTAGTAAGTGGACTTTTTCTATATTACAATATAACAATATTGTATTTAAAGTTATGTTTCCCTATAGACATAACTGATATTATTTACCCCTTATTGAGAAACTATCAGAAACTCTATCCGCGTATTTTAATCATAGTATAAATACAAACACAAAATCAACAATTACAAATTAGAACGACACACACGATCATCTACAGTTGTCCAATGTAAATCTAACATACTCCCAATCTTCTCTCTCTGACATTTGGACTTGAAATCAATCTGGCTTCACTTCTGAGCGGACAAAAACTAAAACAAACAACAATAAACAAGCCTGAACAAATCTATGAAAACTTCTTTAATTTACGCTTTTCAATTGCTCTTGAACTTACTAATGAGTTGTAATTTTTAATTTTATTTTCGATAATACAATTTGCTGCAGTAAATATAAGTTGGCGCACGATCTTCCACCTACAAGTATCGCAATTAGCACATTTACATCTCCAAACATCATTGCCACCAATTTCTCCTATGAAGATTAATGTGAGTTGTACAAGAATCTCTCTAGATGAACCTTCTGCAAGTTTAGTCAAGAGGTTGTCATCACTTTCAATTAGAACGAATATTTTATAATAGTATAATTATAAAGATAGGCATGTGAACAATTAATGAAACAAAGATTGCTAAAAATTATGGTTGGTTATAAATGCCCACTTACTACTGCATCCCTGGTACTATATTTCAACTTTACTGTCTGGCCTTTTATAGAGTAGGCTATGATATAGTGTATTTGTGGTGTCATCACTAAATGGCGCCTAAACAGCTTAACTACAAATCTTAGATTATCAAAAGTGATTCCATAGGACTCGCAATGGTTGATTGCCTCATATTCAATGCAGATTATGCCAATAGGAAGCATAGTTCAGCATAAAATAAAAAACTGGACTCTTATTTTTATAATAATTCGGTTGCATGTGTAGCCGCAAATTAAAATACATCTAAAACAATTAAGGAAATTTATGTCGGCAATTTTCATGTTTAATGATAAATAGCTGAGATACCCTGTTCAGTTAAATTTTATCTGATATGTGATCAATTGTAACTCTGGAGTTGAATTGTCATCTATTTTTATTAGTATAACTTAGACCCAAATTTTAAATTCAGTTTTTGATAGTTTTTTTTTAATAAAAAAAATAATAAAAAATGGATTATTTTACATTTGTTTTTTCACTTGTAGAACTTCGATCAAACTGATGTCGAACTTTGTTAAAAATTTAAGATAAATTTATTTTGATCAAAATTCTCATTTTGTATTTTCTAGTTTCATGAAATTAATATTTTTGTAAAAAAATTGCATAGTTTATAATTTTTCCAAGTCTAAATTGGAGGGATGGCAGCCCCTAACTAGTCTTTAAATATGTGCAAGTTTCGAATCATTTTGCTCAGTGGTTTAAAAGAAATGACGTCACAAAAATAGTTTTTGTCTTCGGTTCCGGTTGTTGGGAAATTTCTAAACTCACCATGACCAGAGTATTTTATAAGGATTTAAAAAAAAAATTTAATGTTTTCGTGGAATAAAAAAATGGATTTTCGGTAGAAATGGAATCTGGAAATGGATATCAGACGATAAAAACTCACTATTCAAGGGAGTAAAAAAATGAAAATAGGAATAAAAAAATGGGCCAGGAATAAAAAAATGGGCTTATAATATACCCTGACCATGACGCTTCTAACTTGAATAAGTTTGTCAGTACAAGTCTGATTTAATCAAAATTTATGATATCGATAGTTTTAAATGCGATGGTTTCAGAGAATCCGGTCCCAATTTGATTTGAAACAATTTATGCCTCAAAACTGGATCTGAACCTAGTCCCGAAAGTGAAACCGGAAGTATTATGTACCATTCGTGGATATTTGGGAAGATAACTTTTAGTTGATAAATATGTTGCTTTGAAGCACTTTTCACTGTATAGAAAATTTCAGGTACCCCCAAAATTTCCTTTGAGTTATGCCCAAAACCAGCAGATCATACGGCAACAGAGAGGGATCATAATTGAAAATCAATAGATATAGCTACTTGCAATCGAGATAGACACATCAAATGTATTATCACGTATATACTATATGGATCCCAACAAACCATTTGGGCAAGTCAGGTCGCTTGTATGGCTTCTGTTTGCTTCATTATTACGTCTTTGAGGAACTGTATGGAGGGTTAAGGCCAGAACAAGTTCACAGAAAGCAATGCAATCTCATATTTTAACACCAGTTCAAAAGTTTGAATTTTCAATTTTGTTCAAAAACTCATAATTTCATAACAATTTAATTTTTCTTCATCACTAAAATTGTGGTAATCAAACTGTGGGATCATTCGATTCAAAGTAAGTAGCATTGATATAATTGATCAAGAATCATAAATAAAGTATCCCCTTTATCTTGCATATATTTTATTTGTAGATTTGGGAATAACAAGACATTCCTGGAACACAGAGATACCATCAATTTACCCCACTAAATCCAAACTTAATTGCAGCCAAGCGAATTAGCGAACAAAAGAACTATACCTTAACTTATGACCTTTCGAAATATCGGAAAACTGATTCTCTTCAAGCTCACGAATTATCTTACCTTCATATTGGTGAAAATATTGCATGTAAATACGACGTCAACTGGTATATAGGATTAGTTGAAGAGGTTTGTGAGGAAGAGGCCGATATGAATATTAGTTTTATGCACTCTTAAGGACCAGGTCGTCCTAGGATATGTGTTTTCAGGCCTGCAACAAAAGACAGTTGTTATATCTCTGGAAATGATGTCTTAACTAAATCCCGGCCACAGCACTTCATCAAAAATGTGGAAGACAGAAATATAGGATCTCTGCCCTCGATATATAGACAATATCTGAAGATTTTGAAGCAATACGATCAACAAGCATCAGAACAAGTCACTTGATATCGAAATGCAGCATTGAATGTAGTATTACAAACAAGATAACCAAAAATTATTCTTGGAACGATTTAATAATTTCGCAAAGATTCAACCATTTAATTAAGATAACTTAGGGTTTGATGTCAAATGTAATGAAGCAAACAGAAGCCATAAAAGTGACCGACTTGATCAAATGGTGGTTAATTAACCGGAGTAAAACCCATTGTAGCTTGTAGGCACCTGATTATGTGGAAATGTTTGTCGTCTTATCCGCGAAATGGTATAACCGTGTTCGTACTAACGAGATTCTACTGTAATATGGAAATATCCGTTGAATATAAGATAGGTATTGGTGTCGAATCTGTCGATTAAACGCAGTCGACTCCGCTTTATAGATTTCTCCGCTTAATCGAGTAAAGGTTTCACAGGACTTTTTGGACGGAATAACATTTTGGCTTAAAATAGAACTCGGTTAGCATGTAACCCCTCGGGAGAGAAAATTTGTGCATATTATGCAAGAGTAAGTACTAACTGACTTTATATTGAGATACAGTCGAAATCGGATTATTTTGTACAAATCTTTGCATGGATAATTCGACAAAATATTCCGATAAGACAAATAAACCAGGTGGGATATCCATGCAAAATGGTATATATATCATAATTTTCATCGAATATCAGGACAAAATAGTCAGATAAAACAAAATAACCCGATGACAAAATAATCCGATTTTGACTGTACATATAAATTTACTAATTGGTTAAAAAATTAGTACCTGCTAGAGCCAAAGTACGTACTAACCGAAAAATACTGTAGTACATATATGTATACAAAAGAATTTAACTTTGTCAATTGAAGTTTATCAATGTTTAATTATGGTATTCGCAATCAGCATAAGATTTCCAGTCATCATAGGGGTCACATGACCATGTTTGGGAGGGAGGACATTCCTTGACAACGCTGGAATGTAAAACATTCCATTCTCAAATATTGTTTCTACACTATCGAGTGACCCAGTCATTTGAGAATAACTATGCGCATATAAACACTCTACGAGGTCATTTAACAAGTAATTGCGAGAGCAGGCTTTTGTCCGACACTTTCCAGCAATTTTTGGCCGCCATCTTGAAAATATTAAAATTTCATGATGCATCCATATCCATATCTTTTTATAATATATTTATCTATGTCTGTGCCAATTTTCATGTTTGTATCAAAAATTGAACAATTCACTCCAATATGGCTGTTATGCTGCCCCACTATAAGCACAGTCCTCAAGCAAAACACAATGAATTATAATAAGGGTGTTTATAACTAATTAAAATAACCAATTAAATTGAAGAAATAATACAATAAATGAATTGTAATGGTGTTTATAAACATCCGACCAGTTTAAGTCCTATAAATAGCTCTCAATTAAATGACTAAATATGATCACAAATATTTAACTAACTTCAAAAATTTTGGAGGAAAGAGTTTCAAAGATAAGACTCAGAGGATTCGACCAATTGGCGTTGCGAGAATAGAGGATTATGCAATAGTAGTATGAACATATATTGAGTAAACGGATTAGTGAAAAAATCACGACTAACCCACAGTCATCAACCCGATTTAGCATATATTGAGGCGATTAAATAACGGTCGAATCCAACTCAATTGCAGCGGCGCTAAACTCAACTCGAAAGAATGTTTATCTAAAACAATAGGACGAAAAAAAGAAGCTTCAAGATGTAGATTTTTATTAGCAATTCCACACGACGAGGGGCCAGCAATTTTTAATCTCCAACAACCCAGAGATCGATTTACTTATTCTTGGAACAGAGGAAACATCAGAATGTTAGCTCGAGATCCAAACTATTTGCGATTATACATTTATTCAGTACCTATTGGACACTACAAAATTATACACTGTGCATGCTTTGCTAAGAGGGACTTTCACAATCCCTCTAATATTTTGCATCGCCAAATACACTAACCTAACATAAGTATTTGAACAACGATAACTTGTATTAATACATTCAAGCTTCTAGCAGCATAGTAACATTTATAGATGCTTCAACATGGGTGTGTAAATAAAACGACATGTTAATAAGAGATAGATGCCCTGGGTTTCAAGGTATAAATAGAAAAAAACTATTTTAAAAATAAGCTAATTAAATATAAACTTCTGATCAGTATAAACTATAAAGCAATTATAATATACAATTTCAGATTTGAATACCACATGGTCGTATTATTCGAAATGCAAATTTTTAGTAATTACCAATAATTAACAATGAGATATGGTCACCACATTTAGGGCTGAAACGAATATTTGAAGTGATAATTTATATTTACGATCTATCCAATCTAAACAAAAGTAATCTTATTGTCCAAAAGTAGTCAACGAAAATCCGTTTCAATCTGATAATCTCTCAAAAGAATATTCATTTAATCCGAATGAATATTCGAATATTCGGTATATTCGTTGAAGCCCTAGCCACTTCTACATTGTGCCCTTATGCCATAACTAGCACGTGGCTCGGACACATGCCACTTCATGGATTTTGGATAAAAATTACTTAAAATCACAATGTTATGGAATTTATAACTATTGCAAGATATTTATAGTATATAATAGTAGTTTTTTTTTGCCGTTCCTATTGTTCAAATACTTTTGGAGGTTAAACATTAAGATTGATTTTGAAAGAGCTGCTACGCCCAAGAACAGAATTTCCAAACAGCTGAAGCGATTTGTAGACAAATTTAGGCCCTCGGAATTCAGCATCACTATCAAAATGAACACGAATTTGTAGTGATTATGAAACAATTTCGGGCCGCGTTTGTACCGGCTATAAATGTAATTCCCTGTTATTAAGAACTGATCGATTCACTATCTGATGATCTAGATGATGACTTAAGCAATTTTCTCCATTATTTTGAGAAGATATTTATAAGTTTGGAACCTAATGAATCACGTCGCCCTTTATTCTCAATCGAACTATGGAAAGTCAGAGATAATGTGGAACGAGCTCTTCCACGGGCGAATTATTCTGTAGAGGGTTGGCATATGTTTTGGATATTAGAATATATACAACTCATCCTTCTGTCTCTAAACTAATTCCAAAAAATTATGGAACAGAGTGATAATGAAATGACGCTGGATAAAGTTAGAAGCGGACATAAACTGCCACAATCAAAGAAGAAGACCCTCCAATTAAACAACGGGTAGAGAAGCTGATTGAAGAACAACAATTATTATAATTCATATTCAATGGCTTTCGTCAAAATGTCAACCCGAAAGATGTCCTCTAGGCGAGATATCTTTTCCGAAATAAGTCTTTCGGCGAAATGACTTTAAGAAAAAAATAAACAGGGGAGGCGCGTAATGGAGCCTTAGTAAGGCTAAGCTACCTAAAATTTAATCGAATTGATATACACTGACCGGCCAAAAGTATTTCAACATCAATATTAGGAGTTAATATATTCAAGCGTTTAGCAGTGTAATATAATTAGTAGATGCTTCAAATTGGATGTTTACATAAAATGATATGTTAAGTATGTATACTAAAATGGCAAAATATTTGAATTTAAATTTTTATGGAGGTGTTAAACTCATTAACTATATAATTAGGTAATTAAATATATACTTTCTGATCATAATGAGGCATTTAGAATATACAAATTCTGATTAAAGATTTGTATACTACATATGTAGTCTGATTACTCTAGGTGCACAATTTCTAATCATTACGATCATTTCTCACTGAGACACAGCCACATTCCCATTTGTGCCACAAGTGCTAAGTGGTTGGGCCACTTATGCCACTTTATGGATATTGTATACAATTGACTTAAAATATTAATGATATGAAGTTTAGAATCATGGCAATATATTTAAAGTCATTTTAGAGTAGTTTTAATAGCCGTCAACAAACTATTTGAAGCATATTATGTCTGGAATAGAATAACTGTTGTTCAAATACATTTGGCCGGTCAGTGTATGGTGATAATAGCCTCCCCATACGGAAATTTCACACGCCGCCTATGATAATTCAGTGGGCATAAAGGACAGTTTAGGGGAAATAGACATTTGGTAGCAGATAGCCACAAATTAAGTATCATTCACATACAAGTTATTGATAGCTGTAAACCGAAATACATCATAAAATATAATGTATGTAATCTCAAAACAACAGTTTCGGACGATCAATGGTAATTCATGAATAATTATATTCATGGTCTTGCAACAATCGTTTATTATTCATCCATGATTATTGATAATGAATCTTAAACATGGGGAAAATTAATTAAAATGTAAGTCTCATCCCAGGGCATTGTAATATTGCATTGAATATATAGAGGGTAAATGGAAGATGAATGTAACCATCGCGAATCGCTCGGTTACTTGAATATCGTAGGAATACTTCTGACTTCATATGTATCCTTATTTCATTATAGAAAATATTCAACATCAATACACCGTTTAAGGGTATCCGTTTAAACTATAGCCTCTCGAACCCTTTGAACCTTAATGCTGAATATTATTATACTTGACTAGTTCACCATTTTGGTTAGATGCTTGGGAAGCGACACCTGGGAAACTAGGAAAATTGAGTAAACAAACATTTACTAGTGTTAAGCACGCATGCATTGCACTACCCGAAATCACTACCATTTAATTCAAAATTGTGGGTTTTCATACGTTCTATCTTCCGTTTTGCAAACAGATCCGCTTGAACATCATTTTGAACTGTATCGTATGATGTCGGGGTTGAATTACCATATATCATATCTACAAATTCTATAAACCGAACGTCGTCTCAAGCTATCCACTGTCTTGAATATTTTTTCTCAGCAATCGGGCTCTTCCTTATCCATTCAGACATTTGTCAAGTCCTTTTCTACCCCACAGGTGATAATTCAGGGGGGGGGGGGGCACATGTCCCCCCCTTGGATCCGCCACTGTTCGAGCTTCAAAATGGAGGAATAATTCTACAATCAAATAGTGTAATATATCACTTCTAACTCTTATTCAGATTGCATTTCAGATTCTTTGAAGAAAAAATAGGTTGAAATGTTTCTGGGATGATTCTCAAAGTACATCTATTATACAAAGAAGTTGATATTTCAAGCGTCCTCATAATCAAACAAGGCGAAGTCAAAGGCATTTTTCAGGAATGTCATGATAAATTTGGTGGTCACAAGGGTATACATGCCACTTATGGTATCATAAAAGAGTGGCATTTCTGGCCGAATATGTTTTCAGATATCAAGGAATATGTGAGTTAAATTAAAATATCTATTATTAACAAATTTCCTTTTTTTCAAAGTGTTATATCAATTTATTAAATTAATCAACTATTATAATGGAGCTACTGGACTCTGTTGTTACATTCTCGCATTACATTTGTTAGATGCTTCGTTTTGTTCTAATAACTGTAATAATTTACTTTCACTTGCGTAAGAATTATCTCCTTTGTCATGAATTAATAATAGTATACTGTACTTATGGTATAATTTCTATTAATTCAAATTACTTGCATTGAGCGTGAGCTAATGTTGCGGGATGCGATGAGGTATATAAATAATCTAAATGTAATGAAAACTACCTTATTATAGGAAATTAACGCCATGAAATTAAAGCGAATCTTATAAATCGCGTTAATTTCCTTCGCGTTAATTTCATGGAGCGTTAATTTCCATGACCTTAATTTCCTGCTATTTAGCAAAATTATACAATGGATGGACAAACTTCCGAGCTACATATTTTCAGATGTGCAACTAGCTTGAAAGGATATACCATGTCTATCGAGTAGATTGGGAGCCTATTTGGGCACAATAATAGTATTAAATTAGGAGATTAATAATCCTGAAAATTTTTTATAAAATTTATTCGCGTTAATTTCATGTATTTGAAAATGTTCAGCTCCAATTCGCGTTAATTACATGGCGAGTTAATTTCCGAAAATAAGGTAATAGAGAATCTAGCTAAGTGTTCTTATACAAAAGCTAACGCCTATTCTAATGTAGAATACTAATTGTTTGAGTTACTAATAATGGTTGGGTAAGATCTGCTAATATCAATAGCCGTAAAATAACAATTCATTAGGATTTGAAATCCAGTTACATATATTTTTAGAAATTAGATCCCAAGTCCCACAACCTTGAGAAAAATAAATTACAAACAGCCGAATGTTTCATAACAGATACACTGAGCTGAGGCCATAATTTGCTTATTTATTTAGTACACGTAATAATTTATTGCCCATTTTAGATTATTTACATAGATTATTTACACTTAAAGTTTTAAGATTCTATGTAAATAATAGTGTTTCTTGGAACAACCCTATTGAATAAACTTAGATTGATCAACCGAATATTGTACTATTCGGTTACAACCTTAATTTATAATAAACATACTGTAACTTCTAAACAATTTAAGTTAACTAGAGTCCATTTTTTACTCTATTACTTAACTTTACAATATTTGTTAGTATGATTATTCATACAGCCTCTAGACATAGACCTAAATTTTTTAATTATGGATTAGAGTTAATTTTATCCCAAAATGATAAGTCCAGTCTTGCAAAAACTGTCAAGCCAACTCCATTTTTACCATAAAAGCTACCAGTCCTTTACAACCAATATTGATTCAGCCAAGGTTTGGTATCTGTGTGGAATGGAGATAGTAAGACACTTAGTATCTTCAACAAATGGATACCACTATTTCCTTACAGACTATTTAACAAAATATGCCGCAACCAGATTGCTTAAAACAAAAGAGGCGCCCGAAGTTGATACTGCCACATTTTCCATCTACTGCCAACTGGGTCACCTGTCAGGATAATTACAAACAATGGAACTTCGATCACGAGCAAAGTACGTAGATGTTATATATAAGTAGAACTAGTTTGCTAAGTTAACTAATTTATTGAAAAATGGCGATTTGATGAATTATTAACTTATGCGAATAATTCATAAATTCCTGAAATAGTAAAAAAAGTAGATACTTTATTTTATAGGCAGTGGTATTTTCCTAATAGCTCGAACACAAAATTCCTCTATTTGTAACCTGCGTTAGACCCCAAGCGAATATTTAATTATAATTATGTCGCTCTAATAATATGTTTCGTCTTTATTAGTAAAGCCATTTTCGTTATGCATTGCGACTTGCTATTATGCTTACGCCACTGTAAATTCATTCTTTTTGAATAAGTCAAGAATTACACAAGCATTCAAATACACGGTTGTGTTTTCCCAAACTATCCCAAACTAATGGCCTTGATGAGTCTACCAATAAGTCAATTCAACAGTAAGTAACGATAAATGCTCAACAGTAAGTAATAATTATAATTTATGTTCGCCAGATTTCACTACTACATACTTCCACATTGATATACTAAGTACGTATATTAATGATTGCAATATCGTTGTTGCTCACTTATAACCAGGGCTTACTTTAGCTCACTGAAGAACCGATTCACTCGTCTCTAACAAAATCGTTTATAGAGTTCGAAGAACAGCATAATACTGACAGTGCTCATGAAACGATTTAAGAGATATAATCAGGGGCGGCGCCAACACAGCCCCATTGGGGGGGGGCGAAAGGGGGGCGGACAATGCATTGGAGGGGCAAACCCAATAGTTGTAAACATTCCAAAATTCACATTCAAACAAAATCGATATTTTTAATGACAAACTTAGTTAAATAATTTGTCCTATAATAGTATACGGTGGGGCATCTCAGCAAAACAGCAAATTATGAACTCCCTGTCCAGGGCATTTAGCATTTCCGAATTAACATTAAGTACTCCTATAACAGACAAGCGAGTTCCCGCCCGCCCCGTGCCCCCCTCGCGCCGCCACTGGATATAATTGATGCTAATTTAGAGGTACGTGAAGTTAGTTACAACAAATAATTCCTTATTTAAAACATAGTAAATTATTCCAAATTCCGGTTAAGATGAAAATAATGAGGATGTGAACATCAAATTATTGGGTTAGTTAATTAATTCCTTATTGTAAATATTAAATTATTGGGTTAGTTATTAAATTCCTTATTGTGAACTAGCTATTCATGCACACATATTACGAATCTTAAAAACATACCATAATTCTACTTAATTAGACCTACAAGAAATTATGAAGAATCATGATTTTATTCCTATAGACAGGTTAGAGCAGAAAATAATTTCACTAAGGTTTGATTTGTTTGTTTCATTGTATTTCATTACTATGTATATGCTGCAGTGTGATCGTAAATTGAAAAAACAGTGTATTTGCAAATACACTGTAAAGTATATACACTTCACTTTAACTATCATAAATACCGATTATACAAACATCTTAGTCATGTTTTGCATAAACTAAGTGATAATCTGAAATGTCTTGGGAGAATTCGAGAAACGTATCATTTTTCACAATACATGGAGAAACAAGCTAGATAAGGGCGAAATAATATCAATGCAACCTCGAATATTCGAACTAGTTGGAACCAGGAAAATTAGTTCGAATAATCTAGAGTCCGGATAATCTAATACTGAAATACTAAATTCGACAACATCGGGACGTTCCGGCTGTTCGGATAATTGAAGTTCGGATAATCGTGGTTGCACTGTATAAAGTATTCATTTTGAGAGTAAAGATAAGGAATTGTCTTTAATGAGTTGATAGTGCTTTTATATCATGTCACAGGACCTGCACATTGAATCGATAAAAGAAAAGAAACGCCTGAGCAAACTACATGGTGAATTATAGAATAATTTCTAATTAAACTCAAAGCGTATGAGACAACACATCCATGTTGTAACCTATTGTTACGTGGAGACAAACATACCTGCCAACCGTACAGGGATTCCCTGTACAGTACAGGGATTTTGACCATTTTGGCTCACCGTACAGGGATTTTTAAATTTGTACAGGGATTTTTAGCTAGGGAAAAATTATTGATTGTGTGTCTATTAATAATACCTAAACATGTCTACACCATCTAAATATAGCATTTTGTTTTGTGTAAATACTCTGTTCCTATTCGAGCATACAGGGATTCCCTGTACAGTCTATATAAACTAATGTTTTCACCTTTACAAGAAAGATTCTTTGGGGTGTACAGGGATTATGGCCAATGTACAGGGGGAAATAGGAGCCTCGTACAGGGATATGTCTCAAATAGGTTGGCAGGTATGGACAAACAAAGCGAAGAGGATACGATTCAATAAATTAGTTTACCACAATTTGTACAACCTGGAATAAATTTAATAAAAAAGTAAGAAAACCTTTTGCCCTGGTGACAAATATTTGTAGAGAAGGGATGGCAATTTCAAATTATTTCTCTATAAAACTATACTTAAGTTTACTACTTAATTAATTAACAAATTTAGTTTAAAGATCGTAAGTAACTATTAACTGATATATTTTTGGATATTATTTCAACAAAGTTACTTTTGGCACGATCCATGGGATATAAAGACACTCACTATCTAGACCTTTTTGGTAACGATAATAAATTGCTTCGTCTTTTCAGAAAAATCAATTTATCATGTGATAATTATACAATTGATTACACTTGTAACCAATGTGGACAACTCGGCCAAAAGACATCGGGTTGGTCAGATAGTAAACTAATTCGAATATACTAATAATCTCAAAATAGTTCATAATTGGTTATAGACAATGTCGAACTACTAATTAATAAATATTATAAATAAATAATATATCTAACCAAGTCTTCTCTTTAATCCTGGGTACGCAATATTTAGTAAATAATTTAAAGGGTGCGCGTAGCTATGTCTTCAACTAGGTGGGAAATACGCACCCAATTAGCTTTCACCTGAGTGTTCGCTGACGAATTCTATGGTTCTGCAGCCGCTTTGTTGTTATTGGATTTTCCAGTAGAAGTCATAGACCGTTTCATTGATTGAAATAACTTAGTGAGATTTAAACAAATATCGTAATATTGTGAATTATTACAAAATGCAACAAGTATGAAGCGACCATAATATTTCCAACAAAATTTTTATCAGTGAAGTTTGGATGCGCGAGAGAATAATCTGCGCACCTTTTGTGTGCAGTTTAATTAATTAACGAGTAGTAAATGAAACTATACTGTCCAAATAAGTATAGCCTATAATTTATCTTTTGTATTATTTCCCTTAACCATCCCAAGATTGATATAGCCACAAGCATAATGAATTAGTCGATTCGCAGAAATGAATACAGTAAGTTCAATTAATTTGATTAATTAAGTGTTGTCAGATCAAAATAATGGGCTAGTGAGGTTTATCTTCCCATTTGATCCTGTTATTTAGACAATCTTGTAGAGGATTTTGTAAAGCTGATCTCCTGAACTCTAGCTTTTTAGGAATCCCATCCATATATTTATAGAGATTGGAAAAATAGGACTGTACGTACTGATTGTGATGTATTAATTAACCCACGTCTTGCTAGGAATGTAAAATTGAAACTGAAAGTTAATTGAATTTCAATTGAAAGTGAAAGTGAAAGTGGGGTTTTTCTATTTATACCTTTTACCCCAAGACATCCGAGGGCGATTATCTTCAGATTTCCTCAAGCAAAATGTTGCTCAAGTCAGTTAGTTTTTAATCTCAAAATGTAATCCTAAACACGATTATGAGCTATATTTTAAAATTTTAATACCAACTCTTTATTATTCAATTTATAACTCAGTGAAATTTCACTTTACCATGAACATTCAGGCACGAAATGGATGGTTATTATATGATGGCATGGCAGGCAGACCTGGGGCTGGTGAGTGACTACGATTACAATTAGAACTACAGGAAATGTCGTAATCGTAATCAGCCCCAACCTGCTGGCAGGGGAAATCAATCGACAGATACTTGACCCATGGGCCATAGCCAGGTGGTGGGTCCCAATTTGAAAAGCATTCATGAAGTACCTGATACGTCATGGAGCAGCATGGAGGAGCGTACTTTAACTATACAAATTCTGAAGTGCATGCTCATCTTTATTATAAACTAGACTAATAACGAAAATACAGTATAACCTACATAATCCGATCCAAATTAGGATACAAATGTGTCGGATTAGAATGAATTCTGCATTATAGGAGGTAAGATACGCCGGTTCTATTGTACTTTGCTGAGATAAAATATTATCTGATATTTAAATGCATTTAATCAGGTTCTTGAAAAATTTGAAATGTCTATTCATATTACTAGTATCATAAAGTTCGGAAATATTTGAATACAAAAGTATCCCTGATATGCTTATTGAGACATTTTTAGTGTGCTTCTTCTAGTAAAAAACGTTATAGTAGGGTCCTACTATAGTTTTATACTATAAGTGCACACTATTGAATTTACCTCTGTCGGGCTTCCGGCCGGCCGTACGCGATGGCCTGACTAAACCATTGGTAATAGAGATTTAACATTTGGGCAGGAGATATAGAATTTCCTGAAGATGATCACCTCGAAGCCCGAATTCTCAATTTCGCTTTTGTTCATCTGTTACATCGAAATTTGTATTCTGGTCCAGTGACTCTTTAATAATTCGAATTAGTTATTGAAAATATATAGGTTGTATTCTCCTAAGGATGTTCATTCTATATATCAATTAAAATTATTAGGTCGCTAATCAATTCTACGTTTTATTAATGTTTTTTTAGGTAAATCTGCCATCTTCTCCTTATTGTAATTACTCTATAGTATAATGAATACTATAGAACATATTACATAAGCCTACTATCTGCTAGATAATGACTGTTATTAATTGGTTTGTAAGTGAATATGTGTTCATACAAGTGCAATGAAAACACTTGGAAGTTGGAACATTTTACAAGTTGTTGATGATGTCAAATAATGAATTCTATTATTCAAATAGTAACGTAAATACTACACGTATTCCTAATTCTATTTGTAATAATTAATCTTTAATTAATTTAAACATTTTAAGTCTTCACAATTCAAACATTAATTAAATTATATTACACACTGTTCTCTCTAATAGTCCACCAGTGGGAAATTGGCCCATAGTGGACTATTAGAGAATATGGACTATTACAGATATATAAATAGTTGATTTGGACAAGTAAATAAGTGGACCATTAGAAAAGTGGACAATTAGAGAAGTGGACAATTAGAGAGAACAGACTGTACACTAAGATAAAATGTAATTTTTTGAATTTTGAAATTCTAGTTATTAAAATTAAACATTGGGGAAGTGCAATCAGAAGGAGCACACTCCCATCCCGTCTGTGAGGGTTTTTTTTACTGCTCAAACTAATAAGTATAAATAAGACAAACAACAATGGCAACATACCACTTCACTGTTATTAAACCTGCGGCATTGTTGATTGTTTGAAAATGAACTCTGAGAAGAGGAGCATTCACAACTACTTCCTTGTCGACCATTACACACACATTGTCCACATAAGAGAGTTTCATTATTGCAAATAGAGTTATTGAAACTGGGCTCAGAACTACATTCGCAGTTGCATATTGGTTCTATTTCAATAATTATATCACCATAAAATACAAAACGTAAGTTTTGTTCATCAGAAATAGATGTACAGTCCAATAATTGAACAGAAATATCATAGGTTGCTTCAGAATTAATCGTTACTTCAGTGCACTGACCGTCTTCAGTTTGATTAACACATGTTGCATTAGCAATTACACGAACATTATTTGCAGTTCCACTACGAACTTGAATAGTTTCAGCAATAGAGCGATAAGCTTCCTCAATCAGGTCCACAACGTTACTACTATCTGCAGCTAATAACCCAATATATAGATTTTCAATAGGACCTTGTTGCTAAAGGATATAAACATAATAATATAGAATTAGATAGAGTTGAGTTTGATTACTTAATCATGAAACAAGGAAGACCTGTTGCAGAACAAAAATATATTCAGCCAATATCGTAAACCGAATATAATTTAATGGCTGAATAATATTTCTACTATGCTACAACTTTCCTTCTAATTTAAATTAACCAGTAACATATATAACAGGGGTCGGCACCCCCGGCCCGCTGCTACCTCCGATTCGGTCATTCAAATGAAATCCAAATATGGTACACGCTCGCTAATCGAAACAGAGGTGTTCCGATTCAAAAAATTCTGTCCCGATTTGTGAATTCGTACGGATTTGTGATTTATTAGGATTTCTATAGTCCTCTATAAAATTACACCCAGATAATCCGAACAAAACAAGTCCAATCCAAACGAAACATATAACAGCAGTGGCGTATCTAGGGGGGGGGATTTGGGTGTTCAAACACCCCCCTCATAACTGGTTTCAAAAGGGATATGTTATTTATAATACCTAAACATCTAAACATCTTTGGTACAACTGCACAATATTACACTCCTCCTACTATGTGACAAGAATAGCTGTACATCGTTGTTTGAGCGTCTAAGATTTTAAAAAAATTCTGGGGATTGCCCCCCAGATCCCCCCTTACCGTCGCTCGATTCGCTCGCTACAGAGCACCCCCCTCACGATAATCCTGGATACGCCACTGAACAGTACTACATAAATACTTCTCTAAGACATTTTAAAAAAAAATCATTTTTTTTCTCCAAATATAGATGAAAATTAATTTTGGATCTGCTGTTCGGACCATGCGAAGTTCGGATTAGCGAGGGTGTACAATATTTTTATAAATAATAGTGTAGTATGGTAAAATTATTAAACATCCCAGCGTTGCTAAGGAAAATTCGTCCAAATATGGTCTAGTAAGACCAAATGATGGTAAATCGCTTGGCCCGAATAATGCGGTAAAATAATCAATCTGGCCCGAAGACTCAAAAGGTTTCCGACCCTTGATTTATAACCACGCATATATCTGAAAGTATTACACTAACCGGCCAAAAGTATTTGAACAGCAATAATTTGTATTCCGACATTTGAGTTTATACCAGCATTATAACAATAGTAGATTCTACAAAATGGCTATTTACATGAAACGCTATGTAAAGTATATTAAAACAGCAAAATTTTCGAATTTACATTTTAATGGAGGCGTTAAACTCATTAAATATATAATTAACTCATTATATAATTAATTTGTGATAATTAAGATGCAATGTTAATATATTAATTCTGATAACAGATTTGAATTCCACAAAGTTAAATTACTCTAAGTGCATAATTTCAAATCAATCCGAATATTTTCTACTGTGATACAGCCACATTTCCATTTGTGCCACTTATGCCACTTCGTGAATATTTTCTAAATTTAATTGAAATCACAATATTTTCATATGTATATCTATAATAAGTTATTAGTCATTTCAGAAATAGTCATTTCAGAGTATTTTAGATAGCCGTTAATAAGTTACCGGATGAATATTGTGTGTGCATTAAAATCCCTATTGTTCAAATACTTTTGGCTGGTCAGTGTACATTGTTTGGTCAATATAAATTTACATCAGTTAAACCTCTATGTGGGTTACAGACAGGGGTGGATCTAGAAGGGGGTGGGCATCCCCCCCCCCCCAAATTGCATCCTATTTTGTTGGCCGATAATATTTAATGAAAAAAACCTTCCAAAAATTGCATCTCCCAAATTTGAGTGTCTAGATCCACCCCTGGATACAGACAATTCGTGACAGACAATTCGTGACAGAGACAATTTGTGACAAGACAATTCGTGACAGAGACAATTCGTGACAGGACAATTCGTTACAATTTTAATATACTACATATGACTCTCACTATAGACACGGGTCATAATGTATGCTCCCAATTGCAAATACTGTATTTCTCCGAATAAGCGCCCGACGCTAATAGTTTTCGTGGGCCAATTATATCCTGTTTTCTTTAGAAAAATCCGGAAAATAATATTTTGGTGGGTTCCAATGGTTTTCAGCGACAGTATATATCCGTATTTGCCAAAATCAATGTAATTATGTCCAGCTATTTATTAAAGTGTTATAATTTATTATACCAATGCCAATCCCCTGCGCTTATTCGATTCAATACGGTATTTATGTAACTGAGACAAGCATACTGTTTGCTAACTAATTGAAAAAGGTAAAGTTTATTATGAATGTCTATATTAATATGAATCTTAATGAATGTATATAATTGGTGTATTGTGATGCACGTATACTATATATAACAGGAAATCATAAAAATATACTTGACTACATGAACGATACATATTAGGAAATAATTGTATTTTTTGTCACTCTAAATTGTATGAAAAAATATTTGGCACTCTACAGAGAGTCTATAATATATTTATAATTTATCTCTAATATGACCATATTGAAATGTGTTCATTTTTAATTAACTATAGTACGAATTGTAGTTGTCGCCAGATCTTCATCTGGGTGCGTAATGCTCATACAAAGGTGCGCAATTTATAGCAAAAATTTGCTAGTGCGCATCTCCAGGCCTTAAACTAGGCAAAATTTGGATGTTGTATTGTTTGGGTGCGCGATATAATTAATCTGCGCACCCTATGTGCGCAGATTTTTGAATGCTAGATTAAGTCCTGGGCCCTTATTACTAAACTACTTAATAAACTTAAACTTATAGGTACTTAAACTAAGTAAATACTTAAGTGAATGCTAAGTTTAAGTTTAAGTAGTTTAGTGCATAAAATCCCCTAAGGCACGAATTGTGGTTGTCACGAATTGTCCAGTCACGAATTGTCTGTCACGAATTGTGATGTCACGAATTGTCTGTATCCCATCTATGACAGAGTGGACCATGGGCCGATGGGTCATGGGTCATGGGTCAGATGGGTCACCTAAATCGATGGGTCAGATGGGTCATGGGTCACGGCTCTGTGACCCATGACCCATTTGGAATTTCCATGTTCGTCCAGTTATAGTACGAATCAAATTAACCCAGAAACATTAGAGGGTATTTCTTTGGTATTAGAAGTCTACCAAAATTAATTGATTGACACCATCATACATTAGTCGGATTGTGTTACAAAATGTTTAGATATTAAAAATTAGATATTTTAAAAAGGTCAATGGGTACACGATGGGTCAAAGCGTTACTTGATGGGTCAATGGGTCACTCGATGGGTCATGGCTCAATTGGTCAATGGGTCATGGGTCACAAATGCGATGGATCAAATGGGTCATGTGTCACCAATGTTGACCCATGGTCCACTCTGAGTCTATGTAACTTGAGTGTAAGTGGAAATTAAAGTTTATAGTATGCAAAACGTTCAACAATTCCTTCCATAGGCGGGAATATTAAGTGGCATAAATTAACATATTATATTATTTAAACTTGAGATAATAACTATATGGATCCACTAGTGAATTCTAGAGGCTTTAATAGTAGTACATTTATACAATGGAGTAAAGCAATCTAAATTATTCCAAATAATTAAGTATAACAGTACAAATACAGTTAATGGACAAAATAATTCGGAAATTCTATTTTATTTAGAATAGTTAGGGATATTTAGGAGTTGTTTCTCCCTTTACAACAATTTTTTTGCAAATCTGTACATTTCTAGGTTGGGGGATTTTGAAAAGTTAATTTTAGCTCATATAATGATATGTCATCTAATCCCTCATTATCTATACACCTCAATTATCAGTTTAACTATAGAAGTTACACTAAATATGATCATTGATTTAAATTCTATTTAGCAAAATTACCCTAAAATGAAAATTTTGCCAAACTTGTATGAGATAAGATAATTAGCACTTAATTCCTTACCAGACAATACACTCATTTTCTCAAAGATTATTGTAGCTAGACATACATAATGTATTATTAATAAATATGAAGTTACCTATTGCGGATAGATCAGTACTAGCATAGTTTACATAAAATTGATAGTTTTTGAGTTATGGCTCATTTTAATAAAATTGCATTTCCCTGGCAACCGAGGAATGCGTCAACATTCCATTTATAATTTCGATATAATTCATTCAACTAGTTATAGACATCCTCCTGATCCAATTTTGAACATTTATAACGCGTCTAACTATGTTAAAAGCGGGCTATAAAAACACGATAATACCCACCAAAAATAGCGATTAGGTAATCAAATGATGACATAGCTCAATTCTGAAGGGTGCTATGTATACCTTGATATCATGTTCCTATATAGTTATAGAACATTTATGAGGTCTATCACTACTAGTTATTTAGATAACGATAAATAACCTATTTATCAATAGCCTTCCTTTAATCCATGGTCCAGTTTCACAAAGTTGGTGCATAGGCCTTATATAACGTAGGTCACGTGTACACTAATTATAATGTGATGGGAATAACAATTTTTGCGTGATTTTATTCCATAGTTTAGTTTGGGATGGGGTGTAGATACATTTTCTAGGTTTGAGTAAAGCATTCCTAATTAAAAACTCAGTGAAAGCTATTCTGAAAAAAACTATTTCTTAAAAGTAAAAAATGTGTGTTTTTGTGTAATAATATGGGAATGGTTCTGGAGGGCTTAAATATATATATATAATTTGGATCAAATATTTTCCTTGTCAACTTGCATACTAAAGGTATGATGATATAAACAATAATAATGTCCAATGCAGTGGATATATTTTTGGCGTATCGACAACATTTCTGATCAACATTCCCATAACCTAAAAAGGTTTTACCAAATATTTTTCGAACAGAAATAGGCCTCAGCTAATTAGGTACTTTTAGACGGGTCCGGTATAAATGTAGAGATTTCTTGACGGGACTGGATGGGGTCCGGTTGATCCTTACCATTAATAAAGAGGGCCATTGATATGGAATAATAAACCCGATAAATTATACAGGAAGATGATATCAAGGTGTACAAATTTATTAATACTAATTATATAGCATAATTCCAGAAAAAAGTATCTTTTGACAATATTTTGAAATAAATAATCAATCAATCGCCGGTTTCGCTAGTGAATTTCCACAAATATGAACGTTATTGTATGTTTCTATGTCCAGGATTTATTCAATAGCATAGAAAACAAAGAATCTTATATAATTTAGAGTAATTTCAAGTGCATCAGGAAAATTCTTTCTGGAAATATATTCACACCAATTAAGGGGTTTTGACGCAATTTTCACAATTATAAATCCAGAAAAACTACTTACTGACTACAACTAACCAAATATTTTTGATAATAACACAATGTGGAGAGAATAACATATATTTATCCATCAAAAGACAAAAATGCTAACTCACCGAGTAAATCATGGGTAATCGTGATTTAATACTTTTAAAATTCGCTAAATTCGAAAACTTAATGATAAAACATCATCTCACCGTAAAATAAATACTCCCCTGCCCAAACTATTTGAACAACAATATTTTGTATACAAACTGTCAAGGTTCCTAGCAGCATAATAATGTTGTAAATGCTTCTACATTGATATACATAGAAAACGAAAGGTTAAGTCATAGCCTACTATACATAAGGCCTCACAGTAAAATATGAAATCTGGACCAGGGATGCGGTCGCCGCCGGGAAACGAAATTGCAATTTTTTATCAAATTTAGTGACATTCCGCTTAAAAACAGATATTCCGGTGACTAGCAGTCGATATATATCGAAAAATATGCATATTAACCACAAAGCTAATTTTAGAATTTGTGTTGTTATTCCGGGAATATTCCCCCATAATATAAATAAGTGGTTTATGGTATATAATATGTAACATACATAGCAAATTTATACTTTTATTACGCTCTAAATAATCCATCTTGTTATTTATTTATGTCATTCCCATTAGTACAATACCCCTACAGAGTAGAGCCGAGCGACAAGACACGAACACGACACGAACACGAACACGAACACGACACGACACGAATTCGTGTTCGTGTCGTGTTAGACCAAAGTTTTCGTGTTCGTGTCGTATTCGTGTTCAAGGTTTATGTCTCGTGTCGTGTTCGTGTCGTGTTGTGCCAAAACTTTCGTGTTCGTGTGGTTTTCGTGTTCAAAGTTCATGTATCTTGATCGTCTTCGTGTGGTGTTGGGTTAAAATTCATCGAGTATTTGTTATTAAAATTATCCAATCCTTGTGGTATTCAAGTTATTGTATTGTATTCCTATTTCACTTTTGTGTTCCCGTTAAATTGTTGTTCAACCACAATTGCTTTCTTATATTGTCACTAGTATTTGAGACAATTCTTCGATATTGCGTTCATAACTTAGACCGTGGTCCACGCTTCGACTTATTTACATTCAAATATAATTATGAATGTTATGATTTCTTAATTTATATATATTAATTTGATTTTTCAAAACTATGTATTCGGTGTCCGAGTTTCGAGTTTTTTATTGATATTCGTGTTTCGTGTTTCGTGTTTCGTGTTCGTGTTTCGTGTTTCGTGTTTCGTGTTCGTGTTCGTGTCGTGTTCTGTTTGTGTGGCGAATTTCGTGTTCGTGTCGTGTTCGTGTCATATGTTTCGTGTTCGTGTTAGTGTAAAAGACAAATTTCAACACGACGCTCACCTCTACTACAGAGCCCATTTCCCTATTAATTAATTAACCTTATAATTTGATTTATGCTTCTACCATTAATTTATTAGTTTTTTTCTAACGATGCCCAACAGTTGTGCCGTTTTCGGATGCAAAATCAACTACAACGACGATCACTGTGTCCCAGTTTTTAAACTACCTACGAAACCAGATGACCTAAGACACAGATGGCTTCAGGTTCTTCGGAGAGACGATTTACAATCATTCAAGGGGGTTTACGTGTGTGTAAATCATTTTCGCCAGGAGGATGTTGAGTATACTCACAAAGTTCCAAACGGAGATGGTACTTATCGTGAAATTCCAAGAGTCAACCCAAAGCTAAAAGATGGTGCCGTTCCAGTTTTTCTACCAGGACACCCTTCAATCTGTTCTCAATCTATTAGCTCCAAAAAGCGCAGATGTGTGTCACCTACCTCAAAAGATGAGGAAATGTTCAATGAAGCATTGACACTTAGCCTGGCATCTGAGAGCGAAGAGATAGAGAAATATCAGATCAATTGTTTCCAGGATATCCAAGCTAAGTTACCTTTGCTTTCCCTACCTAAAACATGGTCTTTATGGTACCCAGATGATCATAGTCTAATTTATATGCTACCTCTACTGACAGAACACAATATCATTGTCAACACCCATATATTAGTGTCCTTCGATTTGTCAGTTAGAGCTTATCGTAATGGAGAAATTTTACCAATTTCAATTTGCTCAATCAGCGATATACGACACCTTGAATCAATTCTCTGTGAGATTTCTATATCCCCTCGTCCTGTTCTGTCCACTGAATCTGTTTCAAAGACCGTTTATGAGACTTTATCTTTAGCGAAGGACAATATCCAACTACTCATTAACAAAGTACTTTCATCTTATGGTGAATTAGAGCTGATTCCCCCGAAATATCCAGGCTTCAATTCATCCAATGTCAGCTTGAAAACGGTATTGTACCAAAAAACAGGCGGAGGTACAACATCCTCACACAGGTTATGGCACGTAAAGCACGTTTAATTTCACCAGCATGTTATAAGTATCTTCAACAAATGGCTTGTCTATATCAGCCTCATGTCAACACTTTGGAGAAGTTGTATTCTTCATTCGGACTTTAGTGTGAATTCTTTCCTTTCCTCAAGCAAACAACAAATTCTTTCACTGAAGCTGAGAAACATATCGTTATGCAAATGGACGAAATTCACGTAAAATCTGATGTCACATATAAAGGAAGCAAGATATATGGTTCTAGTCTAAGCCCAGAAGATCCAATAAAGACTGTATTCGCTATTATGGTATCAAGCCTCCAGAAAAAATGGTCCACTATAGTTCGTCTATACCATGTGCCTCTCTTTCCGCTGAGAAGATATTCCCCATCATACTCGCTTGTATTAAAGATATCGAAACTTGTGGTTTATGTGTGGATGTAATCTCAACATATAACTATCCTCTTAACGTCAAGTTATTCAAACTATTCTCTCCTGTTGGTAAGCTTGAAACATGTGTGCCTCATCCTTGTGTTCCTAACAGGCCTCTGTATCTCACTTTCGATTTCGTCCATATTTTGAAATCTGTACGAAACAATTGGCTAAATCTGAAGTCCAGTTATAAGTGTTTTTTCTACCCCGATTTTGACGATATTGGATTTGATTATTGTTCATTTCCTTTAAAGGTGTGCTGCGCTTCTTTCTAAGGTGTACGCGCCCTTTATAGCTCAGAGAAGGAGAGTCTTGCAAAATTAGCCCCGCGGTTGACATTTAAATCATGTTATCCTTCTGTATAGGAACGCCAAATTGTCAAATTAGTCCTGAAAGTAATCCATGAGTCCACAATTGCTGCTCTAGCTCTCTAAAATGATCAACGTTGCAGTGAGTTGAAAACAAACACCTCTAGTTTCGTGAAAATTCTACTCACGTTATGGAACATGTTTAATGTAAATGTTCCATATAAGCATATTCGTTTAAATGATTTTTCATGTCGCCCTTTCACAGTTAATGACGAACGCTTTATCTTTTTAACCTGGATAGTAAATTGGAGAGAGACTTGGGAATCACACTCTTTGAAAGATGGCAAATTGAGCAAGCAAACTTTTACAAGCTTAAGACACGCGTGCATTGTACTCCCTCAAATAGTTAATTATCTAACTGGACAGTGTGGATATACTTACATTTTAACACGTTTCTTACAGACAGATCCACTAGAGCACCATTTCGGACTTTATCGGATGATGTCTGGATCAAATTACCATGTTTCGTACCTTCAAATTTTAGAAGCTGAACGTCGTTTGAAGATCTCCAATCTATTCTAATACCAACACTCAACCATCCAGCCAGATTCTATGGAGGAATTTATTCTGTCTTTCTCTCCCATTTATAGAGTACATACAGATACAGAAATTGACATTGATCCTTTTCTTGATGCTCTATCAGATGTATCAGCCATTGAGTGCGATACCCCAACACTCCAGTCACTAGCTTTTATTGCTGTGTATGCTGCCTACCAATACCTTAAGCATTCTTCACCGTGCTTAATATGCCGAGATCTTTTAATTATCGACAAAGATATTCTAGTAGATGAATCCCTCGAATTCCGGTACCAACTACTGCAGCTTTCTGATCGTGGTGGTCTAAAGTATCCTTCAGAGCATAGGCGCCGATGTTGGGGTTCTGGGGGGATCTGGACCCCCCCAGGTCGGAAGGCTGGGGGGGTCTGGGGGTACACTGGGGGGGTACTGGGGGGGTCCACTGGGGGAATGTAGACTAAATTTATTAAAATTTAATGCGCTCAGTATATAAATTGTGCAATTATGTTCGTGCAAAAGAAAATATATTAATATCATCTGTAATTGTTATGAAATTTATAATAGAAGCTATTCGATTTCACAAAGTGACATCGAATACTAGCTTCCAGGGTTTCATACAGAGGGGGGGGAACCTGGGATTTCCCCCCCCAAGGTTCAGTTTCCCCCCCCCCAAGAATTTGAGAAAATTGTATTATTACCCCCAACCCCTTCACATTTCCTCGCTTCGTTTATGCACCAATAGATTTCTCCCCCCCCAAGCCAAAAATCCTGTATAAACCCCTGGCTTCTATTTTCAATTTGAAAATTAAGATTGTATATAAGATTATATATACTACCATACGCGTAAATGTACCTATCATGGTGGGCTCTGGGAAGTCAGGATCCCCCAGGTCGTTGATATGCTCCTGTTGAGTGAAGGATTAGCCATGCCAGGTAAGTTTGTAAATTTAATGTACTATATTTGTTTAAACCATTAGTAGTACTAGCATCATTAGCCTCCGAATGCTCAAGTCGCTCGACTTGGAACGAATTGACCTTTCTAATCAACCTTCGACCTTTGGCTGCCAAGGTATAAAAAATTGGTCCCAAATTTGTCCCCCCCCCAGGAAATACCTCACTCCTACAAAGATCGGCGCCTATGCTTCAGAGCTTGCATTGGAATCTTTAATTATTGTTTGGAAGATTCTAACCATAACCCAAAGTAATGGTGAACTTATGTCCCTGTTGATAGAAGGTCAAACTAGAAAGATTCTAGTAACACTTGCTTTTGGCTCCCTAACTGGTCTTGATAGTGGTTTTGAAGTTTGGAGAACTGCTTGTCCTTCTTGTAATGTGAAAGGTTCAACCATTCTATCAAGTCTCGTTCGGAGTGAAGCAAATTGTCTAATTGCAAATCTTGTCAAGAATTACAATTCGAGCCTTACTTTAAACTTTAAAGGGATTAGAAAAGCGGAAATTGAAAAAGTTCGATTCCTGATTATTTAGATACGAGTTAGTTGTCTTATGTGAAGTAACTATATCTACCAGAGTAAATAGGGGTTTTCTAGTAGTTTATGTATTGTGTATGTTATGTGACTGTATTCAAACTCACAAAGTAACAAGATTAATGGTATAATGAGAGTATACGTATTACTTTATTACAGTTGCTAGTTATTGAGGTAGCTGTTTTTAAGCAGTAAGTCACTATATTTGATCTAAAAGTTGCAATACCATAAATTTTCGTTTCCCGGCGGCGACCACATCCCTGGTCCAGATATCATATTTACTGTGAGGCTTTATGTATAGTAGGCTATGGTTAAGTATAATAAAACAGTAATTGCATTAATTAAAATCTTTATGGCGTGATAAACTCATAAACTATAAAATGTGCTAACTATATCTTTTCAGATAACTATGAGGCAAAATGAATATACAAATTCATATTTCAGATTGGAATAGGACGAGACCAAATTAGTCTAGGTACATAATTTCTAACAAATACGAATATTTTCTACAGTAACAGTTCCATTTTATGCCTAAAGTGGCAAATGGCAGGGACGATTTTTCCACTTAATGGATAATTACGGAAAATGGCCAAAATTGCATTGTTTTTAAATTTCTAACATATTATCCGGTTATCCGACCGGATATCCTGAAAGAGACAAAACGTTTCGATTTCCTCAGTTTGATGATTTCAATATTACAAGCATTGCCTCATTTGAAAATATACGTCAACTGTAAAAATCTGAGGAAACTACTGTTCTTAAATTAGCTCCTTGTCTCAGAACAAAATCTTATTGGCTACAGGCTAGCATTGATAATTTTTGACGATTCTACTGCTGCAGCTCTCGATATCCAGCATTAACAAGAACGAATTTCAGGTACCAAACATCATAATTTATTACAAAAACTACTAATTTTGAAAATCTTCAATGTAAATATACCTGTTGTTAAAGGAATAAAGTTGAGAGAGAGAGACGAATATTCTATTCCACTCACGAACATTGATTCCAGATTTGGGTAGTAATTAAGAATATTTAATGGCTTGATCAATGGCAGGAGACTCCAGACAATGACAAACTTAGCAAGCAAACCATCACTAGTTTCAAACTTTCAATAATTTGGCTTATGAAATAGTCAATCACCTTGGTTTCGATTATGTCCTCAGATCTTTTCATCAAAACGACCCCTTAGAATACCATTTTGGATTATACCAGATGATGGCCGCAAGCATTTTACAATAGGTGATATGATAATGTGTATTACACATTATCATATCACATATTGTCAAAATTTGAAACAGAGCACCATTAAAAACTCTCAAAAAATTCAATTTATTTAATAATACAAACACATCTTTAAAGGAAAAACAATCCTTCAGAGCGATAGTTAAATTTTTGCTACATTTGTAGAACAGTGGTTCCCCAGTTGGGGTGCACGATCTCCTTGGGGTTCCACGGGACAAGGAGCGAGGGTGCATGGGACAACCAGTGAAGTGAACATTCAACATTTCAAAATCAAGTCTTTTTATGTAGTTATAATATGCAAGTTCATTCTGACTACTCGACTATATTAATTAATTACTTTTGTGTTCTGTGAGTTTCCCGACCTTTTCAAAGAGGGCATGGACCGTCCCGGTCCCATTTACCACAACCTACCTTCGTGAAGGTTTTCTACCTTGGTACAAATTAAAGAATAGTACCGTAGCCGGCTGGATATTTCTCACGACATGCGAGTAGCCCTATCAAAAACCTCTCCCCGAAATGCTAATCTAGTGGTCAAGACTCTAGAGCAAGTGGCGCAATGATCATAATAGTAATTTAAAAATTAAATTGTTGTGAATGCACATGTGCATTTATAATTTGAAATGTATATAAATACCGACTGGTCCGTATTAAATTAAAACTGACCATTTAATAGCTAAGGACCACATACATTAGAACCACATAAAGCCCAAATAAGGACAACAAAATGGATATTAAAACATTCAATAGCCATTATGTGGTCCTTATAGAGTAGAAAAGTCGGGCTCAATAGAATCCATCAGACTTAGGTATGTCCTGGGTGAGCACCACCAAATTTCCAGGTATCAGGTTTTTAACCAGTGAAAAAAATCTTGGGAACCCATGTAGAAGAACAAAAATAGTAGTTACAGAACCAATCTTACAACATCTTACAGATAGTGATTCAAACTAAACACCTCGGATATAGTCTTTGATTTGAGAACTTTGCAAAGCTTAGCATTTATTGCAAGTTACGCAGTCATTCTTATATGAAGTTATCAAAGTCCGAATCAAGTTTTAATGTGTTATCTGAGTGTAAATCGAAGAGAGACACAAAATAAGTGGGTCTTAATATAAACTACCGAGCTTAGCTTGCTAGTTGGCTTCGCGGTTGGTGTTTGATTAAATTTATAGTTATAACGTTAATTATTGCTGAAATTGGCATAAAATAGTTAAATTTAACAATTGACATTTATTGATTACGTCATCATGCGATGATGACGTAATCAATAAAGATTGGCAATCTGGTGTGACCAACGTGTACGGCAGGACGGAAATCCGACAGAACGATTTTAGAACTGTGCACCTAATAATAAAAAACTAAAGTAGGACCCTACGATAACGATTTTTACTAGAATCACACTATAAATTGATACCTGGACAATCTCGCAAGATACTTACATAAATGTCTATCAACATCATCGAGAAGAGTCAAAATGAAATTGGAGAGAGCGATGTACAGGTGAATTCATTCGGTTGGGATGTGTTACAAAATATACTGGCTTGCAAGACTAATTGTATACTATCTAATAAAGTAAAACATCACAGTTCGAACATCAAGAGGAGAAGAATTAGGAAAGTTAAAGAAGCTAATAGTAGAATGAATTTAAAACACTAAATTATATGATAATTACCTATTCTTACAATGATTTGGGGTTTGTAGCTACATACTATTTATACATTATTAATACAAATATTCATTTTTGATATTATTAAATTAAAAATCATATAATACCTCAGTTAGTTAAATATTCATATATCTATACTATTAAAACACAAACCTGTATATGTCTAAAAGCATGTCTCTGAATGTAACATTTAGGGACATATTTATAAGTTTAGCTTTTTTTACAACACAATTTAGGTAAAAAAAAAGCTAAATTCCCTATAAGGAAATTCACCATAAAAGTGTGTTTTTATGGAGTATTTGGGGACATATGTCCCTAAATATGTGAGATTTAGGGACACGATCTGGCGGTGTGTATGTGTATATGTTACACGCAAATCGTGAAATTGCCTATTTTATGTATTGGGCAAACAAATTGCTCAATGCGGGTAATGGGCAATTGTATTGTCCATTTCAAGTATTTAGCAATTTGTTTGCCCAATACATGAAATGGTCATTCAAGCATTACACACTTCACGAAATGTGTAATGCTTTTTATATAAGTTGCACGCAATTCGTGAAATTGCCTATTTCATGTATTGGGCCACCAAATTGTTCAATGCGTGTAATAGGCAATTGTATTTTCCATTTCATGGAATAGACATTAGGTCGCTCATTTCATGAAATGGTCATTCAAGTATTGCACACTTCATGAAATGTGCAATGCTGTTTATCTAACGATTTCTAGAAAATTCCCCCCCCCCCAACCCCCTCATTAAATAGACATTAAAATTGGGTAGCACATGATATTATTTAAATAACACAACAATGTTGTCTAGCTGTTTTCAACTCGGACTAATCTATATTGTCACATGATCCTTTCCCATGACAAGCGCTGTTGCATTTTAGCCCGGCCTTCAAACATGAACAACGTTTTGTTAAACAATTGCTCTTGCAATGACATCTACGAAATCCCTGACCACCACATATACTCTGTGCTCGAACAATTTCGCGAATCGATAATTCTCCATCTGGTATATCTTCTAACTTCATTCCTGTAAATTTAATAAACTCAATTTGATTTCTTGCTAGTCGGCCTCTTATTTTTGCACTTCTGGTTCCTATTCGATAACCTCTTTGATCAAATTCCAAAACAAGCCCAATAATATTTGGTGGATCACCTTTGCTCCGATCAAACTGGGATACAGGCACAGCAACACTATCACTGATACGAAGTGGACGGAGGGTGCAAGTACTGCGTGCAATCATTTTTTTCGCTTGTTTTTCAATACCTTTGCAAGCTTCTATTCGTGCACGTTTTGCCGGATGGCTTTCATTACCACTAAGGCCCGAGTGTTGAGAATTTGAAACAGTTGTATGATGTAATTCTGGATCTTTTTCCTGTATTATATCACCAAAAATTGCTTCAGCACTGTTATGGTCTAGTGCAGTCGTGTTCGCTGGAAGTAGATGAGCAGTTTCATCGTCCATTGAAGTTGGGGCCATTGGAAGTAGATGAGCAGTTTCATCGTCCATTGAAGTTGGGTCCATTGGAAGTAGATGAGCAGTTTCATCGTCCATTGAAGTTGGGGCCATTGGAAGTAGATGAGCAGTTTCATCGTCCATTGAAGTTGGGTCCATTGGAAGTAGATGAGCAGTTTCATCGTCCATTGAAGTTGGGGCCATTGGAAGTAGATGAGCAGTTTCATCGTCCATTGAAGTTGGGGCCATTGGAAGTAGGTGAGCAGTTTCATCGTCCAGTGAAGTTGGGGCCATTGGAAGTGAATGAGTACTTTCATCATCAAGATTACCATCACCAGGCGAAACTATTGTTTCTGGATTATTAGAATTAATATCCCCGTTTTCAACTTCACAGATTTGAAGTTCAAGATCTTCTTCCAATATACCTGTACCTATTTTATCAAGAAAATCTGTTGGCAGAATACTTTTCAATCCACACCGTGGTTTGTTACCAGTCAGTGCTTTATACGGTTCCATTCCGATTGTTTCATGAAATGAAGTGTTCATAGACAATTGCACAAAACGGATCCCATAGCTCCATTTGGATGTATTATTATCTCGCATCCAAGCCATCAATTGATTCTTCATATCACCATTGCTCCGCTCGACTGATCCTTGACTTTGGGGATGACGGGGACGTCCATTCACAAGAATAAGTTCTGGCCAAAGAGTTGAAAGTTCGTGAATCACTTGTCCCGTAAATTCACGACCATTATCTGATTGTAGGATATGTGGTGCACCAAAGTCTAGGAATATCAAAAGCAATTGATTTGCAACTTTTGTAGCTGTTTTTCTTTGTAGAGGACGAATAACATGGAATTTTGTTAGATATTCTATGTAGTGCAATATAAAACGGTAATTACCATCTTTGTTAGTTTGCATATCAACAAGATCCACCTGACCACGTTCATTTAAGTCTTTCACTGTTAGAGGATGTATAACTACTCCAGAAGCAGTCTCTCGTCTTGATCTCTTCTCTGCACATCTTTCGCAACGTTTTATATATTCCTGGACAAGGTAACGTGGGATATTGGCAAATTTATCTTGTATCTTTTTGTGAGTTTTCTTTTCACCTCCATGACCTGTTGCGATATGCATAGAAAAGATTACATTAATAACTTCCTCTTTTGTTGCCATATATTTTCCATTCCGTTTAGTAACCTTAGTAACAGATCCAATACTTACTAAGGAATAAACATTCAAAATATTGTAATCTTCTCTTGGAAGAGATCTGCCTGTTTTTCCTCTTCTTAATACAACGATAACATATTTTTCATAATTCTTATCCCATATAGTTTGATTTTCTGCCACTATACCCTCCATATCCAATATTAATCCACCAAAATGAAAAACGAAAGCATTGATATTTCCGGATTGAAATCATTTATAAATGAAGAATACTTTTATATGCCTTGTATGTAATTATAAGCATTATTATAGATTGTGTTGAAAATTGATTATATTGAAGTAACGTGTTATTAGGACAACATTGTTATATTTAATTAGTGGTGTTGAAAATTGATTATATTTGAAATACTTGCTAGAGAAATACTTGGAAGAGAATACTTGGTAGAGAAATACTTGGAGAAATTATATTTGAAATACTTGGTAGAATACTTGGAAATACTTGGTAGAACTGGTAGAATACTTGGAAATACTTGGTAGAAATACTTGGTACTTGGTAGAGAAATACTTGGTAGAGATTTCATGAAGTGTGCAATACTTGAATGACCATTTCATGAAATGAGCGACCTAATGTCTAATCCATGAAATGGACAATACAATTACCCATTACACGCATCGAGCAATTTGTTTGCCCAATACATGAAATAGACAATTTCACGATTTGCGTGTAACATACTTGAATGACCATTTCATGAAATGAGCGACCTAATGTCTATTCCATGAAATGGACAATACAATTGCCCATTACCCGCATTGAGCAATTTGTTTGCCCAATACATGAAATAGGCAATTTCACGATTTGCGTGTAACATATATATACTATATGTATATATAATTGTTTATATGTTCCGAGTTGATTGAAGAAAGTGGACGGTTTCCAAATGTTATTTTTGGCATATAGGGGCAACTTTTGGCACCCGCCAACAAGCTTAGGTTTCCAGTCAAAATTTCTCGCACCTCGACATGTTATGACGTCATTTTCATAATTCGAGAAGCATGAAAAGTCACTTAATCGCACTTAATTCCAGCTCTCTAAGATATAAAAATCTGAAATTTAATAGAACATGCATATTAATGATGCGGACACGTTGGTCCCACCATATTGCCAATATGCTTGGTCATTACTACATGACTTAATCACTAAAATTCACATTATTAAATTATACTATTTAGGCCCATTTACGCATTATAATGAATGTTAGATGTATATAAACCGCACATCAACCGCTAAGCGGTTGGCGTGTGGTTGAGTCCTGCCGCGAAGCCATCTAGCAGGAGAAGCGCGCTAGTGAGCTATTAAATATTATACTTTAAGTAATCCATGGTTTAGTTATTCAGTGCATAGTAGTATGGCCTTATATAACGAGTCACGATATATACTATTAAAACAATTTTAAAGCGGTTGTTATGAGGGGTGCCACACGTGGCGAAGCGACCGAGCAAGAGTAGTGATTTCGTCCTAGTATATTTATATACTGATAGTACTTTGTATGACATTTTACTACCATGACAGACTTACTACCTCTATTACTAGTACCATGGATGTTCTCTATCCATGACAAATTTACTACCTTACATGACAGAATTACTACCCTTTAATCATGACTTGAGTTCTCATCACGCAACTCTTAGTTCTACTTTCACACTTACTATGCACTATGAGTGGTTTCTTTCTTTCTACTTGACTAATTACAAACAGTATATATCCAAATATAGGAAATGGTAATTCATTTATATTATTTATTCTACTCATCAATTTTTAAGAAAGTACACAAAATATAGTTTTGATTCAAGAAATCACAACAATAATGAATATTTCTGAATATTGAAAGCTTGTGAATTTTCTTTCCCATGTAATTTTGCCGAGGGATTTATTGAACTCAACAAAATTCGCGAGACGAAATTATAAAATGCGTGCCTCAGGCTATCAACTTGGTGATTTCATTGACATGATACATATTCGTACTATAACTTTTTTTACACATACAGCTTCAGTGATGCAATGATTATTGAGTAGAGCGTACGGTTTTTGACAGCTAATATGTTCTCAGATTTTCAAAAGGTTATGTATTGATAAATCCATTAAAAGGTCATATCTCCGATGTTAGAATAATTATCTATTTGCTATACCGTTCACAATGCTATACATATTAATTAACCTAGTGAATAATGAATACGGGGAAGGCGGATGTGGAAATGTCAATTATAATAGATGATTGAACAAGTCAAATTCAATTAAAATTTGCAAAGATCAAGTAAATTTTTCCTATACGTATATGAATACATACTGTTTGTATTTAGTCAAGTAAAAGAAAGAAACAAACCATTAAAAGTGCATAGTAATAGTGAAAATAGAACTAAGAGTTGCGTGATGAGAACTCAAGTCAAGATCAAAGGGTAGTAATTCTGGCATGTAATGTAGTAAAACTGTCATGGATAGAGAACATCCATGGTACTAATAATAGAAATAGTATGTCTGTCATAGTAGTAAAACTGTCATACAAAAGTACAAGGGGAAATTCCCCCATTTCCCGGTTATAATTTTCAACCGTTCGTTGGTGTTCGTATTAACGAGGTTCCACTGTATATACAATAAAAGTACTAATATATCCCCAAACCAAAATAACAGATATGTTTAGTCAATGCCAAAAATGACGTCATGAAAATATATACTTTTAATGCAAAATATTTGTATTCTGTCTATATATCGATATATCTATATGTATATTAGAGCACTGCGCGGGGCAGGTTATTAAATGCGGATTGTGGGACCCGTAACTGGCGGGTTCCTGCGGTTCAAAGGATCAGAATATTTTTGGTGTGGGCCGATTTCGGGTCAAAGTGTCGTCTTGCGGGGCGGGTGCGGGTCAGAGATTCTTCCTACGGGATGATGCGAGTTAGCGCCAGTGTTCACGCAAAGCCGTATTTGGCGAGTGCAGTGCCAACCATTTGTAACAATGTACCCCTCTATAGTTCATAAACATAATGAATGATCAATATAATCTTAAGATGGCAGAATTCTTGGAATCGAACGAATTGTACAGTAAATTATTTCGTGATCCCATATAATAAGCTAGCTCTTCAAATTTCCGCCCAAAACGTATAGATTCTTTCTTATTCCTTAAGGATGTAAATATTTTGTGCCCGCATTGTGTGCCGAGTGTTCACACACTATTCTATAATCCTGGTGGGAATACTGAGTATCGCGGGTTGGTGTGGGTTGTTGCGGATTGGACGCGGGTTATTGTAGGTAGGTGCGGATTAGTGCGGGTTCATTTGTTTATTTAGTCGTATTTTCGGGGCGGGGCGGGTCAATCACCAATAGATGCGGGGCGGGTGCGGGACCCGCAAATGACCCGAGCAGAGGTCTACTAGTTATGGCTTTTTTCAGGAATAGTGGCGCTCCTCTTAATAGTGGTAGCACAGTCCATTCCAGAATGAAAATTCCTCTTTCAACCAATGAATACTCTGCCGTAACAATATTAAAGAGAGTTCGCTTGCTAGACTGATTCAGCGCTCAACTCTCTTGATTTGGGATGAGGCTCCAATGGAGCATAAGTAAGTCGCCGAGTTAATGGATCGAGATTGAGGGACTTGTACTATTGTGATTTACCATTTGGTTGCAAGGTTATCATGTATGGAAGTGTTTTTAGTCAATTTGTTGTGTCAGCCTGTCTGAAAAGGTAGGGTAATGTTTAAGGTAATGCACTTTACTATTATTATGCAGCTGCAGAAATTATCTCAAGGAATCACATGAGGTCAGTTAATTTTCTGACTTTTTCTTGAGGGTAGGAGAAGGCACTGAACCAAAGGATGAGAATCAAATGATTCACATATTAGACAATAAATTTGTAGTTCCGAGGGATCATGCATATGGCATGGTTACATCCGTTGATGGTGACATGTTGAACTTGATCAGAAGTTCATGTGTCAGCGTATCATCATGCCCCCAAAGAATGATGGTTGATGTCATTAATGATTACGACATGCAACTGTTACCTGGAGATGCTGATACCTTTTTGAGTGCTGATTCAGTTAATGATACTCAGGCTGCTATGTATCCGACTGAGTTCCTCAATACACTTTGTCCTAATGGTGTCCCTACTTATTGACTAATCCTGAAAAGGTTCGCATCTGTTAATCCATTGAGTGGTCTCGATCCTAATGAGGGATCGTGCAATGGGACTCGCTTAATTGTGAGATATGTTTTCTGATAGATGCTGAGATTGCCACAGGTAGTAATGTGGTAAATACAGTATTAATTCCCCCCATTCCACTCCTTACTCCAACCATGGCCTACTATATTATACGGAATTATTTGCTAATCTATTTCCACTCCAGTGTTCACTTTCTAATTGCTCGTAAAATGAATTACCTATCGTCATGGAATAAACTAAACTTAGGTTTTCAAATACACTGGAAACATCTAAAATACTTTTGAGAATGATTTCTCATCGCATTTAACCACAATGACGTTATCAAATATACATACCCATATATGGTAATTAATACTAATTATGAAGTAGAGATTGAAGTAGAGATTAAGTGAACATTAGCTAAATAAGTCACAAGAACGGTCATTAAACTGACTGGGCAACATGTACATCGTCAAACAGCACTTTTAAGACTTAGATTTTCAAAATGATTGCCGGAGCCCTTTGAATTTGTCGCTATAAAAAAGTTTGCCCAAACTTTCCAGAGCGGCATGGGAGCTTAAATCGCGAGTTATATCCTAAAGTATCAGAATCAGGCATAAAATTTAACTATCCAGATGTTGGTCACGGAACCTTAATTTTTGACCCCACTATTATAGTGTACACTGGCTATGAACACCTCGACATAATGAACAATAACTCTGGTCCCTGAGGTGTTTACAAAAGAGTGTTAACTGTGTACGTAATACGTGAGGCTGCTTCACGTATTACCAAAAGTATAATCGTTCTTACAGAAGATATATGAGCACTTCATTCTAGGTCGCTTCTCGATAAATCGCCCGACTACTATAAGGACCAAATTTTCTTACTTATTTAAAGTTAACAAAAACAGCATACGTACTTCGTTATCTTATTTGCTAATATTCAACAATAACTTCCTAACTTAGCATACTACGTAATTTATTCTAATTACAAATAACATTTGGAAGTTAGTCTGTAATCTAACCCTATCACTTTGTTACAGTCTGGACAAACAAGTATATTGGTGTCAATAATAATTTAAATTATCGACTTATTATGACAGCTAACATATATATTAATGTTATAATAATATTTTCCCCCGACATGGATAAAAAAAAATCCAAAATTGCATCCTGTGCCGACGCATGTTCCTTTGGTGGCACTATATTTTGTTGGTGGTTTATTGATAGTGCCTCCAATGGAACATGCTGTCGGCACAGGATGCAATTTTGGATTTTTTTTTCGCCAAGTCATCATCACTATAAAGGTGTTAAATCATTTCAAAAAGGTGTTACAGAAGGCATCGACCCTTAGAGTGGTGGAAGTTTCGTTTTAGTTCACTTCCTTTTAGCGATATTCAAGTTTGAGTAGAATATAACAACTGATGACTCAGCATTTTTTATGTGAGTGTTGGGTCATCACCCAACATGAACTAACCCATTTTTAATATTGAATTAACAAAATTGTAAAAACACATTTTTTTAACGATGTCATAATCACCTCAAGGTGTCAAGACCCACTTGTATAGGTGGCACGTGCCATAAGGACCAATTGATAAATTGAAAGTTTGTTTCTATCTTCTATGATCTCTGAGATTTATGATATTTAATTAATTAGTATATATAATTATTAATATTATTTATAATTTAACACCAATTTCAATGTCAACTTATATTTATTAAGTTTAATTATTTTGTCATAAATAATAAATAAATTAATTTGTCCATCAAATTTCAATTCCGCACACTCGATAACCCCTAATAAACAAATTGGAAGCATCTCTATATGTCATATACTGACTTAATTAAATATAATTAATTACGTCAGTATATTAACAGTGCAATAATATTAACGCAGAAGTAAATATAATCACATAATCTGTCGTTGTTGTGGTATGTAAAATCTTAACGGTTCTATCATAAACCATCTTTGGTTTAATGCCATTCATTCATTACTTATTGATAATAAATTAAATTATTAGTTATTTATTTTAGCAATGTTATCCACGGTGATTTGAGTTTAGTCAACAAATTCCTTATATCATTATATTTTATTTAAATTAAATAGAAGCCAGCTGGATTTTATAAGTTGAATCAATATATTTATCTCAAGTTGAAACAATAGAGTAAGATTTAACAAGTTAAATCAATATAATTATTACAAGTTGAAACAATAGAATTAGATTTAACACTTTTACTGAAATTGAAGTGTGAGTAAACAAAGAAATTTCAAACCCCATTTATGGCAGAAATTAAACATATTTTTGAAAATATTCCTCTCCCATCAGAAGGAGAATTTTATGGTGAATCCAAATGTGAAATAAAATTTGGGGGTTTAGTAAAACATATTTTGAGTTATGGACCAGACAAATTTTGAAAGGTGTTAAAGATGTGTCAAAAATTCGTTAATCAAAATTCGTAACCCCAGGTGCAAATTAGACGGTCCCATCGCACCTACATGCCAAGTTTCAGCCCATCAACAATTAAGCTCTGGCCAGGGCACCGTCTACGGAGAAAAAAATAAAAATAAAAATAATAAAGGCAGTGATTCCAATACTGGGCCACTATACTATAGTATAGTCGGCACAGTAATAATTAACCTTTAATTTGATATTTTTAGTCTTATGTGTGAGCTCGTAACACCAACTGCTGTTTACAGCTACCAACAACAAAGAGCTAAGCAAAAGCATGAAAACTATATAGTTTTGTATCTGATAACCATAAGCCCAACATACACAATGTTTGAAATGTTGCATACAACAAAGTTACACCGTGTATGGTGATTGTTGCACGCAATATTTATGCATGAAAATTGTGTTGCACCTTTATATTACCTTGTTGTATACAACTTTGTTGCGTGCAACAGTGGGATGCAACAAAGTTGCATCGTGTATGGTGGGCTATACGGACGTCAGTTAAAATACTCAAATATAGATTAAAATATTGTTAATAACAAAAATATTATCTTAAGCCGAGTCAGCCGACCATACACGATGCAGCAATTAATATGCAATTATGCATTAAAATAGAACACTTTTCTATTCTATGCAACAAGTTTCACTCCAATGGCTGGCTACACAGGCTAATCCTTAAATATTTTGTATATAAATGAACTGTTAACAGGTTTCTATATTCTATCAGCCCAGAAATTATGCGTTATACGCAAGAATTAATGTACAGTAGAACAGGTTAACACGAACATCATTTCGTTCCCTTGATAGCCGTTTCTATACAATTAAGATGTAATTAATTACAGACAAGGGGAACAGATTTTGGCGTCTCTGGTGTTCGTACTAACGAGCAGGGTTCTCGCCAGGATTTTTCGTTGTAAGGGTACATGAGAGTGGGATATTACATAATGTCCATGATTGAATGAAACCTTCAAATAATAATATTGACTCAAAGGGTACATGCCCACTCACAACATGTGAATAAAGGGTACACTATCTTTCAAGAAGGGCATGTACCCTTTGATAGAGGCCTATCGAGAACCCTGCTAACGAGGTTCGACTGTAGTAAACAACTTAGTTAATAATGTAATAACATACTCACCATAATAAGAGGTAATCAGTCAGTGCCAATGCTAAAGTCCCACACCTCTTAAGAATTCCATTCGGGGGCGATGCAGATAGCTCCTGACCAGATCCCTCAAAGCGAGCTGATTAGCTTGCGCAGCCTTGCGCTTGGTGGGTGGAGCTCCAGCGATGTACTTGGCCTGCCTGAGTTCGACTAGTCCCTGCATCGCGTAAGTGCAGAGATGAACTTCCATATGTTGGGATGATGACACCCTACTATCGCGTTGAAGCTGCGATGCCAAGCTTCCACTGCGTTGGTTGTACGAGGTAGACAGAAAACCGTGTCGAAGTGGTGGCTCCACATCGCTACAGGGAACAGCGGCTGTTGGTACGTGCCACCTGGGAGTGTCCGTCCGACATAGGTCCTCTAGAAGTACTCAATGAGACTGTCTGCTGCGGGCGTGGGAAGTTGCGCTGCCACTTCATTCAACAGGGCACTTCGTGGGGAGCAGCAAACGCCAGAGTTGGTATCAGTCGGATGCGGATAGCGAGCTCCTGGTCCTGGAAATACTCAGCCTGCAGTCCAGCAGCCTGCACCTTGCGCCACAGGTTCTGCGTGAGGTGAAAGAAGCAGCCCTTCATCACAGCACTAGGCCACGTTCGCTCAAAGCTGTTAATTACTGCCAACTCAAAGTCCATCAGCATCTTGGCGGGGTCTGCTTGCGGACAAAGCAGCTGGACCTGCTCCCACATTCTCGTGTACGTAGCCTCGGTTTTGTTGGGCAGGAGCACGAATAGACTCGGTAACAGGTGACGGTCCTTCATCAGGTCAGGACCACCGCAGGACCAAAATATTCACATTAGAAGGTGACAAAATTTGTTAGGCAATTAAATTCGAGGGTTTGTTAGTATGGATTCATCAATTAGTATAAATAGATTGTGCATAATAGAAATATTTTATGAGGCTGCAATCTGATTGATTGAAAATAAATTCGTTTAACCAATGAATCATTTGTCTATTCTATTGCCTGTTTTTCTTTTAGTATCATTTTGATTAGAGCTTTCTTATCGTGCAACTGAAATTTATTGAGCTATTAAAACTCATTATTAATGTGATTGCTTTTGGGGAGGGAAAGGCCGCGAAGCGGCCGTTAATTGTATCGCGTAGTGCCTAACAGTGCTAACACGAACGAACAAAAGTCGCGAAGCGACCGAGACCGAAGGGCTCGTATATTAAAAGAGGAATTGTTGTGTGTGTGTGTGTGTGTGTGCGTGTGTTCATGTCGATGTCGATATAAAGACAAAACTATCCCTATATCCCCCCATATAGGAACAAAAACCTTTGGATATAAGGACACTTTTAGGATATAGGGACACTTTTTGGATATAAGGACAAAAACGTCCCTGTATCACTTATATAAGGACATAATCTGTGTGTGTGCAGGAGGATGTCCTCATATCGCAAAAACTTGTCCTTGTATCTATAGATGTGAGGACAAAAACCCGGATATGAGGACATTTTCGACGATATGAGGACAAAAACCGGATATGAGGACATTGATCTGCGTGTGTGTGTGTGTGTGTGTGTGTCTGTGTGGATGTTTGTCCATAATTAATTGGAAAGACTACGTGTCCCAGAAAGCTGAAAATTTGTATACAGGGGTAATTTTGTACTGCGACAACGATCTATTGGTTTTTGAAACAAAATAACGGGATTCTGACGTCATTGTTGCGAAAACAGATATTTTGTACTAGCTTCCCAATTTTGCTCCGATCTGTAGAAAATTCAAATCATTAGACGTACACTAAATTTCTACACCTGATAGCAGTTCACGAATTCCCATTTTTCTTCTGATTGTGATACAGTTAATTAATTAGTCCCTACACTAATCAACCATAAATAGTGTATCGTACCAACACAGGTATAGCAAAGTGCAAAATCGATTTTCAATTGTGTTCTATTGCAAACAATTCAAGTAAGAGTGATTAACGAAAGTTATCAGTTCAAATGTATCATATAATTTTAGCACTATGTGGGTGATCTGATTTGTTTGGTTAACAAGAATGCACTCGAGTAGTTAACTTCTCTGAAGCATTGTTTATTTATTACACCTATATTGGCTTCCTATTAATAAGACAATTAATGGAATTACGTAATTTCGAACCTATACTGAAATTATGGAATTAATTAAGTAGTTGTTTCATCAAGGATTTAGGATCTGTCTAATTATGAGATTGATATGTTTATTATTACTATCAATTAAATCAAATATTTTACAACCCTGGATTTAACCTCTGCATAATAATGGTTTAATGGTGAGAATAAGACCGCGAAGCGGTCTTATTCTCATCTTTAAACCATTATTATGCAGAGATTAAATCCAGGCTAAGTAAATTACTTTGCAATATAATATACTGAAATAAATAATTGCGTATAATTTATCAGCCACGGGTTTCAATTTATTTGAGCTAACAAGCTAACATTTTAATGGAGCTGAAATGAGCTACCTTAATTAAGAATTATTGAGCCAATATCATATATTATTAACTAATAATTAATAACTAATAAGTAATGAGAATAGCATACATAACACATCATTTTCCAAACAGATTACATTAACGAATCACAACCCAGAATGAATTTAAGCGCGTTAAGTTGTGTGTGTAATATACGGCCTATCAAATAGACACAGTGATAAATCTTCAGGCTCCCGTAGCCATCTCTCTGTACTTCGATAACCTATACTCAACACATCCTCCAGAAATTATTTTTCTTGCCTTTCACCCCTTTATCTTTACTGAGGAAATACAAGACACCTTTCAGGATGCAGGCTACCATTCCGAAATTAAAGAATTTACGGTCAACCCCTACCAACTTCGTACCCCAATCCCCATCCACCCCCACTCCTTTGACCCGTCACGACAACTCGTGTTAAAATCTTACCACTCCACAATACACCGCCTTCAACCATCTGTAGCGACCCTAACATCGCACTTGACACGTGCCTGAGCCGCTTCCTCACTAATCTCCGTCTTTTCGGCAGAGATGCTGTCGATGTGATTTCCGAAATTGCTTTCCTCTGTTACTTAACCAACTTCGACCAAATCAACTCCGCCCCTACAAACTCGTACCTATAATACCGATGGCCCCTTTGAAATCCTTACAATCTTACCTCAACTCGCAACATACCAAGTTCCCGGACCGATGTGATGTCTGTGAATCATATAATATTTTATTTGCAACCACTCTCCATCATCCCATTATACAATGCATGATGTATAGATGCATCTATGCTATATTTGCTCCTCAATACCTCACGGTCTACATTGGTCAAACTAGTGCTACATATAGAACTTTGAACCAACTTCCACATAATCACCGATTTATTAAATACCAGGGCCTTACCCAACACCCCGATATGCACTGGCAGATCCTCCTACTCCTCTCTCCCCATTTACTACCTCAACCCGCACCTCAACCGAACCTGAAACACGTGTGATGTCCCGATTGCAGAGAACTTACCCAACCCTCACTTTCACCCAATACACAGACCACTTCTACGCCTCATTTCAAACGCCGCGGAGCTTGCGATCATCCCGCGCATCCTTAACCATACAGTCAACCCCGTAATTTATATTAGCTACCCATATTTTGTGATATTTCTGATGAGCTCTGTTGCATAGAATTTTCAGACGCATAGAATTTTCAGACATTGTATTAGTGTACCATGGATGTTTCAGACGCATAGAATTTTCAGACATTGTATTAGATACTGGTATACCGTCTGATCTTAACTCGTTCTTGATAACTTAGTAATACAATTCATACAGTTCAACATTAATTCTTCTCAATAACTAATTTTTCTTCATTTTAATTTATATTTCTATACTTTTTGTCATTTAGACCTGTTTCAACTTTCATGATAATTTAAATTATTTAGATAATATTTCTTTCTGCTCCAGGCATCTTCCAATTTATCGTAATGTATTATCCCAACGGTCTGACATGTCTACTATTAATACGATCCAATTAGATTAAAATAAATGTTGATTACTAAAACCCAACCCAAACTAAATATAACTACATAGATCATATACTATATAACAAGCTTTGCAATACGAAATCATCGGAAATATCAAATATATTACAAAATACACTATAATTATGATACAATTTACAAAAGCATATACAAAATAAATGGCTAGAGGGAATAATTATTAGTTAGCCTATAAATACACAGACACAGTTTAGACAGGACACATACAATACAACAGCTACACTATACCAGTACCGCTATAGCCTAGCTGATAATACTCTCCTAACCCTAAGCTGGTGGTGAATTCCAGATAGCAGTTACTTTTATAGCGTAACTATTGCAATTACAATACTAAACTATATAAACCAGACACATACAATACAATAGCTACACTATACCAGTACCGCTATAGCCTAGCTGATAATACTCTCCTAACCCTAAGCTGGTGGTGAATTCCAGATAGCAGGTACTCATATATAGCGTAACTATTGTAATTACAATACTAAACTATATAAACCAGACACATACAATACAACAGCTACACTATACCAGTACCGCTATAGCCTAGCTGATATTACTCTCCTAACCCTAAGCTGGTGGTGAATTCCAGATAGCAGGTACTCATATATAGCGTAACTATTGCAATTACAATACTAAACTATATAAACCAGACACATACAATACAACAGCTACACTATACCAGTACCGCTATAGCCTAGCTGATAATACTCTCCTATTCCTAAGCTGGTGGTGAATTCCAGATAGCAGGTACTCATATATAGCGTAACTATTGTAATTACAATACTAAACTATATAAACCAGACACATACAATACAACAGCTACACTATACCAGTACCGCTATAGCCTAGCTGATATACTCTCCTAATCCTAAGCTGGTGGTGAATTCCAGATAGCAGGTACTCATATATAGCGTAACTATTGTAATTACAATACTAAACTATATAAACCAGACACATACAATACAACAGCTACACTATACCAGTACCGCTATAACCTAGCTGATATACTCTCCTAACCCTAAGCTGGTGGTGAATTCCAGATAGCAGGTACTCATATATAGCGTAACTATTGCAATTACAATACTAAACTATATAAACCAGACACATACAATACAATAGCTACACTATACCAGTACCGCTATAACCTAGCTGATATACTCTCCTATTCCTAAGCTGGTGGTGAATTCCAGATAGCAGGTACTCGTATAGCGTAACTATTGTAATTACAATACTAAATTATATAAACCAGACACAGCTCAGACAAAACACATACATCAGTCGATTCTGCTGAATTGGGTCAAACTACCCTAGGAAAGTTACCCAATTTAGCGGAGTCGACTGTATTTAAACTAAGGCTGAAACGAATATACCGAATATTATAATATTCGTTCGATATGATTGAACGAATATTCGTTCGTTTCCAAACGAATATACGTTTGAAAGAATATTAGATTGAACCGGATATTCGCTAACTACTTTTCGATGACAACATGACTTGTGTTTAGATTGGAGAGATCGTCAATATACGTTCATTCCTACCTAAACTAACCTTTGTAATAAGTAATAACTAACTTGTGTCTAATACTTTATCGCTAGGATTATTAAACTATTGTAACATTTAAAAAATATTTTTTATTGTATTTAGTTAGAGTCTTGAATTTGATTTAATGCTTATTATTGCTTAGCCTTCAAAACGAATGAAGATTTGAATATTCGAATATTTGTTTCAGCCCTAATTTAAACAGACACTCTCAGCTAAAACAATGAATTAATTTCAACTCACCTGATATTATTTGTGTTTCGTCCCGGCTTGGACTCGTCAGTTGCGTTGCCTTTCCCGCAATACACTTTAGATTGAGATGTGTTGGTTGAGTGTTACTTGATAAACCCCACTGGGGACATGCCGTTGCAGGTCGCGTTTCCATTATCTGGGCTCGCCATGATAGGGATTGCGTCGCCTGAATAACCTCGGGCAGAGGTCCCCACAAAGTTCGGTGTACCTTGCCTTTGAGCGCTTTCGAAAACTGGAATTCATTTATTAGATTGTCACGACATCGTCTGATGTAGCTCCATAAGAAGGAGTGGAGGAATTCATCATAGAAATGACAGGTTCATAATGTAAGTTGAAGTTTTGGATGTAAATAGCAACTTCGGGGTTCTTACTCGCTCTAATCAAATTCCATCTTACTTCACGAATAAGAGAGCCTTGTCGGTGGCTATCATTATTTCCGACGTAGATATCTGCGTTTAGGATCGCTGAAAAAGCCATAATTTCCACGTCACTTCCCCAAGCTCCATCTAGGTAAGTAGGGGTTTCGTCAAGTAGGTAATTACATGGAGTTGTCTGCTTTTGTTTGAAGTACCATGCCATCTTCCCTGTTGTACCCTCACTTGCGAGATAGTTAGAAATGAGGGCGCGAAGTTCAAGGTGGTAATCTTGAGATCCAGTCATGATCTTTGAGAAGCATCTATATAAACAGTTGCCATCGCCTGCAATTCTTTCTGTCTCCGATGGTTGATAGCCACTGAGAGATTTTCCTTTGTGGTTTTCGGGTTGCTGTATTAGAGATTCGAATTGAAATCCATACAATTGGCATTTTCCTTTAATCCAATCTTCCGATAGAATACTGATTTTGGGACTTTCAATTGGAATCTCTGGAGATGTCAAGTCTAGATCGTCGGGGAATGTTTGCCAGAGCATAGTGTTGAGATACTGGATAGCCTAACAACATAAATTATTTCACTAAAATTCAAAGTATTATAATAAGACTATGCTTAAAAAACTTACAATTCCATACAACACTTTTTCGGCATATTTAGCGGCTAAAGTATCCCCAAAATTCGGATATATTTCTGTAGTCCAGGAAAGTACAGTCTCCCTAATCTCTTGCTTCTGTAAATAAAACTTAAGTAAAGTCCAAGTTTGTATATAGTAAGTTATACGACTTATTTACCATTTGATTTTCGTTCGAATCTTTCATAAATTGAAAAATGAAGATATTAGGAACAAAAAGGTGAAATCTATTTAATTTTGAGTGTAGATCTTCATGCAAAGGAGTAATGAAAGTACCCTTCCTCACGTTTTCTTGAAGGATAATCTAGTGAGTAATATTTATTACAATTGCATACAAGAAAGAAAATATTAAATTTGTGCAGTATTCATCATCATTGTGATAGTTAATTAAACTTTGATATTCTAATCATGTCAACAATTGAAAAATGGCACAAGTTCGTGTTTACCTTGAATTGAGATAAGTGACGATGAATAGTTTCATTAGAAAATCCAAACTCTACTTGGGGAGTCTAAATTGGATAATAAAAGTTCAAAGCTTGCAAGTCAGTAAATTATCTAATCAAAATAAGACATACGATTGAAGCTTTGTTTCGTTTGCTCTCACATTCCGAAGTATCATCACCCTTTCTCTTCCTGGATATCGGCTTGCTGGATTTACTACAGCGCTGATGGTAAGGGCGTGCAATGTGAAGAGGTACTTTCTTGTCTTTTTTGGATCCTAACTCCTCTTTAGAAATCACTGCGTGGCTATCAGTAATCCTAGATGTTGTGAAGGGACCGAGATATTTGTCCTGTCCTTGAGTTTTCGGCATCTTTTTTAACTTTGGCATGTTGGTGAAAATGATTTTGTCACCTTCCTTGATTTCATGTCTAAATTCAATTTAATTATACTGTACTCTTATTTTATACTTATTAATTAAAATAACAAACTTCTTTTGGGTAACTTTTTTATCATATTGTCTTTTTTGCTTGAGTTGTTCAGACCTTATTGAGTTAGATGCGAAACTGCGAGTGCATTCTCTCGATTCATCGATGAGTTTTATAGATTCTATGTCGTTGCTAGGAAGAGAACAAAACACATCATCCACTTCGCCATCTTTCTCAGCAAGCAAAAATTCAGAATATATAGCTTGTTCAAGTTCAAAGTCTTCTTCATGAGACACCTGCATGTTGTTAAGAGCTGGTACTAGGTCTCCGTATCTCGATTCGCGACCCCACATCACTTGGAAAGGAGTATAAGAGTGAGACTTCTTTACTGTCGAGTTCATACACAAGACTGCAGACTTGAGTAGCACTGACCAATGATCTCCAGTTTGAGTAGCCATCTTGCTCAACTTACTAGATATTGTTAGTCAAATCAATTCATAATTAGAATATAACATCGTTAGGAAATACTTACGTTTTGAGGATTTTGTTATGAGCTTCGACTAAGCCATTGGCCATCGGGTGATACGCTCGAGTGCTGCGGTTGTCAATTGCAAATTTTTGATGACATTCTTGAAATAGCTACAAAGAAATGATTAATCATAAGCATGTTCTATTTCGCAGAATATAGTATTCTCCTTTAGCAAATTACTGCAAGTAAATATTTTCATTGATACATACTATACTGTATTGACTATTTTATTAAAATTATTTTAATTGATTAATAAAGCATAATCTTACATTGCTAGTGAACTCTTTGCCCTGGTCATGTTGGATGATATCTGGAAGACCAATATCGAGATAAATGTCTTTCAGGTTTTCAACAACATCTGAGGAAGTTTTGGACTTTAGAGGTCTGACTACCACATATTTGCTCAAATAGCAGACAGTAACCAATATGTGTTTATAACCTTCTGGGCTAAGTGGAAGATCACAAATTAGATCCATTCCAATATGTTTCCACGGTCTGTCTGGCGGGGGAATCGGTTGTAAAGCTTTCTGTGGTTGAGGTGGTAACGCGGCTGTTCGCTGACATATATCGCACGTTTTTACCTAATACATAAAATTATAGTATTGTAAAATTCAATTTTATTATAGAAATATAAGATGCTGAACTCACATAATCAGTAATCTGCGTATACATCGCTGGCCAGTAATATCGCTGTCGAATAGAAAGGATAGAGCTATTTATTCCAGGATGGGCCAAACGATCATGGAACCTTTCCATAATATCCTGAAAATCAGCCCGACATGCAACTTCGATGTCTTTCTCCTCACAATTCATCACGATTTTCTAATTAATAGTTAATTTAATTATAAAGAATTATACAATAAATTATACAAATGTAATATAATTAATCACCTTGTAAAGTTTGTCAGATTCTGAAATGAAATATTTCGACACTTTCTCTTTGAAATTCCATTTAGCTTGGCGGGAAAATTCCGCTGGGAAATCGCCCTTCCTTAGGAAATTTACGATTCGTTGGTATTCAGTTTGATCCATAGAAATATACCTGTATTAGTGGTACACAGTTTTCATTATTTATATACTACTTCCATAATAATCATTAGTAAATGTCCTAAAATTCTACGCCAGTACAGCATCCATGGTACACTAATACAATGTCTGAAAATTCTATGCGTCTGAAAATTCTATGCAACAGCTCTAATCGAAAGATAGTTATGTTAATGCCATCTAATAAATCAATTCATATAAACATTCGAATTCTTCTACGTATATATATATATATATAAACACACCTACTCAGGCTTGTGTTTTAATAGTATAGATATAGATATAAATTGTTTCCAAATAAATTACAAATGATAGAATAACTAAGATATACTTACACCAAGTTAAATATACTTACAGTGTCGTTATAAACTAATCTGTCATACTGTTGCCTATCCGTAACAGCAAACAAAGGAACAATATCGTTTTTTATTAAATTATCATTGATCTGAAATACACTAGGGTAGTCAAACTCATTTGATTTTGTATATGTAAATAGCTGATTTGTTTCTTTTTCCAAATAACACTTTCCATCATGAGGGCGAACAACTCCCCCAAGGCGGCCATCACCTGCTACATGAAAATCAGCATCAGTAGCCATTAACAATAAATGTCTTGCTCTTTCGCGCCATCCAATAATATCAGTGCATACAATCGCCTAATAAATAGAGCTTTAAAAGATCCTCAATAATGGGATGGGAGTCTGCTATAGCAGATATGATAAAACAAATTTCGAATAAATCACAAATTATTTATGGCTTTGGATAAAGTAATGTGTTTTATAAAAGTACCGGTAGTTGAATTCAAAGAAATAACGTAATATCGGTAATCATAGCTTTTTAATAAAAGGACAATATACCAACTAACTGTAAACAAGGGACAAATAACATTTGTAGGATGATACAACAATTCAATTTAATATATGTAGAATAAATGTATAACTAGGATACAGACAATTCGTGAGAAAAACAATCGCAGGGTTAAATTAGCTAAATGGCAACTTCAAATCGATACGAATTGTATTATGCATATATAGGAAATCGAACCTATACTTTTCAGTGGACTACTCAGATTTTGAATAATTTCACCCACAATGTGCTAATGACGTAATCAAAAACACAGACGAATATTACGTAAATAAGTTCAAGTTAGAATTGTTACTATATTACAAGGGACTCGAAAAGGTTATCCTGTTGAGATAATTCTAACACTATATCTTCGTTCAGTTTAGTCTATCTAACGGTCTTCAAACTATTGACAGTCAATAATGGGTGGGTCAATTGTACACAAAAGTCTTACTAATGTCACGAAAGTTGTCGGAACAGGGTGTTTTTCTTGATAAATTATCTTTATATCTCCTGAGATATTTATTACATGCTTCTATAGAATTCCTAAGAAAGATTCTTTAATATAACGGGAAATAAATTGAAAACAATGAGCGAGCAGTTTGTGAAGAGAAGGGGACATGCTTAGTGGTTACCCATGGAAAGTGTATCAATATAGTTCAAAATGTTTCCTCGCAAAGATTTTCAACGCAGTTGATGTAGTCTTTGTTATCTACCATCCTCAAGTTAACGGAAACGTTGTTATGTATAATTCTAAGAGTTGGTTTATCAATTTGGTTGAATGCCCATCTGAAAAAATGTCATTCATCCAGAAAAAGTATCGTGCACCATTACCAGTTGTAGAAGTTCTCCATTGGCTTGAAGGGATATCGATTTTTAGACTACATTTAGCTTTAGATTCCAAAATTAATGTCAGCCTTTTCTACGATTCCTAACTTACAACGCGACATCTAAGTGCAATCATAGATAACTAACATATACCACCTAAAAATACAAAGACATGCATGCAAGAAAGAAGAAGCAACTATATTAATTTCTGAGGCAGGATGATGGGTAATGCCTCAAAGTTATTTTAGATGGTAGATGAAATACTTCGTTCTCGTAAATTTCCTCAAATACTAGTCGGTTTGCATCAGTTATGTATCTGATACAGTCCAAATGCGTTTGAACGCCAAACGCGTTTGCCGCAATGACAATCTTTATATAGCTACAATAATTACACTATAAATGTTGAGTATTGAATTGGGAAATATTCACCTACAATTTGGACCTCCTTATACACGAGATAATCTATACATACATACTAAGTAAATTCTCATATCATCAGTTTCGAATGAATCCACAGAAACAAAGATTTTACGCTAAAATTGACACAAATCCCTCCCTAAATGGAAAACTTTTGTTTTCTGAACAGATTACAGAAATCATAAACATTTACACTGAACCTGAACCGACACATCGACAAAACAAAAAGATTATCGAATTAGATCCAACTATGTAGTAAAGCAAACCCAATCGTGTAAATTTATTATATAGGTCTATTGAGAAGGATAATAAATAAATCGTGTTCTTGCAAAAGAGAATTATTTGATAAATTTGAAAACTTGCATATAGAAGGAGGCAAACATCTGGGAAGGGATCGCCTCTATTTTGAGGTAAGAAGCATTATTGTGGCTTTTCTAGAAAACTCATTGCAGCTTTTGTTAACACATGTGTGGAATGTCAGCAGAAAAAAAAAAACTGAAGAGCACAGTTAGTAAGCCCATAAGAAGTTCAGATTTTGCATCTCGAGGATAGGTTGATTTAATTGACTTACAAAGTATAGATGAGATAAATCGACCATGCAATCATCTCCTAGTCTACCAAGATCATATGACTAAATTTGTTGTACTTCGTCCCCTAGAAAGAAAGACAGCAGAAGAGGCTTCTCGTGTCTTGTTTGAATTATTTTGCTTAATAGGTTCGCCCATATACTTCAGAGCGACAATGGTCGAGAATTCAAGAATGTAAATCTTGCGAATAATATTCGAGTCTTGTAGCCAGGCTGTAAGATTGTACATGGGAAAGCCCGACACCCTCAATGCCAAGGCTATGTAGAAAGAGTAAACAAATAATTTAAAAAGGTCTAGGTTCTCTGATGAGGAATGAGAGGGATCCATGTTGGGTAAAGTACTTACCAATTGTACAGCACTCTATAACACAAGTCCTCACTCTACCTTAGATGATATGAGCCTCATAAATGCCTTAGATGATATGAGCCTCATAAATGCCTTAGATGATATGAGCCCCTCTTAGTGCAGCGGCACAACCATATAATTGTTCATTTTTTGATAAAAGCACCAAAATTTGTACACATGTACTTTGTTGTAGTGCGAACATTTTTATTATTGAGGCAATTGAAAGAGTGTCTATATCGGCCATGACAGCTCGTCACATTTAACACGTCCGATAGTGTTCGCCGGACTTATTTCCCATAAAAACATGTAAAACGTGATTTGATAAAATTACTCTATATTCATCGTGATTTACCATACATATCGAATAATTTTATCAAATCACGTTTTACAGGGTCGGTATGTGCATAAGTATACTCAGGTAGTTGAGTGGAGTCGAAAGAGGGGTCACTCGATTGGGTAAGGACACAATTGGAGAAAGGAATTTTTGACACATTCCTGAAACATTCCAGCGTTGCTATGGATAAAATTCTTCCAAATATGGTCATGTGATATATCAAATTATCGGTAATTTTACTTCGAAACCGAATTCAACAATAAATAAACGATATAACTTAATTTGAACAAATTTTATGGGAAACAAGTCCGGCGAACACTATCGGACGTGTCAACTGTGACGAGCTGTCATGGCCGATATAGACACTCTTTCAATTGCCTCAATATCCAAAATGTTCGCACTACATCAAAGTACATGTGTACAAATTTTGGTGCTTTTATCAAAAAAATGAACAATCTTGTGAAATTTTATGGCTATGACGCTGGACTATCTTTGGAAGAGAGCATGTGAACGGCTTGGACGATTTTGGAATTTCTGAAAATGTCGCAAAATATGTCACTACAGAAGAGGAATTAAACACGTAAGTTTACCTACCAAGTAACTTACTTAAAACTCATCGACAATATTTAAATCCAATCATATACAATATTGGGATTGTACATGTCACAAAAGAAATTGAAGAGGAGTTCAACCGAAATCAAGAACATGAAATGTTCCTTCATGCGAGTTATCCTGACACATTAGAGCACCAAACCTTTTCTAACAGAGGAAATCCAATTGATAACTTTAATATGCTTGAGACTCGTGAAGTCAGCTCAGCTCATTAATACGGAACGCTTTACCTCTGTTGCTATGCAACCTCCTGACGATCCAATATAATTAAAGTTTCCTTGTTCTCAGGTTTCACAGTCTCCGAATCATATATCGTTGATGCCTCCAGTTGATTCAATTTATATCCAGTTGCCATATTCGGCTGTCAACTTGTGTGAAATGAATGATTTAAGCTCACTAAATTATGTTGGAAGTGAGCAGCCTTGTACAGGCTAGGAAAATTTATGATTTATTTGATTTTTTTGGGAAATTAAAATCATTGATTTGAATGAACATAACTCAAATTATATAATAGGTATTCAATTTAGAATTTTGCAGTAAGTATACTTTGTAATATTACGTCGAAATAACTCTGATTGCAATAGGTATCACCATTTTCAAATAGTAAAAATCAACTTTAAATCAATTGATTTTGATTTTGATTTTATTTAAAAAAATCATTATTTTACCATTCCTGGCCTTGTAGTTGTGCCCACACCTTCCCTCTATGTTTATACCTTATACATGATATATGTGGTCACTCGACTGAAGATTCAGAGGGCTAAATGAGTCCAGTTTGGTGTATGACCTGGTGGCTAGATGAGAGAGATTCTCGTATTTTCGACGGTCATCGTGCGGCTAAACGTGGACAAGACAAGCAAACTAATAGAATGGAAACACAATCTGTTAAGAAAGCACGAAATTATGAGATTGGCGAAAATATTCCTCTAAAATACCTGAAGTGGATAAACGGCATCCATTTGACCAGCCTAATCTTCTCGGCGTCATTTTAAGCAAACCTAATGAAGGTTATTATAAATTGGGAACAATTATGGTATTCTAGACAGCGAATACATTTCAACACAATTCGACATGTGTCAAACTTCAATACTCACCCCTGAATTTGTCCCGAGCATTGATGCAACTCTTCACGAAGATGTTTTTCGTGCATCTCTTGGTATCTCTCGACAAGTTTGAAACTGTAGAGGCGGTTGTAACACGCATAGATACAAATGTACGCGTACAAGAAAATTGTGCAATTCAAAATGTCATAGAAAATTAGCCTGCCACGATAAGAATTAGAGCATTTAAAATTAGTAGGTATTTATTTGACAATCAGTATACATAGGAGTGAATTCGGGGGGGGGGGGGGCGAGGGGGCACTCGCCCCCTAGATTTTTAAACTGGGGGGCGGTCCATGCCCCCACTGTTTGGTTCTTTTTTCTCTCCAATGTGTAGTAAATATATATTAACACAAACCCTCAGAATTTGAAGGAAACTAAAATATTCAAAAAAGAAATTGAGGCCAACCCATTAAGAATAAGCCAATTAATTTGAAAGTGTTTTGACAAAAATGGTCCTCCCCCTACAAACTGGTCCGGGGGGACCAGTTTTGTCAAATATCCATGGTACTGAACAAAACTGGTTCCCCCTACTCCTAATAGTGATTGATATGTATTAGTGATTACTTAATAGCAAATATTATGGCTGTTTCCTACTTTTATAGTTATATTTGGTATTTTATACGTATTGTTCATAATATTGTAATATTTTGCCAAAACTGGGCCCGTATTCACTGAGAAGTTAAGTACGTATTAAGTACTAAGTATGTACTTAAGTCGTATTCACTAAGATTGGTATTCACTAAGATATAAGTGTGCACTTAAGTACATACTTAAGAACAAAACTTAAGTAACCTACTAAGTTGACTTAACTTATAAGAATTTTATTTTATTGACTCTTTAGACGTTGGTGTTTAATTAGAACATTGTATTAGATTTCTAGTAGTACTTGCTTTACTTTAGGGGAAGTTTATGATTCCATTTTCAACATTTATTACAATTGGTTGTTGTTTTCTAAAAGTCTGTTTTTTCTCAAGCACAAAAATCACAGGAACTTCATTGAGAATATTCTTTTTAAAGTTAAAAGAATACAGCAAGCTATTACAATAGCATTCCATACACTAATATGCTATGATATTAAATATAATTCAATAAATATAATTCAATTTCGTAATTAAGTACGTACTTAGTTAAGTATGTACTTAAGTACAACAATATTTCTTAGTGAATACGACTTAAGTATGTACTTAACTAAGTACGTACTTAGTACTTAAGTATATACTTAGTACTTAAGTACTAAGTAATCTTAGTGAATACGGGCCTTGGTCCCTACTACTGATTACTTAATAATATATATTATGTAACACTAATTATATTTGTGAGTTTATAGCCGTCCCTAGTTAATGCGTCTACTACTCATTTCGTATTTGTCGTGTAAATACTTAAAATTTGAGACCACCCACTTAGTGTTTATTTGATTAGGCATCTTCGCATCCTAGTTACGTAAGTACTACAGTCACTCCCAGACTTAGAACTATTACAGTATATCTTATTAGTGTATTTCCCTGTTTCTTATCTGGTATACTACTGCTGTTATTGCTACATATACTCATTCACAAAGCTTTATGGATGGTAAAGAATTTGCTTCTATTTACGAATACCTTGTGTCCAAATCTTATTGTGAACAGATTACAAAAGACCAGAAAAAATTCGTAAGAAAGCTGCCAACTATGAAATCATAGGAGACAAGCTATTTAGATCTTCACACACAAATAAATTATTGGTTATCCAAGGGTTTGAATTAGAAGCCATTCTTAAGGAAATCCACGATAATGTGGGACATCAGTGCGCTAGATATTCATTTCAAATTTCAAAAGACCGCTATTATTGGCCTGGCATGTTCAAAGACATCCAAACATATGTAGACACCTGTGTTCGTTGTAAAAAGAACCAACCTAGCTTAAAAGCCCCTATTGCTCCACTAAAGCGCTTAATTATAATCACAAAGGTATGGTATCGGTTGGCATGGACCTTACTGCTCCGTTAATTGAATCAAATGGCTATAAATACATTCTGACCATGATTGATCATTTCACTAGGTGGATAGAAAATCGCGCATTATATTCTAAGGAAGCTACAGAAGTTTCCAGAGGCATTTATTCGATCTACTGTAGACAGGGTGCCCCAGTCCAGATCATTAGTGACAACGGACGTGAATTTACTAACAAAATCTCAAAGTCCTTACATGAAGCTTATGAAGTCTTTGAATGAGAAAAATGATAATTGGTCGCTCTTTCTCGAAGAAATAACGTTTTCCATCAACATCAGGCCTAGAATAACCACTTCATCCTCTGCTTTCGAGTTAATGCACGGATCCCGGAAACCGAGACTGCCGACTCAAGCACAGAGTCTGACTTATCAATACCCAGAAGACACAGGAATAGGCGAGTGTGCAGTAGAAGAGCAGATGGAACAATTGATAAATTTTATGCAAGATGCATAATAATCTAACAACACTGTTGCCCTAGAGAATCTTTCTCATTCACAAACGCTCATGTAGATAAGAAATTAAATCGAGCTAGTTTTAGGAAACTTGAGATAGTGGATAGCGTATTAATCGAGAATCGAAAAACGAAAGAAGGAAATTTACAGGATAAATGGCTTGGGCTTTATTCAGTTACTAAAGTTAATTCTACAAATGTTCACAGACTTGGAAACAATTCCATTCAGCGAGTAAACGATCGAAAGTAAAGCTGTTGAAAAGGACGAGTGTGAAGTTGGCTTAGTATTCAACCGAGCACACTTTAAATCTCTATTTGATCTGCTTCCTGTCATCCGATTGATTCAAATTTGGTATCATTAGAAAGACTAGCGAAATAGGTTTCATTAGATATGAAAATTAATTTAAAAATTTCAAAAATTCCCTTAAAAAAAAATTTTTACAAATCTTTTCGAGCACACTTTAAATCTCTATTTGATCCGCTTCCTGTCATCCGAATGATTCAAATTTGGTATCATTAGAAAGACTAGCGAAATAGGTTTCATTAGATATGAAAATTAATTTAAAAATTTCAAAAATTCCCCTAAAAAAAAAATTTAAAAATTTCTTTTCGAGCACACTTTAAATCTCTATTTGATCTGCTTCCTGTCATCCGAAGGATTCAAATTTGGTATCATTCGAAGAATAGAGACTATTCTAATGTTATATCAATATGAATAATATATTGTAAATTCTGTTTGGCTGTTTAATAATCGTAATTCATTCAATAGTCATTTAATACAAAAAATTGATAAAATGGGATAGTTTATACATATATAATCACTTTTCCTTTAATTATGCTAAATTGAAACTTAATTTTGTTAACAATTAGTTGTCAATATAGTTTGTTGATGTAGCAATTAATAGAGATGTTGATGTAGATGTTGATAGAGATGTTGATAGAGATGTTGATGTAGATGTTGATAGAGATGTTGATGTAGATGTTGATGTAGATGTTGATGTAGATGTTGATAGAGATGTTGATGTAGATGTTGATAGAGATGTTGATAGAGATGTTGATAGAGATGTTGATAGAGATGTTGATAGAGATGTTGATGTAGATGTTGATGTAGATGTTGATAGAGATGTTGATAGAGATGTTGATGTAGATGTTGATAGAGATGTTGATAGAGATGTTGATAGAGATGTTGATATAGATGTTGATAGAGTTGATGTAGATGTTGATAGAGCTTGTTTGTATTTTTTGTAGTTGTTTTATTTTTTGTGTTTTTAATTTTTTTGCACTTTTTTTATTTTTTGTGTTTTTAATTTTTTTGTAGTTGTTTTATTTTTTGTGTTTTTTATCTTTTTAATTTTTTTCTGTATTATTATTATTTCAATAGAGAATTGTGCGCCGAATGAATAGTAAGAGAGTACCTGGTAGTATTTAATGAATGAATGAAAAATAGTATTAAGCTAATTAAACATACGAATATACCAAAAAATTAGCATTGATATAATTCAAAAATAGGTTCGTAATGGTTGCTACTATGTCTAATGTATAAAGATCCAGCCTGATTAGCTGGCTTTGTTATTTCATCCAAACTGGCCCCGTTTCCTGAAAAGACCATCCATTTATTGCCCAGGTCACTTGTGTAGCACCCATATATCAGTTTTAAAAAGCATGGCCACAGTGAATAACTCCAAGTCTGTACCCCAAGTCTTATTATTGCGCATATTTGATTTGATTAGGTAATCTTTTGTATTACGATAATTAATAACCGACCTCGGAAATTTGTTTCTAATAAATTTGTGACATACGTCATGAAATCTACCCATCATATTATCAGTTATAGTTAATCGCATTTTATGATAATTATCAATACTACCTGTAATCAAATAAGTGAGAGTCGTAAATAAACAATTCCCATCTTTTGGAATGGGAAACATTCGTGAAGGCTTTAATTGATTTAATTTATGCTTATATTTACTATTGCTTATGCAAATTACAGGATTGATTTTAGTAAATCCTAATTCATCGAAAATTTGTATTTGGCCCAAGAGACAAAGATTTTTGAATTCAGGCAGTAAATTCGACGCTCCCTAATGCTAAAATATCTAAATCGGTCATGATTTCAACATTTTCTGCAGGAATTGTTAATTGTTGTTCTGAGGTGGCATGTGTTGTTATTGTTAAATGGGAAGTTTTACAACCTTCAAGGCTATCAGCTAAAATTTTAATCTTTTTAGTTTTTGAGGAAGCGGCATTCCTATCAAAATCTTTAAATTGACTAAATACTTTTTCAATCTTACTAGGAAGTGGGCTAATGTAACTAGTTTTTACCTTTTTCCTCTTTGCCCATTCCTCTTTACAATGTTCCTCATTAACTAATTCACGTTTCAAATTTTTTTGTTTGAACATTTTCTGAGCCAAAGGTTGAAATGCAAATTGAAAGGCTGCCATCCTATCGTCTATGTGAGAATATATTGTACGAATGAAATCACCAGGTCTTATATTAGTTTCAGATTTAAATATTGAATGTTTAACAATTTTGAACCAATTTTCTACTACTGCGTTGCTATCAGTCGTTTTTTCACTTACTCTTACTGTGCTTAGTATGATTCCAGTCCAAAAGGGAAGTATCGGAAAATAATAGGTCAATAAATATTCAAGAATATATGGAAAATACGATAAATTAACTATTTTGTTTAAACGCGATGCATCTTTAGATTGAATTTTATCTAAGCAATTGTTATATAATGTATCAAAATGTCTGCCAAATGGAGATTGTTTTCGATAAGTCAGACCATTTTCCATAAATTTTGATTCTTTATCTATTTGTTCTTGCTGAAAATCATTTATCTCCATTTCTCCTTTAACTAATACTTCCAAATCTAGCAAACTACGATTAACGGTAGAAGACATGAATTCAACTGCTCAATAAATAACACAACGATGTGAATATAAGGTTTATTTCTAGAATTCTGCTACTCTTCAAAATTGTGCCAATTGCATGTAATATTAATTGTTTCAAGTGTTTTTGTATTTTATAATTTTTCTCCAATTTATAACTTAACCCATGCATAATATGTGCAGAGCAGAGATGGAGAACAGTTGGAAAATTTAGTTTTGTTGAATTGAGATTAACGAATTCCCAGCAATGATCCAAATAACTAACTATGTTAATTCTATTAAATGCTAAGCAGACACTATGCATCATCACCCAGCTATAATCCATTTCAATTTGGGAAACATATAACTCTCTATTTAAAACTAATTTACTAGTTAAAACCCATTTGTTTAAAAAGTGAGTATTTTCTGCAGTGCCATGATCACTGCTTATCATTTCAGCAACAGGCATTGGACTAATGAAAACATCTGGATGCTGTAAAGTGAGTGCATAGTAATAAATCTTATTAGTACAAGTAGAGGGCTTACTAATGAGCGAACCGGTTGCATCCAAATTCAATACGATGTTAGATTTCTTGAACATTTTAAATAATTCTATCTGCTTTTTTGAATAAAGATGTATAATAAATGGCTGCTGGGCTACATATTGAATATACCCGAAAACAGGGCCTTCCGCTAACAGCGAACGGAAATATTGTTGAGTTGCTAAGATATCTTCCATATAATCATTAGAAAATCTACATTTGGATTTAAACTCTGATTTAACTCGTCGTAAACATGCTTGAGATTGTATATTAGTAAATTTCCATGAGGCAACCCTTTATTGTTAGTGCTATTGAACTGTTTATAAAATATGTTATTAATAGGACTTTGAACTAAAACGTTCCCCATTTTTTCCCTTTCAATGCCTGATAGATTGCGAGAATGGGTAGTACTACCGTCAAAGTGTTCTAGTGAAAAAGTTCCTTCGCACTTAAATTGTACAGCAACCGTGTCTATTTCTTTAGGGTCAATCTTTTTCTCAAAGGAAAAATGAAAGATAAACAGTTCGTTAATTTGCAAACTGCCCATCCTTGAAAATATGGGGAATGTGATTTTCGGCTATTGTCTTTCTTTATCCAATAATTTTTAAATTTCAGGACACATTTCGGATTTAACTCAGACAACTTCTTTGCGAATAAATTGGTCCAATTTCTATTTAACCTTAGACTACCAGCTGAATCTGGAGAACTCAAATTGTGCCATTCATCTAATTCCAGATAAAACTCACCATATTCCAGATCACAATTAGGGAGCACATCAGTTTCAGAGGAGCATTCATCAATGGCTTTGTCATATGATTTATCATCAATTGCGTATTTAGATAGTGCTAGTAATTGATCAACAGCATCAGCTGATGAATCTCTTGTAAAATTTTGAAATTTACATACATAATTTGAATATAGTATTCTCAAATCTCTTAGTCCTTTATTTGATTCGCTTTTCAATTTATGGAACCAATTAACAAAATTCGTGAGTATGTCACTACTCAAAAGAATATAGTTTTGATCCAAAAGATTTTAAATTAGTCTAACACTGTGATAATCAGAATCCTGCAATGTGGACACAATCCACAAAATCAGCAATGGACTACTCCCAATTATTTTCTCATTGACCTTTGATATTAATGTAGATCCAAATTTCTCACATTCGTCAATGTGACTTAATTCTACAAATTGTAAAAAACCAGGAATAACTCGAGCTGCATTACAATCAAAATATTTGCAGCCATCGAGCCATAATTTTGATTCCCAATTAAGGAAAGTATGAAATAACCTTTTCCCCATACAATCTTCTGATTCTAGAACATTGGATTTAAATTCTTCTATTAGATTATTGTATATGGTGAATTCAGATGCTGCGGAGGAGCAAACGATTAGCAAGTTAGTATCATTTAAATCAAGCTCAATTGACTCCCAAATTAACTCACGTGCGGATAGTTCACCAGTGATGTCCTTCCCTATCATTTTTTCACAAATTGATCTGATCACAACTGAGGTGACGAGGGAAGTTCTGATCTCATTTGATAGTAAATTCAAATTCAAACTCAAACTTATACAAAATGTTGTTTCTGCATTGACTGAATAAGTTTGCTCCACAATAGTTTGAATGCCGTATGAGTTTTAAACCATTTAAGATACAATTTAAGTCTCAACGAAGGTCTGTTACGACCGTATAATTCTTTTGAAAGCTTGCCCCAAACAGAATTCGGAAGTGAATGACTATTAGAGAGGTCTTTTTTCAACAAGGGGAATGATTTCGACCTGTTTGTTATTATGTCTACGAATTGTGTAGATCATGAGGTAATTCAAAAGAAATAATACAGAATAGGATTTATTGCTTCTATTTACACAATAATTTTATTTATATGGAACTTACCTTGGAACGATTACATACAGAACTAAGTAAAAGTTGCCTGAAGCAGTGGTGATTGTTGAGTGATGATAGATATGGTATGAATGAATATAAATTTCGGAAATATGATAGTTAGTATTATTTCTTTGTATAAATAGTTTTTTTAAATGATCTTGTTCACAATTCGTCACTACATTGGTTAATTACATTGCAATGTTTTCCAAAATAACAAGTCCCATTTATGTAGAGCCCTTACGACTTACAATGTATTTGTACACAAAGGTAACCAGTTACTACTGTTTCTAATGATACCAAATTTGAATCAATCGGATGACAGGAAGCGGATCAAATAGAGATTTAAAGTGTGCTCGAAAAAAGATTTGTAAAAAATTTTTTTTAAAAGGAATTTTTGAAATTTTTAAATTAATTTTCATATCTAATGAAACCTATTTCGCTAGTCTTTCTAATGATACCAAACTTGAATCATTCGGATGACAGGAAGCGGATCAAATAGAGATTTAAAGTGTGCTCGGTTGAATACTAAGCCAACTTCACACTCGTTTGAAAAGGTCATCTATCGAGAAAACAGAAGAATTACCACCTACTAAACACCAGTGTATGGATAACCGAAATGATGACGATTCTTTTCAATCGATATCTGATGAAAATATTCTTATTCCATCATCTCCTTTCCATGGAGTTGAAGAATTAATTTTTGAGACCAACCTCATCAGAAAATCCCGAGAAGAGGTGTTATAATTTCTTAACCTAATGAAAGTTAGAATAATTGATTCTATTAAGAATAATACTCCACTCTCAAAACTCCATCGACAACTTGACAAAAGAATCGATCTTCCTTTCAAAGAGCTATTCGATCGGAGACAATATCACTTCCCTCCAACAAACATCCTTGAGAACAGACTGATGGCTTTTGATACAACTCAGGAGATGTCCGAAGTATTAAGTCAGTGGTATTAGAGAGCTTCGGAGTCATGATACCCATTTACCAGTATACAAACGAAGATTTCGAGTACTCAACACACTGGCAACAAAAGAGTATGAACTATTCAACAAAAGTACTTCAGCCTGTTTTAAATGAACTGTTAATAAACTACCCTGAAACGAAGACTTCAATGGTACCCGTATCACCAGATACGTTTTCAACTTTCCTTAAAGAGGCTTGTGTTACTTGGGGTGGACATTGTGATGCAATCGAATTAGTAAATACAGTGGAGCCTCCCATAACGGACACTCCAAATAGCGGACAACCTCTAAATAACGGACAACCCTCGTGGCACGCATTTATTTATTTAGCATATGTCTAATAGAAAAGCAACCTCTAAATAGCGGACAACCTCTAAATAACGGACAACGGTTCCGGTCCCAAGGTGTCCGTTGTTCAGAGGCTCTACTGTAGATGAACAGTCGATAATTTCATCACGTTACTCAGCATACATAAAAGTGCACTTATTACTGCTCTTGATTACATAAGCTGTACTCCAAATGATTCTCTCCGAACTATCCTTTCTTTAATACAAGATCGCCAATTTGAACAACTGAGGGTCTGGGTTGCTAAACTTTTAGGTATCCCCTCTTGAATTCTCAATACAACCTCCTTGGTTATGGAGGCACATGGTTCAGCTATTATGCAAAGACTTATCCCTATGCTCAGACAAGTACAAGATAACTTTTCAATGTTGGTCTTGTTGCTATCAATCTGAGAAAAGGCTTAACCTCACAATTCTAACACAGTTCAGTTCCAATTGTCAAGTTTCGATCAATAATCAAATCAATTCCAGGTTTAGCTGTTTAAAATGTCGAGACCCAGTTGCAAATATTGAGCGGATATCACTGGAATTTACTGAACTAACACCTCTCTTCATTATGGAAGTCGGACATCTTGATGAATCAATTCAGGTATCCAAAATTAATGAAGAAATATCAATACCACACAAGGAAGGCATGTTGGATTACACTCTTCTTGGTTTCACTATCCACTCTGGAATACATTTTTCCAATCGATTCAGAATCGAGAATATTTAGTACGCTTAGGATGGTATGGAATGGCCAAAACTGACAAGATTAATGGGCAAGGACGTAAATTTTATTGGTCGAATAAATACTATCGTCCATGCAATCTCTAATCCTAGAGAGTAGTATTATGATTATGTGTTGTTTAATCCTCCAATACTGTAGTTAGAATTTCAAAAACATTGAATTTAGTAAATTATACGTGTTTTGTTTAATAATCAACACTTAACTATTTCATGAAACTTGATAATAGGGAGGGGGAGCTGTGGTATGAATCATATTGGTTGAGCACTGGCAAATTATATGAATTGTTGAGAATTGAAATAGGATGACAATTACCTCAGACTCCCGTTTAGGTGCTAATTTGTTCGAAATTTTTAGCTATCCGAGTCTGTCCCAAAATACCCTCAAATCTAAATTAGCTAGGAAGAATAGAGCAATTAATTAAGCAATCAGTAGTGGGGGACCAGATTTATCAAAATATTACAATATTATGAACAAATACGTAGAAAATACCAAATAAAAGTAGGAAACAGCCATAATATTTACTTTTAAGTAATCACTAATACATAACAATTACTATTAAGTAATTAGTAGTAAGGGGGACCAGTTTTGTTCAGTACCATGGATATTTGACAAAACTAAGTAATCACTAATACATAACAATTACTATTAACTTAGTATTA